>CM036770.1:29072710-29672710 GCA_020796225.1 Arion vulgaris
TTCATTAGAAAAGATTTAAAATAAAATTCCTACAAAAATGTCTTCACAATCTTCAAAATTACATCGGGGACCCTCATCATTGCTACGGAGTTCGTGCACTGAAGATGAGATCTTCCTGTGTAAGAAAGAGATTGGAGCACACATGGTTACTCACTGAAATGCAATGATGATTGTCCTATCACTCAATCAACAATGAAGTACAAAATAAAGATAGCTAGAGGACATACTTATCTCTAAATAAGTGCTTACCTACCACATGCCATATATGACGAAAGTGAAGGTTTGACGTGGGATCAGCTACCCCATCCAGTATTGGTTATTGGTTACTAAACTGACGTCATTGCACTCCGGGCAGACCCATAGGTGCTCAGTCTTCCCCAACAGATATCGAAGAGTATGCATACTGATGGTTCCTGTGGCTCGCTGATTAAACACACCTCTCAACCTGCCTCTCAGTCATCCAGTTTGACTTGAACAACGGGTAACTCTAAACTGCTTAAATCGCTTGATCGATTCAACATCGATTTTAGTGTCCTCATCCAACAGAGAGTCGCGAAGAGACCGAAGAATATCCCCTTATCCATCTTCAACTCCCCAACAATCGATACTGTTGATGCAAGCCTGCCCGCTCTCTCATTACCGTAAACACCCGCATGCCCAGGACAGTATATCCACGTAAGCCGCTGGAGGTTAGAAACTTCTATAGACGACATCCACTCATCCCATCCAGTAAAAAACACGCAGCTATAAATACGCAACCAAGTGCAAGAGAGCTGGCATGGCCTCTTGGTTGGGGACCTATGCCCCCTTTGGGGCGAAGGGTAGAAGAAGAATAAGTGCTAAAAAGGTTCACCCATTGCACGAGCTGCTCAGCACCAGTGTTGGAAATCGGTTAAAACAGGGCAGGTTGTGGGTTGGCCGTGCTGTAGACACTGTTCAGGTAATATGTGCGCTCACAAAAATCGCCCATGGTGAAGAATGGATGCCGATGCCTTCAACAAACGTGAACGCCTTTTCAACCATCATTAAATTTGAAAATGGTTGAACATATATGAATCCCTTTGTGTTGGATGCAGACGATGCATGAGGATTTACACAGATGGATCGGTAGTTCGCCACGAAAGGTTCGCATGGGTCTTCTCTACAAGCTCATGGGGCAGAAAGGCCAAAGACACCAGTTGTGCATTTAGTATGACAACAAGTAGCATGACAATGGAAGTATACTGGCGGTGACTAAAGCTTACCCGGTGGTCTGAGACTTTGACCATAAATTGTCGGTAAACTAACGGCAAGTGGTTTGAACTATAGGTTCCCTGACCACCAATCAATACTTCAGGATCTAAACTATAATGCGCAAATGCGTAATTATAGTTATACTTGACTACCGTACTGTTAAACGTCTACATGTATACCAAATCAACATCGCTGTTATTTTACTAATAACAAATAAGTAAAATCTTACAGCACTAAGGGTTTGAGGAGCAAAAATGCTTAGCGAAGGTCGCCACTGTTATCAATAGCAAAACATAAAAAAAACAATAACTATTGAATTAATTCAAATTGAATGTCAAGTGAATTATTTTAAATTGGTCGGTAAAGATGTTTACGAATTTTGGAACGAACTATACAATTTCTTCTAAAGTTGGAAAATGCATGCCTGTATGGCGGGGGCAATGATAATAAGGAAATCAGGCCTTGCGCAAAAATTAGACCTGACTACGCCTGAATTTATAGCGGGGGAACACAGAAGAAGAAGAAGTAGATGCGTGTGTTTGCCCGGGCTTCAAGCTGGTTAGAATCTAGCTTCATCACGTAAAGAACTTGCCAAGAATTTGCTGTTGACAAAGCCATTAAGATATATTGACAAAACATGGCCACTCAAGTTCAAAGCAAAGTCGTATCATTTCATAACATGTATGTTTATTTTCTGTTAGATCAAAGCGACAAGAGGGCATGATAGGAAGGAGTTGTATGGAGGTAATCTAATGAGTCAACATTCTAGTTTTCTAAAGTGCAAAGTTTCTCATCTTATTGCTGAATCACCAAGTATTTATTCTTATCTTCTTGCTTGCGTTTGTTTTTTACTGCAAATTTGATCATTCTTATTGTGATATATCACTGATCTTTGACAAGAACGACTTGCATTAAACCCATGTTCTTATTCCCTTACTTCTGTATGGTACCATACACGTGTAGGGAAGGCCATCCGGTTTTATCGTACGGAAAATGTTTTGAGTCTGTCTCGCTGACAGTCAGTCCCCACAAGTTCCCCTTTTTTTTTTTCGTCCGCTTTCAACTCAGACGAAGTTTCATCTCTGAAACTGATTTTTGCGTGAAAATCCGTTTTCCAATTTCTTACAATGGCAGCAGCGTGCACATTGTAAATTACTTTACACTGGCAGCCGTGTGCTCAATGTACTCGTAATTAGTATTCCTCGCCATACAGGCAGATTTTCTCCGACTTCAGAGGTACTCACGTTATCGTCCTGAGTAAGACCAGGGGACTCGAACAAATGCCGGACAGTAGGTTCGAACCCGAGCTATGAGGCGTCTCACAGCTAGCAGGCCGAGCTACTATCAACTACTCTAGGCAGTCCCCACACAAGTTCCTTTAATTCGTGTATTCATTGCTCTTTAACGATCATTTTTGCCGCATATTTGCGCTTTTGTTATGTTATGCGATCAACGCCATGGTGCATTGGGCATTCCCATGTGTGCTCTGTCCTCTGCTGCAGCAGCCATCCCGGGTGTCCATTATGGGTTTTATCAGCTTCGTCTAAGAGTATGTCTACACTATTCACCCTTCTGACTACACGTGAGGTCGTTCCACCAAGCATTTAAACATAGTTTGAAAACTCCTGTAGTCGACCTACACAACTACATGTTCTCTCTGTTTTTACTAGCTTTTTTCTGTTTAATCAGCTGATTGTTTTAGTTATTTCTTGTTGTTTTCTTATTCTTCTTTTGTCGCCACACTGTTACCAGGTTGTTGTCTAGTGTCGTCACACTGTTACAGGGTTGTTGCCCAGTGTCATCACACTGTTACCAGGTTGTTGTCTAGTGTCGTCACACTGTTACCGGGTTGTTGCCCAGTGTCGTCACACTGTTACCAGGTTGTTGTCTAGTGTCGTCACACTGTTACAGGGTTGTTGCCCAGTGTCGTCACACTGTTACCAGGTTGTTGTCTAGTGTCGTCACACTGTTACAGGGTTGTTGCCCAGTGTCATCACACTGTTACCGAGTTGTTGCCAGTGTCATCACACTGTTACCGGGTTGTTGCCCAGTGTCGTCACACTGTTACCAGGTTGTTGTCTAGTGTCGTCACACTGTTACAGGGTTGTTGCCCAGTGTCATCACACTGTTACCGAGTTGTTGCCAGTGTCATCACACTGTTACCGGGTTGTTGCCCAGTGTCGTCACACTGTTACCAGGTTGTTGTCCAGTGTCGTCACACTGCTACCAGGTTGTTACCCAGTGTCATCACACTGCTAAAGGTTTGTTGCGCAGTGTCATCACACTGTTACCGGGTTGTTGCCCAGTGTCATCACACTGCTACCTTGTTGTTGCCAGTGTCATCACACTGCTACCGGGTTGTTGCCAGTGTCATCACACTGCTACCGGATTGTTGCCCAGTGTCGTGGTTTTCTGGTTTTTTTGTCTTGCGCTGTTCTGGTGGCTTGAATGATTGTTATTTTTGCTATTTGACAGGACTCTGCTATACTATCTAACCATCTTTTTCGTGGTCTTCCTCTCGCCTTCTTTCCTGATGTTCTGTTGTAGAAGACTCTGTATACTGTGCAGTTTGGATGCATTCTTATTAAGTAGCCAAACCACTTCATTCTTTGTTTCTGAATGCAATTCAAGCAATGTTCTGTGCCAACTTTCTTTCTTATGCTGATGTTGGTGACTCTTTCTTTTCTGGTGTTGTTGGTAACTTTTCTCAGGCACTGTATTTCAAATATAGTTATATACTGAAGGTTGTGAACGTACACCCGTTCTTGGTGTCTGGCTGTTTATATATCCCATTAGAATGATAAAAACAGCGGTAAAGAACGATCGCCAGAATAATAAAATTAAAAAAATGTAGTTATTTTTTGCGACTGCCTTTGCTCATTGTCTATGTTTGACTCTGGTAACACAGAGTAGGTATGAAAATGCTGTTGATCATCTGTTGCCATGCTGTTAGTGAGAAGTTTGGGTGCCTTAACAGTGGGACTACCTGATAGGTTACCGCACCAGCTAGCTCCATTGTTAAGATATTCAAAAATGTTGTTTTCTAACCCCCATAAACCTCTTGTTTTACTAAATCCATAAAATCATTGTTAATGGCATCCACAACGTTATTGTTGTTGTTATCCCTTTCGCTGCTACATACTTTCTGAAGGCTGAACTAAAAATAGTTACTCTTTGTTTCTAGGTTACAAACGTGAATGTACGCCTATAGCAGTGACAGTAGCAATGTATAACGTGTTAACCTGTCTTTAGCCCACAGAGCAGAGATAATAACATACGTGTTAATGCGTCTTTAGAAGTGAATGGGAAAACGTATATATACGTCCTTAGCAGCTAAAGGGTTATCGAACTTCCACCAGAAATTATGGGTTTGCACGCTTTGTTCTATATTTGAGCGAGAGAGTACATGGTTTTCTTGCAGACCCAGAAGACTCCAACAACTCTAGGCGTGTAGTGCTATGCTTAGTGTAGGGGAAGCTCCTACTTAGGTAGAGTCTATTGGTAATCACTGCAGTATCCTCTCTTTTCTAGCGCCGTCGATGCTTTACGTTGAGGTTTTTCGATTAGAAACATTCTCAACCACTTTGGGACGCGGGTCGGCACACTGCAATTTGCAGATTTACTCTGTATTTTCTCTTTAGAAGAACGGGAGACATTAGGCTGATGCTGAACACAAGTAAAAAAAAGAAAGGCAGTTTCATTAGGCGCTAAAACTCAACTTTTGGTTTTTGTCTTCCTCAGTATCACACATACCAGTTATTCCAGGAATTGCAGGGTTTTTTCAGGCACAAGAACGAATTTTAGGTTTTGCGCTCGGTCAACCTTACCCAACCAATTCATCTGCATTTAGTCTCTGGTGCAGTTTACTGCAGTCTTCCCTTGTGTCGACACGACACGTTACATTTGTCTCAACGAGTCATGCAGAGAGCAGGCAATTATTGTGCAACCATTGAGTCTGGGTGACGTGGGTTTACGCTTACAGACAACTCGTACCATTTACGTACATCTTATATTTGTTTTGTATTCATACATATTTTCCCATAACTAGACGTCGGTCAGGAAACGAGAGTAGCCGAATTCACTCTGCGCTTCTGCTCGTCTGTGTTGCGAGCAGATCTCATAGCAATCGTGACTGTACTTATACTACTACCTATACCAGAGTAGCTCTTCTTCGATCCCTCACCCTTAGCCTTACTACATTGTTTCAGGGTCACCACGTTAAGGTGGGGTATTGTCTTGGTCAGTGTCAGCTCACTGATCCTGGAATGACGTTGTCCGTTGTCCCTTTTAGTTATTGCGTCTGTGGCTCCTTATTGTATTATTAACATGTGTCTTTTGTCATTGAAGCCACACATAGATAATCATAATATGTTTCTGTTATCTATTGTCTATCTCCTAGGTTGATGATGGAATTAGTTGTCTACTCTTGCCGTTAAGCGTAGGGATGGGAGCTTTAATTTGTGTTCTAGGGCCAGATGAGTCACCCTTGTTGTGTTGTATCCGTGTTTATGTAGCGTGGTCTTGATATTGTCTATCCCCTAGGTTGATGATGGAATTGGTTGTCCACTCTTGCCGTTAGCGTAGGGATGGAGCTTTAGTTTGCGTTCCAGCGCCAGATGAGTCACCCTTGTTGTGTTGTATCCGTGTTTATGTAGCGTGGTCTTGATATTGTCTATCCCCTAGGTTGATGATGGAATTGGTTGTCCACTCTTGCCGTTAAGCGTAGGGATGGGAGCTTTGCGTTCCAGCGCCAGATGAGTCACCCTTGTTGTGTTGTATCCGTGTTTATGTAGCGTGGTCTTGATATTGTCTATCCCCTAGGTTGATGATGGAATTGGTTGTCCACTCTTGCCGTTAGCGTAGGGGTGGGAGCTTTGCGTTCCAGCGCCAGATGAGTCACCCTTGTTGTGTTGTATCCGTGTTTATGTAGCGTGGTCTTGATATTGTCTATCCCCTAGGTTGATGATGGAATTGGTTGTCCACTCTTGCCGTTAAGCGTAGGGATGGGAGCTTTGCGTTCCAGCGCCAGATGAGTCACCCTTGTTGTGTTGTATCCGTGTTTATGTAGCGTGGTCTTGATATTGTCTATCCCCTAGGTTGATGATGGAATTGGTTGTCCACTCTTGCCGTTAAGCGTAGGGATGGGAGCTTTGCGTTCCAGCGCCAGATGAGTCACCCTTGTTGTGTTGTATCCGTGTTTATGTAGCGTGGTCTTGATATTGTCTATCCCCTAGGTTGATGATGGAATTAGTTGTCCACTCTTGCCGTTAAGCGTAGGGATGGGAGCTTTGCGTTCCAGCGCCAGATGAGTCACCCTTGTTGTGTTGTATCCGTGTTTATGTAGCGTGGTCTTGATATTGTCTATCCCCTAGGTTGATGATGGAATTGGTTGTCCACTCTTGCCGTTAAGCGTAGGGATGGGAGCTTTAGTTTGCGTTCAAGGGCCAGATGATTTTGCATTGTATCCATGTTTATGTAGTGTGGTCTTGATATTGTCTATCCATCTTTTTCTTGGTATTCCCTTAGCTCTAGTACCCAGGTGGAAGATGTAGTTGGCTGTCCACTCTTGCCGTTAAGTGTAGGAATGGGAACTTTAGTTTGCGTTCTAGGGCCAGATGAGTCGCCCTTGTTATGTTATGTCCGTGTTTATGTAGTGTGGTCTAGATATTGTCTATCCATCTTTTTCTTTCTCTTCCCTTTGACTCTAGTACCTGATTTCTTTTGATTGTATGTTGCTATTGGTGGTTGGTTGTATCCCATTCTCATTAAATGTCCAAACCTCTGCATTTTTGTGTCTTTCAATGTATTCGGTGCATGACGTTATACCCACTCTGCTTTTGATGTCCTATTTTCGTAATCTATCTTTCCTTGTGACCCCAACGATTTCTTCAAGCATTTCATTTCACACGTTGTGAGCTTTCTGTTGTATGTTGCTGTCAGAGACCAAGATTGGCACTGGTAACAAAGTGTTGGTTGAAAAATACTTTTTAATCATCTGTCTTTTCATTTGGTTAATATGTACCTCGTTCATGAAAAACTGGGTCGTCATGGACAAGAATAGCAGGGGAAGCAACTGTATAATTTAAAAACTAGTTCATACATTATTGCCCTTGCAAAAAGATTCTCATGGTTTTCCCGTCTTGCCGCACATATCATATGCAGAACTTGCGCAACCGAGATAGAGAATACCCTTTATCTTCTTTGAAATTTTCAGAGCATATGTTTTCTCTTAGAGCGTTGATGATGTTGCTTTTGTCCATAGAAGGCCCATTCTCAATCGTAGCATTTCTCGCTAGTACATCCGCTCTCTCATTGCCCTTCACCACAGCATGACCTGGGACAAAGATGAAGGTAAGTGTCTGGATTGTCGCATTTTGTATTGATTGCATCCACTTCCTTCGTACATAACCAGTCTTGATCTTCTGTTTCATCAACTTCTGCGTTGACTATTGCATGCAGCGAGTCTCGACTTGGTTTGTTTACCGTGGTGACTACCACAAAGTATTGTCTCTCCATCTATACATCTTTAGCTCGCCTTCGCTCTCTCTCATAACTCATGAGTATTGAAATAGATAAGCTGTTTCTGTATTTTATATTCAGATTTATCCATACCCCAGATCCAGACCTCCATGTTTTTGGAAATCATAAAAAAAACCCATATATATTGTAATAATAATAATAATTCATCTCTTACCGTTATACGTTATAAAGGGCCTGCAAGCAATTTCGCCATACCGCTCTATCCTGTGCACCTCGCTCAATCTCCTCCATGGAACTGCTACCGATATGTTCTGCCTCTCTCAGCAAAGTTCATTTCAGGGTCTTCTTAGGTCTACCTCACTTTCTTGAACCCTTTGCATCCCACTTCAATGCCTGCTTTGATATTCGTTGATCATTTCTCCTCAAGGTGTGCCCAACATATCTCCATCTTCTCTTTCTTATAACAGTTGTCACTAGTGGTTGACCAGACATATCTCTGATTTCATCACTTCCCCTGAATTCGTTCCATTTTATATTCAATATTTTCGCAGACATCTATTTTCAAATGCATTCAACTTGCTTTCTATATCTTTAGTCATTTTCCAACTCTCGCTGGCATATGTTAGAATTGATACAACATTTGAATTGAAAGTTCATAATTTAATTTTAGTTTTGTTTTTTTAGTGTTTATAACTTTCAGTTATATGAATTGTAGAAAATGAAAATCTTGGCATATCCGTTACAGGACGTAGCCATCAACCACAGTAAACGAGTTGTTGATTTTCTAGGCATCAATTATACGTTCAGTAGTTTGCCATTGCTTTCTGAATGGTGAGATCTATTTTTAACTTTCGTAAAAATCCCACAGAAACGAATGTGCTTCTAAACTGCATTCCGCGGTGTTTGAACCATGTACGCTTGGGTTGTGATCGAACGCACTACCGCTTAAGCTACATACTTCTATACATATATATATATATGTTGTAGACTGCTTCAAACTCATCAAATAGAGGTCTCTCTGGCTAAGTGGTTAAGCCCTTACCTTGCGAGTCGAAGGTCGTGGGTTCGAATCTGGACCACGCCCGTGTAGTGCTGGGGCCCGCAAAGGAAGCAACGAATAGTACCACTGT
The DNA here is from genome assembly GCA_020796225.1 of Arion vulgaris. Classification (NCBI taxonomy): domain Eukaryota; kingdom Metazoa; phylum Mollusca; class Gastropoda; order Stylommatophora; family Arionidae; genus Arion; species Arion vulgaris. The sequence goes on from CM036770.1 coordinate 29,081,554, forward strand.
GACATGCAAGGCATGTCGTAAGAGGCGATTCTGATTTAGGACCTAGAGAAGCCACACAAGTAAATAAAAAGCTTCGCAGAAATCGGATGATCTGGTATACTTGTAGGCGCATAAATGGCATAACGTGCAATCGCTCTTAGTCTCAGATCACATACAAATCACACAGAGTGGTTAACAAGTGGTCGATATGGAGCGTTCGAAGAAGAAGAATCCGGACCGCACCGTTCTGTTCACGAGTTTTTTAGAGACCATTAGAATTGTTGCCGGAGCTACGGAGTTTGTGCTTTGTGAAATATTCTCGGCAGGTAGCGTGCCATTTCTGCGGAGAGGGACTGAGCCATATGGGGTAAAACCCGGTGCAATGAAGTCAGTTCTTCGAATTTAAAACATCAAATAACAAATAGCAGGACTGTATAATAATGATTCTGGAAACGTGCGGTCGGTGCCAGACAAGGAGAAAATTACCAGGACGCTTAGAAAAACGAACATACATGCTAAACATATATGCTAGCCTGAGGGAAAACCAACACATACACACGCACACACACACGCACACACACATAATGAAAGGAGAATTATGAATCGTACGCTAGTTCATGTAAAACAATCACAGACGACTGTATACATATATATATATATATACGCAAACACGTGCACACGGCATATATACACTAGCACACACATATATATATATACACAAACTCTTACACATATAAAAACACGCACACATACACACAAATCTATACACAAACTCCTGCACACACACACACACAAAAACACAAACGCAGACGCACACACATATACACACACCCTACTCTCATCATCATCATCATCAAGTAGCTTGTCACTTCGGGAACTTGGTTCCCATGACAGCAGTCCTGAAAAGCTTTTTATTCTGTGCAAGTTGACAGGCGTCAGCAGCAGTTACTCTCAGATCGCCAATGACATCTTGCACCCATCGTCTTTCTAGGTCTTCCTCTTTCTTCCAGGAACCATTCCTCCAAAATTATCTTCTCTGAGCACTCATGTCATTTGATGTGTCCGAAATATTTAATTTTCCTTGATGTTGCGATCAGCCTTTCAGAAAATGAAAAGCATCAGAAGATGAAAAGCATCAGAAAATGAAAAGCATCAGAAAATGAAAAGCATCAGAAAATGAAAAGCATTAGAAAATGAAAAGCATCAGAAGATGAAAAGCATCAGAATAAATGCATAGAAAAGAAAAGTATATGAAAACTAAAGGAGCATCGGGAACTGAAAGCTATCAGAGAAGGGGAATTAAGCATTAGTGAATCAACTGGAAGCATCCAGAAGATGAAAAGCATACTATGCAATAAATCCTTGTCAGTGGCAGTGAGGAAACGAGTAATCCAATACTATATAGAGCCAATACTATTATATGGTAGCGTAGTTGTTAGTGAACTGGCTTCGCAAGGCTGGTGGTCTGGGTTCAGCTCCCGCAATGTGCGTGGAATTTTTCCCAACCACGACGGCTCTCAGGTCGACCCAGCCTCAACTGGGTACCAGACATGCCTGGGAAAGTAAAGGCGGCCGGCGTGATGCTGACCACATCATCTATCGTGTGCCGACGGTCAATGAAAATACAGACCTAACACTGTATTGACCTATATACCACGAGGTATGAAAGGGTTCCTTTACTTTTTTACATTTACTAATACATGGCAGTGAATCATGGACAATGAATAGACGAATGGTAAGAACATTGAAAGCCACATAAATGTTGTTTCTCAGAAGAATATTGAAAGTTCCATGGACAGCTAGAGAGACCAGCAAAGAGATCTTGTCAGAGGCAGATTCATGTCCAAATCTATGGAAATCCACTGCCCGGACAAAATTCATTGAAATGAAAATCGTGGCATATCCTAAATGACGTAGCCATCAACTACAGTAAACGAGTAGTTGATTTTCTAGGCACCACTTATACGTTCAGTAGTTTGTCATTGCTTTCTGAACGGGTGGCGCCATCATCCTTTGTTAAAATCAACGGAAACAATTTGCAAGCAAACTGTCCGCAGCGTGATTCGAACTCAGAACGTCGGAGTTAATAGACCGAGTCACTAACCCTAGACCACAGACAGAAAAGTAAAAAATAAAATTCCTAATAAAATATTTTTACCATCTTCCAAATTATATTGCAGACCCTCGCCGGTGCTACTGAGTTTGTGTTATGAAGCGTATATCTTCTTGTGTAAGAACGAGATTGGAATACACATGGCTACTCACTCAAGTGCAATCGCCCGTGTGGTGCCGAGACCAGCAAGGGAAGCAAAGAATAGTACCACTGCGACCTACAATGCATGTCGTAAGAGGCGACTGATGTAGGCCCTAGCGATGCTACCCTAGTAAATAAAAAGTATCGCAGAAATAGGATGTGCTGGTTTACTTGTAGGCACATAACTGGCCCAACGTACAATCACTCTTAGGCTCAGATCACATACAAATCCCACAGATTGGTTAACAAGTGGTAGATAAGAAGCGTTCGAAAAATAAGAAGTTTAGTGAACAGATCATCATCTGCGCAACATCGAACTAATTAATCCCTAAGTGATCAAATCTCCTCCTCAATATGTCTCTCAGCGAGTGGCGGCAACTAAAGACACCGGGTCTATATTGGTTGACTGACTACCCGTCTGGAAATTCCAGCGTAACTCTCTCATCTCTCTTCCACGAATCCATTTATTCATTCCTTCCTGGTTTTTTCTCTTCCTCCTTTTCCTCAAAGGTATCGATTTATTGACGACATTCAAGCTCTTAAGCAAGAAAGTGGGACACATAAATCGTCCCCCTCTCCTGTGGCTGGCCACGTACCGGCAGTATGTCTACATATATTCCGTCTTGGGAAAATCCACTTTCTAACTAGGTCAATCAATGCGTGTCTCGTTGAGATATCTAAAAATAGAATCAGTGGAAATCCCTGCTGTTCATGATAATAATTTCTCTTCTTTCAGGATTTATAAATATAATTCCTCCTTTTTTTATTTCAGAATAAACTAAAAATGAACGGTCTTTCTGGTAAGATAGAAGAAGATTTCATAGTTGTGAAAGACAGACAGGTGTGTTAGTTAAGTAGAAGATTAAAATCTCAACACAAGAATACTGTTCTAGGGCATTTGACATTATGTGCGCGTTCAAGGATGAGAAACAGCAACAGGCACAGTAAGTATTGTTATGTTACATCTGTGTGTTCTCTTGTTGTGAATGTTACATCTGTATGTTCTCTTGTTGTTGTTATGTTACATCTGTATGTTCTCTTGTTGTTATGTTACATCTGTGTGTTCTCTTGTTGTTATGTTACATCTGTGCTGTTCTCTTGTTGTTGTTATGTTACATCTGTATGTTCTCTTTTTGTTGTTATGTTACATCTGTATGTTCTCTTGTTGTTATGTTACATCTGTGTGTTCTCTTGTTGTTATGTTACATCTGTGTGTTCTCTTGTTGTAAATGTTACATCTGTATGTTCTCTTGTTGTTGTTATGTTACATCTGTATGTTCTCTTGTTGTTGTTATGTTACATCTGTATGTTCTCTTGTTGTTATGTTACATCTGTATGTTCTCTTGTTGTATTATGTTGCTCTGTATGTTCTCTTGTTTGTTGTTATGTTACATCTGTATGTTCTCTTGTTGTGTTATGTTACATCTGTGTGTTCTCTTGTTGTTATGTTACATCTGTATGTTCTCTTGTTGTTGTTGTTATGTTACATCTGTATGTTCTCTTGTTGTTATGTTACATCTGTGTGGTCTCTTGTCTGTTGTTATAGTTACATCTGTATGTTCTCTTTTGTTGTTATGTTACATCTGTATGTTCTCTTGTTGTTGTTATGTTCATCTGTGTTTTGTTCTCTTGTTGTTTTATGTTACATCTGTATGTTCTCTTGTTGTTGTTATGTTACATCTGTATGTTCTCTTGTTGTTGTTATGTTACATCTGATGTGTTCTCTTGTTGTTGTTATGTTACATCTGTATGTTCTCTTGTTGTTGTTATGTTACATCTGTATGTTCTCTTGTTGTTGTTATGTTACATCTGTATGTTCTCTTGTTGTTATGTTACATCTATGTTCTCTTTGTTGTTATGTTACATCTTGTTCTTTGTTGTTATGTTACATCTGTATGTTCTCTTGTTGTTATGTTACATCTGTATGTTCTCTTGTTGTTGTTGTTATGTTACATCTGTATGTTCTCTTGTTGTTTTTATGTTACATCTGTATGTTCTCTTGTTGTTGTTATGTTACATCTGTATGTTCTCTGTTGTTGTTATGTTACATCTGTATGTTCCTTTGTTTGTATGTTACATCTGTTGTTCTCTTGTTGTTGTTATGTTACATCTGTATGTTCTCTTGTTGTTGTTGTTATGTTACATCTGTATGTTCTCTTGTTGTTGTTGTTATGTTACATCTGTATGTTCTCTTGTTGTTATGTTACATCTGTATGTTCTCTTGTTGTTGTTATGTTACATCTGTATGTTCTCTGTTGTTATGTTACATCTGTTGTCTTTATGTTACATCTGTATGTTCTCTTGTTGTTATGTTACATCTGTATGTTCTCTTGTTGTTGTTGTTATGTTACATCTGTATGTTCTCTTGTTGTTGTTATGTTACATCTGTATGTTCTCTTTTTGTTGTTATGTTACATCTGTATGTTCTCTTGTTGTTGTTGTTATGTTACATCTGTTGTTCTCTGTTGTTGTTATGTTACATCTGTATGTTCTCTTGTTGTTATGTTACATCTGTTTGTTCTCTTGTTGTTATGTTACATCTGTATGTTCTCTTGTTGTTATGTTACATCTGTATGTTCTCTTGTTGTTATGTTACATCTGTATGTTCTCTTGTTGTTATGTTACATCTGTGTGTTCTCGTTGTTGTTATGTTACATCTGTATGTTCTCTTTGTTGTTATGTTACATCTGTTGTTCTCTTGTTGTTGTTATGTTACATCTGATGTTCTCTGTTGTTGTTATGTTACATCTGTATGTTCTCTTGTTGTTATGTTACATCTGTGTGTTCTCTTGTTGTTGTTGTTATGTTACATCTGTATGTTCTCTTGTTGTTGTTGTTATGTTACATCTGTATGTTCTCTTGTTGTTATGTTACATCTGTATGTTCTCTTGTTGTTGTTATGTTACATCTGTATGTTCTCTTGTTGTTGTTATGTTACATCTGTATGTTCTATTGTTGTTGTTATGTTACATCTGTATGTTCTCTTGTTGTTATGTTACATCTGTATGTTCTCTTGTTGTTTTTATGTTACATCTGTATGTTCTCTTGTTGTTATGTTACATCTGTATGTTCTCTTGTTGTTATGTTACATCTGTATGTTCTCTTGTTGTGAATGTTACATCTGTATGTTCTCTTGTTGTTATGTTACATCTGTATGTTCTCTTGTTGTTGTTATGTTACATCTGTATGTTCTCTTGTTGTTATGTTACATCTGTATGTTCTCTTGTTGTTATGTTACATCTGTGTGTTCTCTTGTTGTTATGTTACATCTGTATGTTCTCTTGTTGTTATGTTACATCTGTATGTTCTCTTGTTGTTGTTATGTTACATCTGTATTTTCTCTTGTTGTTGTTATGTTACATCTGTATGTTCTCTTTTTGTTGTTATGTTACATCTGTATGTTCTCTTGTTGTTGTTATGTTACATATGTATGTTCTCTTGTTGTTGTTATGTTACATCTGTATGTTCTCTTGTTGTTATGTTACATCTGTATGTTCTCTTGTTGTTGTTATGTTACATCTGTATGTTCTCTTTTTGTTGTTATGTTACATCTGTATGTTCTCTTGTTGTTATGTTACATCTGTATGTTCTCTTGTTGTTATGTTACATCTGTATGTTCTCTTGTTGTTATGTTACATCTGTATGTTCTCTTGTTGTTATGTTACATCTGTATGTTCTCTTGTTGTTATGTTACATCTGTATGTTCTCTTGTTGTTATGTTACATCTGTATGTTCTCTTGTTGTGAATGTTACATTACCTCTGAAGTTGGCGAAAGCTCGCCTCGCCTGCATGGCTGGGGACACCAGTCAAATGGTAAAAGCAGTCCTTCACGCGAAAATCAGTCAGAAGCACCATACCAGGTGTCATGACTAACGCCTAAATTCACAGCGATCGAACGCAGAAGAAAAAGTTATGTTACGTTCTAGAGACTTGATCACATGCCTTATTTGTCACATGCCTTATTTGTCACATTTATTGTCACATGCCTATTTGTCACATTTCATTTGTCACATTTATTTGTCACATTTTATTTGTCACATTTTATTTGTCACATTTTATTTGTCACATTTTATTTGTCACATTTTATTTGTCCCTTATTCTCAAGTTCATCTTGTGTGTGTGTGTTTGTGTGTGTGTGTGTGTTGTTGTGTGTTGTGTTGTGTGGTGTGTGTGTTAGTATGTGTGTGTTAGTATGTGTGTGTTAGTGTGTGTGTGTTAGTGTTAGTGTATGTGGTGTGTGCGTGTCTAGTGTGTGTGTGTGTGTGTGTGTGCGCGCGATATTTAAAATAAGTATTGACGACATCTCTATTTATTTATGCGTGCCATGTTGAGAGCTACGCAGTCGGTTTCAAGTAGTGTCTGGTTGCCTATAGCGTGTCTGTGTGAGTGTAGGTATATGTGTTCGTATGTATGTATGTATGTGTTTATATGTATATCTACGCACAGCCAACTATTAACTTATAGGCCTGTGGACTCACTGGGAAACCCCTGACCTAGTTTCAGTTGGGGGCTGGAATTTATATATGTTTAGTAGAACACTTCAAGCTTGTTTTGCAATTTTACTCAATTCTGTGAGTCTATAGTTATTTATTGGTGATTAATATTCATAATGCTAATATTCCCACCCGAGTGGTTACCGGGCCCAAATTTGGGATGTAAAGAATAGAACCACTGTTACCTGCCACGCATGTCGTAAGAGGCGACTAAGGAAGTTTGGCTTAAATCGGATGCATGTGTCCAAATGAAAGTCTATGGTTTGAGGCTCAAAGTCAACGTATACGTTCTGAAGTCAAACATATCAAAGTGATTAAGGGGTGAACACAAGAAGAAAGACTAATATTCCTATTGTTAATAACTTTGCATAATTTGTGATTTAGCATTTTGTGTTATTTAAAAATCTGAATGCACTGCTTCTTTCTATTCGCACCTAGATTGCTTCTCTCTATTATATACGGTTATCTTTATATATATTGGACTTGCTTGCAGTCAAAGTCAGGTTCAAACGGACCGTGCTTACATTTGCAGTGTTTCAGAGACCCAGGATTGATTGCGGAGCTACGGAGTTCGTGCTTTGGCAATACTTAGCAGGTGGCTGCCATTTCTGCAGGATGACCATATGGTAAACCTGATCATAAGTCAATTCTTCGGTTTAAAACCTTTTTATATGATGTATATTTTATTAATTGTTTGTACTTATGGTGTGTATATAATATATTTATATATGTGTGTATGTATGTACTGCAGTTCTATTTATGTATGTTGTATATACATAGTATGTATGTGTATGTATCCGTGCATATGGATGTACGTCGTCTTGTGCGTGCTTCAAGGAGCAAAATATAACACCTATGGATATGTACCCTATCAAGTGCGCCTTCAATGGCTCATAGGTTTGTTACAGATGTCAACACCTATCAGTGCCGCCTAATGTCTGTTGTCAGATGTCAACCCTATCAAAGGCCCTCTAAGGGCCCATAGTTTGTTCAGATGTCAACATTCAAGTGCCGCCTTCTCAATGGCCCATAGTTATTACAGATGTCAACACCCTATCAGAGTGCCGCTTCAAGGCCCATGTTTGTTCAGATGTCAACCTCCTATCAAATGCCCTTCTCAATGGCCATAGTTTAGTTTACAGATGTCAAGCACCTATCAGATTTGCCGCCTTCTCAATGTCATAGTATGTACTACTAGATGTCAACACCCTATCAAAGTGCCGCCTTCTCAATGGCCCATAGTTTGTTACAGATGTCAACACCCTATCAAAGTGCCGCCTTCTCAATGTCCCATAGTTTGTTACAGATGTCAACACCCTATCAAAGTGCCGCCTTCTCAATGGCCCATAGTTTAGATAATGCAACACTTATCAAAGCCTCCTTCTCAATGGCCCATAGTTTAACAGATTCACACCTATCAAAGTTCCGCACCTCACATGTCCCATAGTTTGTTACAGAGTAACACCTTCAAAGTGCGCCTTCTCAGGTCCCATGGTTGTGACAGATGAACACCCTATCAAAGTGCCGCCTTCTCAATGGCCCATAGTTTGTTACAGATGTCAACACCCTATCAAAGTGCCGCCTTCTCAATGTCCCATAGTTTGTTACAGATGTCAACACCCTATCAAAGTGCCGCCTTCTCAATGGCCCATAGTTTGTTACAGATGTCAACACCCTATCAAAGTGCCGCCTTCTCAATGTCCCATAGTTTGTTACAGATGTCAACACCCTATCAAAGTGCCGCCTTCTCAATGGCCCATAGTTTGTTACAGATGTCAACACCCTATCAAAGTGCCGCCTTCTCAATGTCCCATAGTTTGTTACAGATGTCAACACCCTATCAAAGTGCCGCCTTCTCAATGGCCCATAGTTTGTTACAGATGTCAACACCCTATCAAAGTGCCGCCTTCTCAATGGTCCATAGTTTGTTACAGATGTCAACACCCTATCAAAGTGCCGCCTTCTCAATGGCCCATAGTTTGTTACAGATGTCAACACCCTATCAAAGTGCCGCCTTCTCAATGGTAAACAGACCAACTGAAGAAATAAAATAGAAAATTACAAAAGACGCTAAAACCCAAATAACATTTCACCTGCTTAAAGTACAAACCACAGACTCGAGCCGGTACTAGAAAATCTCCCACCTGAACAACAGGTAACGAACGTGTAAGAGAAAGTGCCTGTGGTAAGCAGCTAGCTAGACCTGCGCAGGTTTTAACAGGTCTGTGAGAGAACAGATGGGCGTTGATCGAAACCTTGCACGGATCGACCTTTAACCTTTGTTCCCATGTTGTATCGAGTCTATATTCAGATATATGTACCGAATACTCGGGATTAAAACATTTATCACGTTACAAATATTTATCAGTAATCATGTCAAAGGTTAAAAATGTTCATTTCTATTTTGATAACAAGTATAAATTTAGAACTTGGTATTGGGTCTCTAAATCGGAGATATAAACAGATTTGAAACCAATAAGATTATCTATTGATATTCGTTCGGGCGATTCCGTGAGATCGGGAAAAGTTTGAGAAGAGGCAAATAGTTTTCGTCGTCCGTATCAAGACACCGCCTTGTGTTAGGAATGTCTTATGTATATTGTGCATTCAGTGCAGACGATGTGGGGTTTGCTAACGTGTTCGTCAGGTCTAGAGATATATTTCCTGGACGTGTAGGCTAGTGTGTTAGATTTGATGATGTTGTGTTCAAGTTATACTTAAAATATGTTGTGACAAGAAACGGTGTGCTAACTTTACAACATCTATTATATGAATATAAGTCTTTAGCAAGTGTTTAGAATATACTTATACATATACGCTAACTAAACCAGGTTTGTTTGTTTCTGTATTCATATCAACATCATTATCGTGGGTAAGACTGCAATTTGAAAGTCAAAGGAGATCAAAACAAACACAAAGCTGAGAATCTTTCAATCAAATGTGAAGTCAGTGCTGTTCTATGGCTCGAAACAGGTAACACACAAGAAACCACCAGAAAACTACATACCTTCACAAATGGATGTTTACGTAGAATAGATCAACGAGATGGTATGATAAGATTACGAACGAGGAACTCGCAAAAAGAACTAAGCAGATACCAGTGGAGAAAGAGCTAAGAAAGAGACGCTGGCGATGGATAGGACACATATTGAGAAGACCGACCAGAAGCAGAGTAAGACCGGCACTGTTTTGGAATCCGCAAGGAAAAAGGAGTAGAGGATGACCTAGACATACCTGGAGAAGAGAACTGGAGACTGATATTAAAAGGATAGGTAAAACATGGAAAGAACTGGAAGGGATGGCAGGAGAAAGGAAGAGCTGGAAGAAGTTTGTTGAAGACCTGTGCTCCGTTGGGAGCTGAAAGGTAAAGAAGAAGAATTGAAGTTAAAGTATATAAGATGTGCTTCAAATAGGAATATTCCAACAAGAAGGAAGGAAGCAGTGGCGGCTCGTAATCGTTTTTGTTGGTGGGCCAACACAAATTTTGGGAAAATCATGGCTTTTGGTTAGGTTATAATTTAATTTATTAAATAATAATTACACACGTTTCACATTTTTTGTTGGTGGGGCCGGTCCCACTGGCCCTTAAATGACGAGCTGCCACTGGAAGGAAGTATTATCAAATATAATAACAGACTACATCAACATTACTATCAACAGGTTTTATTTGTAATAAAAACATAGAATGCAAGACAATCAAAACAATGACAATGTAGAACAAACAATGCACGCACAGATTTAATCAGATGTATATATCTATACAGTGGCGGCTCGTGATCATTTTTTGTTGGTGGGGCCAGACAGAAATTTTCGGAAAAATCATGGTTTCGGTTAGAATATATTTTTATGCACAAAATAATAAATACACGTTACACTTTATTTTTGGTGGGACCCGGCCCCACTGGCCCTTAATGACGAGCCGCCACTGTATCTATATATCCTAGGCGACGTCTGTGACTTAGGGGATAGTGACTCGATCTCTCTCTCTCTCTTTCGAACGTTCTTCACGGCCAATTTGATCATTCTTGTTGTGAAGTATAATTGGTCCACTGGCAAGAACGGAGTGATCTACGTCGGGACGATTGTGCGCCCATGGTGACTAGGCCCGCCCGTCCGTTTTTAGCCAGCTTTTGATTTACTAGGGTGAACTTTCCCTAGGTACGATCCTTTCGGATCTACGCCTTTTCGATCAACTATGCCGTATATTTGGGCTTTGTGATCTACGCCAAGACAGTGAGTTACGCTGCTTTACCCGTTCTGACTGGGAAATATTTCTCGGGCTTGTCAGCTTGTCCTCGGACGGCGTCTTACTCGTATAAAACACCGTGTAAAGTATCGGCCTTCGCCAATGTTCAGGACCCGAGCTTCCTGTCTGATCCGTACATTGTCGGCCTTGCTTTACCGTACATTTTGAGTTTGATCCGGGGAGGAACATTCTCAGCCTTTTCTAGACGCGTATCGGTACGTGGCAATTTGCAATTAACCTCGAAAGGCACCGGCATGGGACCTAGTACAAACAATGTAGAGGGTCGTTTCAGTCGGCGCTATCAACGCAACTGGGGATTTTGCGCCCGCCACTATCACCCGCTCCAGTTATTCCGGGGATGTTAGTTACGACTGCAATCGAACCTTGCCCGGTTGCCCCGATGCTGGCAGTTCCCTTTGGTCTCTCCAACCTCAGTTCTTCCGGGGTGTTAATTTTAATCGCACAGTACCTTGCACGGTTTTCCCAGGGCGGGTAGTTTCGTTATGCACTAAACGCAACTTGTTCTTTTGCGCTCGGCAAACCTTGCCCAGTACATGTATCTGCACCAGGCTACCAATGCGGGGTCAGTTGCAATCTTCTCTCGCACCAACACGAGGGTAGACTTTCATTCGTTACGGTCCTGTCTTATTTATTCTTGCCGACGGGCTGGCAATGTTTGCCCCTCCTCAGGGCTTCGAGCTTCGCCCTACGTGGGCATGCGTTTGGTCACTGGATGCACCTCTCATCCATGTCTGAGACGTTTCGTTGCTGTTTCTTTGCGTTCAGGGACTTGGGCAATATCTTGTTGGACATCGGTCAGGAGAATTGTGCATTTTATTTGTATGTATCTTTATCGTATTTCCGTAATTGCACTGCTACCACTACCAGTAGTTTCCTCTCCCGATCCCTGCCCCTCTTAGCCAGACCAGAACCAGAGTCTGTTTCAAGGGTCACCGCGTGGAGGTTAGGGCAAGGTCTTGTTAGCGCGCCCCTCGCTAACCCTGGCTCATGTTACCACCATGACCTCATGAGCCTTTTGACCCCTGACTCGATCTATTAACCCCGACGTTCTGAGTTCGAATCACGCTGCGGAAAATTTGGTGGAAAATAGTTTCACGTGGATTTTTACAAAAGGCGATGGCACCACCCGTTCAGAAAGCAATGGCAAACTACTGAACGTAATAATGCCTAGAAAAATCACAAACAGCGTTAAAAAGCTAGGGTTCATTCTCAAAGTCATGTAAAGGATATGCAATTAACTTAATATATTTATATATGACCTTTTTCGTCTTAACAGACGGTCAATTGACAAGTGTTTTACTGTGACAGCTTCTGAGTTTGCGCTTGTCTCTCTTGTCTTTTTTTTTTTTAACCGATCCAGAAGCACTTGAGCTTTCAGCTCTTCGGCTCGGTGCCATGGACATCGTAACCATTCGGTTCGGTGCCACGATCACCGTGAATCTGGGGGACCTGTGGCTTTTCTGCCAGCCCGCAGAATTGAACCCGCACTCACAGTGAGCTTGCCACTCGTAGTCCAACGCGCAACGAACACGCAGGGCAGACGGGCGCTCTCTCTCTCTCTTCTCTTTACAGACAGTCAATTGGCAAGTGTTTTAATGTAACAACTGAGTTTGTGCATGTCTCTCTTGTCTTTCAGCTCATACATAAGTCTCTTTTTATAAAATTCTGCACTGTTGCGCAGTTGTTTTCCACATAACTCGGTCATCAACTAGTTTTTTCCATTTCCTGACTTGAGGAATAATTGTGGAGAGTTGAAAGATTGTGGCCAGACATGTAGAATAATTGTGGAGAGTTGAAAGATTGTGGCCAGACATGTAGAATAATTGTGGAGAGTTGAAAGATTGTGGCCAGACATGGAGAATAATTGGTAGAACGGAGGCAACAATAGACGTCTTATGTGTTAAACGGGAACAATTTACGTCTTATGTGTTAAACGGGAACAATTTACGTCTTATGTGTTAAACGGGAACAATTTACGTCTTATGTGTTAAACGGAACAATTTACGTTCTTATGTATTACAGAACAATTTACGTCTTATGTGTTAAACGTGACCAATTTACGTCTTGATGTGTTAAACGAACAATTTACGTCTATGTAAGTTAAAGGAAAATTTACGTCTTATGTGTTAAACGGAACAATTTACGTCTTATGTTAAACGAACAATTTACGTCTTACGTGTTAAACAGAACAATTTACGTCTTATGTAGTTACGGAACAATTGACATCTTTTGGAACGCTTTAGTTTCAAACGGAACACAAGGATATCTAGATATATTAGTTCTCATGTTTCGTGTGTAACACGTTCTTACAGTAGGTTGTAGTTAGTTCTTGTTGTAACATACAATCTTACAGTAGCGTTGTAGTTAGTTCTCGTTGTAACATACAATCTTACAGTAGCGTTGTAGTTAGTTCTCGTTGTAACATACATTCTTACAGTAGTGTTGTAGTTAGTTCTCGCTGTAACATACAATCTTACAGTAGCGTTGTAGTTAGTTCTCGTTGTAACATACATTCTTACAGTAGTGTTGTAGTTAGTTCTCGTTGTAACATACATTCTTACAGTAGCGTTGTAGTTAGTTCTCGTTGTAACATACATTCTTACAGTAGTGTTGTAGTTAGTTCTCGCTGTAACATACAATCTTACAGTAGCGTTGTAGTTAGTTCTCGTTGTAACATACGTTCTTACAGTAGTGTTGTAGTTAGTTCTCGTTGTAACATACATTCTTACAGTAGTGTTGTAGTTAGTTCTCGTTGTAACATACATTCTTACAGTAGTGTTGTAGTTAGTTCTCGTGTAACATTACATTCTTACAGTATGTTGTGTTAGTTCTCGATTGTAAGCATACATTCTACATAGTGTTGTAGTTGTTCTCGCTGTAACATACAATCTTACAGAGCTGTTGTGTTAGTTCTGTTGTAACATACATTCTTACAGTAGCGTTGTGTTAGTTCTTGTTGTAACATACGTTCTTACAGAAGTGTTGTAGTTAGTTCTCCCTTGTAACATACATTCTACGTAGTGTGTAGTTAGTTCGACTGTAACATACATTCTTCACAGTAGGTTGTAGTTAGTTCTCGCTGTAACATACATCTTACAGTAGCCTTGTGTTAGTTTTGTTGCTAACATACGTTCTTCAGAAGCTTTGTAGTTAGTTCTCGTTGTAACATACGTTCTACAGAGTGTTGATTAGTTCTCGTTGTAACATACATTCTTACAGTAGCGTTGTAGTTAGTTCTGTTGAACATACAATCTTACAGTAGCTTGGTTAGTTCCTCGTTGTAACATACATTCTTACAGTAGTGTTGTAGTTGTCTCGCTGTAACATACATTCTACAGTAGTGTTGTAGTTAGTTCTCGTTGTAACATACATTCTTACAGTAGCATTGTAGTTAGTTCTCGTTGTAACATACATTCTTACAGTAGCGTTGTAGTTAGTTCTCGTTGTAACATACATTCTTACAGTAGTGTTGTAGTTAGTTCTCGTTGTAACATACGTTCTTACAGTTGTGTTGTAGTTAGTTCTCGTTGTAACATACGTTCTTACAGTAGCGTTGTGTTAGTTCTCGTTGTAACATACATGTTTACAGTAGCGTTGTAGTTAGTTCTTGTTGTAACATACGTTCTTACAGTAGCGTTGTAGTTAGTTCTCGTTGTAACATACATTCTTACAGTAGTGTTGTAGTTAGTTCTCGTTGTAACATACAATCTTACAGTAGCGTTGTAGTTAGTTCTCGTTGTAACATACATTCTTACAGTAGCGTTGTAGTTAGTTCTCGTTGTAACACACATTCTTACAGTAGCGTTGTAGTTAGTTCTCATATCTTGTATTCAGTGGCGGCTCGTGATAATTTTTGTTGGTGGGGCCAGACATTCTTTTCATGGTTTTTAGATTGTTATATTTTAATTTAAGCAATAATAAATATACATTATAAATTATTTTTGGTGGGGTCCGGCTCCACTGGCCCTTATAGACGAGCCGCCACTGCTTGTATTCTTAATGTGATACATAGATTTTAGTTGATATTCTCTGTTCTACTTTGTAAATTCCTTTTTACTTCTTTCTTTAAAGAAAATATCTATAATTGTCTTAGTTTGATCCCTAGATACAGTGTATGTAGTTTCCATAAATCCAACCGAGTTATGGATAATTGTAAAGCTTGATCTTCTTCTTCTTCGATCGTTCTAGGCTTGTTTTTATCATTCTCTTTGTGATATATAAACAGCCAAACATCAGAACGTAATATACGTGCACCAACCTTCAGCACCTATTTGAGCTCAGTTGCTTATCCTTCGGTGGGGTGTTCGATTTCAGCCAGCTATTGTGAGCGGGTTCGCTTCTTCCGCTAGCCTTAGACTGTCCCCAGCCAAACCTACAAGGCAGTGGGTTGCCATTTTCTTTCAGGGCAGCGACCCTTAGACGGCCTGCCCTCCCGGGCTTATGAGCACCATCTACCCAACAAAACCGGTCGTTTTAGTGAGCACCTTGGTTTGTCGCCGGTTCAGGTTTGTTTACGGTTCGCTCCGCTAGCCTTTGATTGTCCCTAATCAATCTACAAGGCAGCAGTAGTTCCCTGCGATCGGAAACGCGCACTGGTTATGCCTCTGCTGGGCCATTGTAAAGCTTGATCTGAGTACTAACATATATTTTATATCTAATTAGACTAGACAATGACTGTATGCTCTAACGGACGAGTTCCCAAACAATTTAGACTGAATTCACATTATATTTTTAAAATACAGTTTTCTCCCATTTGTAAATTTCGTTAATATTTGTAACGTATGTATTCCACCGTGAAAGAAATCTTCAAGATAGCAATATGAGATTTGGCCCTGACATATATCTATTAATATTGTAGCCTGGAGACAACAGAAAATGCACCTTTCTAAAGGAACTACATTTATATGAATTTTTATGTGAGGCAGTGGGCTCTATATTTGACAGTGAATTTGGAAAGGGTCTTATTCATTGCACCCCGGAGATCAGTTGCAAGTAACAGAACAATTTTAAGTTGTCAGGTACCCAGAATGTTGCTTTATTTAGGCTGTACAGTCGAAAAAAAATTGCTATTCTATATTTCACTTTTGGTTTGAAGACCATAGACATTGTTTACAATCAAGATGACTTTGTTTCTGTGCAACACATAATTTTTATTTACTGAAAAAATGTATTCTATATTTGACAGTGAATTTGGTAGGTCTTATTCATTGCACCCCCGGAGATCAGTTGCAAGTAACAGAACAATTTTAAGTTGTCAGGTACCCAGAATGTTGCTTTATTTAGGCTGTACAGTCGAAAAAAAATTGCTATTGTTAGTTATTTCACTTTTGGTTTGAAGACCATAGACATTGTTTACAATCCAAGATGGCCTCTGTTTCCTGGCAACACAATAATTTATTACTGCGAAATATATATACATTTTCATTTTAGCCCACTATAGTTCATAGTTCATATGTACGGTTCCAACTTCACTGCAACAGGTCACCCCATAATTGCTCCGTTCCTGTGCCAACGAAAATCACACGAAATGCTAACAACTGTCTCCTGCCTGTGAACTAATTTCAGAATGAAACAGCTGTACCTCCACAAAAAGCAACCTGCGCCGCATAAATGCACATGGCTGTCGCTAAAGTGTCAACACAAAACTGTTCATCACTTGAATTGCAATTCATGTCGAAGGGAACATCACTCAAGACAATATCCAAATTTCTGCATACGGCAGATTGAGTCGGTTCGTCATAACCGCTGTCCGCCATTTTCTGAATAGCCACAACAAACGCACGGTTGACACAGCAAAAAGCATTTCATGTAACGTTCATAGCTCACAGCGCTGCTCAAGCACTAACTCAGTAACTCAGCAAACGAAACCGGAAAATATCCACTCTAGTAGTAACTTCTATGTATCACCTAATGTTATTGAGAGATAAGAAAGTTGAAAATTTATGTAGTATAGAGCCTTAAAATGAATTCATCTTTATACAGCAATACTGGAATGCAAGGATCACAGGACAGTTGGGGGTCTTATTTCCTAGAATTTTTACCTGAGCCCGTTGGCCGTATGTTTATCGGAGGCTCGATATCTTTCTTCTTCGTTCTCACTAGTGATTTCGATTTCTAATAAGCACCATCTTCCTCAGATTATCAGCCGCCGTACAGTTTGTCTTCTGTTCTCACTAGATTGGGATTTCGGATTCTCTAATAAAGGCAGCCATCTGCCTCAGATTATCAGCCACGCCTTACAGTTTGTCTTCTGCGTTCTCACTAGATTGGGATTTCGGATTCTCTAATAAAGGCAGCCATCTGCCTCAGATTATCAGCCACGCCATACAGTTTGTCTTGGACGCTAGTGTAAGTGGGCCACATCTTTCTTCTCAAGTCTGCACACTGGGGGCAGTTCTGTAGGATATAATTCCTACGATTTCTGCTTCCCCGTTTGTGCCGACCTCTTCCAGCAGTAAGTTTAGGCCACCCTCGTGATGGTAGGTCTGACATTCTTACTGCGTGGCTAAATCTCTGAGGCAGATTGGCAATCGTAGGATCTTCCTTTCCTTTGCGTTCCCTGCCTAGACTGATGGACCAACTTTTATCATGAATGTTACTGTTGTTTTTAAGGACTCCGTTCCTCCGTACAGCTTTTCGCGAAGCTCTGTGTGTTGTGACCACGACTCTTTCCTTATACCTGCTAACGTTGACAGTCTTGCAAGACATGTTCTGCCGTCATGTCTGCCATTTTGCAGGGACACAGGCTAGTTGTGCCAATTTTAAATTTATGGAACATGTGGGCTCTGAGCTTGTTGTGTCCGGTACGGAGGCGCAGTATGGCAACTTGTTCACTTCGAGAGAGACCATAGTATCCGTCACTGGCTGTGTGCTGAGGGTGGTCTTTTGCCCATTTGCTTCTATAGTGCGAACCGATGGTTGTTTTGACTTCCTCATAACCGTAGGATCTGTTATCCCAATCCACATTGTGAGGGGTCGTTGCACCATGTTATGCGCCTTACGGCCTGGTGCATCGGTTTTCTGCAAGCATTTGTTTCGGGTTAGCATTCCCTGGCGGACACATGCATCCGATTTCAGCCAAACCTCCTTAGTCGCCCCTTACAACATGCGTGGCAGGTAACAGTGGTTCTATTCTTTACACCTCAAATTTGGGCCCCGGTAACCACTCGGGCGGGGAGGCAACGATATAACCAACATGATTCATGGTTGTACTTAATTATGTACGTGTCCTTTATCTAAAGGTGAAAGTTGATTATGTTATCAGTAACAATTAATCTGATAATCAGAAAACATTTGCTTGTTATTGTTCAACTTTATTTAATCATCATGATTAGAAGTAGATTCTTAATTGATCAACATCTTATATCGACAATCTTCTTCTTTGCGTTCGTTCTTTACAATCAATTTTAATCACTCTTTGTGATATGTTTGATCTTTGTCAAAACGTGTATACGTTGCACATTTATCTTGGTAGGCCCCTAAACGCATAGACACGTTTAGGACATGTGCATCCGATTTCAGCCAAACCTCCTTAGTCGCCTCTTACGACATGCATGGCAGGTAACAGTGGTTCTATTCTTTACACCCCAAATTTGGGCCCCGGTAACCACTTGGGTGTGAATATCGACAATCTACTTTTGACGCGCATCACGACAGAGATGAAGTATCTGCGCAAGAATGCTGGGAGTAACAAGAAGAGAACGGTTGAGAAATGAAGACATCAGGAAAAAAAGTGGGTACAACATCAGTACAAAACTTCATCAAGAAACAACAAATTAAATGGTTCGGCCACGTAAACAGATTTACGAACAAGACACTGCACATCAAAAGAGCAATGTTACTCCGATACAGTTGATACAAGCAAAAGGCTCGATACATGCAAAGAAGGTCGACCTCAGAGAGATAACAGAGACGACGAAAGACACTATTTATGAAACGACACATTCCCGCCTGCCCAGCGTGTTCGTAGCGCGTCGGACAGCGGGTGACTAGCCCTCTGTGAGTGCGGGTTCAATTCCGCGGGCTGGCAGAAAAGCCACAGGTTCCCCATATTCACCGAAGGGTTACGATGTCCATGGCACCGAGCCGAAGAGCTGAAAGCTCAAGTGCTTCTGGATCATTAAAAAAAAAAATGAAACGCACACAAAAGCCCGTTCTAGAAATCTCTTCTATACTGACGCTGTGAGGCAAAACAGGAGTAGAGAATAAAAAAAAAAAAGAAGAAGAAAAAAGATTAGAAACATATTCTCAAATGATCGACATTTTATATCGACAATCTACTATTGAGGTAAAGTGTGTCTTCTTCTGCGTTCGACTGCTATGAATTCGAGCGGACAAAAGATCACCCTCAGTACACAGACAGTGACGGATACTATGGTCTCTCTCGCAGAACAAGTCGCCATACTTCGCCTCCGTACCGGGCACAACAAGCTCCGAGCCCACATGTTCCATAAATTTAAAATTGGCACAACTAGCCTGTGCCCTGCAAAATGGCTGACATGACGGCAGAACATGTCCTGCAAGACTGTCAACGGTTAGCAGGTATAAGGAAAGAGTCATGGCCACAACACACAGAGCTTCGCGAAAAGCTGTACGGAGGAACGGAGTCCCTTAAAACTACTGTAAAATTCATGATAAAAATTGGTTCATCAGTCTAGGCCGGGAACTCAAAGGAAGGAATTCGACCTTTGTCAGTGCGCCACGTATTGTGCGTCTAACTTTTCTTTACGTGAAGGCTTGCTTTTCTTATTATCAGTGTTCCCAGCCATACAGGCACGCCTTCTCCAACTTCAGAGGTGCTTGTAGTTTAGATCCCCAAATCGCATGTGTGTTGAATGGGCTCGCAAGGGGAGCAAAGAATAGTACCACTGTGACCTACAAGACATGTCGTAAGAGGCGACTGATGTAGGGGCCTAGGAAGCAACTCTAGTAAATATTTTTTTCCCGATCCAGAAGCACTTGAGCTTTTTCGGCTCGTGCCATGGACATCGTAACTTCGGTTCGGTGCCACGAACACCGTAAATCTGGGGAATCTGTAGCTTTTTCTGCCATCCGCGGAATTGAACCCGCACACACAGAGGGATAGTCACCGTAGTCCAACGCGCTACGAACACGCTGGACAGACGGGCCTAGTAAATATAAAAAGCATCCCACAAATCGGATATACTGGTCTACTTATAGGCTCATAGCTGGCACAACGTGAAATCGCTCTAAGGCTCAGATCACATACAAATCACACAGAGTGATTAACAAGGGGTTGATATGGAGCGTTCGAAGAAGAGGAAGAAGAAGAGGAAGAAGAAGAGGAAGAGGAAGAGGAAGAAGAAGCGGAAGAGGAAGAAGAAGCGGAAGAGGAGAAGAAGAGGAAGAAGAAGAGAAGAAGAAGAAGAAGAGAAGAAGAAGAAGAAGAGAAGAAGAAGAAGAGAAGAAGAAGAAGAAGAAGAAAGAGAAGAAGAAGAGGAAGAAGAAGAAGAAGAAGAAGAAGAAGAGAAGAAGAAGAGGAAGAAGAAGAGGAAGAAGAAGAAGAAGAAGAAGAAGAAGAAAGAAGAAGAAAGAAGAAGAAGAAGAAGAAGAAGAAGAAGAAGAAGAAGAAGAAGAAGAAGAAGAAGAAGAGGAAGAAGAAGAAGGAAGAAGAAGAAGGAAGAAGAAGAAGAAGAGGAAGAAGAAGAAGAAGAAAAGAAGAGGAAGAAGAGAGGAAGAAGAAGAAGAAGAAGAAGGAAGAAGAAGAGGAAGAAGAAGAAGAAGAAGAAGAGAAGAAGAAGAGAAGAAGAAGAAAACGAAGAAGAAGAAGAAGAGGAAGAGGAAGGAAGAGGAGAAGAGAAGAAGAAGAAGGAAGAGGAAGAAGAAGAAGAAGAAGAAGAAGGACCCTACAGAACATTGTGTAGTAAACAATGGAAAGCCCTTCTTGTTTCTCCTGAAGGGGAATGTCAACACACGTGTAGAAGCTATTGTTATCCTGCCCTTTATCTTGTCCGAACTGTCAGGCCTACTAAAGCGTAGGTATTAGAAAGATAAACAGCAAATGTAAAGGTGTTGTTCAAGTGGTTAGCAGAAATGTAAACGTGATGTTAAATTGGTTGACAGCAAATGTAAACGTGATGTTAAAGTGGTTGACAGAAATGTAAAGGTGTTGCTAAAGTGGTTGACAGAAATGTAAAGGTGTTGTTAAAGTGGTTGACAGAAATGTTACTAAAAGGAATGTGTATTCACAAGACTCTCCTGCTTAGTATGTCTCTCAGCGTGTGGTAACAACTAACGACAATTCTTCTATATTGGTGTACTATTCTTCTTTGGCTTCCAGTATAGTATCTATATTTGTTAGCGTCTGTAGCTCAAGCGATAGTGAGCTCGATCACGAACCCAAGTGTACCTGGTTCAAACCCCACGGTGGAAGTAAATTCGTTTCCGTGGGATTTTTACAAAAAAAGGTAAAGATATACCTCACCGTTCAGAAAGCAATGGCAAACTACTGAACGTATAAGTGGTGCCTAGAAAATCAACGACTAGTTTACTGTGGTTGATGGCTACGTCCTTTAGGATATGCCACGATTTTCATTCATTTCATTGTATCTGACATGACATAGATTCGGTAGCATGCGATTATCATGGCCTCTTATACTCAGTCAGATAAAGTATCGATCAGTAAGGTAGGAGATGGATGTAACAATTGATCTTTGTTTGCTTCGCTTCATGTTGGTACACTCTTTAGTTTGTACACTTTTGACAAGAATTGGTTTGTACACTTTTGATAATCTTTAGTTGGTACACTTTTGACAAGTTTCATTTTGTACACTTTTGACAAACTTTAGTTCGTACACTCCTGACAAGATTTGGTGTGTACACTCTTGACAAACTTTAGTTGGTACACTTTTGATAAGCTTTAGTTGGTACACTTTTGACAAGTTTTAGTTGGTACGCTTTTTGGGGGGTTGCCGTTAGGCGTAGCAGGTTTAACTGATGACCGGTTTCGGAGATAGTGCACGCTCGGTCGCTTGATTTGCTGTCGTTTTGTAACGTTTTAAGATGTCTGTAACTTCATCAATCTATATTTTTCTTTGTCCGCCCCTTCCTCTTGATGATTCCATTTTCAGGTTGTACGCTCTTGCAACTGGTGTATTCGGGTTCTTTCTCACCAAGTGGCCAAACCATTTGAATCTGTTTTTCAATAAATCTAATAGCCGATGTCAGGGGCGGCTCGTTATTAAGGGCCAGTGGGACCCGGCCCCACCAATAATTGAAAGGGAAATAACTTCTCCGAATAGGCAAATAATAGTAAATACTTCAAAACCCCTGATTTTTACGAAAATTTGTGTCTGGCCTACAACAAAAATGACAACGAGCCGCCACTGGCTGGTGTTGTTCCGACTGTTCTTCTAATTTCCTCATTTCTTATATGGTTTATTCTTGTTTTATTTACTGCTTTCCTCAAGCATCTCATTTCGCATGTGCTAATTTTCCTTTCTTGTTCTTTTGTCAGTGCCCATGTTTGGCTCTGGAAGCATAGTGTTGGTTTTAAAATTGCATTTATAATCTGTCTTTTAGTCTCTACTGGAATTGCTGGGTGTTTCAAGATTGGGGTATGTTGGTATGTAATGTTGTTGGCTTGCTGGATTCTGGTTTTGATCTCTCTGTCCAGTCTACTATCAGATGTGAAGATCTCTCTGTCCAGTCTACAAATCAGATGTGAAGATCTCTCTGTCCAGTCTACTATCAGATGTGAAGATCTCTCTGTCCAGTCTACTATCAGATGTAAAGATCTCTCTGTCCAGTCTACTATCAGATGTGAAGATACCCTCCATAATTATTTTTATGCTGACATCCGGCATAATTATTGTTAATGATCGTAGAAGCAATCAACCAATCAAATTTTAAAGGGATTTTAAAGCCGAAGAATTGACTTCATTGCACCGTGTCTTACCCAATACGGCTCGGTCCCTCTCCGCAGAAATGGTACGCCACCTGCCGAGAGTATTGCACAAATCACGAACTCCGTAGCTCCAGCAACAATCCTAAGGGTCTCTGGAAAAATTGCACTCGTGAACAGAATGGCGCGGTCCGGACTCGAACCCACGACCTTTGACTCACAAGGCAAAGAGCTTAAACACTTAGCCACAAAGACCCCCATTCTATCAAGTATGTCATAGTATGTCTATTTTCTTTTAACAATTTAATAACTTGCTGGTTCTAATTTGTAAGTATAAATTTAAGTCTCGTCAGTTCTTGTACAAACATCTTTCTGATTTGACACATCGAACTTGAAAAATCTGGACCATTATTCCTGAATGTACATTGCCGGCATGCCAAGAAAGGCTTTAGTGATATCAGTCCCAGCATAGAAAACACTACGAGATATTGGATTATAAATCCAAGATTACACATTTGTTGTTGGATTTGTTGGTAATCCTATTCCCTTATCTTATCTCTCATTTGTTTCATTCATACCCGATATTGCTTCTGTGACAGACTTAATTGTTGTTTATAGTAAAACTGAATAGATTCACTTGATTTTGTGTGAAAATTGTCAAATATCGAAATATCAAGTTGATCCCCATTGTTGTAAATGTGGCAGTGGCGGCTCGTCATTAAGGACCAGAGGAGCCGGGCCCCACCAAAAATAATGTGTAACGTGTATTTATTATTTAATAAATTAAAATATAACCTAACCCAAAACAATGAATTTTCCGAAAATTTGTACCTGGCCCCACCAACAAAAATGATCACTAGCCGCCACTGAAATGTGGAATAGCGAAAAATGTCCAGATTTTCATTAGGAACGTTGGAATGTCTCCGTATGTAGTCGTCCATACGTAGTGTTCTTTGAAATTCGTCACTCCTGTTGTATCGTTTGCTTGATAAAGGCATTTTGGTCAAAACGTTGCTGTGTATTGTCACTGTTTGTGTATTTTGTAAAACTAAAGTACTTTGAGGGTTGTGACTAGGGGATAGTGACTTGGTCTATTAACCCCGACGTTCTGAGTTCGAATCACGCTGCGGACAGTTTGGTTGCAAATTGTTTCACGTGGATTTTTACAGAAGGACGATGGCACCACCCGTTCAGAAAGCAATGGCAAACTACTGAACGTAATAATGCCTAGAAAAATCACAAACAGCGTTAAAAAGCTGGGGATGATTCACAAAGTCCTGTAAAGGATATGCAATTAACTTTAACTTTTAAAGTACTTTGTTCTTACGTGTTTGGCTACTTTACGAAGTTTTACTGCAGTTTCCCCCTTATCAATGTGGGATACGTATTGCTTGATAGAATCGGAGAATGTGTCATTTGTAGTTCTATGTGTAAGGTGTGTTGCTGTATGATATGCATACAAGATTAGAGATAGAGAGAGAGAGAGAGAGAGAGAGAGAGATAGAGAGAGAGAGAGACAAAGAAAGGGTAAGGAACGTGATGCCTGTCTACATGCAGATTGTGTGAGAAAATGTTTAAATAACTTTTGGATTCTCAGAAGTGAGTTAATTTTTATTTTTCATGCTTGTTGGTCTACACGATCTGGTATAACCAAATCAAGGTTCGTCCTTATGTTGAAAAAGACGTGCCTCGTCTTAAAGAACCTGTATCCCCTAAATAACAAACAGACAAATGTTTAAATGTTGGTTGTGTGGGAGTGAAAGTGGTTAAATGTTGGTTGTGTGGGAGTGAAAGTGTTTAACTGTTAGTTGTGTGGAGTGAAGTGGTTAAATGTTAGTTGTGTGGGTAAGTGGTTAAATGTTAGTTGTGTGGGAGTGAAAGTGGTTAAATGTTGGTTGTGTGGGAGTGAAAGTGGTTAAATGTTGGTTGTGTGGGAGTGAAAGTGTTTAAATGTTAGTTGTGTGGGAGTGAAAGTGGTTAAATGTTAGTTGTATGGGAGTGAAAGTGGTTAAATGTTAGTTGGGTGGGAGTGAAAATGGTTAAATGTTAGTTGTGTGTGAGTGAAAGTGGTTAAATGTTAATTGTGTGGAGAAATGTTAAAGTGTTAGTTGTGTGAAGATGAGATAGGTTAAAAGTTGGTTGTGTGGGGAAATGTTTAGGTGGGGGTCGTGTGGGACTGAAAGTGGTTAAATGTAATTTGAATGTTGTTGAGAAAGATGTAATTGAAGTTGAGTAAATTACAATTCAGGTTGAGTGATCAGATGGAATGTGGTTTAATCCCTCTACACCTCCTGTGACGTATAGTCTGTCATTTAGTCAATAGCTTAGCAGGGGCGAAACAGGGGGCGGTAACCCAGGAATAAGTGTTCGTGACAAAGGTGAAATTTCATGGTACAGATCCTAACCTTACCTGTGACTGTGGAATTACTCTATAGCGTGTTATTCACGACTTGCTGTTTAAATCCGTTGTTCCCCTTCTTTGGGTCGGGTCCTGGTGATTTGTCATTGTCGGTATCAGATGTATGTCACACACTCACCTGAAAAGTAGGCTTGGATTATTCTCTACCGGGTAGACTTGGACATTTTCTGTTAAATCTGGTTCAAGGAGATTGTAGAGAACTATTGTGAATTCAATATTCCTGACAGGATTGTGGACTATTATTTTTCTGTATTATATAATAATCGAAATGTGTTGAATCAATTTGTTGTATATACTTGTCAGTTTGTACTATTGTCAGATCTACTGTTGATTGATTGATTGATTTATTGATAGGACCAGAGGCGGCTCGTCATTAAGGGACAGTCGGGCCGGGCTCCACCAAAAATAATGTGTAAAATGTATTTATTATTTTATAAATTAAATAATAACAAACAAAATCCATGATTTTTCCAAAAATATTTGTCTGGCCCCACCAGTAAAAATGGTAACGAGACGCCACTGGATAGGACCATCATCATTGCATTTCTGTGAGTAACCATGTGTGCTCCGAGCTCTTTCTTACGCATGAAGATCTCAGCTGCAGTGCACCAACTCCGTAGCACCGGCGAGGGTCCCCGATGTAATTTTGAAGATGGTGAAGATATTTTTGTAGGAATTTTATTTTTAATCTTTTCGAATTAATTTTCTCCGGGCAGTGGCTTGACTTGTGCAATGTGTAATCCACAACTGCTAGATCGTAGTTCTTGTCTGTTTTAGCAATAGTCGTTCTTATATGTTTTAATACCCATCTGCCCAGCGTGTTCGTAGCGCGTTGGACTACGGGTGACTATCCCTCTGTGTGTGCGGGTTCAATTTCGCGGGATGGCAGAAAAAGTTACAGATTCCCCAGATTTACGGTGTTCGTGGCACCGAACCGAAGGGTTACGATGTCCATGTCACCGAGCCGAAGAGCTGAAAAGCTCAAGTGCTTCTGGATCGGAGAAAAAAATATGTTTTAATAATCTTAGTTCTTATCTGTTTCAATAAGACAATAATGGGATTCTAGAGCAGACTGTTACGGTTGTTAGATTTATTCAAGTGAGTTATTGAATGTGAGCAAAGTAGAAGAAAAGAAATCAGACAATCATTAACTTTACTGAGATATTAGAATTCACGACGACCTCATGAAGATGTTGATGATGGACAGTTAGGCAAGGAGGATATTGTTATAGGATATGTTTTGTGAAACAGTTTCAAATTAAGAAGACAGTAAACACAAGAGTTATCTCTGCCTACCTGTTGTTCGGTTAGGCTCCAAGTTTAAGGCATGTTCAATTATTGCCTGCGCTTCTGACAATTACGTTTTTTCTGAAAAGATGGAGAGGTGAGTCATTTTGGTATAATATAGTTATGTGTGGATATTACTATACACTTGTTGATAGTTGTGTGTGTGGGGAGGGGGGGGGTGGTTCAATGTAGTGTGTCCTTTTGTGTATGAAGTCATTGTTGAGTATACATTTGTGTGAATGGTCACTGACGCAATAACATAAAAGAACAATTCAGGGCCAGGGTCAGTGAGCTGGCACTGAATTAAGACCATACCCCGCCTCCTCGTATTGGCGGACAACAAACGGATCTAGTCTGATTAAATGGGCGATGATCTAGGGCAAACCCAATCACGTCTCATATGTGCAGAATCTTAGAGTAAGTGCACCTGCACGCCTCTCCTGGCCGATGACTAGAGGTGGGAAAGTTGCATAAATTCAAAACAAATGTAAAAGGTAACAAGGTATGAGTCGTCTGTAAACGTATACACACGTTCTGCTGGTTGCTCCATAATTGCCAGATCTTGGCACTCGTTGAGAACTATATAACGTGTCGTGAAGACACAAGGGCAGATTGCAGTATACCCTGTATCGGAGGCCAAGCGCAGATGATTTGGTTATGTAAGGTTGACTGAGCGTAAAACCGTTGATCGTTCCGTTCTTGTGCTAACCGAAACTGTCCTCCCTGGAACAACCGGATTTGGTTGTGTTGCACCAACGCAAAATGTAAAGTTCCGCCCTGATGTTGGAAAAAAAACCGCCGTTCCCGGAAAAACTGAGGTGGGAGATATCGACGAGCGCAAAACCTAAAGTTGCGTTGCTAGCGCCCAGTGAAAAGACCCTCTTTATTATTATGCGTGAAGCCCCAGCCCAGTGTTTCTCCGCGTAAAGGAAAATACAGCGTAATCTTCAAATTGCCAAGTGCCTACACGCGTCTCAAAACAGCTGAGAATGTTCCTAATCTGGAACAACCTTGGCTAGAAAAGCAAGGCCGAAAATGGAAAGGTTTATTTTCTCGTACAAACCCAAACATTGACAAATGCCGGCACCTTTCTGATGCGATTGTCCTACTTGTGTAGGATGACGTCCACAACATGCTCCCAGGCTCAGATCAAATCAAGGCAAATTAAACAGCCGAAAAGTGATCGTTCGAGTGAACGCAAACGTCTGTCCGTGCAGGTTGTAGCTTGGTACTCTTTATTGAGGAAATCACACATGGTCAAACCGCGACCATTGTAAATAAGAAGGCGGTGGTCACACAGTCGTCAACGGGTGGTTGTTCTAGAGCATGTGTCCCCAAAGTGGGTGGTACCCCCCGGTTCCCAGTGGGCGCTGAAGCCTTCCAGGGACGATAGTGGGTTCAGAAGCATATGGGGAGTTCAAATTTTTATGATTATTAAATCGTAAAATCACGAAATAATCATAAAAAATTTGAATTGTACATTTTAATCCATCTTAAGCCCATCTTACACTATCCATTTTTTCATCAATTTTCTATTTCATGTAAATAATCATTTGAAAATTGATCATGTATGACAGAAATATATATCAATTTCCAATGTCAAAATGAAAATAGAGCATGTATATATATGGGGAGGGGAGAACTGTTATAAATGGGGAGGGCGTTACAAAGTTTATGTCGTGCAAAGTGGGATGTTGGGCAAAGTGGGATGTCGTGCAAAGTGGGATATCGTACAAAGTGGGATATCGTACAAAGTGGGCGATGGGCCGAAAAAGTTTGGGAATCTATGCTCCAGAGCAATCGCGGATGTGGCTCTTTGGACTACAATCACATGCAGTTTGTCTAGTATGATCAGTAAGCGATGTTTTAGAGCGTCTACCGCGTTAGAAATGAGGGGGGTATTGCAGTGGTAACCAATAGACTCTACCTGGGTAGGAGTCTCCTCAACACTAAGCATAGCACTACGCGCCTAGAGTTGTTGGAGCTTTATCTGTCTGCAAGAATGTCGGATACTCTCCCCCACTCAAATATAGGAAATAGGCTTCAAACCCATAATTCCTTGGGGTTCGACAACAAGAACAATCTGTCGGTGTTGTGTCGACGCAAGGGAAGACTGCAGTAAAGTATGTACTATATATCAAGCGCATGTGACTATGTTGCGTAATATATTTTTCGATCGCAAAAGACAAAGGAGTAAATACTTAGTATTACAATTAATCTTTATATGTTACACTCTGTACACTTTCGTCTTTAGCTTAAGCGTTAGTAAGCTCGATAAAAACCCAAGCGTACCTGGTTCAAACTCCGCGGCGGGTAAGTTTGGAAGCAAATTAGTTCCCTTGGATTTTTATGAACGATAAAAATAGACCGCACCGTTCACAAACAATGGCGAACTACTGAGCGTATAAGTGGTGCTCCAAGTGAGATCGAGAGGTTATTGGTATTGATTACTAAACTGCGCATTGCACTCCGGGCAGACCCATAGGTGCTCAGTCTCCCCACAACAGATATCGAAGAGTATGTATACTGATGCTTCCGGTGGCTCGCTGATTAAACACACCTCTCACTCTGCCTTTCAGGCATCAGTTCGACCTGCTCAACGGGTAACTCCAAACTTCTTAAATCGCTTGATCGATTCAACATCGATTTTAGTGTCCTCATCCAACAGACAGTCGCGAAGAGACCGAATAACATCTCCATTATCCATCTTCAACTCCCCAATAATCAATGCTGTTGATGCTAGCATGTCCGCTCTCTCATTACCGTAAACACCCGCATGCCCAGGACAGTATATCCACGTAAGCCTCTGGAGGTTAGAAACTTCTATAGACGACATCCACTCATACGGAAACCTGCCCTTCTGGATCTTGTGAAGCATCGACTGAGAGTCAGATACAACAACGGCCCCAGTAAATGAAGTCCCAGAGATCCAATGGAGGGCAGCAGTAACAGCCTCAACCTCCATTCTCATAGTTGATGGCTACGTTCTGTAAAGGATATGCCAAGATTTTCATTTGTGTACACTCATATCTTGTTATTGTGTTACCTTTCTGCAGTAGACAATAACATAGATTTGAATTATGTATGTTATTTATTTTTCACAGTGGAGACGAACCCACCGAGGTGACGGCTATGACATCAGGAGAGTCAGGGGTGTCATCGGATGATTCAGTAGATGTTCCGTTAGATACAACCAACAGTAGAACAACAACACAACACACAAAGACGTTACTGAAGCAGTATTTACGATCTCCTAGAGGCAAATGTAAGTGGTCTTATAGTTCAGTTATAATAATAATAATATAATGCAAATGCTACAGAAGAATACTTAGAATATCATGAACATAGAAAAAGCCCGTCTGCCCAGCGTGTTCGTAGCGCGTTGGACTACTGGTGACTATCCCTCTGTGTGTGCGGGTTCAATTCCGCGGGATGGCAGAAAAAACCACAGATTCCCCAGATTTACGGTGTTCGTGGCACCGAACCGAAGGGTTACGATGTCCATGGCACCGAGCCGAAGAGCTGAAAAAGCTCAAGTGCTTCTGGATCGGAAAAAACCCATAGAAAAGAACAAATGCTACAGAAGAATACTTAGAATATCATGGACAGAGAGAAGAACAAATGCTACAGAAGAATACTTAGAATATCATGGACAGAGAAAAGAACAAATGCTACAGAAGAATATTTAGAATATCATGGACAGAGAGAAGAACAAATGCTACCGAAGAATACTTGGAATATCATGACAGCGAAAAGAACAAATGCTACAGAAGAATATTTAGAATATCATGGACAGAGAAAAGAACAAATGCTACAGAAGAATACTTAGAATATCATGGACAGAGAAAAGAAAAAATGCTACAGAAGAGTACTTAGAATATCATGCACAGAGAAAAGAACAAATACTACAGAAGAATACTTAGAATATCATGCACAGAGAAAAGAACAAATGCTACAGAAGAATACTTAGAATATCATGGACAGAGAAAAGAACAAATGCTTCTGTTCTGCAACAGCTGGATATTAAAGAGAGTTGGCTCTTAAAGAGCATAACATCAAGGAAAATTAAATATTTCTGACACATCAAACGACATGAGTGCCTAGAGAAGATAATTTTGGAGGAATGGTGCCTGGAAGAAGAATGAGAGGAAGACCTAGAAGACGATGGGTACAAAGATGTCATTAACGATCTGAGAATGACTGCTGCTGACGCCTGTCAACTTGCACAGAACAGAGTTTTCAGACTGCTGTCATGGGAGCCAAGTTATGGAAGGGACAAGCTACTTGATGAATAATAATAATGATAATTACAGCCCTCCATCGCAAGCGATGATGACAACAGCCTCAGACGTGTGCTGATGTGCCTCTCTTGTGTGTGCGTAGGTGACTGTATAGTCCAATCCTAGAACACAATCCCCTACCACAGGTGGGGCATACATGATCAAGGTTAGACATGTGGGTATTGTGTGGTCAGGTTTTTTTCGCGCAGCTCGTTTTCTCTGTATCTTAACGGCACGATGATTCTCAGCTATGCGAATTCCTCTTGTGTTGTTACAGCGCCACATTTTACGATCAGCGCAAGGGATTCCCAGCACGTGGTGTCTATATCGAAGCATTTCAGAAACACTTTAAGAGTGTATTTAAAGTATTTTCTGTGCACCAGCTGAACGTCTGCCCCTTCAAACTCGCCATACATCAATTGTTTTGGGATGCGTTTATAAGGCATAAGAGCAACGTGACCAACCCATCTCACTTGGGCCTTCTGCAAGAGAGTGCTGACGCTTGGGATCTTTGCTCTTGTGAGGACTTCGGTATCTGGAATTTTGTCCTGCCAGTTAAACATTGTCATCCAGAACAGATACTGGACCATGACTATCCTAGTGACATAGACTATCCTAGTGGACATGACTATCTATGACATGGATTATCCTAGTGGACCATGGACTATCCTAGTGGACCATGGACTATCCTAGTGGACCATGGACTATCCTAGTGGACCATGGACTATCCTAGTGGACCATGGACTATCCTAGTGGACCATGGACTATCCTAGTGGACCATGGACTATCCTAGTGGACCATGGACTATCCTAGTGGACCATGACTCACCTAGTAGACCATGACATCCTAGTGGACCATGGACTATCCTAGTGGACATGGACTACCTAGTGGACCATGTCCTGCAAGACTATCTAGTGGACCATGTCCTGCAAGACTATCTTCTCGGGGTGAACTGAGAAGTCTTCTTCTTCTACGAACGCTCGTATCGACCATGTATTAAACTGCTCTTTGTGATTTGTACGTGATCTAAGCCTAAGAACGATTGTACGTTGTGCCAGTTATGCGCCTACAAGTAGGACAGCACATCCGATTTCTGCGACGCTTTTTATTTACTAGGGTAGCTTCCTAAGCCTCTACCTCAGTCGCCTCTTACGACATGCCTTGTATGTCACAGTGTTACTATTCTTTGCTCCCTTTGAGAGCACCGACAACACAGGATACCGGTGCCATCAATATTCGGGAACGCCTTGTCGACCATCATTAAATTTGACAAAGGTTGCAGGGAGAAGAATCCCGTGGCGTTGGATGCAGATCAAGTCCATCATTAATGAAAACTGTAGTGAGGGTGGCATTGTGATTTACACGTATGGATCATTAGTGCACAAAAAGGTGGACCTCAGAGATAACAGAGGGACGAAAGACACTGTTTATGAAGCGCACACAAAAATCCGTTCTAGAAATCACTTCTTACCCTGAAGCTGTGAAGCAACTCAGGTTGAGAAGGGAAAGAAAGACAATGTGCATAGAGAGGCTCGCTCCAGGTGTCTCCTTTTCGACCTGACACTGAAAGAAAAACAGGATTAGAGAATAGATTATTTTTATTTTTTGGGGATCCAGAAGCACTTGAGCTTTTAGCTCTTCGGTTCGGTGCCATGGACATCGTAACCCTTCGACTCGGTGCCATGGACATCGTAACCCTTCGGTTCGGTGCCATGGACATCGTAACCCTTCGGTTCGGTGCCATGGACATCGTAACCCTTCGGTTCGGTGCCATGGACATCGTAACCCTTCGGCTCGGTGCCATGGACATCGTAACCCTTCGGTCGGTGCCATGGACATCGTAACCCTTCGGCTCGGTGCCATGGACATCGTAACCCTTCGGCTCGGTGCCATGGACATCGTAACCCTTCGGCTCGGTGCCATGGACATCGTAACCCTTCGATTCGGTGCCATGGACATCGTAACCCTTCGGCTCGGTGCCATGGACATCTTAACCCTTCGGCTCGGTGCCATGGACACGTACACCTTCAGTTCGGGCCACGAACAGAAATCTAGATGATCTGGTGTTACGCCATCCGGGATTGAACCCGCACACAGAGGATTCACTGTCGCACTACGCTGGCGAGGCGAATAAATAGATCGGTAGTTAACCACGAAAGTCCGTATGGCTCCAAAAATCATGTTACAGAAATCGGCCAGATGCATTTAGTATGACAACAAGTAGCATAACAATGAAGGTACTGGCGGTGACTATGGCAATATTCTGGCTTGAGTCACAGAACTACACTCATGCGTGCATTCTGAGTGTTTCTACGTGTATGATTCTGAAGGTGGAGGCAGGTTCAATGTGTAGAGAATGGACTGAATCCTTACAAGGGTCAACAATTAATATAATTACTTTCATCTTCGCACCGGGACATATGGGTTTAAAGGGTTTCTAAAACCGAAGGATTGACTTCATTGCACCGGGTTTTATCCCATATGGCTCGGTCCTCTCCGCAGAAATGGCACGCCACCTGCCGAGAGTATTGCACAAAGTATCAACTCCGTAGCTCCAGCAACAATCCTAGTGGTCTCTGGAAAAACTGCACTCGTGAACAGAACGGCGCGGTCCGGATTGGAACCCACGACTTTCGACTCACAAGGCAAAGAGCTTAACCACCACGGACAAAGGGGTGTCAATGACAATGAGAGAGCAGACAGGCGCTGACTGGCTCTGCCACCATATCGGGTAGGATGGGGGGGAGGGGTGTCGGCCAATGGATAGATCTGAATTCTGAACGCCCCCATTGAGTGTAGCCGTAAAGGGGAATTTCATCTAAACCAATTCACATCAACTGCTAGATTGCAGGAGCTTGGATTGAAGATTGGAGAGGCCAGAAAATAGCAATGCAACGAACGTAAGAGTAGGCTCATCAATCAACATCCAACTTGTACGGTTAATCTCTGGAAGCTGTTTGAGATATTGCAAGGGAAACTGGAACAATTATGAACATGTCCGGAGTACAATGAAGATATTCCGAACAGAAACTTCTGATTATTTTCTTCTTCTTCTTCTAGCCAGGGCTGCGAGTTTCAAACATTATCGTTTATGTTTTATTTTTCTTTCATGTTACAGGTGTGTTTGTAGTGGTTGTACTCACCTTACTACTACTGGCTTCATATATTATGTCCAAGTTTGTTATGGGTAAGTCTGTGCTGTAGTGTATGGCACCTTACTACTACTGGCTTCATATATTATGTCCAAGTTTGTTATGGGTAAGTCTGTGCTGTAGTGTCTGTACTCACCTTACTACTACTGGCTTCATATATTATGTCCAAGTTTGTTATGGGTAAGTCTGTGCTGTAGTGTCTGTACTCACCTTACTACTACTGGCTTCATATATTCTGTCCAAGTTTGTTATGGGTAAGTCTGTGCTCTAGTGTCTGTACTCACCTTACTACTACTGGCTTCGTATATTCTGTCCAGGTTTGTTATGGGTAAGTCTGTGCTCTAGTGTCTGTACTCACCTTACTACTACTGGCTTCATATATTCTGTCCAAGTTTGTTATGGGTAAGTCTGTGCTCTAGTGTCTGTACTCACCTTACTACTACTGGCTTCGTATATTCTGTCCAGGTTTGTTATGGGTAAGTCTGTTCATGTCTGTACTGTGTAGTGTCCTACCTTACTACTACTGGCTTCATATATTCTGTCCAAGTTTGTTATGGGTAAGTCTGTGCTCTAGTGTTGCTCACCTTACTACTACTGGCTTCATATATTTGTCCAAGTTTGTTATGGGTAAGTCTGTGCTGTAGTGTATGGCACCTTACTACTAAAAGTTAATTGCATATCCTTTACAGTACTTTGCGAATCAACCCCAGCTTTTAACGCTGTTTCTGAGTTTTCCATTGCTTTCTGAACGGGTGGTGCCATCGTCCTTTGTAAATCAAACGAAACAATGACCAAATTGTACGACTATCGTCAGACTCAAATAGACCGATCACTATCTCGACGACGCCACTCCACTACCTTACTACTACTAGCTTTATATGTTCTGTTCAAGTTTATAATGGGTAAGTCTATGCTGTAGTGGTTGACCTCACCTTACTACTACCTGCTTCATATGTTCTGTCCAAGTTTGACATAGGTAAGTCTGTGTTGTAGTGTCTGTACTCACCTTACTACTTAGTTAATTAGTTTGTTTGTTCCTTTCGTGCCAAAGGCGGCACATAGGGCAGAGGTTTTAGATCTCCATGTGATGCGGTTCGTTGCTAGCAGTTGGAGATCTTGTATGGTTTTACATCCCAATAGTTTACTTTCTTGTTGGATTGTTTTTTGAAGAGTGGTCTTAGGTCTTCCACGTTTTCTTTTCCCAACTGGTGACTACATAAGAACTTGTCGATTTAGTCTCTTTTCGTCTGATCTAAGAACATGACCTAAATATTTCCACCTTCGTTTCCTTATAATATTTGATACGGGTTGTTGATGTGTTCTATCTCTCACTGTGTTTTTTCGAAACGAAATCACTCCATTTGACTTTTAATAATTTTCGAACTTCATATGGTCATTTCAAGTTTGTGAAACATGGAAGAGAAATGTGAATCTCTTCACATCCCAGATTGAGGGATCTGTTGTCTAAAATTATTGGAAGAGCAATTTGCTCCATTCAATTCAGGAGAATTCAGGAGAAGTGATGAAATCAGAGACATGTCTGGTCAACCACTAGTGACAACTGTATAAGAAAGAGAAGATGGAGATATGTTGGACACACCTTGAGGAGAAATTATCAACGAATATCAAAGCAGGCATTGAAGTGGGATGCAAAAGGTTCAAGAAAGAGAGGTCGACCTAAGGAGACCTAAAACGAACTTTGCTGAAGAGGCAGAAATATCGGTCTCGTTCCATGGAGGAGATTGAGCGAGTTGCCCAGGACAAAGCGGTATGGAGAAATTACTTGCAGGCCCTATGTAACTTTATAACGTCAGGTACTGAGAGGAATTATTATATTATTATTCATATTAATTTGCTCCATTTCTCTTCCCATTTTCTAATTTAAAATAAATAAATATAATAGCTAATTGTATATTTTCTTTTAATAAATAATTCTTACTATCAATAATTCTTACTATCAATAATTCTAACTATAAATAATTCTTACTATGAATAATTCTTACTATAAATAATTCTTACTATGAATAATTCTTACTATAAATAATTTTTTACTTGAGAATATTTCAATCAAATGTGAAGTCAGGTTTGTTCTATGGCTCGGAAACATGGAAGATAACAAAAGAAACCACCAGAAAACTACAGACCTTCATAAATTTATGTTTCGCCCGAGTGGTTACCGTGGCCAAATTTGGGGTGTAAAGAATAGAACCACTGTTACCTGCCACGCATGTCGTAAGAGGCGTCTAATTAGGTTTGGTTGAAATCGGATGCACGTGTCCGCCTGGGAATGCTAACCCGAAACAAATGCTTGCAGAAAACGGATGCACCAGGCCGTAAGGCGCATAACATGGTGCAACGACCCTCACAATGAGGAATGGGATAACGGATTCTACGGTCGCCAATCTGCCTCGGGGATTTAGCTACGCAGTAAGAATGTCAGACCTACCATCACGAGTGTGGTCAAAACTTACTGCGGGAAGAAGTCGGCACAAACGGGGAAGCAGAAATCATAGGAATTATATCCTACAGAACTGCCCCAGTATGTAGACTTGAGAAGAAAGAGGTGGTCCACTTACACCAGCGTCCAAGACAAACTGTATGGCGTGGTTGATAATCTGAGACAGACAGCTGCATTTATTAGAGTATCAGAAATCCCCATCTAGTGAGAACGCAGAAGACAAACTGTATGGCGTGGCTGATAATCTGAGACAGACAGCTGCATTTATTAGAGTATCAGAAATCCCCATCTAGTGAGAACGCAGAAGACAAACTGTATGGCGTGGCTGATAATCTGAGACAGACAGCTGCATTTATTAGAGTATCTGAAATCCCCATCTAGTGAGAAGCAGAGACAAACTGGGCGTCTGATAATCTGGACAGACACTGCATTTATTAGAGAAGAAATCCCCATCTGTGAGAACGCGAAGACAAACTGTATGGCGTGGCTGATAATCTGAGACAGACAGCTGCATTTATTAGAGTATCAGAAATCCCCATCTAGTGAGAACCAAAGAAGAAGAAGAAATGGATGTTTACATAGAATAGAGGGACTGAGATGGTATGATAAGATTACGAACGAGGAACTCAGAGAAAGAACTAAGCAGATACCGGGTGAGAAAGAGCTCAGGAAGAGACGCTGCGATGGATAGGAGAGGACACACATTGAGAAGACCGACCGGAAGCATTGGCAGGCATGCACTGTTTTGGAACCTGCAGGGAAAGGAGAATATGGGAAAGCCTAGACATACCTGGAGAAGAGAGCTAGAGGCTGATTATTAAAAGCATCGGTAAAAGGTAGAAAGAATTGGAAAGGATGGCAGGAGAGAGGAAGAGCTGGAAGAAGATTGTTGAAGACCTGTGCTCCGTTGGGAGTTCAAAGGTGAAAAGAAAAGATAAGCATTTTTATTATAAATAATTCTTGCAATAAAAATTATTTTGTATAATTTTGATTTATCTATTTTAGTAAGAACAAATTACTCTTATTAAAACTTATTTTATTTTTGCTTTGTTTTTTTTCCGTTCTGACTAGGTCTGATGTTCATGGGATCTTGTCATCTAGAGCCGTTTGTTCCCATCTATCTGGTGACAAGTGCAGCATTGCTGGTCACATTTCTCATCCTTCTTGTTGTGATTATAATCAAGTGTAGACGAGAAGAAGGTGATGATCGTGTCTCACCTGTACACCTGGTGGCTTTTGTTTATTTTTTTATTCATCTGGTCTTGCAGTTGGCAGGTAAGCAAAATATTTGATTTGATGTGTAGACAAATGTGTGTAGTTGACGAGACGGCACTCCTCTGTAAGTTATGACTAATCTTCAGAGTATTGTCTACCAAATATTTCTCAAACATTTTTATGCGAAATTGTAATTTTAAAAAAAGAAAAGCATTTTCATACGTCAAGGTATATTGGGTCGCTGCCTCCGATAACATACGGCCGGCGGGTTCAAGTAAAAATTATATGAAATAAGACCACAACTGTCACGTAATCTTTGCATTCCGGTATTGTTAGATAAAGATGAATTCAGTTTAGAAACAATATAACATGTTATAAATGAAGTTTATAGTTATGTTATAAATGAAGTTTATAGTTATGTTATAAATGAAGTTTATAGTTATGTTATAAATGAAGTTTATAGTTATGTTATAAATGAAGTTTATAGTTATGTTATAAATGAAGTTTATAGTTATGTTATAAATGAAGTTTATAGTTATGTTATAAATGAAGTTTATAGTTATGTTATAAATGAAGTTTATAGTTGTTATAAATGAAGTTTATATTATGTTATAAATGAAGTTTATAGTTATGTTATAAATGAAGTTTATAGTTATGTTATAAATGAAGTTTATAGTATGTTATAAATGAAGTTTATAGTTATGTTATAAATGAAGTTTATATTATGTTATAAATGAAGTTTATGTTATGTTATAAATGAAATTTATGTTATGTTATAAATGAAGTTTATATTATGTTATAAATGAAGTTTATATTATGTTATAAATGAAGTTTATATTATGCTATAAATGAAGTTTATATTATGTTATAAATGAAGTTTTTATTATGTTATAAATGAAGTTTATATTATGTTATAAATTAAGGATATGTTATAAATGAAGTTTATATTATGTTATAAATGAAGTTTATATTATGTTATAAATGAAGTTTATATTATGCTATAAATGAAGTTTATATTATGTTATAAATGAAGTTTATATTGTTATAAATGAAGTTTATGTTATGTTATAAATGAAGGTTTATTTATGTTATAAATGAAGTTTATATTATGTTATAAATGAAGTTTATATTTTGCTATAAATGAAGTTTATATTATGCTATAAATGAAGTTTATATTATGTTATAAATGAAGTTTATATTATGTTATAAATGAAGTTGTACAATAAGAATATCAGTATTATTAATATTTTTCATATATAACCATGGACTGTAGAGAACTGAGTAAGTTGAAAAAGCGTTCAGTGTTCTATCAAACATATACAAAACCAGCCCATAAAACAAGTTTTGGATTACCCGTCTAGAGCTAGTCGGCCTTATGTTGGCAGGGGCCACGATGAGGGTATTACGGGCCTATTTTGTGGAAATATATTCCCCTCCCACTGTGTAATTCATAGATTCCCAAACTTTTTAGGCCCACCGCCCACTTTGCACGAAATAAACTTTGTAACGCCCCCCATTATAACAAGTTGCCAACGCCCTCCCCACCCCACATATATATACATGCTCTATTTTCACTTTGACATAGAAAATTGATATATATTTCTGTCATACATGGTTAATTTTCAAATGATTATATACATGAAATAGAAAATTGATGAAAAAATGGATCGTGTAAGATGGGCATGAGATGAATTAAAATGCAGAATTCAAATTTTTAATGATTATTCAATCGCAAAATCGCGAAAAAACAACCTCAAATGCTTCTGAATCCACTACGCCCCCTGAAGACTTGGCCCAAGGGCATCGACCACTTTGGAAACCTGGTGTAATTGAAATTGTGTTGTTTGAAAATACAGAATAAGTGTGTCATGGAACAGTCTAGATGTCTGACAGCCTACCATGTCATGTATAAAGGTGTGTTGAATGAGGACATGTCCTTTGATGACAATCCGATGCTGTGACTGACTGAAATGATGTGACTGACCGAAATGGTATGACAGAGTGATAACAACAAACCTGTAGATAAGAGATGGCCCGTGTGTTGCTGGTGCTCACAGGGAGCAAATAATAGACACATGGTGACTAGACACTTGTGGGACTAGACACTTGTGTGACTAGACACTTGTGGGACTAGACACTTGTGGGACTAGATACTTGAGGGACTAGACACTTGTGGGACTAGACACTTGGGGCACTAGACACTTGGGGCACTAGATACTTGTGGGACTAGATACTTGTGGGACTAGACACATGTGTGACTAGACACTTGTGGGACTAGACACTTGTGGGACTAGACACTTGTGGGACTAGATACTTGAGGGACTAGACACTTGTGGGACTAGATACTTGAGGGACTAGATACTTGTGGGACTAGACACTTGTGGGACTAGATACTTGAGGGACTAGACACTTGGGGGACTAGACACTTGTGGGACTAGACACTTGTGGGACTAGATACTTGAGGGACTAGACACTTGTGGGACTAGATACTTGAGGGACTAGATACTTGTGGGACTAGACACTTGTGGGACTAGATACTTGAGGGACTAGACACTTGGGGACCAGACACCTGAGGGCACTAGACACTTGGGACACTAGACACTTGGGGCACTAGATACTTGTGGGACTGGACACTTGTGGGACTAGACACTTGGGTATCAGACACCTGGGGCACTAGACACTTGGGGCACTAGATACTTGTGAGGACTGACACTTGGGGACTAGACACCTGTGGGACTAGACACTTGCTGTGACTAGACACTTGGGCGACTATAGACACTTGGGGACAGACACCTGGGGCACTGAACTGGGACTAGAACTTGTGGGCACTGACACTTGTAGTTGGGGACTAGACACCTGTGGACTAGACACTTGGGGACTTAGACACTTGGGGACTAGACACTGAGATCAATCTAGTTGAACATAGCTGATCTCGAGACTGAATCACTTTTAGACAGAATTAACATTTGGAACTGCACCTTGCACTGACACTTATGGAAGTGACTTGGGGAACTAGGACTTGTGGGACCAGACACCTGGCACTGCATTGGACTCTAGAACTTTGGGGACTGAACACGTAGGACTGACTTGTGGATCTGCCTTGGGGCTATAGACATGTGGGTGAACGTAGCACTGTGTGTCTTGTTCTTTTGTCACATTACTTCATTAGAAGTGTTCGGGTGAAACTGTAGTGATCTGAATGTGTACTGTTATATCTCTTCTCACCATTGACTTCTTTATAGAAGTGTTGGGGTGAAACGTAGTGATCTTGTGTGTGCTTGTTTTCTCTTCCACCATTGACTTCTTTATAGAAGTGTTGGGGGAAACGTAGTGATCTTGTGTGTGCTTGTTCTTCTCTTCCACATTGACTTCTTTATAGAAGTGTTGGGAGTGAAACGTAGTGATCTTGTGTGCTTGTTCTTCTCTTCCACAATTTACTTCTTTATAGAAGTGTTGAGGGTGAAACGTAGTGATCTTGTGTGTGCTTGTTCTTCTCTTCCACCATTTACTTCTTTATAGAAGTGTTGCCGGGGTGAAACTTAGTGATCTTGTGTGTGCTTGTTCTTCTTCTCTTCCACCATTTACTTCTTTATAGAATTGTTGAGGGTGAAACGTAGTGATCTTGTGTGTGCTTGTTCTTCTCTTCCACCATTGACTTCTTTATAGAAGTGTTGGGGTGAAACGTAGTGATCTTGTGTGTGCTTGTTCTTCTTTACCATTGACTTCTTTATAGAAGTGTTGGGGTGAAACAGTAGTGATCTTGTGTGTGCTTGTTCTTCTCTTCCACCATTGACTTCTTTATAGAAGTGTTGGAATAGATCTTGTGTTCTTAACTTTTTATAAATGGGAGGTGAAACTATTTTCTTTTCTTCTTCACATTTACTTCTTTATAGAATGTTGAGTAAACGGTGATCTTGTTGCTTGTTCTTCTTCACCATTACTTCTTTATGAAGTGTTGGGGAAACGTAGTGATCTTGTGTGCTTGTTCTTCTCTTCCACCATTGACTTCTTTATAGAATGTTGGGGTGAAACAGTGATCTTGTGTGTCTTGTTCTCTTCCACCATTGACTTCTTTATAGAAGTGTTGGGGTGAACAGTGATCTTGTGGTGTTGTTCTTCTCTTCCACCATTTACTTCTTTATAGAAGTGTTGAGGTGAAACTAGTGATCTTGTGTGTGCTTGTTTTCTCTTCACCATTACTTCTTTAGATGTTGGGTGAACGTGGTGATCTTGTGTGTCTTGTTCTTCTTCCCTTTACTTCTTTATAGAAGTGTTGGGGTAACGTAGTGATCTTGTGTGCTTGTTCTTCTCTTACCATTGACTCTTTATAGAAGTGTTGGGTGAAACGTAGTGATCTTGTGTGCTTGTTCTCTTCCACATTGACTTCTTATAGAAGTGTTGGGTGAACATGATCTTGTGTGCTTGTTTTAAGACACTTTGTTTGTAAGCTGAATTTATGTTCGTAAGGCTGTTCTTCATGCCGTCGCTCCATCTTTGCGTGTCTTCCTCTTGCTTGGTACTCATACTTTTTCTGTGTGGCTCTCTGTGGTAGGCGATACCAGGGCATTCTTGTCAGGTATCCAAACCATATCAGGTATCTGTTGTTCTTTTAAGAATTGCATGACTGGTTTCACATCCAGCCTTCTGATTTCTTCATTTCTAATTTTGTCTCTTATTGTCACATCTGCAGCTCTTCTAAGACACCTCATCTCTGTCGTTATAGTTTGTCCTCTCTCCATTAGGCTGTGTTATTATGGCCATGTTTGACACTGGTAACATAGTGTTGGCCAGAAAATCGTTCTTATGAGATTTGCTTTAGTTGTTAGCGGTATCTCTTTATGTGACAACAGTGGTGTTAACTGTCCCAGTACTTGGTTAGCTTTTGTGCAACGATTGCAACTGTTATAATATAGAACTATAAATTAACTGTTATAATATAGAACTATAAAATATCAACTGTTATAATGTAAAACTATCAAATGTGCAACTGTTATAATACAAAACTATCAAATATGCAACTGTTATAATGTAAAGCTCTTAAATTTATGTATTTTATCGTTTCATTAACAGGAAGTGTGTGCGTGATCAAAACCAGAAACTTACTCATAGATATTGATCAGGATGACACAAACGAGACAGCCACTTGTCACGACATGCTGCTGACTTATTCCTTTGGAGTTGTCATCTTTGAACTCATTCTGTCTGGATTGTTATTTATTTTTGCTATCATCTCCCTGTGTGAGGTTATCTACATTGAGTGCTGCCAAAAACCAGAACGAAGTAAACCATCTTCAAACCGATAATAGAACCGAGCCATCTACCTCTCCGTGTGTGAGGTATATCTCGACTATGTGTTCTCACTAACTTGAACCACTTCTACTTGGATTCTCCGCAAGAAGTTGAATCTTATTTTGCATGTGTGTTGGCCTGCACGTTCATAACCAAGAAAAGATTCGCTCTTAAGTTGAATTTACGTAGAATATAGGGACTGAGATGGTATGATAAGATTACG
Organism: Arion vulgaris; assembly: GCA_020796225.1. Taxonomy (NCBI): domain Eukaryota; kingdom Metazoa; phylum Mollusca; class Gastropoda; order Stylommatophora; family Arionidae; genus Arion; species Arion vulgaris. The sequence goes on from CM036770.1 coordinate 29,124,734, forward strand.
AACGAGGAACTCAGAGAAAGAACTAAGGATACGTATGTCATGGACTGCCAACATTCAAACTAATATGAATACGTATGTCATGGACTGCCAACATTCAAACTAATATGTCATTCTTCATTTTTCTACTTGCTTGGTTCATAGAATCTGTGCTATTGTTGTGGATTGGGTTATATGAAGAGATGTCGAGTGTATTACTAGGCCTAGAGTCGACACAACTAGAGATGTAGACTGTATTACTATGCCTAGAGTCGACACAACTAGAGATGTAGACTGTATTACAGGGCCTAGAGTCGACACAACTAGAGATGTAGACTGTATTACAGGGCCTAGAGTCGACACAACTAGAGATGTAGACTGTATTACTAGGCCTAGAGTTGACACAAGTAGAGATGTAGAGTGTATTACTAGGCCTAGAGTCGACACAACTAGAGATGTAGACTGTATTACTAGGCCTAGAGTCGACACAACTAGAGATGTCGAGTGTATTACTAGGCCTAGAGTCGACACAACTAGAGATGTAGACTGTATTACTAGGCCTAGAGTCGACACAACTAGAGATGTAGAGTGTATTACTAGGCCTAGAGTTGACACAACTAGAGATGTAGACTGTATTACTAGGCCTAGAGTTGACACAACTAGAGATGTAGACTGTATTACTAGGCCTAGAGTTGACACAACTAGAGATGTCGAGTGTATTACTAGGCCTAGAGTCGACACAACTAGAGATGTAGACTGTATTACTAGGCCTAGAGTTGACACAACTAGAGATGTAGACTGTATTACTAGGCCTAGAGTTGACACAAGTAGAGATGTAGACTGTATTACTAGGCCTAGAGTTGACACAAGTAGAGATGTAGAGTGTATTACTAGGCCTAGAGTCGACACAACTAGAGATGTAGACTGTATTACTAGGCCTAGAGTCGACACAACTAGAGATGTAGAGTGTATTACTAGGCCTAGAGTTGACACAAGTAGAGATGTAGAGTGTATTACTAGGCCTAGAGTTGACACAACTAGAGATGTAGACTGTATTACTAGGCCTAGAGTTGACACAAGTAGAGATGTAGAGTGTATTACTAGGCCTAGAGTCGACACAACTAGAGATGTAGACTGTATTACTAGGCCTAGAGTCGACACAACTAGAGATGTAGAGTGTATTACTAGGCCTAGAGTTGACACAAGTAGAGATGTAGAGTGTATTACTAGGCCTAGAGTCGACACAACTAGAGATGTAGACTGTATTACTAGGCCTAGAGTTGACACAAGTAGAGATGTAGAGTGTATTACTAGGCCTAGAGTTGACACAAGTAGAGATGTCGAGTGTATTACTAGGCCTAGAGTCCCCACAACTAGAGATGTAGACTTCTTCTTCTTCTTTGCGTTCGTTCTTTACAACCAATTTTAATCACTCTTTGTGATATGTTTGATCTTTGCCAAGAACGTGTATCGTTGCACATTCGTTTGGTGGCCCTAACGCATAGACTTCTACCGTTTAGGACACATGCATCCGATTTCAGCCAAACCTCCTTAGTCGCCTCTTACGACATGCGTAGCAGGTAACAGTGGTTCTATTCTTTACACCCCAAATTTGGGCCCGGTAACCACTCGGGAGATGTAGACTGTATTACTGCACTAGAGTCGGCCACTAGAGATGTAGACTTATTACTAGGCCTAGAGTCGACACAAGTAGAGATGTAGACTGTATTACTAGACCTAGAATGACACAACTAGAGATGTAGATGTATTACTAGACCTAGAGTCGACACAACTAGAAAAATGATTGTTTCTTAAACTTTTATCATCTGATGGAAATGTTTATAGTAGTTGCTATGCTACCGATATGTTATACATATTGTGTGTGTACAAAGTTCATTTTTTCATAAACTTCATCAAATGTGATTGAAAATAGCAATGCTATTTCCGTAGGCCCACGTACAATTATTACTATGTTATATTCAGATATTCAATGTTTCGTGGGAGTCGCATCAGTCAATATCTTTTATTGAATTCAACGTAGCACAGTCAACATCTTTTATTGAATTCAACGTAGCACAGTCAATATCTTTTATTGAATTCAATGTAGCACAGTCAACATCTTTTATTGAATTCAACGTAGCACAGTCAACATCTTTTATTGAATTCAACATAGCACAGTCAACATCTTTTATTGAATTCAACGTAGCACAGTCAATATCTTTTATTGAATTCAACATAGCACAGTCAATATCTTTTATTGAATTCAACGTAGCACAGTCAATATCTTTTATTGAATTCAACATAGCACAGTCAACATCTTTTATTGAATTCAACATAGCACAGTCAATATCTTTTATTGAATTCAACATAGCACAGTCAATATCTTTATTTGAATTCAACATAGCACAGTCAACATCTTTTATTGAATTCAACATAGCACAGTCAACATCTTTTATTGAATTCAACACAGCACAGTCAATATCTTTGATTGAATTCAACATAGCCATCAATATCTTTTATTGAATTCAACATAGCAAGTCGAGTTGTCATAAACATATTTCATGGAGGTGGCAAGGTACACGTTGGAGTTGAGTATTGTGGTGTGTGGTGTTGTAGGCGTAAAAACAAAAGTTGTTTTTAGCTTCTAATGAAACTGTTCTTCCTATTTATTTGTGTTTTAAAAATAGTGTAAAAATGTGAAGTTTTGTCTTCTTGTAAAAATCCAAACATTGGCAAAGTCCGAAACTTTTTGGACGCGATTGTCCTACACCTGTAGGATAACGTCCACAACATACGAACGCTTCTTGGTTCAGATCAAATAAAGGATAATTAAACAGCCAAAATTGATCGCTCAGTGAACCCAAACCCTTAGTCTGTCCGAACAGGTGGTCGCTCAGTACACTCTCGGGCGAAAATCACCCAAAAGTCGGACAGAGATTAACGAATAGTTGTTATAGAACAATCGCTGAACTAGCTATTTCGACTATAATCCCATGCAGATTACCCAGTGTGGTCAATAAGTGATGTTTCTAGAGCGACTACCACGCTAGAAAAGAGGGGTACCACAGTGATTACCAATAGATTCTACCTGTGTAGGAGTTTCCACAACACTAAGCATAGCACTACACGCCTAGAGTTGTTGGAGTATTCTGGGCCTGCAAGAAAGCCTAGTACTCTCATACACTCAACTTCTGGGCCTGCAAGAAAGACTGGTACTCTCACACACTCAACTTCTGGGCCTGCAAGAAAGACTAGTACTCTCACACACTCAACTTCTGGGCCTGCAAGAAAGCCTAGTACTCTCACACACTCAACTTCTGGGCCTGCAAGAAAGACTAGTACTCTCACACACTCAACTTCTGGGCCTGCAAGAAAGCCTAGTACTCTCACACACTCAACTTCTGGGCCTGCAAGAAAGCCTAGTACTCTCACACACTCAACTTCTGGGCCTGCAAGAAAGCCTAGTACTCTCACACACTCAAATATAGGGAAAGGGGCGAAAACCCATAATTCCTAAGGGCTCGATAAGAACAACAGCTCTGTTCGGAAAGACTGTTCGGAATGCGCCAAGAATGTTATTTCGGTCTATTCCAGTGCCATTTGATATCGTAGCGTTGCCATTTAACGCAATCTATCATTACTTCTCACTTCGGAGTAAGCAGGGACGAAAATGAAGGTTCTTAATCTGTTCCTTGTCTCGCCCGTGTATTGCCTGGGCCCTCAAATGGAGCAAATAATAGTACCACTGCGACCTACGAGGCATGTCGTAAGAGGCGACTGATGTAGGACCTAAGGAAGCTACCTAGTAAAAAAAAAGCATCGCGGAAATCGGATGTCTGACTTACTTGTATGCGTATAACTGGCACAACGTACAATTGCTCTTAGGCTCAGATCACCAACAAATCACACAGAGTGGTTAACAAATGGTCGATATGGAGCGTTTGAAGAAGAAGAAGAAGAATGTTATTTCGGTCCATTGCAGTGCCCTTTAATATCGTAGCCATGCCTATCAACTCACTCTATCAGCTTGTTCATTACCCATGACCCTTGACTTCGCAGTGAGCATGGACGAAAATGAAGGTGATTTTTCGATCCTTGTCTCTTCCATTGTTTGTGCATGATTGTTACAGAGGCGGGACATCTAGCCTACGAGAGAGTCTTCGAAGAAATTTCGAAGGACTGTTAGGGTGGCAATGTTCTGCTCAGGACAAGCTACTTGATGATGTCTGTTCCAGTACCTTCATCGAGTCCCGTCTCACTATCATCCAGTACCTTCATCCAGTCCCATCTCACTATCATCCGGTACCTTTATCAGGTCCCGTCTCACTATCATCCAGTACCTTCATCCAGTCCCATCTCACTATCATCCGGTACCTTTATCAGGTCCCGTCTCACTATCATCCAGTACCTTCATACAGTCCCGCCTCACTATCATCCAGTACCTTCATCCAGTCCCGCCTCACTATCATCCAGTACCTTCATCCAGTCCCGTCTAACTATCATCCACAGTACCTTCATCCAGTCCCGTCTCACTATCATCCAGTACCTTCATCCAGTCCCGTCTCACTATCATCCAGTACCTTCATCCCGTCCGTCTACTATCATCCAAGTACTTTCATCAGTTCCGTCTCACTATCATCCGGTACCTTTGTCCGGTACCTTCATATACCTTCCTCCAGTGCCGTCTTACTATCATGAAGTACTTCATCGGTACCTTTGTCCGGTACATATCATCCACAGTACTTCGTCCAGTCCCGTCTCACTATCATTTAGTACCTTCCTCCAGTCCCGTCTCACTATCATTCAGTACCTTCCTCCAGTCCCGTCTCACTATCATCCAGTACCTTCATTCGGTACTTTTGTCCAGTACCTTCATATACCTTCCTCCAGTCCTCTCACTATCATCCAGTACCTTTATCCGGTACCTTTGTCCAGTACCTTCAATACCTTCCTCCAGTGCCGTCTCACTATCATCCAGTACCTTCATCCGGTACCTTTGTCCAGTACCTTCATATACCTTCCTCCAGTGCCGTCTCACTAGCATCCAGTACCTTCATCCGGTACCTTTGTCCAGTACCTTCATATACCTTCCTCCAGTGCCGTCTCACTATCATCCAGTACCTTCATCCGGTACCTTTGTCCAGTACCTTCATATACCTTCCTCCAGTGCCGTCTCACTATTCCTGTTTGGACAAATCAAACCTGGTGTACATTTTCATGTTTTAAATATTATTTGATATTCACTATTAATATAATTTTAATGTTGAACATACTGTGTCATTGATATATGACAGCAGAAATAAATACTTACTGTTGAATATTGTTGTTTATTCTGGTGTGTTTCTTCTTCGACCGCTCCATATCAGCGACTTGTTAAACCACTCTTTGTGATGTGTATGTCTTCTCTTAGGCTCAGATCACATACAAATCTGCGAAAAGTTACTAACAACACAAGAAAAGACAGAATCACTAACATCAGCATAAGAAGAAAGTTGGCACAAAACCGTGCTTGAATTACATAGAGAAACAAAGAATGAAGTGGTTTGGCCACTCAATAAGAATGCATCCAAACTCCACAGTATACAGAGTCTTCTACAACAGAACATCGGGAAAGAAGGCAAGAGGAAGACCACGGAAAAGATAGTTAGATGGCATAGCAGAATCCTGTGAAAGAGCAAAGATAACAATCACACAAGCCACCAGAACAACGCAAAACAAAAACAGAAAACCACGACACCGGGCAACAACCCGGTAGTAGTGTGACGACACTGGGCAACAACCCGGTAGCAGTGTGACGACACTGGGCAACAACCCGGTAGCAGTGTGACGACACTGGGCAACAACCCGGTAGCAGTGTGACGACACTGGGCAACAACCCGGTAGCAGTGTGACGACAAAAGAAAGAAGAAAGGAAGTTTTCTTCTTCTTTGCGTTCGTTCTTTACGACCAATTTGAATACCTTTTTGTGATATGTTTGAGGGAAGAAGAAGAAGGTTCAGATTTGTATGTGATCTGAGCCTACTTCTGCTTCGAACGCTCCATATCAACCACTTGTTAAACCACTCTTTGTGATCTGTATGTGATCTGAACCTGAACGCGATTGTTCATTATGCCAGTTATGCGCCAACAAGTAGGCCAGCACATCCGATTTCTGCGACATTTTTTATTTACTAATGCAGCTTCCCAAGTCCCCTATCTCAATCGCCTCTTACGACATACCTTGTAGGTCGCAGGGTTACTATTCTTTGCTCCCCTTGCAAGCCCCGACAAACGTTTAATATTCTTCTTCTGCGTTCTCACTAGATTGAGATTTCGGATTCTCTAATAAAGGCAGCCGTCTGCCTCAGATTATCAGCCACGCCATACAGTTTGTCTTGGACACTAGTGTAAGTGTGCCACCTCTTTCTTCTCAAGTCTGCATACTGGGGGCAGTTCTGTAGGATATAATTGCTATGATTTCTGCTTCCCCGTTTGTGCCGACCTCTTCCCGCAGTAAGTTTTGGCCACCCTCGTGATGGTAGGTCTGACATTCTTACTGCGTAGATAAACCTCCGAGACAGATTAGCAACCGTAGAATCCGTTATCCCATTCCTCATTGTGAGGGTCGTTGCACCATGTTATGCGCCTTACGGCCTGGTGCATCCGTTATCTGCAAGCATTTGTTTTGGGTTAGCATTCCTTAGCGGACACGTGCATCCGATTTCAACCAAACCTCCTTAATCGCCTCTTACGACATGCGTGGCAGGTAACAGTGGTTCTATTATTTCACCTCAAATTTGGGCCCCTGGTAGCCACTCGGGTGAAACGTTTAATCTGATAACTCTACTACAGTTTCCTAGACATGATAAATTGTTGACAAGTCAATGTTCCTCAATATTGTAATCTTGTAGAAAGTCTGTATTTTCCTTTTTCTGTATTCATGGCATTCTGTTTTTGTCAGAACAGCGCAAGACAAAAACAGAAAACCACGACAATGGACAACAACCAGGTAGAAGTGTGACGACAAAAGAAGAAGAAGAAGATGACATTCTGAGAATTTGTCAGTGGCACTCTGTCATGGGCGGCTTGTCATTAAGGGCCAGTGGGGCCTGGTCCCACCAATAATCGAAAGGAGGAAACTTCCCGGAATAGACAAATAATAGTAAATACTCCAAAACCATGATTTTAAGGAAAATGTGTCTGGTCCACCAAGAAAATGACTATGAGCCGCCACTGCACTCTGTATAAAATAGCGTAGTGGTTAAGTGCTCATCTCTCGTGTCAAAGGTAACCGGTTCGCTCCCTCGTGGAGCCATCTGGATATTTTCCAGAGATCCCTGATCTTAGTGTAGGTGAGATCCTAGTCATATCGAAAACCGCTGCTCGAGCAAAAATCATTAGAAAAAGATAAAAAATAAAATTTCTACAAAATATCTTCACTATTTACAAAATTACATCGGGGATCCTCGCAACTGCTACGGAGTTCGTGCACTGCAGCTGAGATCCTCCTGTGTAAGAAAGAGATCGGAGCACACATGGTTACTCGCCGAAATGCAATGATGATAGTCCTATCAATCAATCATTCAAAATATTTGATCTTTCTTCTTTAATATTTATGTGTGTCTCTCTCTGTCCGTTTTGTGTCATGAAATACAGCCCTCATTTGCACATAACCACACCTTCCCCCTCCCTCAATATGACCACATTTGAAAAAATATAAGATGTTACGGCAACGTCAGGGTAGGACTAACATCCTCGTGGTGACCCCAGAAACAGTTCTCTGCATTTTAGTCCTGCAAAGCGAATAGGGATCGATGAAGCCACCTTGCTATCTGTTTGACAAGGTTAATGTTACCGGCAGTAACTATATCTCTGACGTAGCTCTCATGGCCATTTGGATGCTTCTAGCAATATGATACATCATCATTATTAAATAGCTTGTCTTGAGCAGAACGTTCTAACCCCAACAGTCCTTCGGAATTTCTCTTTCTCATAGGCTAGATGTCCCGCCTCTGCATCCGTCATGTTAAAGCCATCAGTTACATCCTGAATTCATCTTCTCCGTGGTCTTTCTCTTTGCCGATATGCCTCCCATGATGGTCTTCTCCAGCCCTCGTGTCTTTTATATATCCAAAATACCTAAATTTTCTCTTTCTTATTTGTAGCATTAGCCAGTTTTCTTTGATTTTGAGTTCTTTCTGGATAGATCTATTTGTTCTCTTCTCTGTCTAAGAAATACGAAGGACTCTTCTGTAACACTTATATTCAAAAGCACATATATGTTTTTCTACTGCTTTATTAAATGTCCATGCTTCATACATAATACATATCACCCACAGAAAACTATAATCTTTCTCTCTCTCTCTCTCTCTTTGCCTTTTACCCAGGTTGGGCCATAGGCCCTCAGCCAAGTCTTCCTATCTCTAGCTATCTCCTGCAGCTCCCTCCAGCTCTTCTTTATATTGTTGATCTCCGCCTCCAAATCTCGTCTCCATGTATTTCTCGGCCTCTCCTTCTTTCGCTGTCCCTGCGGGTTCCAGGCAAGGACCCTTCTTGTTATATTCCCATTCGGTTTTCGCAAAGTGTGTCCTATCCAGCGCCAGCGTCTTTTTAACCTGTTCGTTCACTGGAATCTGGCGCCTTAAAATAAAGAGTGAAGTTACATAACTCAGATTAATCTTTCAGACGTGTTAAATAAATCCAGTTATTTCCCTTGACTAGCAGTTAGGTCTTTCTTTCTCTCTCTCAGGCTCTCATCCCACCTGTCCTACACCGCCCTTAAACGCGGCAGTAACGACAGTTTATTTCTCTCTATCGATCTATCTATCTATTTATCTATCTATCGATCTATCTATCTATCTACATTTTCATCTTATATGCGTTCGTTTTATCAACCAAATTGACCCCTCGTTGTGATCGTCATCTACATACTTGTCTATCTATATCCCTGCGTGTTGCCGGGGCCCACATGGAGAGCAATGAACACTAACACTGCAACCTACAATGCATGTCGTAAGAGGCGACTGAGGCAGGGGCCTACGGTAGCTTCCCTAGTAAATAAAAAGCGTTGCAGAAATCGGATGTGCTGGCATTCTTGTATTCGCGCGAAAAGACAGAACACACAACACCTACTTGTCTAACCTTGATCATGCATGTCCCACCTGTAGTAGAGGATTGTGTTCTAGGATTTGACTCTACAGTCACCTCCACACACACACCAGAGAGGCCCAGCAGCACAAGTCTGAGACTGTTGTCATCATCGCTTGCGATGAACTGCTATTATTATTATTATTAGGCGCATAACTGGCACAATGTACAATCGCTCTTACACTCAGATCACATACAAATCACAAAGAGTGGTTTAACAAGTGGTCGATATGAAGCGTCCACAGAAGAAGAATTTCTCTATATTGTTATACATTTTCTCATAGATACTGGTGAGAGCGGGATATTTTTCGATCCAGAAGCACTTGAGCTGAAAGCTCTTCGGCTCGGTGTCATGGACATCGTAACCCTTCGGTTCGGTGCCACGAACACCGTAAATCTGGGGAACCTATAGCTTTTCTGCCAGTCCGCGGAGTTGAACCCGCACATACAGAGGACTTGTCACCGTAGTCCAACGCGCTACGAGCACGCGGGTAAGAGAGCGGTGATATAAGTTGTGGCTATAGTAACATTTATTTCTGTAGAAATGTAGTCCCTGGTTCACATTCCATGACAAGAGTGGAATTTTCCCGATTGTAAGGGTTATCAGGTCGATCTAACCTCAATTACATACCAGACTAAGTTTTCCAAGTACAGGCGACAGGATGTCGGTGGCGTAGAGGTTAGATTCTTGACTCTAGGCGACATGGTCCCTGTAGCATATAGGTTAGGTGTTTGCCTCTTGTGCAAAGGTAACCGGTTCGCTCCCTCGTGGAGCCATCTGGATATTTCTCCCACGGTTCGCTCCCTCGTCGAGCCATCTGGATATTTCTCCCACGGTTCGCTCCCTCGTCGAGCCATCTGGATATTTCTCCCACGGTTCGCTCCCTCGTCGAGTCATCTGGATATTTCTCCCACGGTTCGCTCCCTCGTGGAGCCATCTGGATATTTCTCCCACGGTTCGCTCTCTCGTGGAGCCATCTGGATATTTTCCCAAAGGACCCTGATCTCAGTGTAGGTGGATCGAGTTCAGTCTATCGGAGACGGACGATAAACGTGTTCCGTGTTAAATTGAGCCATACGTAAAAACCCTTGGCAGTTCAATATCGAAAAGAGCATGCTGGAAAACCGCTGCACGGGCAAAATTCATTATAATTTTTTTTTTATTCCTACAGAAATATCTTCACCACATTACATCGGATACACTCGCCGATGCTACAGAGTTCGTACACTGCCACTGAGATTTCCCTGTGTAAGAAAGAGATCGGAGCACACATGGTTACTCACCGAAGTGCAATGATGATAGTCCTATCAATCAATCAATCAATCAATCATACCATTGAGCTAACATCGTATAAATCAAATATGACCACTTGAAGAAATAAGGAAAAAAGTGTGTACAACGTCAACACTGAACTTCATCAACAAATTAAATTGTTCAGCCACATTTTTTTTTCCGATCCAGAAGCACTTGAGCTTTTTCAGCTCTTCGGCTCGGTGCCATGGACATCGTAACCCTTCGGTTCGGTGCCACGAACACCCTAAATCTGGGGAATCTGTGGCTTTTTCTGCCATCCTGCGGAAGTGAACCCGCACACACAGAGGGATAGTCACTCGTAGTCCAACGCGCTACGAACACGCTGGGCAGACGGACAAGTTCAGCCACAAACGATTACAAAACGGGCAGCGGAATCTACCCATACAGGGGACAAGCAATTGCGCGCGAAAATGTAAATAACAGAGGCGGTGGGTACAAGAGCCTACACAAAGCACGTTCTAAAAATATGTTTTATTCTGAGGCATGATGAAGACATGATTAGAAGCATAATCAAACATCCTCTTATTTTAACGCCCCATATAAGCACTTGTTAGACAACTCTGTGATCTGAGTCTCTTCTTCTTCAACTTCTGCATTCACAGTTGGTTTTCGATTCTCTAATAAGGCAGCCGTCTGCCTCGATTATCCCAGCCATACAGTTGTCTTCTGCGTTCTCACTAGATTGGGATTTCGGATTCTCTAATAAAGGCAGCCGTCTGCCTCGAGATTTTCAGCCACCCATACATTTTGTCTTGGACACTAGTGTGAGTGGACCACCTCTTTCTTCTCAAGTCTGCATACTGAGGGCAGTTCTGTAGGATATAATTCCTATGATTTCTGCTTCCCGTTTGTGCCGACCTCTTCCAGCAGTAAGTTTTGGCCCCCTCATGATGGTAGGTCTGACATTCTTACTGTGTGGCTAAATCTCTGAGCCAGATTGGCGACCGTAGAATCCGTTATCCCATTCCTCATTGTGAGGGTCGTTGCACCATATTATGCGCCTTACGGCCTGGTGCATCGGTTTTCTGCAAGCATTTGTTTCGGGTTAGCATTCCTAGCGGACACGTGCATCAGATTTCATCCAGACCTCCTTAATCGCCTCTTACGACATGCATGGCAGGTAACAGTGTTTCTATTCTTTACACCCAAATTTGGGCCCCGGTAACCACTCGGGCGTGATCTGAGTCTAAGAGCGATTGTACGTTGTGTCATTTATGCGCCTACAAGTACGCCAGCTCATCCGATTTCTGTGATGCTTTTACTTCTAGGGTATCACGATGCGAGAGAGATTTACTGGTATCACGATCGCGAGAGAAGATTTACTAGGGTATCACGATCGCGAGAGAGAGATTTACTAGGGTATCACGATCGCGAGAGAGAGATTTACTAGGGTATCACGATCGCGAGAGAGAGATTTACTAGGGTATCACGATCGCGAGAGAGAGATTTACTAGGGTATCACGATCGCGAGAGAGAGATTTACTAGGGTATCACGATCGCGAGAGAGAGATTTACTAGGGTATCACGATCGCGAGAGAGAGATTTCTACTAGGTATCACGATCGCGAGAGAGAGATTTACTAGGTATCACGATCGCAGAGAGAGATTTACTAGGGTATCACGATCGCGAGAGAGATTTACTAGGTATCACGATCGCGAGAGATTTACTAGGGTATCTTCCCTAGCCCCTACCTCAAATACCTCTTACAACATACCTTTAGGTCGCAGTGTTACTATTCTTTGCTCCCATAGAGATCCCCAGCAACACACGCCGCGATGTTATACAAACGGGTTCTTCTTGTCTTTCTTCCAATTTGACATGGAATCTTTTTGAAAAAGGAAAGTTCTGGAAAAGTTCTTTAATTTAAAATAACGAAAAATGATCTCCAAATTTCCTTTGAAGCAGGTCACGTAAAACCATTGCGTGCCCAATGCTTTTTTATGTTCCCTTTCAATAGAAGTACACGTCAACTGCATGACGTGGAGCAGCGAGGCGCATTAATTAATTTTTAATGTGAATGTGTCGGCAGCTTTGAGTTAGATATTTGATAAGTATCCAGCGGTCGGGAATAATTGTTTGATATTTTCCTTTGATCTCATTAACCAATCATTTGAGGTTAGCTAGTGACATCATTTTGTGATGTAATCAAAATCTGTGCACGCCTGAACATGTATTATGACCATTCGTTGCGAGGATGACACCTAGAGGTGGTGTCAGATTTCTTTCTGGCGAATGTTGTAGTTGCAGTCCTGCATTAAGTGAAGGGTCGTTGATGATGACATGTAGAGGTGGTGTCAGATTTCTTTCTGGCTAATGTTGTAGTTGCAGTCCTGCATTAAGTGAAGGGTCGTTGATGATGACATGTAGAGGTGGTGTCAGATTTCTTTCTGGCGAATGTTGTAGTTGCAGTCCTGCATTAAGTGAAGGGTCGTTGATGATGACATGTAGAGGTGGTGTCAGATTTCCTTCTGGCTAATGTTCTGGCGGCTAATGTTGTAGTTGCAGTTCTACATTATGTGAAGAGTCGTCGATGATGACAGATCTCAGACAAACTTCAGACATTACAATTAATTTCTAATCAAGTCCATTAGTAGCATGTACCTTGCGGAACACCGCATTCATCACAGCCTGTCTGAAAAGCTTTCTGTCCCTTGCAAGTTCTCCGGCCTCTTCTAGAGTCTAGAGACATGTTCAATGTTTCTTTGATGTTCTGATGCCACCTTCATCTTGGTCGTCCCTTGCCTCGTGTTTCAGGAGCCATGCCTTCCATTACCTTTCACTCCAGACCGCTGTGGCGTTTAATGTGACCAAAATTCATCTTGTATTCTAGCTTCCATTCGCTTCTTGACATCCATGATACCTAGCTTGAGCATGCTTAATATGACAATATGATTTTATCTCTCCGGAGGTCTATGATGTTATATGAGCCAATGCTCTCACTTTTGTATATGACCGAGCAGGTCTTGTAGGATGTCTTTGTCTGTTTCTTCTCCAGTCTTTATCTTCTTCAAAACCCCGAGGGTAATTATGGTAAGTTTTCACTCTTTGTTCTCCACAGATGCAACTGAGAGAGCACCTCGAGGTCTTTCTTTCAGAACCCAGAAACCTCCAACGAGTTCCAGGTCATGTAAAGGTGACTATGCTTAGTGCTGCAGAAACCTCCAACAGCTTCACGCGTGTAGTGCTATGCTTAGTGCTGCAGAAACCTCCAACAGCTCCACGCGTGTAGTGCTATGCTTAGTGCTGCGGAGACTCCTACTCAGGTAGGGTTCATTTATCGTCACTGCAGTATTCTCCCATTTCTAGCGCGGTTTGAGCTCTAAAAATAGCACTTATTCATCACGGTGGGCATGTGATTATAGTCCAGTGAGATACTTCCGCGGTCTCTTCTCTGTCCAGGATGTTCTAAGACCTTTTCTATAACACCTTGTTTTAAAAGCTTCAATTTTGTTTTTTAATGCTTGTGTTGTCCACGATTCGCAGCCACATGGAATATGCATGTTCTCAGAAGTCTTACTTTTGTTTCTTTCTTGTGTCGTGCCATAGTTTCTTCACGCTGACCACCCCTGGAAAGTCATGGCTAGTCTTCTTCTAACTTCTCTTGTACATTTTCCATTGTTATAATAGTAATTTCTTAAACGCTGCAAAAATCACCATATCGGAAAAGATGTTCAAATCATGTTTATCTGCCCTTTCGTTTTGTCAACAAAGTTCTCGCCCCTTTCGCTTTGCCTTTTTGCTTTAATTTTATTTTATGAAGAAAGTTTTATTCCCTAAATAGTCTAAAGATTTCATTGCAACGTGTTTGATCCCATATGTTTCGGTTCCACTTCACGACCTGTCCCTAGCTACACCAACAATCGTAGGGCTCTCTTTAAAATTGAACCCACGATCTTCGAATCTAAGTGATCCCTGTGGGATCTATGATCAAATCACAGAACATGTCCTACAAGACTGACCCCTGTATGTCCTCTTTAGAAAGGGATACTTTCACCACAAAACAGCACTACATTCAAAACTACATGACACCAGAGATGAGCTCCAGACAACAGCTGACTTCATCATAAGAACGGGTCTGACGGTATAATCATCAAAACTACATGACGTCAGAGATGAGCTCCAGACAGCAGCTGACTTCATCATAAGAACGGGTCTGACGGTATAATCATCAAAACTACATGGCGCCAGAGATGAGCTCCAGACAACAGTCAACTTCATCATAAGAACCCGTCTAACGGTATAATCATCAAAACTACATGACACCAGAGATGAGCTCCAGACAACAGCTGACTTCATCATAAGAACGGGTCTAACGGTATAATCATCAAAACTACATGGCGCCAGAGATGAGCTCCAGACAACAGTCAACTTCATCATAAGAACCCGTCTAACGGTATAATCATCAAAACTACATGGCACCAGAGATGAGCTCCAGACAACAGTCAACTTCATCATAAGAACGCGTCTAACGGTATAATCATCAAAACTACATGCACCAGAGATGAGCTCCAGACAACAGTCAACTTCATCATAAGAACGCGTCTAACGGTATAATCATCAAAACTACATGACACCAGAGATGAGCTCCAGACAACAGCTGACTTCATCATAAGAACGGGTCTAACGGTATAATCATCAAAACTACATGGCGCCAAGATGAGCTCAGACAACAGTCGACTTCATCATAAAAACGCGTCTAACGATATAATCATCAAAACTACATGACGCCAGAGATGAGCTCCAGACAACAGTCAACTTCATCATAAGAACGCGTCTAACGGTATAATCATCAAAACTACATGACGCCAGAGATGAGCTCCAGACAACAGTCAACTTCATCATAAGAACGCGTCTAACGGTATAATCATCAAAACTACATGACGCCAGAGATGAGCTCCAGACAACAGCTGACTTCATCATAAGAACGGGTCTGACGGTATAATCATCAAAACTACATGGCGCCAGAGATGAGCTCCAGACAACAGTCAACTTCATCATAAGAACGCGTCTAACGGTATAATCATCAAAACTACATGACACAAGAGATGAGCTCCAGACAACAGCCAACTTCATCATAAGAACGCGTCTAACGGTATAATCATCAAAACTACATGACACCAGAGATGAGCTCCAGACAACAGCTGACTTCATCATAAGAACACGTCTAACGGTATAATCATCAAAACTACATGACGCCAGAGATGAGCTCCAGACAACAGTCAACTTCATCATAAGAACGCGTCTAACGGTATAATCATCAAAACTACATGACGCCAGAGATGAGCTCCAGACAACAGCTGACTTCATCATAAGAACGGGTCTGACGGTATAATCATCAAAACTACATGGCGCCAGAGATGAGCTCCAGACAACAGTCAGCTTCATCATAAGAACAGGGTCTGACGGTATAATCATCAAAACTACATGGCGCCAGAGATGAGCTCCAGACAACAGTCAACTTCATCATAAGAACACGTCTAACGGTATAATCATCAAAACTACATGGCGCCAGAGATGAGCTCCAGACAACAGTCAACTTCATCATAAGAACGCGTCTAACGGTATAATCATCAAAACTACATGGCACCAGAGATGAGCTCCAGACAACAGTCAACTTCATCATAAGAACGCGTCTAACGGTATAATCATCAAAACTACATGGCACCAGAGATGAGCTCCAGACAACAGCTGACTTCATCATAAGAACACGTCTAACGGTATAATCATCAAAACTACATGACACCAGAGATGAGCTCCAGACAACAGCTGACTTCATCATAAGAACGGGTCTGACGGTATAATCGTCAGTATAGCAATCACAAAAAGAAGAAGCAGGAACGCAGGGCGACCTGTTAACCACGTAGCCCCCTGGTCTATTTTGTAATTTTTTTAAACCAAATTCTATTCACTTGGGTTTTTTTTTGTGGCGAACAGTTCTTTTAACTTGATTGTTGTACTTAACGTAAATATCGCTGTGTAAATTAAGTAGTTGAAGTGGGGGCGGGGGCTGGGGGGACAAGCGGACTTTCTTTCAAGTCCGATTTTTTATCAATTGTCGCATTTAGTTGCGCACTTTGGTACACATTTTGTCAACGACTTTGGTTAAATACAGGACCAAGTATAACATGTATTAAATCAATCAAGAACAGCCACCCAGTCGAATCACATTGAGAAGTGTGTGGACTGACGACGTCCTTACAGGTAGTAGCATTGAGTGAGTGAGTGAGGGACCCGTCAACAAGCGGGCTGTTTTACCAAACTGTCTGTCCTACGTTGTGTATGTAGCCTCGTCGAACCAGCGACCGTATATTATTCAACTGTATTCTATTCAACTGCCGGGAAGAAACAGGATCACAACTTTTTGTGTGTTGTGTTTACGTCCATGTTTACAACAACTTGGATCAGACATCATCATTTTTGTAGTTAGGGTAAGATACAATGTTTAGTCCTTATTTACATACAATGTGTTTGACTTGATCTCTGGCGGTTTCAATCTGTGATTGTTTTGTTTCTCCGCTGAGATCTTCTTCTTTCAACGCTCCATATCGACCACTTGTTAATCACTCTGTGTGATTTGTATGTGATCTGAGCCTAAGAACGAGTGTATGTTGTGCCAGTTATGCGTCTACAAGTAGGCTAGCACATCCGATTTCTGCGATGCTTTTTATTTACTAGGGTAGTTTCCCTAGGTCCTACATCAGGCGCCTTGTAGGTTGCAGTGGTACTATTCTTTGCTTTCCTTGTGGGCCCTGGTACCACACGGGCGGTCCGCTGAGATCAGAAGACTCTGGTACCACACGGGCGGTCCGCTGAGATCAGAAGACTCTGGTACCACACGGGCGGTCCGCTGAGATCAGAAGACTCTGGTACCACACGGGCGGTCCGCTGAGATCAGAAGACTCTGGTACCACACGGGCGGTCCGCTGAGATCAGAAGCCATTACTATATTCATTGAATGTCCATTTATTTTAGACATCTATATTTTAGACATCTATATTTTATACATCTATATTTTAGACGTCTATATTTTAGACATCTATATTTTAGACAAATTTAAGGATTTATTCGTCTAAAAATGTAATCACATTATAGATAAGACTGTAGTAAAACTATTTGATTGGCGAAACACGTAATCACAAAGTACTGTAGTTTTACAAATTACAAAAACAATGACAATATACAGCAACGTTTCGACCAACAAGGCCTTTATCAAGCAAACGAACAACAGAAGTGACGAATTTTAAAAAAAAAAACATATGGACGACAACATACGGAGACATTCAAACGTTTCTAAAAATGTATCATGTTAATTATCGTCAAATAGTTTGTCCTGAGCAGAACTTTTACCTAACAGTCCTCAGGATTTCTCTTTCATACACCAGATGTCTGCATCGGCGGGCACCATGCTCTTAAACCATCAGTTACATCCTGAATCCATCTTCTCCGTGGTCTTCCTCTTCTTCTCTTTGCTGGGATGCTTTCTTCCATGATGGTCTTTTCCAACACGTCGTGTCTCTGCATGTTCAAAATATATCAATTTTCTCATTCTTATTTGTAGCATCAACTAGTTTTCTTTGATTTTGAATTCTTTCTGGATATATCTATTTGTTCTCTTCTCTGTCTATGATATTACGTAGGACTCTTCTGTAACACGTATATTCAAAAGTCACACCCATATGTTGCCACTACCTTGTTAAATGTCCACACTTCACACCCATACGTAGCCACTGCCATGTTAAATGTCCATACTTCACACCCATACGTAGCCACTGCCTTGTTAAATGTCCATACTTCACACCCATACGTAGCCACTGCCTTGTTAATTGTCCACACTTCACACCCATACGTAGCCACTGCCTTGTTAAATGTCCATACTTCACACCCATACGTAGCCACTGCCTTGTTAAATGTCCATACTTCACACCCATACGTAGCCACTGCCTTGTTAAATGTCCACACTTCACACCCATACGTAGCCACTGCCTTGTTAAATGTCCATACTTCACACCCATACGTAGCCACTGCCTTGTTAAATGTCCATACTTCACACCCATACGTAGCCACTGCCTTGTTAAATGTCCACACTTCACACCCATACGTAGCCACTGCCTTGTTAAATGTCCATACTTCACACCCATACGTAGCCACTGCCTTGTTAAATGTCCATACTTCACACCCATACGTAGCCACTGCCTTGTTAAATGTCCACACTTCACACCCATACGTAGCCACTGCCGTGTTAATTGTCCACACTTCACACCCATACGTAGCCACTGCCATGTTAAATGTCCACACTTCACACCCATACGTAGCCACTGCCTTGTTAAATGTCCATACTTCACACCCATACGTAGCCACTGCCTTGTTAAATGTCCATACTTCACACCCATACGCCATGGCCATTTGAGTTGTTCGTATGTGTCGATTCCTCCCCGCCAATAATGGCTGACACATTCCGTTTCTGAGGACATCTTTTTTTTGAGGTTGTTCTCTAGACAGTTGCAGTCCCTGCTGACGAGATCTGTCTTCCCGGGTTTGTCTGGAGTCGTCCTACTCTAGATGACTTCAGCCTTCTGTTGCCGGGCTCACCAACCCAGGCTTTTATGCAGAGTGTGCTCCCTGGACACTGTAGTTTAATCCCTTATGCTTAAGGGAAAGTGTCATAGAAGTAGAAGACAAGACAAGAAAAAGGATGTCCTCCTCAAGAGAGAGAGAGGACAAGTGCTATTTGTCCCATAGCTGGGGGATGGGTTGGTTGCAGCCAGAGCATTTACCACTCGCCGGTGGGTTCTGCACTGTCACCTTATGAGGCCCCATCCTGCTCCCCGCCTTTTGGTCTGGCCTTTCACCTTCAGTCTGTTCGGCTTGGTTAGACCTGCCAGGAGTTAGACTCCGCCGACATAGCCTGAAGGATCCTAAAGGCACACAAACCCTCCAACCACGATAAGGTAGGCTAATATGGAGGGACACCCATACGTAGCCACTGCCTTGTTAAATGCCCATATTTCACACCCATACGTAACCACTGCCTTGTAAAATGTCCATACTTCACACCCATACGTAGCCACTGCCTTGTTAAATGTCCATACTTCACACCCATACGTAGCCACTGTCATGTTAAATGTCCACACTTCACACCCATACGTAGCCACTGCCATGTTAAATGTCCATACTTCACACCCATACGTAGCCACTGCCTTGTTAAATGTCCATACTTCACACCCATACGTAGCCACTGCCTTGTTAAATGCCCATACTTCACACCCATACGTAGCCACTGCCTTGTTAAATGTCCATACTTCACACCCATACGTAGCCACTGCCATGTTAAATGTCCACACTTCACACCCATACGTAACCACTGCCTTGTTAAATGTCCATACTTCACACCCGTACGTAAATTATGTTAAATTAGAGCAAATATATCATTATATAAGATTACTGTCGCTATTTGTATCCGAACACCAGATATTCGAGTTCCAGATCGTTCGAGTTGAAGATCGTATTGACGGATCTTTTCGATAACATTTGACATTTAATCGGTCATCGAATATTTCTATATATGATTCGATGCTTGAAATGCTGTACTGCTGTACTCTTCTGCTTTTGCTCTATTTGAACCTAACTTTGGTTCTCTGCCAGAAATAACTTACTTGTTGATATTATTCTTCTGTGATCAACTTCTGCTATGCGACTACTCCGGTATGTATCATAAACAGGGCGGTGCGCTTGAGATCTTCACCGGTCTCCCATAGTTTGTTTTGTAGTGTTGTTTCTGTTGGCCAGATTTCCATTCTCATACTACTCAGACTGGAACAGTCTTGCGTGATGTGCTCTGGGGACTGCTTTGGTGTTCCACAGGTGCAGGCAACCGTGTTCCCTGAGACCTATTCTATGGAGGTGTGCTCTGAGACCGAAGTGTCCCATTATAAGTCTTAAGACTGTGGTCTGCGCTTTTCTGTTTAGTGTGTTTATACTGTCGTGCTCTGGGTTGTATCCTCCATTTGTTTTTCTCCAGATCATTTTTCTGGATTGCTTCAGGAGAATCTTTGCTTCTGTAAAGCTTTGTGTTGGGTGGTGTTGTGTTAGGCTCCCTCCATCCCTTGCAAGTTTGTCAGCCTTGTCATTTCCTGGTTTGTCACAGTGTGCTGGTTAGTATCCACTGAAGACTAGTTCTGATTTCTTTATTTGTTGATCAACACACGCCCTAATATAACCAAAACGACTGCGTTCTCATGTTGATTTCATCGATTGATTGATTGATTGGAACATCCTTCATTCCACACAGTGAATAACCATATATACTCCGATCCTTTCTTACACAGGAAAATCTCAGCGGTAGTGCACGAGCTCTGTAACATCGGCGAGGCTCCCCGATATAATTTAAAGAAGGTGACAATATTGACATATGTTCAAGCTGGTTTCATCTGCAGAAATGTTTTATTTTACTAATTTTAAAATAAATTTGTCTCGGGCAGTGGCTTTCCAGTCTATTCTATCAATTTTCAACTGTCAATACTTCTTTGAACGCTTCATATCTACCATATCTTATCCACTCTTTGTGATTTGTATGTGATCCGAGCCTAAGAGCGATTGTACATTGTGCCAGTTATGCGCCTGCAAGTAGGCCAGCCCATCCGATTTCTGCGACGCTTTTTATTTACTAGGTAGCTTTCCTAGGCCCCTACCTCAGTCGCCTCTTACCACATGTCTTGTAGGTCGCAGTGTTACTATTCCTTTCTCCCCTTTCGAGCCCCGGCAACACACGGGCGCAACTGCTAATTGTTTTTTACGTGCTCAAATTGACCACGGAACGTACGTTTTTTTCGTCTGTCTCTGATAAGACTTATCTTATTTTATCTTAACCACATTTGCCGTGAAGCGCCGTGAGTAGTTAGTTTTCTACTTGTGCCAGGCGTGTTACGCTTGACGTTGTCAGTCCATGCTTTCGCAGGGACTCTGAGATGTTATCTATCCATCGTGTTCTTGGCCTGCCTCGTGCTCTGCGCCCTGATCGTCGATTATTGTAGGCACGTGATGGTAGTAAATGTGGTTCCATTCTCATTAGATGGCCGAACCACTTGATTCTTTGCTTCTCGATGCGTTTCAGTTTCAACCAGCGATCCACCCTGAAGCTCAACCAAAATGTATTGTAGCAAAATCCAATGCACGCCAACGTTATTTATCCTATCTTTCCTAAGATTGTTACAGCCAATTAATTACTTAAATTTCATTCTTCTAGCGATGGAGTTATTATTACACCACACCAACAATCAAGCTAGCTTCAATTTCTCAGACTGCGGTAAACTTTAAATGAACTTTCATTTTGTCCTGTTAGACATTTAAACTCCGGTCTGGCCCGAGTCCTTTTATTTCGCAGTGCAGCTAATTTACCACTGTTTTTATATTTAGATTTATTTTTGCCCGTCTGCCCAGCGTGTTCGTAGCGCGTTGGACTACGGGTGACTATCCCCCTGTGTGTGCGGGTTCAATTTCGCTGGATGGCAGAAAAAGCCACAGATTCCCCAGATTTACGGTGTTCATGGCACCGAACCGAAGGGTTACGATGGCCATGGCACCGAGCCGAAGAGCTGAAAAGCTCAAGTGCTTCTGGATCGGGAAGAAAAAAAAAATATTTTGTTTTTTCTGTATGAAATTTCAAAGATCACAATATTTCTTCAAGCGCTTAAGAACCCCGTGTGATTACCTCGCAGACACCCGGGAGTCCACGGATCCCAGTTTGGGACACGCTGCTCTAGTCTATCGTTTCAAAACTCTACTCGGTTGACGTTTTATCTGAAAGATATTGAATTATTATCTAGTGACCCGTGTTCTTAATCTAAATGAGATTTAAGTTGAAAGATTTATTCCAAGTCGCACCGTCAAATCTAAGTCATGTACTTAAGTTGCGCATTGTAAACAATAATTTCTAATTGAAAAATTGATATACGCCTGTGTGGTTCCTGGGCCCTCAAGGGAAGCAAAGAATAGTACCACTGCAACCTATAAGTCATGTCATAAGAGACGACTAAGGTAGGGGCAGTGGCGGCTCGTCATTAAGGGTCAGTGGGGCCGGACACAATCAAAAATAAGGTGTAACGTATTTATTATTTTTTACATTAAAATATAACCTAACCGAAACCATGATTTTTCTGAAAATTTATGTCTGGCCCCACCAACAAAAGGATCTCGAGCGCCACTGGGTAGGGGCATAGGAAGCTACACTAGTAACCAAAAATCGTGCAGAAATTGGATGTGCTGGCCTACTTGTATGCGCATAACTGCACAACGTACAATCGCGCTTAGACTCAGATCACATACAAATCACAAAGAGTTGGTCGATATAGAGCATTCGAGGAAGAAGTCGAAGAAGAGAAATGGATAAAAGTGGGAAAGGGTCGCTCAGACACAATAAAATATAATAACAAGGTTGCACCAGTGTCAGTGAGTTGGCAATTACCTTCCTCTGCGTTGGCACGCTATAAATTCAGGCGTAGCTATGGCGCCTAGTGTAACGCCTCTCACAGATTTTTGCGTAAAAGCCTGCTTACCGTTTTATTGGTTTCCTCGCCATACAGGCGGGCCTTCTCCGTCTTCAGAGGTGTGGTACTTACCATGACTCTACCTCCACATGGTGGCCCAGAAAACAGACTGTGATAGACTGAATATGACATCTTGCCCGTCTGCCCAGCGTGTTTGTAGCGCGTTGGACTATGGGTGACTATCCCTCTGTGTGTGCGGGTTCAATTCCGCGGGATGGCAGAAAAAGCCACATATTCCCCAGATTTACGGTGTTCGTGGCACCGAACCGAAGGGTTTCGATGTCCATGGCACCGAGCCGAAGAGCTGAAAAGCTCAAGTGCTTCTGGATCGGAAAAAAATGATGACATCTTAAATTCGTTGCGTCTGTTATCACTGACCAAGGGAGACATTTTCTGCAGTTCTTGTCCTTGCAATATGTGCATCACATGCAATTTGGATCAGACTTCTTCTACTACTTCGAAAGCTCCATTTCTTCTTCTTCTTGTGTCGTCACACTGCTACCGGGTTGTTGCCCAGTGTCGTCACACTGCTACCGGGTTGTTGCCCGGTGTCGTGGTTTTCTGTTTTCGTCTTGCGCTGTTCTGGTGGCTTGGTGATTGTTATTTTTGCTCTTTCACAGGATTCTGCTATGCCATCTAACCATCTTTTTCGTGGTCTTCAGCTGGATGTGATCTGAGCCTAAGAGCGATTGTACATTGTGCCAGTTATGCGCCTACAAGTAGGCTAGTACATCCTAATTCTGCGACGCTTTTTATTTACTAGGGTAGCTTCCTAGGCCCCTACCTCAGTCGCCTCGTACGACATGTCTTGTAGGTGGCAGTGTTACTATTTGTTGCTCCCCTTGTGAGCCTCGGGAAAACACGAGCCGTGGATTAAACAAAGCTGCGTCTCCAAATCAAAAGTTGGATGTTACTAATCACTTTTAATGTTGTTTTTCTTACACTGATCACACACAAGCACACACACACACACGCACGTACACGTACACCGTACGCGAAGCACTTGTTAAAAGCACTTGATCTTTCACGTGATCACAAACTTCCGTATTTGGTTTTTGTTTGGAATATCTAGTACATCGTGACCTAATTAACATTTGATGAAACCGGGTCATGTACTCACTGCGTGTCTTAAGTTTGTCAGCGGTCACGCACGTCAGATAACAGGTCATATAGTCTCCGTACATCACAGATGGTCTCCGTACTTCACATATAGTCTCAGTACATCACAGATAGTCTTAGTACATCAAGATAGTCTCAGTACATCACAGATAGTCTCAGTACATGACAGATAGTCTCAGTACATCACAGATAGTCTCAGTACATCACAGTTAGTCTTAGTACATCAAGATAGTCTCAGTACATCACATATAGTCTTAGTACATCACAGATAGTCTCAGTACATCACAGATAGTCTTAGTACATCACAGATAGTCTCAGTACATTACAGATAGTCTCAGTACATCACAGATAGTCTCAGTACATCACAGATAGTCTCAGTACATCACAGATAGTCTCGGTACATCACATATAGTCTCAGTACATAAGAGATAGTCTCAGTACATAAGAGATAGTCTCAGTACATCACATATAGTCTCAGTACATCACAGATAGGCTCAGTACATCACAGATAGTCTCAGTACATCACAGATAGTCTCAGTACATCACAGATAGTCTCAGTACATCCCAGATAGTCTCAGTACATCACAGATAGTCTCAGTACATAAAAGATAGTCTCAGTACATCACATATAGTCTCAGTACATAAGAGATAGTATCAGTACATCACAGATAGTCTCAGTACATCACAGATAGTCTTAGTACATCACATATAGTCTTAGTACATCACATATAGTCTCAGTACATCACATATAGTATCAGTACATCACATATAGTCTTATTACATCACAGATAGTCTCAGTACATCACAGAAAGTCTTAGTACATCACATATAGTCTTAGTACATCACATATAGTCTTAGTACATCACAGATAGTCTCAGTACATCACATATAGTCTTAGTACATCACAGATAGTCTCAGTACATCACATATAGTCTTAGTACATCACAGAGAGTCTTAGTACATCACATATAGTCTCAGTACATCACAGATAGTCTCAGTACATCCCAGATAGTCTCAGTACATCACAGATAGTCTCAGTACATAAAAGATAGTCTCAGTACATCACATATAGTCTCAGTACATAAGAGATATTATCAGTACATCACAGATAGTCTCAGTACATCACAGATAGTCTTAGTACATCACATATAGTCTTAGTACATCACATATAGTCTCAGTACATCACATATAGTATCAGTACATCACAGATAGTCTTATTACATCACAGATAGTCTCAGTACATCACAGAAAGTCTTAGTACATCACATATAGTCTTAGTACATCACAGATAGTCTCAGTACATCACATATAGTCTTAGTACATCACAGATAGTCTCAGTACATCACATATAGTCTTAGTACATCACAGAGAGTCTTAGTACATCACAGATAGTCTCGGTACATCACAGATAGTCTCCGTGCATCACAGATAGTCTTTGTACATCAAGATAGTCTCCGTACATCACATATAGTCTCAGTACATCACAGATAGTCTTAGTACATCACAGATAGTCTCCGTACATCACTAACGGTTATAGCATTAAGTCGACACCTGACAAGAATGCACTGGTATCGTCTACCACAGAGAGCCACACTGAAAAAGTATAACGAGTACAGAGCAAGAGGAAGATCACACAAAATATGTAGTGACGACATCAAGAACAACCTTAAGAAAATTAATAACAGCTTACAACGTGTCTTCTTTTTTTCCGATCCAGAAGCACGCGAGCTGAAAGCTCTTCGGCTCGGTGTCATGGACATCGTAATCCTTCGGCTCTGTACCACGAACACCGTAAATCTGGGGAACCTGTAGCTTTTCTGCCAGTCCGCGGAGTTGAACCCGCACTTACAGAGGACTAGTCACCCGTAGTCCAACGCGCTTACGAACACGCTGGGCAGACGGGCAACAACGAGTCTTAAAACTAACACACACAAGATCACTACCCCCCATCCCTCCCCAAACACTTAGATAAAGAAGTAAATGGTGGAAGAGAAGAAGAAGAAGAAGAAGCATTCATGAATTCTTTGATTTGTAATACAAGTCAGTGTTTGAATTGCAAGAGCTGGAGGGAACCTAACACAACACCACCCAACACAAAGCTTTACAGAAGCAAAGACTGGAGGAACCTAACACAACACCACCCAACACAAAGCTTTACAGAAGCAAAGACTGGAGGGAACCTAACACAACACCACCCAACACAAAGCTTTACAGAAGCAAAGACTTGAGGGAACCTAACACAACACCACCCAACACAAAGCTATACAGAAGCAAAGACTGGAGGAAGCCTAACACAACACCACCCAACACAAAGCTATACAGAAGCAAAGACTGGAGGAAGCCTAACACAACACCACCCAACATAAAGCTTTACAGACGCAAAGACTGGAGGGAACCTAACACAACACCACCCAACACAACGCTTTACAGACGCTAAGGCTGGAGGGAACCTAACACAACACCACCCAACACAACGCTTTACAGAAGCAAAGACTGGAGGGAACCTAACACAACACCACCCAACACAAAGCTTTACAGAAGCAAAGACTGGAGGAACCTAACACAACACCACCCAACACAACGCTTTACAGAAGCAAAGACTGGAGGGAACCTAACACAACACCACCCAACAAAAAGCTTTACAGAAGCAAAGACTGGAGGGAACCTAACACAACACCACCCAACACAACGCTTTACAGAAGCAAAGACTGGAGGGAACCTAACACAACACCACCCAACACAAAGCTTTACAGAAGCAAAGACTGGAGGAACCTAACACAACACCACCCAACACAACGCTTTACAGACGCAAAGACTCTCCTGAAACAATCCAGGACAATGATCTGGAGAAAAATAAATAGAGGATACAACCCAGAGCACGACAGTATAAATACACTAAACAGAAAAGCGCAGACCACAGTCTTCAGACTTAGAACGGGACAGTGCAGTCTCAGAGCACACCTCCATAGAATGGGTGTCAGGGACTCGGCTGCCTGCACCTGTGGAGCACCTAAGCAGTCCCCAGAGCACATCCTGCAAGACTGCCCCAGTCTGAGTAGTGCGAGAATGGAGATCTGGCCAACAGAAACAACACTACAAAACAAACTATGGAGGAACCGGTGAAGACCTCGATCGTAACGCCCTGTTTTGACACATACCGGCGTAGTCGCATAGCAGAAGTTAATCGCAGAAGAAGAAGGCGTGTTTGAATTGTTTACAAATATCTTGACAACGCCCCCTTACCCCCACCCCGCCCCACCCTACCCTCCCGCTCAACAATTTTGAACATACTGATGCAAGATTATATTTCAAAACTCCATTTATATTATCAGTCAGTCAGTCAGACAACGGCAGACGATACGCTTTAGTTTCATGACCCGCATCAAACGTCTCAGTTTCATGAAATAATTCCCCGTCACATTTAATCAATCAAGTGCCATGCCTGCCGGCGTAGGCGATCATGTCTCTCCACAACTCTCTTTGCTTGGTGCATGTAATCAGTTCTGACGTCGATATTTTGTCGAACCATGATGTCAGGCCATCCAACATCTTCTCCTCTGTCTTCCACGATCTCTCCTTCCCTGAATTTTACCTGTAGTCACCAAATGTTCTAAACCTTCTCTTTGCATTATATGACCGAAGAACCTTGATTGTCGGATTCTTATTCTTTTGATAAGGTTTCTTTGTGTGCAGACCTGATTTAAAACCTCCACGTTTGTTTTCTTTGCTGTCCATGGAATTCTCAACATTCTTCTGTAAAACCACATCTCTGTGGCTTCCAATGATCGTATTGATTGTTTGTTCAGTGTCCATGATTCGCTGCCATACATAAGAATTGGTTCAATATAGCATTGGAGTACTCGTTTTCGCAGTGTCATTGGTAGTGAGTTCACGCATAGTGTGTTCTTCATTTTCATAAAAGCTGCTTTCGTTTGAGCTATTCTACTCCTAATCTCTGTTGTACATCTTCCATCTGGTGTTAAGAATGTTCCTAGATACTTGAATCGATGGACTTGTTTCAGTGTTGTGTTATTTATTTTGATATTGCATGTTGGTGTTTCTTGTTTCTTGGAGACAACCATAACCTCTGTTTTCTTTATATTCATGCTTAATCCTTTCTTTTCACTTTCTCTCACTAGTATGTCTATCAAGTCTTGCAGATCGTGTTCATTTGTAGCCATGAGAATTGTGTCATCAGCGTATCTTAGGTTGTTTATATTTTGTCCACCGACTGCTATTCCTATCTTTTCTTCTATAGATCTCATGATGTTTTCACTATATAAGTTGAATAGGTCTGGTGAGAGTACGCACCCTTGTCGTACTCCTAACTGTATCGCCTGATAGATTCCAATCTAACTCTCTAGTCTAATGGCTGCGCTTTGTTGCCAGTACAAATTCTTGATCAGTCTAAGATCTTTACCATCAATATTTATACTTTCTAACATGCTGATTATTTCTCCATGTTTTACTTTATCGAAAGCTTTTGCGTAGTCTATGAAACATAGGTATAAGTCCAACTTCATTTCTATTGATCTTTCCATTATTGTTCTTATTGTATATATTGCGTTGTTTGTTCCTCTGCGTTCAACAAAGCCACATTGTTCTTCCTTAACTTCTGGTCTTATTTTGTTTCGTACCCTTCTCATAATAATGCTGAAAAGTAGTTTTGTTACGTGACTCATGAGGCTGATTGTGCGGTGTTCTTCGCATTCTATCGTTCCTGCTTTCTTTGGTAGTGCTATAAAAATGGATTGTCGTAAATCTTTGGGTACATATCCAGTGTTGTAGATGTCATTGAATAATTT
Organism: Arion vulgaris; assembly: GCA_020796225.1. Lineage (NCBI taxonomy): Eukaryota > Metazoa > Mollusca > Gastropoda > Stylommatophora > Arionidae > Arion > Arion vulgaris. The sequence continues at coordinate 29,153,617 of CM036770.1, forward strand.
TGTTAAAACGCCTATGCCCAATTCGCCTGTTGCTTTTATTTCTTCTGTTGTTATGTTGTCTGATCCTGGGGTTTTTCCTTTTTCGTGTGTCTTATGGCATTGATAACTTCTGATGGAAGTATTTGTGGTCCTTCATGGTTGTAATTGATGTGTATTTCTTGTCTGTTATCACTGTATAAGTCCTTAATGTACTCTGTCCATCTTTCTATTTTCTTGTCTGTTTCCATCAGGATATCTCCCTGTTTTGATTTTAAACATCCAGTAGTTGTACGTTTACGTCTGCCAAGTAAGTTGTCTACGTTTTCGTATATTGATTTGGGTTTTTTTGTGTGTTCTGTTTCGATCTGTTTGCATTTTTCATTTAGCCACTCTTCTTTTGCTGTTTTACATTTTTGTCTTATCTCTTTATTGATTCGATCGTATTCTGCTTTATTATGTTTGTTTTTCCTTCTATTTTCCATTAATTCCAAAATGTCTTCCGTCATCCATTTCCTTCACATTTAATATAATGAACAAATCCATTTTTTTGTATTGCGCATTGTAAACCTGACAGCTATTGTATTCTATCTTACTAAATGTTTAGTATATATATGTGCATGCTATAGCTGTGTCGGTTGGTTCTCTTTATTTCCTTGGTGTCATCATGTCCCCATAATCTCATTACTATATATCTCATATTTATCTCATATTTATATATCTATATATATATATATCTCATATTTATCTCATATTTATATATCTATATCGTCCATATATTGGCGGGTCTCGCAATGGGAACAAAAAATAGTACCACTGCCACCTACAAGACATGTCGCAAGAGTCGACTTATATTTTTCAGAGTTCCCTGATCTCAATGTAGAGAGATCGAGTTCCTAGTCCTATCGGAGACGGACGATAAAACGTAGGTCTCGTGCACAATTTGAGCACGTAAAAGAACCCTTGGCAGCTCAAAATCGAGAAGATCACGCTGGAAAGTCGCTACCAAGGTAAAATTCTCTAGAAAAAGATTTAAAATAAAATATTCCTAAAATATTATCTTCACCATCTTCAAAATTACATCGGAAACCCTCGCCGGTGATATGGAGTTTGTGCACTGCAGCTGAGATCTTCTTGTTTAAGAAATAGATCGGTGCACACAGTTACTCACCGAAGTGCAATAATGATGGTCTTAGCAATCAATCAATCAATCATTCAATCAATCAATCATTCAATCAATCAATCAATCATTCAATCAATCAATCAACTGTTGCGGGTTAGTTCTCTTATTTCATTGACGACATGTCCGCATAGACATGTTATTATCAAGCTTGTTTATATTGTAAGGTTTTCTGAGATATATATATATATATATATATATATATATATATATATATATCAGAAAACCTTACAATAAATTCAGAACACAGAAATAAAACAAACCAAAGAGTCCAAATATTTAGGAACAATTTTCACAGCAGACGGAAGTATGGATAAGGACATCAGCAGTCAATGAACAAAAGCTAACCAGGTACTGTGACAGTTAACAGCACTGTTGTCACATAAAGAGATACCGCCAAATATTAAATCAAATCTTGTACGAAGCATTTTCTGGCCAATACTATGTTACCTCGCGTGGAATTTTTCCCGACCACGACGGCTCTCAGGTCGACCCAGTCTCAACTGGGTACCAGACATGCTCTGGGAAAGTAAAGGCGGTCGGCGTGATGCTGACCACATCACCCATTGTGTGCCGACGGTCAATGAAAAATACAGGCCTAACACTGTATTGACCTATATACCACAAGGTATGAAAGGGTTCCTTTCCTTTTTACTATGTTACCTCAAGCGTCACGATGGCCTGGAAAGAACAATACTAGAGGGCAGGGTCCCAGGACGCAGAGGCAGACCAAGAAGAAGATGGCTACAAGATATTAAAGAAACCATGAACATGACCATCGACGAAATGGCAAGAGACAGAGAGAATTTCAGATGTGCTGCAAAGAGAGCAACGTCCTATAAAGGATACGCACCTTGATGATGATGATAACTATGTTACCAGTGACAAACATGGTCAATAACAGCAGCTAATGAGCGGAAAATTATAACGACAGAGATGAAGTGTCTTAGAAGAGCTGCAGGTGTGACAATGAAAGACACAATTAGAAATGAAGAAATCAGAAGGAGACTGGATGTGAAACCAGTCATGCAACTCATAAAAGAACAACAGATTAAATTGTTTGGACACCTGACAAGAATGCTCTGGTATCGCCTGCAAAGAGTGCCACACAGAAAAAGTATAATGAGTACATAGCAAGAGGAAGAACATGCAAAAGATGGAGCGACGGCATCAAGAACAGCCTTACGAACATGAATATCAGCTTACAAAGTGCCTTAAAACAAGCACACACAAGATCACTACGTTTCACCCCAACACTTCTATAAAGAAGTAAATGGTGGAAGAGAACAAGCACACACAAGATCACTACGTTTCACTCCCAACACTTCTATAAAGAAGTAAATGGTGGAAGAGAAGAACAAGCACACACAAGATCACCACGTTTCACTCCCAACACTTCTATAAAGAAGTAAATGGTAGAAGAGAAGAACAAGCACACACAAGATCACCACGTTTCACTCCCAACACTTCTATAAAGAAGTAAATGGTGGAAGAGAAGAACAAGCACACACGAGATCACCACGTTTCACTCCCAACACTTCTATAAAGAAGTAAATGGTGGAAGAGAAGAACAAGCACACACAAGATCACCACGTTTCACTCCCAACACTTCTATAAAGAAGTCAATGGTGGAAGAGAAGAACAAGCACACACAAGATCACTACGTTTCACTCCCAACACTTCTATAAAGAAGTAAATGGTGGAAGACAAGAAGAAGATATAATAGTTGCACATTTTCTAGTTTTATATATAGTTAAGACATTTCAGAGATCTATCTTCCCTTTCTGGACAGATCAGATACTATGTTACAAACTCAGTAAATGTGATACTACATGTGTCTAGTTCCCTCAAGTGTCTAGTTCCCCAAGTGCCTTAGAACAGTGCATTAGAACAAACACACACAAGATCACTACACCCTCCCCCACCCAACCTCCAACGCTTATAAAGAAGTAAATGGTGGAAGAGAAGATAATGATGATGATAATGATGATGCTCGTCCATGACCGGTGATGATGACCACTAATTTTCATCCCCGATAATGTAGTTACATTATGTTTGTCTGTGTGTGCGTAGATGACTGGTGAGTCAGATGCGGGCTTGAAATGTTCTGTTACAATGTGGGCAATTTGTGGGAAGTTTTACTGCCTTTCAAGTTTGACATTTCTGTTCCATCCATGCGTAGGCCGTAACGAAGAAGTGTGCGCCTATTTGAGCATAGATTCCCACACATTTTCCGCCCACCGCCCACTTTGCACAACATAAACTTTGTAGCGCCCCCTCCACATTATAAGTTTGCCAACGCCCTCCTCCCCTCCCACACACATACATGCTCTATTTTCTCTTTGACATAGAAAATTAATATATATTTCTGTAATACATGATCAATTTTCAAATGATTATATGCAGGAAATAGAAAATTGATGAAAAATGGATCGTGTAAGAGGGGCATAAGATGAATTTAAATGCAGAATTCAAATTTTAAATGATTATTCAATCGCAAAATCACGAAAATTATTTATTTTAAAATATTTATTATTAATTTCTTCTTTAAGGAGCCACCGATCACTAATCGCCTGAACACCCCCAAATTCTTCTGAACCCACTATCGTCCCCTAGAACGCTTCAGCGCCCACTGGGAGGCAGTACCGCCCACTTTGGGAAACGCTAGTCTTGAGCAACATTTGAACAAGAGAAGAATAGATATGTAGGGAAAGACTGAAGTAAAAAATATGAAGTGTTTAAGTGTTTCGACTTTGTAATCGATTTCCAAAGTTAGAGATGAGCATGTTTTTCCTACCGTAACTGGTGTGAGCCCAGGTCGACTCAGCCGCACGAGTGGTTACCGGGGCCCAAATTTGGGGTGTAAAGAATAGAACCACTGTTACCTGTCACGCATGTTGTAAGAAGCGACTAAGGAGGTTTGGCTGAAATCGGATGGACGTGTCAGCTAGGGAATGCTAACCCGAAACAAATTCTTGCAGAAAACGGATGCACCAGACCGTAAGGCGCATAACATGGTGCAACGACACCTCACAATGTGGAATGACATAACAGATTCTACGGTCACCAATCTGCCTTGGAGGTTTAGCCATGCAGTAAGAATGTCAGACCTACCATCACGAGGGTGGCCAAAACTTACTGCGGAAGAGGTCACCACAAACGGGAAGCAGGAATCATATGAATTATATCCTACAGAACTGCCCCCAGTATGCAGACTTGAGAAGAAAGAGGTGGCCCGCTTACACTAGCGTCCAAGACAAACTGTATAGCGTGGCTGATAATCTGAGGCAAACGACTGCCTTTATTAGAGAATCCGAAATTCCAATCTATTGAGAACGCAAAAAGAAGAATATAACTGATAACTCATTTCAATAAATTATAGTCAAGTTAATATACAAAGTTTTCTTCAGGGTCTCAATTATAGTCAAGTTAATATACAAAGTTTTCTTCAAGGTCTCAATTATAGTCAAGTTAATATACAAAGTTTTCTTCAGGGTCTCAATTATAGTCAAGTTAATATACAAAGTTTTCTTCAGGGTCTCAATTATAGTCAAGTTAATATACAAAGTTTTCTTCAAGGTCTCAATTATAGTCAAGTTAATATACAAAGTTTTCTTCAGTCTCAATTATAGTCAAGTTAATATACAAAGTTTTCTTCAGGGTCTCAATTATAGTCAAGTTAATATACAAAGTTTTCTTCAAGGTCTCAATTATAGTCAAGTTAATATACAAAGTTTCTTCAGGTCTCAATTATAGTCAAGTTAATATAAAGTTTTTCAAGGTCTAAATTATAGTCAAGTTAATATACAAAGTTTTCTTCAAGGTCTCAATTATAGTCAAGTTAATATACAAAGTTTTCTTCAAGGTCTCAATTATAGTCAAGTTAATATACAAAGTTTTCTTCAAGGTCTCAATTATAGTCAAGTTAATATACAAAGTTTTCTTCAAGGTCTCAATTATAGTCAAGTTAATATACAAAGTTTTCTTCAAGGTCTCAATTATAGTCAAGTTAATATACAAAGTTTTCTTCAGGGTCTCAATTATAGTCAAGTTAATATACAAAGTTTTCTTCAGGGTCTCAATTATAGTCAAGTTAATATACAAAGTTTTCTTCAGGGTCTCAATTATAGTCAAGTTAATATACAAAGTTTTCTTCAGGGTCTCAATTATAGTCAAGTTAATATACAAAGTTTTCTTCAAGGTCTCAATTATAGTCAAGTTAATATACAAAGTTTTCTTCAAGGTCTCAATTATAGTCAAGTTAATATACAAAGTTTTCTTCAAGGTCTCAATTATAGTCAAGTTAATATACAAAGTTTTCTTCAAGGTCTCAATTATAGTCAAGTTAATATACAAAGTTTTCTTCAAGGTCTCAATTATAGTCAAGTTAATATACAAAGTTTTCTTCAGGGTCTCAATTATAGTCAAGTTAATATACAAAGTTTTCTTCAGGGTCTCAATTATAGTCAAGTTAATATACAAAGTTTTCTTCAGGGTCTCAATTATAGTCAAGTTAATATACAAAGTTTTCTTCAGGGTCTCAATTATAGTCAAGTTAATATACAAAGTTTTCTTCAGGGTCTCAATTATAGTCAAGTTAATATACAAAGTTTTCTTCAAGGTCTCAATTATAGTCAAGTTAATATACAAAGTTTTCTTCAAGGTCTCAATTATAGTCAAGTTAATATACAAAGTTTTCTTCAGGGTCTCAATTATAGTCAAGTTAATATACAAAGTTTTCTTCAGGGTCTCAATTATAGTCAAGTTAATATACAAAGTTTTCTTCAGGGTCTCAATTATAGTCAAGTTAATATACAAAGTTTTCTTCAGGGTCTCAATTATAGTCAAGTTAATATACAAAGTTTTCTTCAAGGTCTCAATTATAGTCAAGTTAATATACAAAGTTTTCTTCAAGGTCTCAATTATAGTCAAGTTAATATACAAAGTTTTCTTCAAGGTCTCAATTATAGTCAAGTTAATATACAAAGTTTTCTTCAGGGTCTCAATTATAGTCAAGTTAATATACAAAGTTTTCTTCAGGGTCTCAATTATAGTCAAGTTAATATACAAAGTTTTCTTCAGGGTCTCAATTATAGTCAAGTTAATATACAAAGTTTTCTTCAGGGTCTCAATTATAGTCAAGTTAATATACAAAGTTTTCTTCAGGGTCTCAATTATAGTCAAGTTAATATACAAAGTTTTCTTCAGGGTCTCAATTATAGTCAAGTTAATATACAAAGTTTTCTTCAAGGTCTCAATTATAGTCAAGTTAATATACAAAGTTTTCTTCAAGGTCTCAATTATAGTCAAGTTAATATACAAAGTTTTCTTCAGGGTCTCAATTATAGTCAAGTTAATATACAAAGTTTTCTTCAGTCGAAGTAAGTACTACAAGTTGCCCCCAAATACTATTTGTGTCATATTATTGACAACGTCCAACTGTTACCTAGAACCAGACACGAAATTAATATTTCAGAAAACACCAGATAATTGTAGCCGTGAAACATGAAATCCAACACTTGCATATCAAATCAAATTAGAACTGATATTCATTTCTAATCCATATTATGTGAGACTGGTCACAATTAATAAATTCATGTTTACATTTTTTTAAAACTAAACAACGATTTATTTCTAAATAATCTGCGTTCGACCTGCAATTAGAATTATCTGAATTTTAAACTCATGCGTAGTCAGAACGCCTGGTATGGCGCTTCTTACTGATTGTTGTGTGAAGGCCTGTTTTCCTTATTGTCATTGTTCCACGCCATGCAGGCATGCATTCTTCAAACTTGGAGGTGGTTGTAGCTTAGATTCTCAATTTGGGCCGCAGGCGCAAGTAGCATAAAGGGACAACGTTGTATCAGGGTCAGTGAGCTGGCAATGATCAAGACTCTACCCAGCGCCGGATTAGCCTAGTAGCAGAAGTAGCAAATGCTACGGGCCCCGCGCTTTAGGGGCCCGCGCTTCAGGGGCCCCGTTCAGGGGCCCCGCGCTCAGGGCGGGGGCCCGCGCCTCTGGAGACCAGCGCCTATATGACAGAGTTAAGCTGTCACTAGTCATAAACAAAGAACCAAGGTTGGGAGGTGGGTAATAATATCCCATTTTTAATTTTTCTTATTTAGGTTAGGACCAAGGTCATGTTTACTCAATTTCAGTCTAATGTGGGCGGTCACATCGAGCTCACTAACAAAGCTACAGTTTGTGTGTGTGTAGGAGTGTCCCCTTTTGCACACGCTTCTAATAAACGAAAACTTGAAAGCTTGAACAAAAGGACCATTAGATTTTATTCATAACACAGTTCCAAGTTTCTGTTCGTTCAGAAGTTTTTGCGCGCGAAACTTAGTTTAAAATAAATGCAAGTGGTCGGTTTACGAAAGAAGGATTTGACGACTGGAAAAACGCAAATAATTTGTTGAAAAGACATGAAGAGAGCACCTCCCATAGACAAGCGATAATTTTGCTGTTAGTTTGCAAAAAGAAGGATGCGCGTGTCGATTCTCAACTTGTAAGCCAAATTGAGACCGAACAAACAAATTGGCGGACACTTTTAGAGCGAATTACTTCAGTTATCCAAATTTTAGCAGAACGAGGTTTTGCATTTCGGATTAGTGATGAAACTATTGGTTCACCTCATTATGGAAATTATTTAGGTTTGTTGGAATTAATAGCCAAATTTGACATTTTTCGGGCTCAGCATATAAATACTTATGCAAATAAAGGAAAGGGACAAACATCATACTTATCAAAAACAACATGCGAGGAATTTATCCATCTTATTGCATCAAGCTTACTGGATCATATTATTTGCGAAATTAAGAAATGCAAATACTATTCAGTATCACTGGACTCTACTCCAGACATTTCGCATGTGGATCAACTCACTCTAATACAGGGTGTTCAAGATAATAGCAGCATGTGAATGGAGTCAATCTGGCATATATGTATGAAATGAGAAGGTTCAGTTATGACGTAGTATAGGTCAAGGTTATGTGACGGTATGAATTGTGTCGGGAAGGGGCGATGAACAAATGTGACGTAAAACGAGCTAGTCAGAACCGGTTTAAATAGTACATAAACATAACGCGATAGATTATCTGGCAACTTTCGATTTGTCAATGGGGCTGCTTTAATCTTGAACACCTGTAGTAAGCTAAGTGTTACCATCTGGACCAGTGGCAAGGTTTGTGAAGTTCTTGGATATGGAAGGTCATACTGCTGAACAACTCGCCCAAAGTTTACTTGATTTTTAAAACAAAAATTACATTGATATCAAAGACTGTCGTGGTCAAAGCTATGACAATGCCAGCAACATGAGGGAAAAATACCACGGCTTACAAGCACGCATTAAGGAGATAAATAGGTACGCAGAATACATTCCTTGCTTTGCACATTCACTGAATTTGGTTGCTAAGTGTGATGTAGAATGTTGTATAGAAGCATCCATTTTTTCGATTTAGTTGAAAGCCTCTATACATTATTTTCCGCTTCTACCTATCGATGGGGCATTCTTACAAAACACTGGAAGATACAGGTTCAGAACTCCCGACTTTGAAGAGACTGTCGGACACCAGGTGGTCTGCCCGAGCTGATGCGACAAAGGCACTTTTATGTGGTTTTACCACTATCAAACAAATTTTGGATGACATCTCAAATAACATGGATGAAAAGGTAGAGTGTCGTAATCAAGCGTATGGGCTAGTTTTGTAGAGGAGTAAGTTGGAAACGAGAATAGTGACCATTTTATGGAACGGAATTCTAGAACGCTTGCAAGTGTCTAACGCTTCATTACAGTCGCCTGATCAAGACCTTAACACGGGATATGCTCTTTATGAATCGTTACACGGGTACGTTCAAGCAATGCGGCCTACATTTTCAGATATTGAGGCCAAAGCCAAAATCCTGACTCACTGTCAAGAATATCAGCAACAAACTTCAAGACGAGGCCAGCGAAATACTAAGTACGACGATTTCAGTGGCTCTACTATGCTCAGTGAAGTTGTAGAAAATCAAACACCAAAAGAAAAATTTGAATGGCAGATGTTTATTGTCATAATTGATAATGTACTCTCTGCCTTAGCTAAACGCATGGAAGCGTACCATAGAGTGACTGGTGTATTTGGAATACTTTGGCAAGTAAAATCTCTTACAGCAGAAGAGATCTTGAAAATAACTCCAATTTATTGTCAGCTCTTACCAATAGGATTTGGAAGAAAGTCTAGGCGACGAACTTGTGCAGTTCGCTGAACTTCTTAAAACTAATGTAGCTGCTGCTATTGACAACGAAAAGCATGAGGCTCTTGAACTGCAATTTTATAAATTTATAATGGAAAATTCATTAGAGTCCTGTTTCCCAAATGTAGAATTAGTCTTACGAATTTACTTGTCTTTAATGATTACTAACTGCAGCGGAGAACGTTCTTTTTCAATATTAAAGCGTATAAAAAGTGAGTTAAGGAACATGATGGGACAAGATCGTCTAAATAACCTCATCTTAATGAACATTTCATCTTAATGAAATTACATTTCTGGGACTTCATTTACTGGGGCAGTTGTTGTATCTGACTCTCAGTCGATGCTTCACAAGATCCAGAAGGGCAGGTTTCGGTATGAGTGGATGTCGTCTATAGAAGTTTCTAACCTCCAGCGGCTTACGTGGATATACTGTCCTGGTCATGCGGGTGTTTACGGTAATGAGAGGCGGACAGGCTTGCATCAACAGCATCGATTGTTGGGGAGTTGAAGATGGATAAGGGGATATTCTTCGGTCTCTTCGAGACTCTGTTGGATGAGGACACTAATATCGATGTTGAATCGATCAAGCAATTTAAGCAGTTTGGAGTTACCCGTTGTTCAAGTCGAACTGGATGCCTGAGAGGCAGAGTGAGAGGTGTGTTTAATCAGCGAGCCACAGGAACCATCAGTATGCATACTCTTCGATATCTGTTGGGGAGACTGAGCACCTATGGGTCTGCCCAATGACGTCAGTTTAGTAACCAATAACCAATAACAATCTTAATGAACATTGAATGTAATTTACTTAGAGAAATTGATTTGTCTAGTATTGTTCATATTAAATCGAAACAAGTTTGTTTGTAAAAGTTGTGTTTATTATTTATTATCATACAAAACCTAGGGCCTCGCGCTAAAATTTGCTACAGGCCCCTCGCTGGCCTAATCCGGCACTGACTCTACCGCACCTCCTCGTGGTGGACCTGGAAACAGACATAGGATCATGTCTGGCTAAGTGGGTGGGGATCAAGGGAGAGTTACTCTGGTATAGATAGTTTTAACATAAAGCTGGGGGAGGTGGTAGAACTTGCTAGGGGCAGATAGTTTTTAGGTGGGCTGTGTTGTAAGCGACGTTTCGCAAGGGACATGTCTCAAGGGACTACTTGAGATACCTCGAGACTCTTAGCGCAAGGGACATGTCTCAAGGGACTACTTGAGATACCTCGAGACTCTTAGCGCAAGGGACATGTCTCAAGGGACTACTTGAGATACCTCGAGACTCTTAGCGCAAGGGACATGTCTCAAGGGACTACTTGAGATACCTCGAGACTCTTAGCGCAAGGACATGTCTCAAGGGACTACTTGAGATACCTCGAGACTCTTAGCGCAAGGGACATGTCTCAAGGGACTACTTGAGATACCTCGAGACTCTTAGCGCAAGGGACATGTCTCAAGGGACTACTTGAGATACCTCGAGACTCTTAGCGCAAGGGACATGTCTCAAGGGACTACTTGAGATACCTCGAGACTCTTAGCGCAAGGGACATGTCTCAAGGGACTACTTGAGATACCTCGAGACTCTTAGCGCAAGGGACATGTCTCAAGGGACTACTTGAGATACCTCGAGACTCTTAGCGCAAGGGACATGTCTCAAGGGACTACTTGAGATACCTCGAGACTCTTAGCGCAAGGGACATGTCTCAAGGGACTACTTGAGATACCTCGAGACTCTTAGCGCAAGGGACATGTCTCAAGGGACTACTTGAGATACCTCGAGACTCTTAGCGCAAGGGACATGTCTCAAGGGACTACTTGAGATACCTCGAGACTCTTAGCGCAAGGGACATGTCTCAAGGGACTACTTGAGATACCTCGAGACTCTTAGCGCAAGGGACATGTCTCAAGGGACTACTTGAGATACCTCGAGACTCTTAGCGCAAGGACATGTCTCAAGGGACTACTTGAGATACCTCGAGACTCTTAGCGCAAGGGACATGTCTCAAGGGACTACTTGAGATACCTCGAGACTCTTAGCGCAAGGGACATGTCTCAAGGGACTACTTGAGATACCTCGAGACTCTTAGCGCAAGGACATGTCTCAAGGGACTACTTGAGATACCTCGAGACTCTTAGCGCAAGGGACATGTCTCAAGGGACTACTTGAGATACCTCGAGACTCTTAGCGCAAGGGACATGTCTCAAGGGACTACTTGAGATACCTCGAGACTCTTAGCGCAAGGGACATGTCTCAAGGGACTACTTGAGATACCTCGAGACTCTTAGCGCAAGGGACATGTCTCAAGGGACTACTTGAGATACCTCGAGACTCTTAGCGCAAGGGACATGTCTCAAGGGACTACTTGAGATACCTCGAGACTCTTAGCGCAAGGGACATGTCTCAAGGGACTACTTGAGATACCTCGAGACTCTTAGCGCAAGGACATTTCTCAAGGAACTACTTGAGATACCTCGAGACTCTTAGCGCAAGGGGCATGTCTCAAGGGACTACTTGAGATACCTCGAGACTCTTAGCGCAAGGAGCATGTCTCAAGGGACTACTTGAGATACCTCGAGACTCTTAGCGCAAGGGACATGTCTCAAGGGACTACTTGAGATACCTCGAGACTCTTAGCGCAAGGGACATGTCTCAAGGGACTACTTGAGATACCTCGAGACTCTTAGCGCAAGGGACATGTCTCAAGGGACTACTTGAGATACCTCGAAGACTCTTAGCGCAAGGGACATGTCTCAAGGGACTACTTGAGATACCTCGAGACTCTTAGCGCAAGGGACATGTCTCAAGGGACTACTTGAGATACCTCGAGACTCTTAGCGCAAGGACATGTCTCAAGGGACTACTTGAGATACCTCGAGACTCTTAGCGCAAGGGACATGTCTCAAGGGACTACTTGAGATACCTCGAGACTCTTAGCGCAAGGGACATGTCTTAAGGGACTACTTGAGATACCTCGAGACTCTTAGCTTGGTTTAAACTCTCTTACAATTTCTAATGTTATTCTTCTTCTTCCCCTTCGCCCCTAGGAAGCATGGTCCGCAACCAAGGCCTTCCAAGCCCGCCTATCCAAGGCCATCCTTTATTGCATTCACTATATTATGAGAACAAAGAAGTTTATTTTTTTTTTTTGCAAGAACCCCAGAGGAAGAAACGGAAGCAACGAATATGATCAACAAATAAACAGTGTACAGGTATTAAGAGCTTCGGAAAAAAACAAATAGACAAACACAGGATTCGAACCACTTACCCTCATTTCTTTCGACACCCATCGTCTAGCCTAGCAATACAAGCGTCCTTACGAACACAACCAGCGAAACATTCTAAAAATGACTCAAGGGGAGTGTCTTTCTCAAACGCTTCGTTACAACTAGACACAGAATAATCAGGTAATGTTCGATCGAACAGTGTTTGCACAAACACATGCCATAAGCTTATTGTGCTTGTATATATTTGAGACGAGACAATATCAAACATACACACGTGTATACACATATAACAAACATGCGCATACATCATTCGAAGTAGCTTCAAATGTATTATAAGATGAGAACAAGGAGTTGTTTTTTTGGATTCACTATATTATTGATTATCATCATTTTTCTTTCTGTTTTAGTTGATAACCGCTGACCAGTTTCCTGAAGATGTGGGCGAGAAACTACCTGATCGCTGCCTTCCTTCTTCTGCTGGTACTGGCTGTATCGGCATCAGTCTCTGACAAGGTATTGCAGATTCCGCTCTTTGAAGTTGGAAGTTTATGGGTCAAGGCTGCTGAAGCATTCACGTCACGTGTATTGACGTCATTCTTAGCCTTGTCAGATTTGACGTCACCGTGGACTTACGTCAAGATGTCGGCCATGATAGTTCTCATCTACGGCTCTTACGCCATATTTTTCCGCCCGATGAATCGAGTGAAAAAACTTGGGGATGTTGGTTACATAGCAGAGGGAGCGTTCTCATTAAAAGAAACAGCCAACATGGTGCAGAAACGAAGAAAAATTGGGAATATTCCTCCTCCATTCCCAAATGGATGGTTTGGTTTGATGGAGAGCTTCCAATTAAAGACGGGAGAGGCTAAGACAGTCAGTGCTCTTGGTAAGTAATAATTTCATCAGAGAGACAGTGACAGACGAGTGTACGGACAAACAGACTTACTCCTCTTCTTCGAATTCTCCATATCGACAACTTGTTCGTCCGAGTGGTTACCGGAGCCCAAATTTGGGGTGTAAAGAATAGAACCACTGTTACCTGCTACGCATGTCGTAAGAGGCGACTAAGGAGGTTTGGCTGAAATCGGATGCACATGTCCTAAACGTGTAGAAATATATGCGTTTAGGGCCTACCAAACCAATTGCAACGTATACACGTTCTTGGCAAAGATCAAACATATCACAAAGAGTGATTACAATTGGGCGTAAAGAACAAACGCAAAGAAGAAGACAACTTGTTAAATCACTCTTTCTGATCTGTATGTGATCTGAGCCTAATAGTGATTGTATGTTGTTCTAGTTATGCGCCTACATGTAAATCCGATTTCTGCGACGCTTTTTATTTACTAGGGAAGCTTCCTAGACCCCTACCAGAATCGCCTCTTACGATCTGCCTTGTAGGTCACAGTGTTACTATTCTTTACTCCCCTTGCGAGCCTAGGCAACACACGTGTGGGTTTTTTTTCCTTCAAAATCGGAAATATTCGTCTTGTGTTGTCCAATAATCCCATTTAAAATGTTATGCCCTATAGCTGCATAGTTCTATTCTTGTAGGAAGCTCAAGTCTTCTAGTTCCATGTTACTGCAAAATACTTGAACATTTCGTGACGTACCGGCTCAATGAGATTGAGAAAAAACAACTGACTAAACGTGTTATACACTCTACACCACTCACATATATATATATATATATCTATATCTATCTATACCCTCTATATCCTCTATCTATACCCTCTATATCCTCTATCTATATCCTCTATCTATACCCTCTATCTATATACTCTATCTATATCCTCTATCTATACCCTCTATCTATATACTCTATCTATATCCTCTATCTATATCCTCTATCTATATACTCTATCTATATACTCTATCTATATACTCTATCTATATACTCTATCTATATCCTCTATCTATATCCTCTATCTATATCCTCTATATCCTCTATCTATACCCTCTATATCCTCTATCTATATCCTCTATCTATACCCTCTATCTATATACTCTATCTATACCCTCTATCTATATACTCTATCTATATCCTCTATCTATATCCTCTATCTATATACTCTATCTATATACTCTATCTATATACTCTATCTATACCCTCTATCTATATCCTCTATCTATATCCTCTATCTATATCCTCTATATCCTCTATCTATACCCTCTATCTATATACTCTATCTATATACTCTATCTATACCCTCTATCTATATCCTCTATCTATATCCTCTATCTATATACTCTATCTATATCCTCTATCTATACCCTCTATCTATACCCTCTATCTATATCCTCTTTGTGTCCCGATTGACACATAAGGCTTCCACAAGAGACTTCCACTGTTGCCGTTCTGCTGACTTTCTACCAACCGTCTCCCACGTCAGGCCACACTCCTTCAACTCTCTCTCCACAGTTCTTCTCCATGTTTACTTTGGATGTCCAGGCCTTCTCTTCCCATCCGCTGTCCATATGAGAGCTGTCCTAGCCAATGCCCCCACTGGAATACGACGTACATGTCCAAGCCACTTCCATCTTCGTCTCTTAATGATGGTCTCCAAGGATGCAAGTCTGTTCGTTTCAAAAGCTCCTCATTTGTTATGGTATTTGGCCAGAAAATTTGCAATATGCTCACATATAGTTATTAGCTACTAAACTGACATTATTGCACTCCCGGCAGACCCATAAGTGCTCAGTCTCCCACATATATCGAAGAGTATACATGCTGATGGTTCCCGTGACTCACTGATTAAACACACTCCCCACTCTGCCCCTCGGGCATCCATTTCTACTTGTACAACGGGTAACTCTAAACTGCTTAAATCCCTGGATCGATTCAACATCTATTTTAGTGTCCGCCTCCAACAGGCAGTTGCGAAGAGACCGAAGAACATTCCCCGCATCCATCTTCAACTCCCCAACAATCGATACTGTTGGTCCAAGTCTGTCTACTCTCTCATTACCACAAACCCCCTCATGCCCAGGACAGTAGATCCACGTAAGCCTCTGGAGGTTAGAAACTTCTATAGACGACATCCACTCATAACGAAACCTGCCATTTTTGGATCTTGTGAAGCATCGTCTGAGAGCCAGATAAAACAACGACTTCAGTAAATGAAGTCCCTGAGAGTCAATGGATGGCATTAGTAACGGCTCAGATATAATTCACGTATAACTCAGTCTATACTGGTGTTCTTGTTTACTTTTTCTTTTCGAATTCGTCGCATGAAGTCTTACTGTTTATGTTTGTTACCTTCACACTCTTAGTTAGTTTGTTCCTTTCGTGTCAAAGGCGGTACATAGGGCAGAGGTTTTAGATCTCTATGTGATGCGGTTCGTTGCTAGTAATTGGAGATCTTGTATGGTTTTACATCCCAATAGTTTACTTTCTTGTAGGATTAAGAGTGGTCTTAGGTCTTCCACGTTTTCTTTTCCCAACTGATGACAACATAAGGACTTGTCGATTTAGTCTCTTTTCGTCTGATCTAAGAACGTGACCTAAATATTTCCACCTTCGTTTCCTTATAATATTAGATACGGGTTGTTGGTGTGTGCTATCTCTCACTGTGTTGTTAGAAACGAAATCACTCCATTTTACTTTTAATAATTTTCAGAGATATTTATTCTCAAAGCTGTCCTGTTTCTTATCAATTTTCTTTGTTGATTTCCAACTTTCACAACCGTAGGTCAGTACATGAATCACACATGACCTAAATAATTTAACTTTTGTGCATATACTAAGGTCTTGAGATTGCCAGATATTTGTTCAACACTCTGATAACACCAAATAAACCGGCTTGCTCCTAGGTTGAAAGTCGTAAAATATAATCGGATTAAAGAGAATTAATCGCATACAAAACAATTAAAGGTTTGGCTTAGACTAAATAGTTGTATCATTGTTCAACTGAACAATTATTATCGATTAAAGTTTAATATCTTCTTCTTCTGCGTTCTCACTAGATTGGGATTTCGGATTCTCTAATAAAGGCAGAATCTGTCTCAGATTATCAGCCACGTCATTCAGTTTGTCTTGGACACTAGTGTAAGTGGGCCACCTCTTTCTTCTCAAGTCTGCATACTGGGGGCAGTTCTGTAGGATATAATTCCTATGATTTCTGCTTCTCCGTTTGTGCCGACCTCTTCCGCAGTAAGTTTTGGCCACCCTCGTGATGATTGGTCTGACATTCTTACCGCGTGGCTAAATCTCCGAGGCAGATTGGCGACCGTAGAATCCGTTATCCCATTCCGCATTGTGAGGGTCGTTGCACCATGTTATGCGCCTTACGGCCTGGTGCATCCGTTTTCTGCAAGCATTTGTTTCGGGTTAGTATTCCTTAGCGGACACGTGCATCCGATTTCAACCAAACCTCCTTAGTCGCCTCTTACGACATGTGTGGCAGGTAACAGTGGTTCTATTCTTTACGTCACAAATTTGGGCCCCGGTAACCACTCGGGCGAAAGTTATATTCACCTTAACAATTTGGTCACTACCCGGTCGTGATATTGATTCCCTTACAAATATGGCTGCCCATTTTGCTGCAATATTATTTAGCTTTGTTTTTTAATTTATAACTGGTTTTCCCAATTAAGTAATATCGATAACGAGAGAGTCAAGATGATCTGTCCTTGAAGGTAATACTTTGTCAACTGAATACATACATATATATCAACTCACAGATCGACAAATCTCTGAGGGCCACAGAGATGTGGTTTTCCAGAAGAATGATGATATTATCATCAGACCTGTTCTCACTGTATTGTAAAAACATATTTAGGTCTATAAAGGGTTTTGCTGGAATATCTGTAGGAGGACATATTATAAATAACCTGAGATACGCTGATGATACTGTCTTAATAATTTGCATTTGTAAGTGTTCTCTATAATTCGTCACTCCTGTTGTGTCGTTTGCTTGATAAAGGCCTTTTGGTCGAAACGTTGCTGTTTATCGTCACTGTTTCTGTATTTTGTAAAACTATAGTACTTTGTTTGTACGTGTTTGCTATTTACAAGTTTTACTGCAGTCTTCCCCTATTTCGATACTGTCTTAATAGCAATAAATGAAATGGAGCTCCAGAAATTAGTTGATAAGGTTGTGACAAAGTAACAACAAAGGATTGAGTTTGAATATTAAGAAGACAGAAGTTATGATCATATAAAAGCATACTCTGACAAAATGCACCATCACAGTAAAGAGGGACTGAGCTAAGACAAGTACGGCAATTTAAATATTCAGAGTTCTGGAAACATCAGATGGCAGATGTAGATCAGAAATAAAGAGCAGAATACGGCAGGTCAAAGCAGAGTTTCAGAAAATAGAAGCAGTATATGCAACAAGTTATTGTAAATTGCGATCAGAATGCGAGTTATTCAGTGCTACATATAACCAATGCTGACATATTGATGCGAGTTATTCAGTGTTACATATAACCAATGCTGACATATTGATGCGAGTTATTCAGTGCTACATATAACCAATACTGACATACTGATGCGAGTTATTCAGTGCTACATATAACCAATACTGACATACTGATGCGAGTTATTTAGTGTTACAAATAACCAATACTGACATACTGATGCGAGTTATTCAGTGCTACATAGAACCAATACTGACATATTGATGCGAGTTATTCAGTGCTACATATAACCAATACTGACATACTGATGCGAGTTATTCAGTGTTACAAATAACCAATACTGACATACTGATGCGAGTTATTCAGTGCTACATATAACCAATGCTGACATATTGATGCGAGTTATTCAGTGCTACAAATAACCAATACTGACACACTGATGCGAGTTATTCAGTGCTACAAATAACCAATACTGACATACTGATGCGAGTTATTCAGTGCTACATATAACCAATACTGACATACTGATGCGAGTTATTCAGTGCTACATATAACCAATACTGACATACGGATGCGAGTCATGGCCAATGAACAAGCAAATAGAAAAATCTCTGAGAGCCACAGAAATGTGGTTTTACAGAAGAATGATGAGAATCACAAGGACTGCTAAAATGACTAATGTGGAGGTGTTGAATGAGGTTAAGACACAGAGAAAGCTAATCATCAATATAAGAAAGAGGCAGTAATCATTTTTCGGATATTTGATGAGAAAGGTAGACTTAGAACACATTGTAACAACTGGTAAAATCGAGGGAAGACAAGGCAGAGAAAGACAGAGAGAAAATGTTTTGGATAACCTGACTTCCTGGCACGGTAGAGCGTCAACATCTGAGATGATAGTAAACACCAGAGACAAAGATTTGTGGAGATCCATGATCACTTACGCCAGTCGGCACGGCACCTGATGATGATGATATAGTCTTACCATACGTCCTGGTTTGGAGATATGCTCCCGGACATTTGTCATTTTGTTCCGGTTAATTGTTTACAATTTAAAAGTGCCAACAAGTACCGCTTTTGGTCTGCATACTTTGACATTCTATGGACATGTCCGGAGTGCAATGAAGATATTCCAAACTGAAACTGAAACTTTGACATTCTATGGACATGACCGGAGTGCAATGAAGATATTCCAAACTGAAACTGAAACTTTGACATTCTATGGACATGTCCGGAGTGCAATGAAGATATTCCAAACTGAAACTGAAACTTTGACATTTTACAAAATACAAGTTAAGAACAAAAATAAATACAATTAATCATTTATTTTTTTTTAAATTTTCCGATCCAGAAGCACTGAGCTTTTCAGTTCTTCGGCTCGGTGCCATGGACATCGTAACCCTTCGGTTCGGTGCCACGAACACCGTAAATCTGGGGAATCTGTGGCTTTTTCTGCCATCCCGCGGAATTGAACCCGCACACACAGAGGGATAGTCACCCGTAGTCCAACGCGCTACGAACAAATAAAAAACATGTCATTGCCCAATCATCTCCGTCTTCTTCAAAATTTCCATATCGACCACTTGTTAACCACTCTGTGTGATTTGTATATGATCTGAGCCTAAGTGCTATTGTACGTTATGCCAGTTATGCGCCTACAAGTAGTCCAGCACATCCGATTTCTGCGATGCTTTTTATTTACTAGGTAGCTTCCTAGGTCCTACATCTGTCGCCTCTTAACGACATGCGCTTGTAGGTTGCAGTGGTACTATTCTTTGCTTCCTATCGGGCCCGGTACCACACAAGCGGGAAACTTCAAATGATCTTTCATGTTGTCCTGTCAGATATTTAGACTCCGGTCTGGTCCGGGTCCTTTGATTTCGCAGCGGAACTAGTTTGTCACTGTTTTTAAACATGTTTTTTAAAATTAATTTTTCTGTTTGAAATTTCAAAGATCGTAATATCTTTTCAAGCGCTTGACGATCCCCTGTGAGTACCTCGTGGACATTGGGGAAAGGGAGGTGGGGATGCACGAACCTCAGTTTCGGAAACGCTGCTGTAGAGCATCATACTGCCCAATGTGGCACCCCCCATGAGCTATGGAGCATGTATGATACATCCATGCATCCCTGTCGCTTTATTTGACTCCGCTGGCTCTAAGGCTAATCAGAATTTCAAGAAACAAAACAAGTATTAATTTCTGAATAACAGTATGTGTCAGGTTATTTTGTTCTTGTAAGTTCAATATTTGTTTTCAAAATGTAGCTTATAGTCAAACATTATTTGTTTGTTTGCGAACGTCCTTTTTTTTTTTTTTTTTAACCGATCCAGAAGTTTCAGCTCTTCGGCTCGGTGCCGTGGACATCGTAGCCCTTCGGTTCTGTGCCACAAACACCATGAATCTGGTGAACTTGTGGCTTTTCTGCCTGCCGGCGGAATTGAACCCGCACTCACAGGAGCTTGTCACCCGTAGTCCAACGCGCTACGAACACGCTGGACAGACGGGCACGAACGTTATTTACTACCTACTTGAGCATTTTTATTGTGATTTATAATTGATCTTTGACGAGAACGAGTGTACGTTGACCCCCGGTTCTTAGGCACCTACAGGTGTAAGGTACCATGCAGGTGTAGGGCAGGGCATCCAAAATTTCGGCCTACCGGAAATGTTTTGAGTATGTCTTGCTGACAATCAGTCCCCCACACTTTTCCTTCCTTCGTGTATTCATTGCACTTTAACTCTAAGTAGACCAAGACAAAAGCCATATTTTTACAAGCCATTTAGAATAAAAAACGCCGTTTAGTGTGACTCCTGGTAAAAGGCGTCAACCAAAACCACGTAGTGTGGCGTATGGTCCACAAGGAGTTAACGATCATGTTCGCCATATATTTGGGATTTATGATCTTCGCCTAACAGTATGTCTACACTTTGCGCCCTTTCTGACTATAAGATTTCGTTCCGGATTAGGAACATTCTCAACCATTAGGAACATAGGAGGCTTGTCACAGGCACGATCAATTTTCGGCTGTTTTAATTGGCCTGTATATGATCTGAGCCAGGGACGTCATCCTAGTATTCAGAATTAAGTTTGCATCCGTTACTATTTTTAAACATTAATGTTATTATTTATAGTATTTCATGGTTACTATTATTAGTATTACTACAATTGTCACATGACGCACGCGCTCTACAGTCATTAGTCATGTGCCGGTCTAATTCATCAAAACTTTGGACAGCACGGATGTAGGGCATCATGATGTCTTTAAACTTAACGGTTTTTTGAGGGAGCCGCCAAAGATACGTGTCCAGGTTATCTGCTTCAGGATGTGAGGGTCATAGTTACATCGATATTGGTTATTAGTTACTTCTTCTTCACCTTTCAACTCCCAACGGAGCATAGGTCTTCAACAAACTTCTTCCAGCTCTTCCACTCTCTTGCCATCCCTTCCAATGTCTTCCATGTTTTGCCTATCCTTTTAACCCTTTCGCTGCTACATACTTTCTGAAGGCTGAGCTAAATATATCTACTCTTTGTTTCTAGGTCACAAACGTGAATGTACGCCTATACCAGTGACAGTAGAATGTATAACGTGTTAACACGTCTTTAGCCCACAGAGGAGAGATAATAACAGACGTGTTAATGCGTCTTTAGAAGTGAATGGAAAAAATGTATATATACGTCCTTAGCAGCTAAAGGGTATCAGTCTTCAGCTCTCTTCTCCAGGTATGTCTAGACCTTCCTCTACTCCTCTTTCCTTGTGGGTTCTAAAACAGTGTCTCTCTTGCAATGCTTCCGGTCGGTCTTCTCAATGTATGTCCTATCCATCGCCAGCGTCTCTTCCTTAGCTCTTTCTCCACTGGTATCTGCTTAGTTTTTTCTCTGAGTTCCTCGTTTGTAATCTTATCATACCATCTCAGTCCCTCTATTCTACGTAAGCATCCATTTATGAAGGTCTGTAGTTTTCTGATGGTTTCTTTTGGTGTCCTCTATGTTTCCGAGCCATAGAACAGCACTGACTTCATATTTGATTGAAACTGTTCTGCAGTTGCAATTGATTATTTTCTTCAAATCGTAAGTAAAATAAAAATGGGTGACAAAGTGAGTCATCTCCGAGTGGTTTGTTTAGCATTCTACACATATTGGCAGCTTGCCTGTGTTAAAGCGTGGTCCAGCCGCAGACCTACAGGAGGACGACGACAAACTATCGATCAGAACAGTTATTGATTATTGAGAACGATCACTCACACACACACACACAATCACCCTGCCAGTTTCTTTACACAAGTGTTGCACTTATTCTTCTGATAAGTGTAACGTTTTTCTTTCTTAATTTTCTTCAAGTGTGTTTTCGTTATTTTTTATCAATCTCTCCATTACGACCACTAGCCTTCTCCGTCGTGTTATTTAGCGTTCCAAACATTGAATTGTTTCTTTTTTTTCCCGATCCAGAAGCACTTGAGCTTTTCAGCTCTTCGGTTCGGTGCTATGGACATCGTAACCCTTCGGTTCGGTGCCACAACAACCGTAAATCTGGGGAATCTGTGGCTTTTTCTGCCATCCGCGGAATTGAACCCGCACACAGAGGGATAGTCACCCGTAGTCCAACGTGCTACGACCACGCTGGGCAGACGGGCAAATTGTTTCTTAACTACTACTACTGTCTTCTCTAGTTCTTGTTTTTGATTTATTTATTACTGATTGATTGATTGACTGATTGATTGACTTATTGATTGATTGGTTGATGGATTGATTGATTGATTGACTGATTGATTGACTGATTGATTGGTTGATGGATTGATTGATTGACTGGTTGATTGATGGATTGATTGGTTGATGGATTGATTGATTGATTGACTGACTGGTTGACTGATTGATTGATTGATTGATTGATTGTTGATGATTGATTGACTGGTTGATTAATTGATTGGTAGGACCATCATAATTGCACTTCGGTGAGTAACCAAGTGTGCTCCGATATCTTTCTTACACAGAAAGTTCTCAGCTGCAGTGGACGAACTCCGTAGCATGCGAGGTTCCCGTAGTCTTTTGAAGATGGTGAAGATATTTGTGTAGGGATTTTATTTTAAATCCTTTTCTCATGAAGTTGCCCAGGCAGCGGTTTTCCAGCCTGCTCTTCTCGATTTTGAACTGCTAAGAGGTTCTTTACGTGCTCAAATTGAACACGGAACCTAAGTTTTATCGTCCGTCTCAGATAGGGCTAGGAACTTGATATCACCTACACTGTGATCAGGGATCTCGTGAAAAATATCCAGATGGTCCCATAAGGGAGCGAACCTGGTACCTTTGGCAGAAGAAATGATCATATCTAACCTCTATGCCACAGAGACCCACCCGCCCACCTTGTCTTGTTTGTAAACTATTTCAAGTGTACCGCTTTCTCTTATCAATTACCAATCTTTTTACATTCAATCTCTTACATTCAATCTCTTACATTCAATCTCTTACATTCAATCTCTTACATTCAATCTCTTACATTCAATCTCTTACATTCAATCTCTTACATTCAATCTCTTACATTCAATCTCTTACATTCAATCTTCTTACATTCAATCTTTTACATTCAATATCTTACATTCAATATCTTACATTCAATATCTTACATTCAATCTCTTACATTCAATCTTTTACATTCAATATCTTACATTCAATCTCTTACATTCAATCTCTTACATTCAATATCTTACATTCAATCTTTTACATTCAATCTTTTACATTCAATATCTTACATTCAATATCTTACATTCAATCTCTTACATTCAATCTCTTACATTCAATCTCTTACATTCAATCTCTTACATTCAATCTCTTACATTCAATCTCTACCTCAATCTCTTACATTCAATCTTTTACATTCAATATCTTACATTCAATATCTTACATTCAATCTCTTACATTCAATCTCTTACATTCAATCTCTTACATTCAATCTCTTACATTCAATCTCTTACATTCAATCTCTTACACTCAATCTCTTACACTTAATCTCTTACATTCAATCTCTTACATTCAATCTCTTACACTCAATCTCTTACATCCAATCTCTTACATTCAATCTCTTACACTCAATCTCTTACATTCAATCTCTTACATTCAATCTCTTACATTCAATCTCATGCATCCAATCTCTTACATCCAATCTCTTACATTCAATCTCGTACATCTAATCTCTTACATTCAATCTCTTACATTCAATCTCTTACATTCAATCTCTTACATTCAATCTCTTACATTCAATCTCTTACACTCAATCTCTTACACTTAATCTCTTACATTCAATCTCTTACATTCAATCTCGTACACTCAATCTCTTACATCCAATCTCTTACATTCAATCTCTTACACTCAATCTCTTACATTTAATCTCTAACATTCAATCTCTAACATTCAATCTCTAACATTCAATCTCTTACATTCAATCTCTTACATTCAATCTCTTACATTCAATCTTCTTCTTCTTCGAACGCTCCATATCGACTACTTGTTAACCACTCTGTGTGATTTGTATGTGATCTTAGCCTAAGAGCGATTGTACGTTGTGCCAGTTATGCGTCTACAAATAGGTCAGCCCATTCGATTTCTGCGAGGCTTTTTATGTACTAGGTACCTTCCTAGGCCCGTACCTCAGTCGCCTCTTACGACCTGCCTTGTAGGTCGCAGTGGTACTATTCTTTGCTTCCCTTGCCACCCCCGGCACCACACTGGCGGAAACAAGGATACAATGTACCAGTGGCGGCTCGAGATCATTTTTATTGGTGGGGCCAGACACAAATTTTCGGAAAAATTATGGTTTGGGGTTGTTATGTTTAATTTATAAAATAATAAATATA
The DNA here is from genome assembly GCA_020796225.1 of Arion vulgaris. NCBI lineage: Eukaryota > Metazoa > Mollusca > Gastropoda > Stylommatophora > Arionidae > Arion > Arion vulgaris. The sequence continues at coordinate 29,178,441 of CM036770.1, forward strand.
CGTTACATACAATGTTTGGTGGGGCACGGCCCCAGTGGCCCTTAATGACGAGCCGCCACTGCAATGTACCCAACTATTATATCAATCAATAACACTGTCCTGGTTGTGGTCGATACACTACATCTACATTCTCCAAATCTAGAGAGGTACTAAATAAATATAGAAAGTAGTTGTGCAAATAACGGCTATTTGAAATGTTGCTTAGTTAGCAGACATAGCTATCTTGTCTCTTATAGTTTCTAATTTTAAAGTAAAGACAGAACCGTGGCGTCAGGGAATTACTAGTATGAGTTGACCGAGTGGTTACCGGGGCCCAACTTTGGGGTGTAAAAAATAGAACCACTGTTACCTGCCACGCATGTCGTAAGAGGCGAATAAGGAGGTTTGGCTGAAATCGGATGCACGTGTCCTAAACGTGTAGAAGTCTATGCGTTTAGGGGCCTACCAAACCAATGTGCAACGTATACACGTTCTTGGTAAAGATCAAACATATCACAAAGAGTGATTAAAATTGGTCGTAAAGAACGAACGCAAAGAAGAAGACTAGTACGTATGAATGGCTGACCACATGGAATTAGTAGTACAAGTTGCTAACGACAAGGAGTTTAGTAGTATGAGTTGCTGACGACAAGGAGTTTAGTAGTATGAGTTGCTGACGACAAGGAGTTTAGTAGTATGAGGTACTAACGACAAGGAGTTTAGTAGTATGAGTTGCTGACGACAAGGAGTTTAGTAGTATGAGTTGCTGACGACAAGGAGTTTAGTAGTATGAGTTGCTGACGACAAGGAGTTTAGTAGTATGAGTTGCTGACGACAAGGAGTTTAGTAGTATGAGTTGCTGACGACAAGGAGTTTAGTAGTATGAGTTGCTGACGACAAGGAGTTTAGTAGTATGAGGGGCTGACCACATATAATTAGTAGTACAAGTTGCTAACGACAAGGAGTTTAGTAGTATGAGGGGCTGACGACATAAAAGTCTTTACTTTCCCAGAGCATGTCTGGTACCCAGTTGAGGCTGGGTCGACCTGAGAGCCGTCGCGGTCGGGGAAAATTCCACGCACACTGCGGGAGTTGAACCTGGACTACCAGCCTTGAGAAGCGAGTTCACTAACAACTACGCTACCGCGGCTCTCGGCTGACGACATAGAATTAATAATATAAGTTGCTGACGACATAGAATTAATAGTATAAGTTGCTGACGACATAGAATTAATAATATAAGTTGCTGACGACATAGAATTAGTAGTATAAGTTGCTGACGACAATGTTAGTTAGTTTGTTCCTTTCGTGCCAAAGGCGGCACATAGGGCAGAGGTTTTAGATCTCCATGTGATACGGTTCTTTGCTAGCAGTTGCAGATCTTGCATGGTTTTACATCCCAATAGTTTACTTTCTTGTTGGATGGTTCTTGAAGAGTGGTCTTTGGTCTTCCACGTTTTCTTTTCCCAACTGGTGACCACATAAGGACTTGTCGATTTAGTCTCTTTTCGTCTGATCTAAGAACATGACCTAAATATTTCCACCTTCGTTTCCTTATAATATTTGATATGGGTTGTTGGTGTGTTCTATCTCTCACTGTGTTGTTAGAAACGAAATTACTCCATTTGACTTTTAATAATTTTCGTAGACATTTATTCTCAAAGCTGTCCAGTTTCTTATCAATTTTCTTTGTTGATTTCCAACTTTCACAACCGTAGGTCAGTACAGGAATCACACATGACCTAAATAATTTAACTTTTGTGCATATACTAAAGTCTTGAGATTGCCAGATATTCGTTAATTTAGTGAAGGCACTAGCTGCTATAGCAATACGAGAGTTTATTTCTTTCATCGTGTCTCCGTTGTTTGACACTTTACTACCCAAATATGTAAAATGTTCAACTTTCTCCAGTGTTTGGCCATTTATTACGATGTTGTCTGTCGAGTTTGTGAGGTCCATAATTTTGGTCTTGGCAGAATTGATCTGGAGACCAACCTGTTCTGCAAGTGTGCAAAGATTGCTCGTTAGTTTGTGGGTTGCTTGTGTAGTTGAATTCAATATGGCCACGTCATCGGCAAAGTCAAGATCAAATAGTCTGCTGTTATTAAGCCATTTGATGCCTAGTTGATCATCTTGGGTGCATTTGCGCATGATCCAGTCTATAGCTATCCCAAAAGCATAGGTGACATAACGCAGCCCTGCTTCACACCCAATTGACTGTGAACCAGTCTGAGTTTCCTGCATCTGTTCTTACACAGCAGGATGCTTCAGAATAGAAGGCTTTTATAATATTGATGTACTTTTCCTGGAAGCCATAGGTCTTAAGAATCTCCCAGAGAGTAGAACGATGAAGACTATCAAACGCTTTCTGACGACAATGAGTCTAGTAATAAGAGTGGCTGAAGTGCTGACACTTTACATCGACAGGTAACAACAAAGTTCGTTCTAGATGTTCTCACATTCTATATTATGTTCACAGGATAGTACAGCATTCTTCAGTTCTAAAAAAAACCTCAATCTTTAGATCGTCCCCTTTTCCGTTTTCTTTGCGGGTTCCACTCAAGTGGCTGTCTAGTGACACTCGACTTTGTATTCCGTAGGGTATGTCAGACTGTGGTCTCCGATAACATATGGCCGGCGGGCTCAGGTAAAAAAAAATAGAAAATAATACCACAACCGTCGCATGGCCTCACATTCCAGTTTTGTTGTATAAAGATAAATTAATTTTAAAAACAACACAACATACTAAATCAATGTTTTATTATGTTCACGTTAAGTTTAACAATTTAATTTTTTCCGATCCAGAAGCACTAGCTTTTCAGTCTTTCAGCTCGTGCCATGGACATCGTAACCTTCGGTTCAGTGCCACGAACACTCGTAATCTGGGGAATCTGTGGCTTTCTGCCATCCCGCGGAATTGAAATCCACACACCAGAGGATAGTCCCTGTAGTCCAACGCGCTACAGACACGCTGGGCAGACGGTAAGTTGTAAAATAAGGAATATCAGTAATATTAACATGTTTCATCAATAAATAATCATAAATGCGTAGAATTTAGTAAAATTGCAAAAAAGCTGTCAGTGTTCTATCAAACATATACAAAAACCAACCCCCATTAAACAGGAATTTTCGATTTCCTGTCTTCTGCTATGTTTCAGGGCCACGGCCAAACCCATTACCATTTTCTCCTCATACCGTAGGTCATCATGGGCCCCTGTCTTGTTGTAATCCACAGGTCTATGTTTGCAGCACTGTCATACCATCTCAGTCTGAGAATCCGCCGAAGACATCCGTTGACAAAGGTCTGAATATTATTTGTATTTAAATTGTTGACTCGTGACGTAGACCTCTCTCCTAGTTTCACCAATGTGTTCAACCTGATGCGAATAATATCTCAACCTTGACATTCCTATGATAAAGGAGGCGTTACTCTAGCCCGATACCAAAACGTATTGAACTGTGACCTACTTGGCAAGACGATATCAGACCGTGGGCTACCTGGCAAGACGATATCGACCAACATATAACTCTAGACCATAGATCCTCAAACTTTTGGCCCACCGCCCACTTTGCAACATAAACTTTAAAACGCCCCACTTCACATTATAACAGATTGCCAACGCCCCCACCCACATATACAATGCCTCTATTTCTCTTTGAATCGACAATTGATATATTTCTGCATACATGGTCAATTTTCAAAGATTATATGCATGAAATGAAAATTAATAAAGAAAAATATTTTAATGATTATTCAATCGCAAAATCACGAAAATAATTTATTAAAAATATTTATTGTTAATTTCTTCTTTAAGGAGCCACCGACCCATAATCGCCTGAACACCCCCTTATTCTGAACCCACTATCGCCCCTCCCCTAGAACGCTTCAGCGCCCACTGGGAGGCGGTACCGCCCACTTTGGGAAACATTGGTCTAGATTATAATATCTGAATAGTGCAAGACATATTGAACTGTGGGCTACCTGGCAAGACGATATCAGACTGTGGACTACCTGACAAGACGATATCAGACCAGTTATATAACTCTAGATTATAATATCTAAATAATGCAAGACGTATACCGTTAAACTTTCCGCACGCAGACGACGAGATTTCGTTTTGTCTACGTGGATATCGTCACGATTACTGCTCTATGAGCAGGCAGTAATACAAGAATTTTATCTCGGTATCACTTTACAACTCTATGGGGCAGTAGTCAGTTTCCAGGTGGAGGTGGGGTAGGGTTTTGATCAGTGCCAGCTCACTATTCCTGGCGCATCGTTATCCCTTTAAATTATTGCGCCTGTGGCCCCAGACATCTCTCTCTCTCTTTGACTTTGTAATGTTGGTACATGATTTGTATTGTCCACTTTCATCCAACTTCCCCAAAGTCGTAACTTCTTTACTAATTACATTACAAACCTATATTTAGCTCATGAACTAATTGTCTATGTGTTAGTAAAAGTGACATATTTATACAGTCCTTGAAGATGACATACTTGTTGTGTACAATAATTGAAATTGACACCGCCAAGTGTTTTGTGAGTATGCACTTGACTCGGCTCCAACAGAGTTTTGAGATTTGTTGTAGTTTTGTCATTTCCGTTTCAAATAAGCGGTGTAGACACTGACAGAATTTGCCGAACCAGGCACTCTGGCATAGGCAGCCAGGTTAGATTGTGACACAAGTAGTTTGACAATGGAAGTTCGGGTGGTTACGAAGGCAATGAAATGATTGGCATCTCACAACTACTTTCGTGTTTTCATACGCAGTGACTCCATGAGCATGATTCGTAAAGTCGAATCAGAAATGGTGAGACGCAACTGGGTGGAGGTACTGGTACAGACAATGATCAGAGAAATCACCTTTATTTTTATCCCTGGACACGCAGGAGTTAGGGGTAATGAACGAGTTGATAGATTGGTTGGCTTGGCTACAATATCAGAGGGAGCTGCCATGGATCGAAATGACATTCTTCACGCATTGAGAGAGTCTTTCCAAACAGAGAAGTTTCAGGGCTGTGAATCCCACTCGCTAATCAGATTAAGAGAGATGGGTGTCAATATCAGTCCCCCCGAAAAGAACGACATACTAAATATGCAAAGAGATTGATTAATCAACATCGAACTGGCGTGTTGGATCGCTGGACGCTGCTGGATTTACTGAGTAGGAGATCGAAGCACCAATGGGCATGTCCGGAGTGCTATGATGATAGTCCTCATATAACTAATAACTGATTAGATTGTGAGCTCCGTGTTGCTTTTGGTTGATAAACGATAGATGTTGCTATGCCGAGACACGGGGGAAACGTCTAGATGCAATCACTCTGAAATGTTGCTCATTGGATTTGCGAGTCAGTCTGTTGTTGTTTGTTTGTTTGCGAACGTTCTTTACAACTAATTTAATCATTCTTATTGTAATGTATCATTGATCTTTGCCAAGAACGACTATACGTTGCACCTCGGTTTATAGGCTCCTACACATGTATACACATGTAGGGCAGGGCATCCGAAATTGCAGCCTACTGGAAATGCTCTGAGTCTGTCTCCCTGACAGTCAGTCCCCTACACTTTCCGTTCCTTCGTGTGTCCATTGCTCTTTAACGAAAAGTTTTCCCTGCATATATGGCTGTATGATCCTCGCCTACGAGTGTAATAGTGCGTGTGTGCACTACAATATTCTTCAGTCTCTCATTTACAACTACTATCAACACCATCCACAACTACGTACATAGACTACAAATAAATGAAATGGTCGTCAAGTACATCGTACATCTATGTGAGAATCAAACCCGATTCTCAACTTTTATTTCTTTATATTTACTTATTTAAATATCTCATCTATGTTCAAAATAATAGCACATACATCAAATTATCAACAACAAAAAAGAATCCTGAAAAGAAAATCAACAATTCAAAACGCATACCAATGCACATAGCTGAAAAAATATACCTACTAACTAATATTGTCAATCTTCCCTAAGTGATATCTAATACCCTGACATCCTATCTCTAAAAATGTTCACAGTTCAACTCTACCTTGCTTGCGATGTCCTTAGAATAAATACTTGTTCTGTCAAAATACGTTATACCGCTTTCTAGCTAGGGTTGCTGTCCTAATAGTATACACGAAATGTCTCTGCTAACTGGTTAAAATAATATATTCTGTTAAAAAAATGGCTGACATCTCTCTCTCTCATATACTGTTATAGCCTCTCCGTCGGGTCTGGCCCTACCCTTTTAGTTTAGCTCTACCGCCTAGTTTTCCAACTCTGAAAACTAGTCCTCCGGTTCTAATGTAACCGGTTCACCAATTCTGAACAGTAACTCTCTCTGATTTGGTCAAAATCTCCGTGGAGTTCAACATCTATGTCTTAGTTAGGCAACACTCTATGTCGGCAGTTCTGTTGGGTTATGCGTATGGATTTTTTTGTTATCTATCTGATTTCGCACTCTTGGGCTCTCTCTGTCTGCAACTCAGTTCAATTCTACTGCCTCGTTCTCTGTTCCGCTTATAACTCGCAGCAGAGTTGTTCTGCTCTATAATTCTTGTTACTATCTACTAAGTTCTTGTCGATAACTGTGTGAGTCGCTTATGCTAGACTACACTCCTTGACTTGTTGATTCTTTCTGTCTGTAACTGTCTCTGTGACTCAGACTACCTGCTCTCTGTCCCTCTGTCTCTGTCCGAATGCGTGTCGAATCTACAATATGTATTCTATTTATCCCCTGGCAATTTTCTTTGTTTCCAAATCAGTCATTGTCCTGTTAGTATAATTCTCACGGTCAAATTTGTTTGTTGGTTTGGAAAAACCCAGCTAATTTATATTTTTGACCGGACACTCACCCAGACGTTAAAAAAAAGAATACAATTAACCTCAACTTGGCTGCATGAGAAAGAAAGGCAGGTCATAAGTTCAAACCTAGTTAAGGAAAAACCCACCTTGCTAATATATCTGGTCTCTGTTATCCTACGTCCACAGCCCAGGTACATGGTTACCCCTTTGTTTAATTGAAAATACGTTCTTAGTTGAAGCTTGGGGCTAAGAATAAAGCAAGGGAAAAACCTGGTGTCATATTCCCTGCTACACGAGTAGGTCTACATTTGCGCCCTTTATGACTGTGAGGTCGTTCCACGAGTCAGTCTAATACCATGCGCAGTAGTATACCCTCATGTGGGTAGCATGCGCAGTAGCAAACCCTCCCGTGGGAAGCAGCCGTCTTGATCCATGTTTCCAGCCCATCTTTCATTTTTCAGGGCCACTTTCATTTTCCAGTGCCCCAACCCCCCCCGAGGAAGTGGACTACAGCCTGATCAATGCCAGCTCAGTAAACCTAGTTATGTCTTCTTACTTTGTTTCATTGATCATGTAGCTCTGGTGTGCACTAAACAATTATCATATACCATGCGCACTTGCGTTTACTAACTACCCTCCTTAAGTGGGCAGCTTCCCGGGTATCCCGTAGGCGTGTCGGGGATTGTCCGGTGATTTCCAAAGGTCGAACAGTCTGCGCGGTTTATTCCATTTGCGTTTTAGGTGTTTCATGTTGCCTTCGTTTCGCTTTAAAAATTAAGTAAAAACATCGCAAGATTTTAAATTTGTGCAGTATTTCTGTGCAATTTCTGTGTTTTTGTTCTATAATATAATTGTTCCTCCTTTCTCGTGTCTTTGTGTTGTTATCACTGTATAGTGAAACAACACCTATCTAATCAGTGAAGACCTATTTCACCGATTGGTTGTTAACCGTCCGGCTACCCTCAGCCTGGTTTGGTTGGCTGTCAAGCCATTGCCCATATGATGGTGCTGCCGCATGCTGACAGCTGCTATGAGCAACAGATACACTATGTTCAGATACACTATGATCACTGTATATGTATCCACATACTAATGCTTGAACTACCTGGGTCCCAAAGTGGACTGTCCACGACTATTTACAACATATCTAAAAATAGATGACACTTTCCGACAATTTCTAAAAATAGATCTTCCTGTCAGTTGGGGCCGGCTAATGACAAAGTACCACCTGTTCACTTAGTCAAACAGCGGGCGCTGATTCGACACTTTAAATTTGATTTTATTTATGAATCTGACCTTAAATAGATAACATTTCAGATAACAGAACACTTCACCTTCACATTGTAGGGTATAGTATTGTGATAACTAATATTTCACAACCCTGCGTCATTATATGTCATGCTCATACCTTGACTTATTCAAAGGTCAGCTATCATGTCGCAATACTAAGGCCAAATCTAAGTCACACTAACTAAGTCTTTACTCGGGTCATGGGTCAACTCTGACAGTTTGCCAAATAATGTTTGTCAATCAAATATGATTATAACCACAATAGTTACTTCATCCAACAAACAAAATGTAATATCAGTCAATGGACACGTAGGTGACTTGTCAGTCCGATGCGTGCCTTGAAGAGTAGTTGAAGGATGAATCAGTGACTAGCGCAGCAAGTTTGATTAAAGTGAGGAAGAGTTGCGCTAAACGTCGACCTCACTCTCTCTCCTGTTTCCAACAAGATCCAGTGGAAAGACAAGTCGAGACGACTGGTGGAGGATTCAGGTGCAGTGGATGACCAGGGTGCACTACGTTCCTCACCGTGCTCAGTACGCTCCACAGCGCTTTGCTGGTACTCGCCGTTGTGTCCGTTGAGCCACAGAAGTGGTTTCTTCCGCACCCTCTGTCGAGTCCAGTCTTTACATGCAAGGTAGGCAAGACCTATTTCACCGATTGGTTGTTAACCGTCCGCTACCCTCAGCCTGGTTTGGTTGGCCTGTCAAAGCCATTGCCCATATGATGGCTGCTGCCGCATGCTGACAGCTGCTATGAGCAACAGGTGAGAGCTGAATGACAGGTTTGGTCCAATGTTCAGAAATCTGCCCTTAAACGGGCATGACAGCTTCGTTACAGAGGTACTACCAATCCCTGGCACACCATAGCATTTTGGCTTCCTTGCAAATAGATATGAAAAAATGATACAGTATCTTCTTCTTCTTTGCGTTCGTTCTTTACGACCAATTTTAATCACTCTTTGGCCCGTCTACCCAGCGTGTTCGTAGCGCGTTGGACTACGGGTGACTATCCCTCTGTGTTGCGGGTTCAATTCCGCGGGATGGCAGAAAAGCCACATTCCCCAGATTTACGGTGTTCGTGGCACCGAACCGAAGGGTTACGATGTCCATGGCACCGAGCCGAAGAGCTGAAAAGCTCAAGTGCTTCTGGATCGGGAAAAACAAAATCACTCTTTGTGATATGTTTGATCTTTGACAAGAACGTGTATACGTTACATATTGGTTTGGTAGGCCCTAAACGCATAGACTTCTACACGTTTAGGACACGTGCATCCGATTTCAGCCAAACCTCCTTAATCGCCTCTTACGATATGCGTGGCAGGTAACAGTGGTTCTATTCTTTACACCCCAAATTTGGGTCCCAGTAACCACTCGGGCGCATAATACAGTATAACCAGGGGCGACTCGTCATTAAGGGCCAGTGGGGCCGGGCCCACCAAAATAATGTATAACATGTATTTATTATTTTATAAATTAAAATATAGCAACCAAAAACCATGATTTATATGGAAAAAATGTCTGGCCCCATCAACAAAATTGATCACAAGCCGCCACTGCGTACACTATTTATGTTGCAATAAAATCCAAGCGAGATCGAGAGTTTATAATACTGTCTAGTTAAGTATGCTGCGAGGGGTCAAGATGAAAGATAACACACACACACACACAAGCAGACACAAGACTGCACCGACAACTTGTAACTAGGTAGAAGGTGTACGTTCATTTCATCAGTTTCCATGTTGTCTAATATTAGATTCTGACGTCATTTTCTGAGAGCGGGGTAAACAAGTGCCGATCCTACATCCTTTCAGATTGTGGGAGGGGAGGGATAGTTCACGGAGCCATATCATGTGACCTAGTAAACGAGGGGGAATGTAGAATTACGAAATATCTTTTCTAGGATCCTGACACAGTTTGGTTTTGTGGCAGTGGCGGCTCGTCATTAAGGGCCAGTGGGGCCAGGCCCCATAAAAATAATGTGTAACGCATTTATTATTTAATAAATTAAAATATAACCTAATTCAAAACCATGATTTTCTCGAACACTGTACCTGGCCCTACTAACAAAAATGATCACGAGCCTCCACTGCTTTGTGGTATTAGCAATTGAATCATGTGACTGTTTGTCATTTATTATAGTTGCTGATCAGCCGATGCGTATTGTGTAACCACTGACTCACGATCACGCTGTATTGTGTCATGATTGGTAAAACCATGTAATGGCGATCTTTTTTTTTCTTCTTCTTTTGTCGTCACACTGCTACCGGATTGTTTCCCAGTGTCGTGGTTTTCTATTTTTATCTTGCGCTGTTCTGGTGGCTTGGGTGATTCTTCTTTTTGCTACTTTGACAGGATTTTGCTATGCCATCTAACCATCTTTTTCGTGGTCTATCTCTCGCTTTCTTTCCTGATGTTATGTTGTAGAGACTGTATGCTATAGAGTTTGGATGCATTCTTAATATTAAGTGGCCAAAAGACTTCCTTCTTTGTTTCTTAATGTAATTCAAGCTAGATTCTGTGCCAACCCGATAAAGACATGGTCGTGCAGTACTATGATACACAGAGAGGCGATCGCATCAGGCGGCACCGTAAGGGTGGCGGCATAAGCAGTGAAAACAAAATACACTTTGAACTATTCAATAATTAAAAATCTTTACGCAACGCTTTTCTAAATTGGTTTATGTTATTCCGATATTGATGTATACGATTTAGTATTCGGACATTTTGTGCAGGTTTTTTAAAAATCACAATCGAATGTTATTTTAAAGAAAAAAATTTTAAGAGCGGCATTTCGAAGACTTGCATCATACTGAGAAAATATACCGCACGGCCCTGAATCTTCACTAGTTGTCACTTATAGAGTTACCAAGTCGAATCTTCACTAGTTGTCACTTATAGAGTTACCAAGTCGAATCTTCACTAGTTGTCACTTATAATTACAATCGAATTTCATAGTTGTCATATAGAATGTTACAAGTCGAATCTTCACTAGTTGTCATATAGAGTTACCAGTCGAATCTTCACTAGTTGTCACTTATAGAGTTACCAAGTCGAATCTTCACTAGTTGTCACTTATAGAGTTACCAAGTCGAAACTTCACTAGTTGTCACTTATAGAGTTACCAAGTCGAATCTTCACTAGTTGTCACTTATAGAGTTACCAAGTCGAATCTTCACTAGTTGTCACTTATAGAGTTACCAAGTCGAATCTTCACTAGTTGTCACTTATAGAGTTACCAAGTCGAATCTTCACTAGTTGTCACTTATAGAGTTACCAAGTCGAATCTTCACTAGTTGTCACTTATAGAGTTACCAAGTCGAATCTTCACTAGTTGTCACTTATAGAGTTACCAAGTCGAATCTTCACTAGTTGTCACTTATAGAGTTACCAAGTCGAATCTTCACTAGTTGTCACTTATAGAGTTACCAAGTCGAATCTTCACTAGTTGTCACTTATAGAGTTACCAAGTCGAATCTTCACTAGTTGTCACTTATAGAGTTACCAAGTCGAATCTTCACTAGTTGTCACTTATAGAGTTACCAAGTCGAATCTTCACTAGTTGTCACTTATAGAGTTACCAAGGGTACTGGGCGTGGATCAACCATTTCATGTAAGCTCACGGCAAGTGGTTGGACTACAGGTTCCCTGACCACAGATCACTACTTGATGATCTCTCTCTCTCTCTCTCGATCCCTGTCTAGACCGATGAACCAATTTTTTTCATGAACTGTACTGTCCTTGAGAATCTAAACTACAAGTACATCTGAAGTCGGAGAAGGCTCGTCGATATGGCGAGGGGCACCCCGATATGGCGAGGGGCACCAATAAAACGGAAAGTAGGTTTTCACGTAAAAAATAGTCAGAAACGCCATACCAGGCGCCCTCAGTACGCCTGGCTTCATAATGGGCGAATTCAAGAAGAATACTGCTCCTGATGTTACTACTACTACAACTACTACAAAAACTACTCAGAGCCGTGCCGTACTATAACATAGAGAGGCGGCCACATCAGGCGAAACCGTAAGGGGGGCGGCATAAGCAGCAAAATCAAAATTACAATTGAGTGTTATGTTAAGGAAAAACATTTAAGGGGCGGCATTTTGAAGACTTTCATCATACCGATAAAATATACCGCACGGCCCTGAACTACTACAACTACTACTACTACAACTACTACTTCTGCAACTACTACTACTTCTACTATTGCTACAACTACTACTACTACACCTGCGACTACTACTTCAGCGACTACTGCTACTAGCACTAACTACTACAACTACTACTGTTACTACTTCTACTTCTGCAACTACTACTACTTCTACTACTACTACAACTACTGCTACAACTACCACTACTACTACTGCAACAACTACTACTACAATTATCACAACTCGTGATACGCAGTGGCGGCTCGTCATTAAGGGCCAGTGGGATCGGCCCCACCAAAATGTGTAACGTGTATTTATTATTTTATACATTAAAATATAACCTAACCGAAACCATGATTTTCTCGAAAGTTTCTGTCTGGCCCCACCAACAAAAATGATCACGAGCCGCCACTGGTGTTACGTATTACCTGTTGCATGCTACTAACAAAGCGCAAATAGAAGGCTTCTGTTATTGTAGCATATCTATATTATTATTTGTGTGTCAGTCAATATGTTTTTGCCAAATCCTAATCTAATATAATAGCAGCATATCGTTCTGGTTCCAGCCAACCAAGTACACTACCCCCTGTCCCCCGGCGCCACATATTTTCCCTGTATTAATTATTTTTTGACAGTCTGCTTTTGACAAGAAAGAATGCTGTTATCTTTGCTTGGGAAATTTTCTTTCTTTCATTGCTTGTTGTTTAACAGTGTCAAAACCTTCAGTTAAACCAACGTTTTAAACATCCCAACACTTCATCTTGAACAACTGTTCCTAACATTGTAAGTTCCTGGTATTGTGTGGAGCACAGGAAAGCTGACATAACCTTTGAACTTGTCTATTCACCTACAGAAGCTGACCTACTAACTTAAAGGCGTGTCCTTTGATTCAAGAAACGTGTCACTTGGAGTGTGTGTACCCGATTCTCTTCAATGATTAACCTATTTTTCGTAGATTTTGTTCCATGAAACCTCTACTCTTCCCCCTTTATCCCCTCTCTCCTGTCGACGTGTGTGTTTTCCGTCTAGTCATTGTTGAAGACATTGTTGACGTGTTTATCACTGTCGCTAAGCAACACAACAGGTTAGGTAACTCTACAAGTTTTTTAAAACTAGTCTTGTCATATCGTCCCCTTGTCCCGTCATGTCCTATTTGCCTTTTCTTGGCTTTAGCAAAAAACCAATACCGTTTTCATAATCTGACTCCGATATTAGGTTATAAATCTGGCCTTCTAGATCGGTGGGGGTGGGGGGGGGGGGGAGTGAAGTATGTATCACGTTCTACCATCATCATCAACATGTGCCGTGCTGGCTGACATCATAGATCTCCACAAATCTCTGTCCCTGGTGTGTGCTATCATCTCAGATGTTCACTCTCTTTCGTGTCATGAGATCAGACTGTGCAAAATTTTCTCTCTCTCTGTCTTCCTCAGTCTCGTCTCCCTTGATTTCCCGGTTATCACAATGTGTTCTAGGTCTTTCCTTCTCGTTATATATCTTAAAAATGATGATTGTCTCTTTCTTATATTAAAAATAATCGTGATCTGTGCTTTGTCCTCATTTAACACCTCCACATTCATCATTTACGATTCTGATCATTCTTATGTAAAACCACATCTATGTGGCCTCCAGAGATTTTTCTATACGTTTGCTTACTGCCCCGCCCGTGGGTTACAGGGGCTCAAAATAGAAGCAAATAATAGCAACACTGCGACCTACAAGGCATGTCGTAAGAGGCGACTGAGGTAGGGGTCTAGGAAGCTACCCTAGTAAATAAAAAGCGTCGCAGAAATCGGATGTGCTGGCCTACTTGTAGGCGCATAACTGGCACAACGTACAATCGCTCTTAGGCTCAGATCACATACAAGTGGTCGATATGAAGCATTCAAAGAAGTAGAAACTCGCACGTATTAACCATGTTATGAGGCCCGCCTGCCCAGCGTGTTCGTAGCGCTTTGGACTGCGGGTGACTAGCCCTCTGTGAGTGTGGGTTCAATTCCGCGGGCTGGTAGAAAAGCCACAGGTTCCCCAGATTCACGGTGTTCGTGGCACCGAACCGAAGGGTTACGCTTTTGGATCAGAAAAAAAACACACCATGTTATGAGATATCTGTACAACGTGTGCCAGCTAGACAGAGTAAATGTGCTGCGTCATTATGCGTTGCTCCGGTAGACCGCACCACAGCCAACTCTAATATTGGGCTGCATAAACGGGGGATCCCTGACCTAGTTTTAGTTGGGGGCTGGAATATATATATATATATATATGTTTGATAGAACACTGCAAGTTTTTTTGCAATTTTACTCAATGCTATGAGTCTATGGTTATTTATTGATGAAAATTATCAATAATATTGATATTCCTTATTGTTAAACTTAACTTGTAACATAATATAACCTTGATTTACAGCTGTGTTGATTTTAAAATGAATTCGTCTATATAACAATACTGGAATGCGAGGTCACGTGATCGGTTCTGGTCTAATTTCCTAGAATTGTTTACCTGAGTCCGCTGGCCATATTTAGAGTTGGCTGTGTGCCAGCAGAGAGAAAGAGTAAATATGCTGCGTCATTATGGAATTGCTCCTAGACCCACACATCCGTTTTCGGTAAGCATGGTATTCGAGTCACTGACAACAAATGATAGAAGAAAACTAGTCACGATAGAGATGAAGTGTCTACGCAGAATGCTGGGTGTAACAAGAAGAGACCAGTTGAGAAATAAGACATCGAGAAAAAGTGGGTACAACATCAGTACTAGACTTCATCAAGAAACAACAAATTAAATGGTTCGGTCACATAGCAGATTACCAACAGACAGTGCACCTCAAAGAGCAATGCTGCTCCGATACAATGGGTACAAAGCAAAAGGCCGGCCACGCAAAAGATGGATCTCAGCGATAACAGAAGCGACGAAAGACACTATCTGCGAAGCGCACACAAAGGCCCGTTTTAGAAATCTCTTCTTGACCTGACGCTGTGAGGCAAGCAGGATTCAAGACAAGAAAGAAGAAGAATTCGGTTCGTGTCTTAGACTGTGACAACTCTACGCACTGACAACTGGACCACCACTTGTTCGTACTTCGTACAGCACTGATTTGTATGCACTTAAGACTAACCCTTTTGTAAACCTCTCATTGTCAGAGCAGCACTCTGTAACATGATTTACAACTGAAAGCCTTATCCACATGAGACTTGATCCTGAATTATGTGGGCCACATATTGTTTAAAAAACTTGAAGATGGGAATATCACCAGGATGTGATAATATTTCAGCCGAGCTCATCAAAGCAGGAGAAGGCAGAACAAAGCATAAAAATATATCATCAGTCGATAAAGTGCCATGCCTGCCGAGTAGCGATCATGTCTCTCCACAACTCTCTCTCTGCTTGGTAATCAGTTCTGACGTTGATCTTGTGTTGAACCATGATGTCAAACCATCCAACTCATGATATCAAGCCATCCAACTCATGATGTCAAACTATCCAAACATCTCTTCTCTGTATCTCTTTGTAGAGGTTAGACGCTTCGTCTCGTGACGTAGGTCCAGGTTCGTTCCTCGTGGAGATATTGGATATTCTCCAGATATCCTTGATCTCAGTGTAGGTGAGATCGAGTTCCTAGTCTTATCAGAGACGTACGATAAAACGTAGGTCCCGTGTTAAATTTGAGTACGTGTAATCGTGTGGGCCTTTCTACTGTAATCCAGTGTTCTATCCTTGGGTCAACGGCAACATTTATGTAATCGTATATGCTTGGCTCTAGCTACTGCTTCTGGCTCTGATATCTCGGTCATGCACCATTTATGTAATCGTAAATGCTTGAGTTGATATCACCATAATGTAGCCGTCAAGGCTTGCTACTGTAATCCTGTGTTCTATCCTTGGGTCAACGGCAACATTTAATGTAATCGTAAATGCTTGAGTTACTGCTTCTGGTCTGACCTATTATCTTTTATCTTTCGTCACTGCAACATAAACGCTACTAACTCGACAACTATCACACTCTAACATAGAATATAATCCAATTTAAAACGATCGTCAAGATATTATACTTCTATGTGAGAATCAATCTGATTCTCAACTTTTATTTATTCATTTGCTTATTTCAATACAAAAATATACATTCATATATATAAACATGCAAATCAGTTGATTATTTATGGTTCTGTTTAGCATTTTGTCAATTTCTCCATATCTAAATTTAAAACAACCAATCTTCCTGAAAAAAAAATATATAAAGTATATTACCTCATCATATTAAGACACCTCTATATCCAAAAAATACAACCGTAAATATAATCGTTTAAATATTATGTCTACTTATCTCTTCTGCAAAAAATATGAACATGAATGTTTCTGTTCAGAAGTCCTTGAATATGTCACTTTTATTTGAAATGTCTCCTTTTCGTTCGAACCGCCTTGAATATTTCTTGTTTATGTCTTTTTTTTCTATTTTAGTTGCAACTGTCTCTCTATTTAGGTCAAAGTCAACACCGTCAGGGCTGTCTTGTTGATAATACTAAGTTCTGGTGTGGTCACCAACTGTAGACTACCAAGCACTGGTTAGCTTGAATGATACCACCAACTGTAGACTACCAAGCACTGGTTAGCTTGAATGCTGTCACCAACTGTAGACTACCAAGCACTGGTTAGCTTGCATGATGTCACTATCTGTAGACTACAAAGCACTGGTTAATCTTTCCTCCTATCAATTAACTGTCTGTTACTGTCTCGGGACTACCTACACTGCCTGTTCCTGGGTACCTCTCTGTCCCTCCGTCTCTGTGAAGTGTGTGCGAAGTTCTCTCTGTAGACTACCAAGCACTGGTTAATCTTTCCTCCTATCAATTAACTGTCTGTTACTGTCTCGGGACTACCTAACTGCCTGTTCCTGGGTACCTCTCTGCCCCTCCGTCTCTGTGAAATGTGTGTGCGAAGTCTCTTGACCAACTGTCCCTCTACCAAGTCTGTAAGAAGATTTCCCCTAATCTACAAAAAGCCTTCTATTTAACCACTGGTATTTCTTTGTATCCTAATGTCATTGTCCTAGAATATAATTCTCGTGGTCAAAGCTGGTTGGGAAAATCCCAGCAAATTTGATATTTGTGACCTCTGGAATTTCTAGAAACCAAGAATACAATTAACCTCCATTGACTGCAGGAGAAAGAAAACAGGGGCATAAATCTCTAGTTAAGAAGAGTCTCATTGCTAACATATCTGGTCTGTAATTATATGTTCCACCACCCAGGTATATTGTTACCCCTTTGGTTAATTGAAAAGGAGCAAGGGAAAAACATGGTGTCATATTCCCTGCTACATACCTACATTACCCAAAAAACTTTAGCAATTAATCATATAATTGGTCAATTTTTTTCAAAGCTCCACCTATGGGGTTCGCAACTAAACATCTTCTCTTCAGATGTCGCATGGGTAAGTCCTATTCAAACTTCTAACAAATCTCCACAATCTAAACATTCCTATTTCAAAATTTCAACACAATCAACTAACATTATTTCAATGAAACATCATCAATGAACATGACAAAAGTTCAACATGATTCAACATTCAACAAGAATCAACTATCAGAAAGCTCCATAAGAAAAATAACTATCATATAAAGACATGATTTATGAAGGCTTTCGTGTTACTTCACTTGCACCTGAAACATCTTGGCAGTGTGTACTAGGTCTACACACAAAATGTAACAAAGTGTTCTTCCACAGTCTTGCCTTACTGTGCCCAAAAAAATGTTGCTCTAGCTTCATCTAAACCGTGCTTACTGCCACCGCCCATGTTATAAACAGGTGCCTTGCTGTATCTCCCTTACTCAATCTTTGGAGAAATGAAGTCATCCCTGTAATTTTTTTCAAAGTTCAACATACATCTTAAATGTCAAGCAATATCAGTATAAAGTTCAGCATACAAATACAATAAAAGAAAAATCAAAATACAAAAAAATACAACTGGTAACCCAAATAACCATCAAAAGAACAATTCATGTTTCTAAACAGTTTTAGAATCCCTGTATGCGATTCATGAAACAAAATATCCAAAGCCACATAACCTCCAAACTAAGTCATTAATGGTAAACAATGTGTTGACATCAAGCAAAAATACAAACTCAAATTAAACTCAAACCCGTCACCAAAAAATAATAAAAATCACAACACTTAACTATCAAGTGTCTCTCCAAAAATTAAACTCTTCCTTGACCTCCATTCCAATCAAACTCTTCCTTGACCTCCATTCCAATCAAACTCTTCCTTGACCTCCATTCCAATCAAACTCTTCCTTGACCTCCATTCCAATCAAACTCTTCCTTGACCTCCATTCCAATCAACACCTTTTCTTCTAGTGGTCAGGATTTATTTTGGAAAACCTGTTCTTACCCCAAAACAAACAGGCTGCCCCTAGCCTCATCCCCAATGGTTCACGTACTGTCATGACCCCTTTGGTATTGGCCAGGTCATGCTTCATTCAATTCATCTGAGGAAAAATGCTATGTTCCTGAAATACAACAATACATGGAATTTGCACAAAACATATGATACACCTTGGCGTGAAAACCACTTGTTCAATTAACCAAGAAAAAAACCAAACAGTTATAACGCGACTGAAATCTGTTAAGGAAAATGTGAAATTCAATCTCCCTCAGCACAGGTAAAAGGTTGAACAGGGCCATAGTAACTGGATAACCTTTTCGACAGGTCAGTCCTGATTTTCACCATGACAATCATTTCTTCATGGAGATAACTTTCCCCAAAGTTAAATCAACTTCATAGATTAGTCTGGGTTTCACCAGACTAAATTCTTTACCCTCAGATTTGTCCATCTGAAAAAACCTGAAAAGCTATTCTGTCTCAAAAAATGACACATTAACATTTTTTTTCTCTGTTTCACATAAAACAAAAAATTAAACTAACATCATCATAACATAATACAAAATTGTCAACATAAAAATTATTCCACATAACTAATCATTTTACAAACCAAAAATGAACATGTTTCATTACTGACAAAATAAACATCAAAACCAAATTGAAATCACAATATTAAACCAAAAGAACAGTTACATTCTAATTAACTGGGTGCTTCATTCTTCACTCCAAAAATGTGTTTCGATAGTCAAACCAAAACAAGGACTCTAGTTTTGCACTATTGTATAGCATCTTTCACACAAAAATGCAAGCAATGGTCCTCCTGTCTTTCAATCTCTCTCTCCATCTCCATAGTAACACATTTTAACAGTAACAACTTGTTACTTTCTGATTAACTGGGTTTCTCCATTTCATCCACACACACAAAAATGTGATATTCTATTTTCTAGACCAGTGTCCTCTCCTTGACACTGCCCACTCGTTTTGTGGTGTCTTTCAGTCTCTCTCACTCTTAATAGTTTCTCACACTCTATAAATTTCTCTCTGTCTCTCATTACTCACCTGGTCAGAGTAAATATTCTTCACTTTGAGCCTCGTCTAACTTACCTGGTTTTCTCTTGCAACCTCGTCTAGAATTAATTACCTTAGGTTACTGTCGATACATTAACTCTGTACTAGGTAACATTATATGAATCTATCTTCTAACAATACTGCAGACCGTTCAAAAGACATTACGAATTTTCTGCAAAATTCCCTCTTCATACTCCAACATAAATGATCTGCAAATCTCTCCAGTTGCAGTCATCAACATGAATTCTATAAAAATGCAAAGTCCATTATTTGCTTTCATCAGCATAAATCCTTCCCTAAGACTTCTCTTCTTAGATCCTAAGGGTTCCTTTCCTCCTTGTCTACGTCCTCGATTCATGGACGACGCATATAGACAGGTGTCCATCCTTCCTCCGTAAGTGCATCCTCACTTACATTCCAATGTCCGAATCATGGGACAATCGACTTCGTTCCACAGTCTAGTCATTTGTGTATACTCAGAGTCCAGTATTTCTTTACACATGCTTTACTTCAAAATTCCAAACTTAACACAGCAAAAATAGTACAAACCTGTTATTGTGAGATAAAAAAAAAACTGGTATAGCTTCCATGTCCCTTTTCCTGGAAATCGCCCCTGTTTTCCATTTTAATTTTTACCAAAAAAAACAAATTTTTCCCCAAAAAATTTCATCAAAAGGGAAAAAAAAAAAAAAAAAAAAAAAAAAAAAAAAAAAAAAAAAAAAAAAAAAAAAAAAAAAAAAAAAAAAAAAAAAAAAAAAAAAAAAAAAAAAAAAAAAAAAAAAAAAAAAAAAAAAAAAAAAAAAAAAAAAAAAAAAAAAAAAAAAAAAAAAAAAAAAAAAAAAAAAAAAAAAAAAAAAAAAAAAAAAAAAAAAAAAAAAAAAAAAAAAAAAAAAAAAAAAAAAAAAAAAAAAAAAAAAAAAAAAAAAAAAAAAAAAAAAAAAAAAAAAAAAAAAAAAAAAAAAAAAAAAAAAAAAAAAAAAAAAAAAAAAAAAAAAAAAAAAAAAAAAAAAAAAAAAAAAAAAAAAAAAAAAAAAAAAAAAAAAAAAAAAAAAAAAAAAAAAAAAAAAAAAAAAAAAAAAAAAAAAAAAAAAAAAAAAAAAAAAAAAAAAAAAAAAAAAAAAAAAAAAAAAAAAAAAAAAAAAAAAAAAAAAAAAAAAAAAAAAAAAAAAAAAAAAAAAAAAAAAAAAAAAAAAAAAAAAAAAAAAAAAAAAAAAAAAAAAAAAAAAAAAAAAAAAAAAAAAAAAAAAAAAAAAAAAAAAAAAAAAAAAAAAAAAAAAAAAAAAAAAAAAAAAAAAAAAAAAAAAAAAAAAAAAAAAAAAAAAAAAAAAAAAAAAAAAAAAAAAAAAAAAAAAAAAAAAAAAAAAAAAAAAAAAAAAAAAAAAAAAAAAAAAAAAAAAAAAAAAAAAAAAAAAAAAAAAAAAAAAAAAAAAAAAAAAAAAAAAAAAAAAAAAAAAAAAAAAAAAAAAAAAAAAAAAAAAAAAAAAAAAAAAAAAAAAAAAAAAAAAAAAAAAAAAAAAAAAAAAAAAAAAAAAAAAAAAAAAAAAAAAAAAAAAAAAAAAAAAAAAAAAAAAAAAAAAAAAAAAAAAAAAAAAAAAAAAAAAAAAAAAAAAAAAAAAAAAAAAAAAAAAAAAAAAAAAAAAAAAAAAAAAAAAAAAAAAAAAAAAAAAAAAAAAAAAAAAAAAAAAAAAAAAAAAAAAAAAAAAAAAAAAAAAAAAAAAAAAAAAAAAAAAAAAAAAAAAAAAAAAAAAAAAAAAAAAAAAAAAAAAAAAAAAAAAAAAAAAAAAAAAAAAAAAAAAAAAAAAAAAAAAAAAAAAAAAAAAAAAAAAAAAAAAAAAAAAAAAAAAAAAAAAAAAAAAAAAAAAAAAAAAAAAAAAAAAAAAAAAAAAAAAAAAAAAAAAAAAAAAAAAAAAAAAAAAAAAAAAAAAAAAAAAAAAAAAAAAAAAAAAAAAAAAAAAAAAAAAAAAAAAAAAAAAAAAAAAAAAAAAAAAAAAAAAAAAAAAAAAAAAAAAAAAAAAAAAAAAAAAAAAAAAAAAAAAAAAAAAAAAAAAAAAAAAAAAAAAAAAAAAAAAAAAAAAAAAAAAAAAAAAAAAAAAAAAAAAAAAAAAAAAAAAAAAAAAAAAAAAAAAAAAAAAAAAAAAAAAAAAAAAAAAAAAAAAAAAAAAAAAAAAAAAAAAAAAAAAAAAAAAAAAAAAAAAAAAAAAAAAAAAAAAAAAAAAAAAAAAAAAAAAAAAAAAAAAAAAAAAAAAAAAAAAAAAAAAAAAAAAAAAAAAAAAAAAAAAAAAAAAAAAAAAAAAAAAAAAAAAAAAAAAAAAAAAAAAAAAAAAAAAAAAAAAAAAAAAAAAAAAAAAAAAAAAAAAAAAAAAAAAAAAAAAAAAAAAAAAAAAAAAAAAAAAAAAAAAAAAAAAAAAAAAAAAAAAAAAAAAAAAAAAAAAAAAAAAAAAAAAAAAAAAAAAAAAAAAAAAAAAAAAAAAAAAAAAAAAAAAAAAAAAAAAAAAAAAAAAAAAAAAAAAAAAAAAAAAAAAAAAAAAAAAAAAAAAAAAAAAAAAAAAAAAAAAAAAAAAAAAAAAAAAAAAAAAAAAAAAAAAAAAAAAAAAAAAAAAAAAAAAAAAAAAAAAAAAAAAAAAAAAAAAAAAAAAAAAAAAAAAAAAAAAAAAAAAAAAAAAAAAAAAAAAAAAAAAAAAAAAAAAAAAAAAAAAAAAAAAAAAAAAAAAAAAAAAAAAAAAAAAAAAAAAAAAAAAAAAAAAAAAAAAAAAAAAAAAAAAAAAAAAAAAAAAAAAAAAAAAAAAAAAAAAAAAAAAAAAAAAAAAAAAAAAAAAAAAAAAAAAAAAAAAAAAAAAAAAAAAAAAAAAAAAAAAAAAAAAAAAAAAAAAAAAAAAAAAAAAAAAAAAAAAAAAAAATCACAATATTAAACCAAAAGAACAGTTACATTCTAATTAACTGGGTGCTTCATTCTTCACTCCCAAAAATGTGTTTCGATAGTCAAACCAAAACAAGGACTCAGTTTTGCACTATTGTATAGCATCTTTCACACAAAAATGCAAGCAATGGTCCTCCTGTCTTTCAATTTTCTCTCCATCTCCATAGTAACACATTTTAACAGTAACAACTTGTTACTTTC
Organism: Arion vulgaris; assembly: GCA_020796225.1. NCBI lineage: Eukaryota > Metazoa > Mollusca > Gastropoda > Stylommatophora > Arionidae > Arion > Arion vulgaris. Next base: position 29,201,220 of record CM036770.1, read on the forward strand.
TGATTAACTGGGTTTCTCCATTTCATCCACACACACAAAAATGTGATATTCTATTTTCTAGACCAGTGTCCCCTCCTTGACACTGCCCACTCGTTTTGTGGTGTCTTTCAGTCTCTCACTCTTAATAGTTTCTCACACTCTATAAATTTCTCTCTGTCTCTCATTACTCACCTGGTCAGAGTAAATATTCTTCACTTTGAGCCTCGTCTAACTTACCTGGTTTTCTCTTGCAACCTCGTCTAGAATTAATTACCTTAGGTTACTGTCGATACATTAACTCTGTACTAGGTAACATTATATGAATCTATCTTCTAACAATACTGCAGACCCGTTCAAAAAACATTACGAATTTTCTGCAAAATTCCCCTTCATACTCCAACATAAATGATCTGCAAATCTCTCCAGTTGCAGTCATCAACATGAATTCTATAAAAATGCAAAGTCCATTATTTGCTTTCATCAGCATAAATCCTTCCCTAAGACTTTCTTCTTAGATCCTAAAGGGTTCCTTTCCTTCCTTGTCTACGTCCTCGATTCATGGATCGACGCATATAGACAGGTGTCCATCCTTCCTCCGTAAGTGCATCCTCACTTACATTCCAATGTCCGAATCATGGGACAATCGACTTCGTTCCACAGTCTAGTCATTTGTGTATACTCAGAGTCCAGTATTTCTTTACACATGCTTTACTTCAAAATTCCAAACTTAACACAGCAAAAAAAAATAGTCACAAACCTGTTCATTGTGATCGGATAAAAATAACAACTGGTGCATAGCTTCCACTGTCCCTTACCTGTGAAATCGCCTCTCTGTCACAAGGATTTATTACGTTTCACACCTCCTGTGAAATGAGACTGACCGTCTACAAAAGAAATATAATCTGCCCAGTTTGCTCCTCTCAAAAAATAATTCATAGTTACTCACTTACTTTCCATCCCTAGCAAAATACGGCTTCGCCCATTTCTCAATCTTTCTCACCTACATAATATACTACCTTCTGTTTCCTTCCTCTCCATTTTCTCTCCTTTTCTAATTACTGCCATTTCTCTTTTCTTGGCGGCCACGAGATCATCCCATTCAGCCTTGGTAAGGACAGCCGTTTCTGTTTTCTTTACTCTGTTGGTTTCCTTCACTCCTTGGACTACGGCTGCTCCCTCTTTCTTCTGAATCACCTTCCCACTAACTGGGTTCTTCCGTTTCAGCTTTTCTTTTTCTGTAAGTTTAACTCCACCTTTTCTTCTAGACGAAATTCATTTTTCCTATTTATTGTTTCGTCTAGCTCATCATTTAGTTGTTCAATCATGTTACTCATTTGTTCTCTGTCATCTTTTAACCTCTCTATTTCCTGTTCTTGTTCATCTCTCTCTGCTCTCAACACCTGCATACGTTCCCACTGTTTTTCCCGTCTTTCTGAAACCTATCTATTACGTCATGTAGCTTGTCATTCTCTGTTTCATAGTCTACTATTTCTCTTCGTTGTTTCGTTGTTTCTTTCTGTAAATTTGTTATTGTCTTCTCCAGTTCAGTTATTTCTTTCTTTCTTGCCATCTCTACACTATATATTTCTTCCCTACTCTTATCTTCTCCGACAGCGACATCCCTATACTTCAGCTTTCTTCCTTTTCTTTCTAGATCTGATTTTTCTTCTTTGTCTTCTACCTGCTTCTTCAGTCCCATGGTTTCAAGTTCTAATGTCAAGTATTGGTTATTACGTTTGTCCAGTTCTCGTTGAAGATGTTCAACTCTACCTTCTAAAAGTTTCTCATTCTTGTCTCTTCTAAATTCCTTATTAGTATCTGCTTCATCTGCACGAATCCGGCTTTCTAATAAGTCCTTGTTCACCCTTTCCTGTGTATGAAGTCTGTCAGTCAGATCATCTATTTCTTGTTCGTATTGTTCCATCTTGTCTTCCATAAATCTTCGATGATTCTCATTTCTTATTTGAGCGAATATCTTTCGAGCATAGTTCCGCTCCTCTATCAACTTAGATTGTCTTCTTGGTTGATTAAACCTTCTTTCCCTGCTTTGGCAGTTCCTAGGTCTCAATTTAAATGGTTCTGATAAGCAGAACATATATCTATCATGTACTTCTTATTGTTTCTTCTGTCGTAATTGAATTTGTCTGCTGTATACTTCCATTCTAATAAAGGGACCATCTGGTCCCGTCACGTTGATTGCTCGTTTTCCTTTTATAACTTCCATCATATCAAATTTCACCTCATCTCCCCTTTCTAAACTTCGCCATTGTCTGGATTCTGTAGCTATATCCTGAAATGTACAAAGATATCTCTATCTATTTTTGCTAAAGATGAATCCAACCCTTCTTATCATTGAAGACACTACTCTTCCTCTTATCTGATCTAAGTTATTCTCATATATTTCTTCTTTCTGTTTCTGCCCTAACGCTTCTTCTATTTCTAATCTACATTTGTTCAACTCACCTGTTGTCTTTGATGAGATGCCAGGGATGCTTGCCATAGCTTCCAGCTTGTTTACCAACACACCCACCGTTTTAGCTAGCTCTGAGATGTCAGGGACTTAATGTGTGCCATCTTGTATAATTCTATCTCACACCTCAAACAAATCTATATAACTCAAAAAAAAAAAGAAATTTATTAGTTTCAATCTCTCACTCAACTTAATCTGTGGAGAAAGTTTCATGAAATTACAATTTGTGGTCAACACATAAAACAATGTCAAGATTAACCCAATTAAATTTAGTCAATGTAAAACCAAAACAAGACTTCTCTGTGGCCTATCCTATCAACAAGATTTATTAAAGTGACCTCCCGGTCAATACAAAACGCCCTTATTTCACTTTCGTTCGGCCGTGACTGACCCTGTCTTGACTTAGGTAAACAATACACCTCTCACTTTTTAAATTCCTGAATTTATTTCTGTTTTCTTTTTTCTATCCTAATTCTCACTGTCTAATCGTATAGTGGCTTTTTTAAAATTCAATCCAGGGTGTTCTATCCTGGTCAACGGAAACCATTTAATGTAGCCGTCAAGGCTTGCCTTTCTGTAATCCTGTGTTCTATCCTGGGTCAACGGCAACATTTAATGTAATCGTAAATGCTTGAGTTACTGCTTCTGGTCTGACCTATTATCTTTTATCTTTCGTCACTGCAACATAAACGCTACTAACTCGACAACTATCACACTCTAACATAGAATATAATCCAATTTAAAACGACCGTCAAAGATATTATACTTCTATTGAGAATCAATCTGATTCTCAACTTTTATTTATTCATTTGCTTATTTCAATACAAAAATATACATTCATATATATAAACATGCAAATCAGTTGATTATTTATGGTTCTGTTTAGCATTTTGTCAATTTCTCCATATCTAAATTTAAAACAACCAATCTTCCTGGGAAAAAAAAATATAAAGTTTTACCCATCATATTAAGACATCTATATCCAAAAATACAATGTAAATATAATGTTTTAAATATTAGGTCACTTATCTCTTCTCCAAAAAATATGAACATGAATGTTTCTGTTCAGAAGTCCTTGAATATGTCACTTTTATTTGAAATGTCTCCTTTTCGTTCGAACTGCCTTTAATATTTCTTGTTTAGGTTTTTTTTTCATTTTAGTTGCAACTGTCTCTTATTTAGGTCAAGTCAACACCGTCAGCTGTCTTGTTGATAATATTTGGGTTTTGTGTGGTACCAACTGTAGACTACCAAGCACTGGTTAGCTTGAATGATACCACCAACTGTAGACTACCAGCACTGGTTAGCTTGAATGCTGTCACCAACTGTAGACTACCAAGCACTGGTTAGCTTGCATGATGTCACTATCTGTAGACTACAAAGCACTGGTTAATCTTTCCTCCTATCAATTAACTGTCTGTTATGTCTCGGGCTACCTACACTGCCTGTTCCTGGGTACCTCTCTGTCCCTCCGTCTCTGTGAATGTGTGTGCCAAGTCTCTGTAGACTACCAAGCACTGGTTAATCTTTCCCCCTATCAATTAACTGTCTGTTTGTTTTCGACTACCTAACTGCCTGTTCCTGGGTACCTCTTCGCCCTCCGTCTCTGTGAAGGGGTGTGCGAAGTCCCTTGACAACTGTCCCTCTACCAAGTCTGTGCAAGATGTTCCCTTTAAACTACAAAAAACCTTCTATTTAACCACTGGCAAATTTTTTTGTATCCAAATCAGTCATTGTCCTAGAATATAATTTTCGCGTCAAGCTGGTTGGGAAAATCCACAAATTTGATATTTGGGCTTGGAATTTCTAGAAACCAAGAATACAATTAACCCCGCTGACTGCAGGAGAAAGAAAAAGGGGCATAAATCTTTTAGTTAAGAAGAAGTCTCATGCAACATATCTGGTCTGTAATTATATGTTCCAATACCCGTATATTGTTACCCTTTGGTTAATTGGAAAAGGAGCAAGGGGAAAACATGGTGTCATATTCCCTGTTTCATACCTACATTACCTAAAAACATTTAGCAATTAATCATATAATTGGTCAATTTTTTCAAAGCCCCCCTATGGGGTTCGAACTAAACATCTTTCTTCAGATGTCATGGGTAAGTCCTATTCAAACTTAACAATCTCCCCAATCTAAACATTCCCATTTCAAAATTTCAACACAATCAACTAACATTATTTCAATGAAACATCATCAATGAACATGTACAAAGTTCAACATGATTCAACATTCAACAAGAATCAACTATCAGAAAGCTCCATAAGAAAAATAACTATCATATAAAGACATGATTTATGAAGGCTTTTGTTTACTCACTTGCACCTGAAACCATCTTGGCAGTGTGTACTAGGGGCTACACACAAAAATGTAACAAAGTGTTCTTCCACAGTCTTGCCTTACTGTGCCCAAAAATATGTTGCTCCAGCTTCATCTAAACCTGCTACTTTCCACCCCCATGTTATAAACAGGTGCCTTGCTGTATCTCCCTTTTCTCAATCTTTGGAGAAATGAAGTCATCCCTGTAATTTTTTTCAAAGTTCAACATACATCTTAAATGTCAAGCAATATCAGTATAAAGTTCAGCATACAAATACAATAAAAGAAAAATCAAAATACAAAAATATACAACTGGTAACCCAAATAACCATCAAAAGAACAATTCATGTTTCTAAACAGTTTTAGAATCCCTGTATGCGATTCATGAAACAAAAAATCCAGCCACATAACCTCCAAATCGTTAATGGTAAACAATGTGTTGACATCAAGCAAAAAAACAAAATCAAATTAAACTCAAACCCGTCACCAAAAATAATAAAAAAATCACAACACTTAACATCAAGGTCATCCTCTCCAAAATTAAACTCTTCCTTGACCTCCATTCCAATCAAACTCTTCCTTGACCTCCATTCCAATCAAACTCTTCCTTGACCTCCATTCCAATCAAACTCTTCCTTGACCTCCATTCCAATCAAACTCTTCCTTGACCTCCATTCCAATCAACACCTTTTCTTCTAGTGGGTCAGGATTTATTTTGGAAAAACCCGTTCTTACCCAAAAAAAACAGGCTGCCCCAAGCCTCATCCCCAATGGTTCACGTACTGTCAGACCCCTTTGGTATTGGCCAGGTCATGCTTCATTCAATTTATCTGGGGGAAAAAAAAGCTATGTTCCTGAAATACAACAATACATGGAATTTGCACAAAAACATATCATACACCTTTTGGGGTGAAAACCACTTGTTCAATTAACCAAGAAAAAACCAAACAGTTATAACGCGACTGAAATCTGTTAAGGAAAATGTGAAATTCAATCTCCCTCAGCACAGGTAAAAGGTTGAACCGGGCCATAGTAACTGGATAACCCTTTTTTGACAGGTCAGTCCTGATTTTCACCATGACAATCATTTCTTCATGGGAGATAACTTTTCCCCTAAAGTTAAATCAACTTCATAGATTAGTCTGGGTTTCCCACCAGACTAAATTTTTACCTCAGATTTGTCCATCTGAAAAACCTGAAAAGCTATTCTGTCTCAAAAATGACACATTAACATTTTTTTTTCTCTGTTTCAATAAAAAAAAAATTAAACTAACATCATCATAACATAATACAAAATTGTCAACATAAAAAATTTTTCCACATAACTAATCATTTTACAAACTAAAATGAACATGTTTCATTACTGACAAAATAAAATCAAAACCAAATTGAAATCACAATATTAAAACCAAAAGAACAGTTACATTCTAATTAACTGGGTTTATTCTTTCACCCAAAAATGTGTTTGATAGTCAACCAAACAAGGACTCAGTTTTGATTTGTATAGCATCTTTCACACAAAAAGCAAGCAATGGTCCTCCCGTCTTTCAATCTCTCTCCATCTCCATAGTAACACATTTTAACAGTAACAACTTTGTTACTTTCGATTAACTGGGTTTTCCATTTCATCCACACACACAAAAATGGGATATTCTATTTTTTAGACCAGTGTCCTTCCCCTTTACACTGCCCACTGTTTTGGTGTCTTTAGTCTCTCCACTCTTAATAGTTTCCCCCACACTTCATAATTCTCTGTCTCTCATTACTCACCTGGGCAGAGTAAATATTCTTCACTTTGAGCCTCGTCTAACTTACCTGGTTTTTCTGCAACCTCGTCTAGAATTAATTACCTTAGGTTACGTCGATACATTAACCTTGTACTAGGTAACATTATATGAATCTATCTTCTAAAACTGCAGACCGTTCAAAGACATTACGAATTTTCTAAAATTCTCTTTCATACTCCAACATAAATGATCTGCAAATCTTCCAGTTGCAGTCATCAACATGAATTCTATAAAAATGCAAAGTCCATTATTTGCTTTCATCAGCATAAATCCTTCCCTAAGACTTCTCTTCTTAGATCCTAAGGGTTCCTTTTCCTTCCTTGTCTACGTCCTCGATTCATGGATCGACGCATATAGACAGGTGTCCATCCTTCCTCCGTAAGTGCATCCTCACTTACATTCCAATGTCCGAATCATGGGACAATCGACTTCGTTCCACAGTCTAGTCATTTGTGTATACTCAGAGTCCAGTATTTCTTTACACATGCTTTACTTCAAAATTCCCAAAATTAACAAAAAATAGTCACAAACCCGTTCATTGTGATCGGATAAAATAACAACTGGTCATAGCTTCCACGTCCCTTACCTGTGAAATCGCTCTCTGTCACAAGGATTTATTAGGGTTTCACACCCCTGTGAAATGAGACTGACCGTCTAAAAGAAATATAATCTGCCCAGTTTGTCTCTCAAAAAATAATTCTAAGTTTCACTACTTCCATCCCTAGCAAAATACGGCTCGCCCATTTTCATATCTTTTTTCACCTACATAATATACTACCTTCTGTTTTCCTTCCCTCCATTTCCCCCTTTTCTAATTACTGCCATTTCTCTTTTTTTGGCTACAGAGATCATCCATTCAGCCTTGGTAAGGACAGCCGTTTCTGTTCTTTACTCTGTTGGTTCCTTCACTCCTTGACACGGCTGCTCCTTCTTTCCTGAATCACCTTCCCACTAACTGGATTCCCTTTTCCCTTTCAGCTTTTCTTTTCTGTAATTTTAATCCACTTTTTCTTCTAGACGAAATTCATTTTTCCCATTTATTGTTTCTGTCTAGCTCATCATTTAGTTGTTCAATCATGTTACTATTTGTTCTCTGTCATCTTTTAACCTCTCTATTTCCTGTTCTTGTTCATTCTCTCTGCCCCAACACTGCATAGTCCCACTGTTTTCCCTCGCTTTCTGAAACCTATCTATTACGTCATGTAGCTTGTCATTCTCTGTTTCATAGTCTACTATTTCTCTTCGTTGTTTCGTTTTTTTCTTTCTGTAAATTTGTTATTGTCTTCTCCAGTTCAGTTATTTCTTTCTTTCTTGCCATCTCTACACTATATATTTCTTCCTACTTTATCTTCTCCGACAGCGACATCCCTATACTTCAGCTTTCTTCCTTTTCTTTCTAGATCTGATTTTTCTTCTTTGTCTTCTACCTGCTTCTTCAGTCCCATGGTTTCAAGTTCAATGTCATATTGGGTTTTACGTTTGTCCAGTTCTCTGAAGATGTTCAACTCTACCTTCTAAAAGTTTCTATTCTTGTCTCTTCTAAATTCCTTATTAGTATCTGCTTCATCTGCACAATCCGCTTTCTAATAAGTCCTTGTTCACCCTTTTCCTGGTATGAAGTCTGTCAGTCAGTCATCTATTTCTTGTTCGTATTGTTCCATCTTTTTTCTTCCATAAATCTTCGATGATTCTATTTCTTATTTGAGCGAATATCTTCTTGAATTAGTTCCGCTTCCTCTATCAACTTAGATTGTCTTCTTGGTTTATTAAACCTTCTTTCCTGCTTTGGCAGTTCCTAGGTTCCAATTTAAATGGTTCTGATAAGCAGAACATATTCTATCATGTACTTTATTGTTTCTTCTGTCGTAATTGAATTTGTCGCTGTATACTTCCTACTTTCTAATAAAGGTACCATCTGGTCCCGTCACGTTGATTGCTCGTTTTCCTTTTATAACTTCCATCATATCAAATTTCACCTCATCTCCCCTTTTTAAACTTCGCCATTGTCTGGATCTTCTGTAGCTATATCCGTGAAATGTACAAAGATATCTCTATCTATTTCCTTGCTAAAGATGAATCCGTAACCCTTCTTATCATTGAAGTACACTACTCTTCCTCTTATCTGATCTAAGTTATTCTCATATATTTCTTCTTTCTGTTTCTGCCCTAACGCTTCTTCTATTTCTAATCTACATTTGTTCAACTCACCTGTTGTCTTTGATGAGATGCCAGGATGCCTGCCATAGCTTCCAGCTTGTTTACCCAACACACCCACTTTTTTGCTAGCTCTGAGATGTCAGGACCATGCCATCTTGTATAATTCTATCTCACACCTCAAACAAATCTATATAACTCAAAAAAAAAAGAAATTTATTAGTTTCAATCTCTCACTCAACTAATCTGTGGGAAAGTTTCATGAAATTACAATTTGTGGTCAACACATAAAACAATGTCAAGATTAACCCAATTAAATTTAGTCAATGTAAAAACCAAAAAAAGACTTCTTGTGGCCTATCCTATCAACAAGATTTATTACTAAAGTGACCTCCAGGTCAAGTACAACAACGCCCTTATTTCCTTACTTTCGTTCGGGCCTGACTGACCCTGTCTTGACCCAGGGAAACAAAACCTCTACTTTTAAATTCCCAATTATTTCTGTTTTCTTTCTCTATCCTAATTCTCACTGTCTAATCTATAGTGGGTTTTTTAATTTTAATCAGGGGGTTCTATCCTGGTAATGAAACCATTTAAAGTGCAAAGGCTTACTACTGTAATCCTGTTTATCCTTTAACGGCAACATTTAATGTAATCGTAAATGCTTGAGTTACTGTTTGGTCTGACTATTATCTTTATCTTTCGTCACTGCACATAAACGCTTCTTTAAATCGACAACTATCACACTTAACATGAATATAATCCAATTTAAAACGACCGTCAAAGATATTATACATCTATGTGAGAATCAATCTGATTCTCAACTTTTATTTATTCATTTGTTTATTTCAATACAAAAATATACATTCATATATATAAACATGCAAATCAGTTGATTATTTATGGTTCTGTTTAGCATTTTGTCAATTTCTCCATATCTAAATTTAAAACAACCAATCTTCCTGAAAAAAAATATATATAAAGTATATTACCTCATCATATTAAGACACCTCTATATCCAAAAATACAACCGTAAATATAATCGTATTAAATATTATGGTCCTATCTCTTCTGCCAAAAATATGAACATGAATGTTTCTGTTCAGAAGTCCTTGAATATGTCACTTTTATTTGAAATGTCTCCTTTTCGTTCGAACCGCCTTGAATATTTCTTGTTTATGTCTTTTTTTTCTATTTTAGTTGAACTGTCTCTCATTTAGGTCAAAGTCAACACCTGCAGGGCTGTCTTGTTGATAATATAAGTTCTGGTGTGGTCACCAACTGTAGACTACCAAGCACTGGTTACTTTTAATGATACCACCAACTGTAGACTACCAAGCACTGGTTAGCTTGAATGCTGTCACCAACTGTAGACTACCAAGCACTGGTTAGCTTGCATGATGTCACTATCTGTAGACTACAAAGCACTGGTTAATCTTTCCTCCTATCAATTAACTGTCTGTTACTGTCTTGGGGCTACTAACTGCCTGTTCCTGGGGACCCTCTGTCCCTCCGTCTCTGTGAAGTGTGTGTCAAGTCCTCTCTGTAGACTACCCAAACACTGGTTAATTTTCCTCCTATCAATTAACTGTCTGTTACTGTCTGGACTACCAACTGCCTGTTCCTGGGAACTCTCTGCCCCTCCGTCTCTGTGAAGTGTGTGTGAAGTCCCTTGACCAACTGTCCCTCTACCAAGTCCGTGCAAGATTCCCTAATCTACAAAAAGCCTTCTATTTAACCACTGGCAATTTTTTGTATCCAATCAGTCATTGTCCCAGAATATAATCTCGGTCAAAGCTGGTTGGGAAAATCCCAGCAAATTTGATATTTGTGACCTCTGGAATTTCTAGAAACCAAGAATACAATTAACCTCGTTTACTGCAGGGGAAAGAAAACAGGGCATAAATCTTCTAGTTAAGAAGAAGTCTCATTGCTAACATATCTGGTCTGTAATTATATGTTCCACCACCCAGGTATATTGTTACCCTTTGGTTAATTGGGAAAAAGGGGCAAGGGAAACATGGTGTCATATTCTGCTACATACCTACATTACCAAAAAAAACATTTAGCACAATCAATAATTGGTCAATTTTTTCAAAGCTCCACCTATGGGTTCGGAACTAAACATCTCTCTTCAGATGTCATGGGTAAGTCCTATTCAAACTTCTAACAAATCTCCACAATCTAAACATTCCTATTTCAAAATTTCAACACAATCAACTAACATTATTTCAATGAAACATCATCAATGAACATGTACAAAGTTCAACATGATTCAACATTCAACAAGAATCAACTATCAGAAAGCTCCATAAGAAAAATAACTATCATATAAAGACATGATTTATGAAGGGTGTGTTACTTCACTTTCACCTGGAAACCATCTTGGGAGTGTGTACTAGGTCTACACACAAAAATGTAACAAAGTGTTCTTCCACAGTCTTGCCTTACTGTGCCCAAAAAAAATGTTGCTCCAGCTTCATCTAAACGTGCTTACTGCCACCGCCATGTTATAAACAGGTGCCTTGCTGTATCTCCCTTTACTCAATCTTTGGAGAAATGGTCATCCCTGAATTTTTCAAAGTTCAACATACATCTTAAATGTCAAGCAAATCAGTATAAAGTTCAGTACAAATACAATAAAAGAAAATCAAAATACAAAAAAAATGGTAACCCAAATAACTATCAAAAGAACAATTCATGTTTCTAAACAGTTTTTGAATCCTGTATTGATTCATGAAACAAAATATCCAAAGCACATAACCTCCAAACTAAGCATTAATGGTAAACAATGTGTTGACATCACAAAAATACAAACTCAAATTAAACTCAAACCTGTCACCAAAAAAAAATAAAAAACACAACACTTAACATCAAGTGTCATCCTCTCCCCAAAAATTTAAACTCTTCCCCTTTACCTCCATTCCAATCAAACTCTTCCTTGACCTCCATTCCAATCAAACTCTTCCTTGACCTCCATTCCCAAACAAACTCTTCCTTGACCTTTCCCTTCCAATCAAACTCTTCCTTGACTCTCCCTTCCAATCAACACCTTTTCTTCTAGTGGGTCAGGATTTATTTTGGAAACCTGTTCTACCTCCCAAAACAAACAGGCTGCCCGCCTCATCCCAATGGTTTAGTACTGTCATGACCCTTTGGTATTGGCCAGGTCATGTCATTCAATTATCTGAGGAAAAAATGCTATGTTCCTGAAATACAACAATACATGGAATTTGCACAAAACATATGATACACCTTGGCGTGAAAACCACTTGTTCAATTAACCAAGAAAAAAAAAACCAAACAGTTATAACGCGACTGAAATCTGTTAAGGAAAATGGGGAAAATTTAATCTCCTCAGCACAGGTAAAAGGTTGAACTGCCATAGTAACTGGGTAACTTTTTTTGACAGGTTTGGGCCCGATTTTCACCATGACAATCATTTTTCATGGAGATAACTTTTCCCTAAAGTTAAATCAACCATAGATTAGTCTGGTTTTCCCCCCAGACTAAATTCCTTTTCCCTCAGATTTGTCCATCTGAAAAACCTGAAAAGCTATTCTGTCTCAAAAATGACACATTAACATTTTTTTCCCCTGTTTCACATAAAACAAAAAATTAAACTAACATCATCATAACATAATACAAAATTGTCAACATAAAAATTATTCCACATAACTAATCATTTTACAAACCAAAATGAACATGTTTCATTACTGACAAAATAAACATCAAAACCAAATTGAAATCACAATATTAAACCAAAAGAACAGTTACATTCTAATTAACTGGTTTATTCTTCACTCCCAAAAATGTGTTTCTGATAGTCAAACCAAAACAAGGACCTCAGTTTTGACTATTGTATAGCATCTTTCACACAAAAATGCAAGCAATGGTCCTCCTGTCTTTCAATCCCTCTCTCCATCTCCATAGTAACACATTTTAACAGTAACAACTTGTTACTTTCTGATTAACTGGGTTTCTCCATTTCATCCACACACACAAAAATGTGATATTCTATTTTCTAGACCAGTGTCCTCTCCTTGACACTGCCCACCTGTTTTGGTGGTGTCTTTCAGTCTCTCTCACTCTTAATAGTTTCTCACACTCTATAAATTTCTCTCTGTCTCTCATTACTACCTGGTCAGAGAAATATTCTTACTTTTTAGCCTGTCTAACTTACCTGGTTTTTCTTGCAACCTCGTCTAGAATTAATTACCTTAGGTTACTGTCGATACATTAACTCTGTACTAGGTAACATTATATGAATCTATCTTCTAACAATACTGCAGACCGTTCAAAAGACATTACGAATTTTCTGCAAAATTCCCTCTTCATACTCCAACATAAATGATTGAAATCTCTCCAGTTGCAGTCATAACATGAATTCTATAAAATGCAAAGTCCATTATTTGCTTTCATCAGCATAAATCCTTCCCTTTAAAACTTTCTTCTTAGATCCTAAGGGTTCCTTTTCCTTCCTTGTCTACGTCCTCGATTCATGGATCGACGCATATAGACAGGTGTCCATCCCTTTCCCCCGTAAGTGCATCCTCACTTCATTCCAATGTCCGAATCATGGGGCAATCGACTTCGTTCCACAGTCTAGCATTTGTGTATACTCAGAGTCCAGTATTTCTTTACAATGCTTTACTTCAAAATTCCAAACTTAAACAGCAAAAAAAAGTCACAAACCTGTTCATTGTGATCGGATAAAAAAAACAACTGGTGCATAGCTTCCCCTGTCCCTTTTCCTGTGAAAACGTCTCTGTCCAAGGGTTTATTAGTTTCACACCTCCGTGAAATGAGACTGACCGTCTACAAAAGAAATATAATCTGCCCAGTTTGCTCCTCTCAAAAAATAATTCATAGTTACTCACTTACTTTCCATCCCTAGCAAAATACGGCTTCGCCCATTTCTCAATTTTTCTCACCTACATAATATACTACCTTCTGTTTTCCTTCCCCCTCCATTTTCTCCTTTCTCTAATTACTGCCATTTCTCTTTTCTTGGCGGCCACGAGATCATCCCATTCAGCCTTGGTAAGGACAGCCGTTTCTGTTTTCTTTACTCTGTTGGTTTCCTTCACTCCTTGGACTACGGCTGCTCCCTCTTTCTTCTGAATCACCTTCCCACTAACTGGATTCTTCCGTTTCAGCTTTTCTTTTCTGTAATTTTTTCCACCTTTTTTTTCTAGACGAAATTCATTTTTCCTATTTATTGTTTCGTCTAGCTCATCATTTAGTTGTTCAATCATGTTACTCATTTGTTCTCTGTCATCTTTTAACCTCTCTATTTCCCGTTCTTATCTCTCTCTGCTCTCAACACCTGCATACGTTCCCACTGTTTTCCCCTGTCTTTCTGAAACCTATCTATTACGTCATGTAGCTTGTCATTCTCTGTTTCATAGTCTACTATTTCTCTTCGTTGTTTCGTGTTTTTTTCTGTAAATTTCTTTTTGTCTTCTCCCGTTCAGTTATTTCTTTCTTTCTTGCCATCTCTACACTATATATTTCTTCCCTACTCTTATCTTCTCCGACAGCAACATCCCTATACTTCAGCTTTCTTCCTTTTCTTTCTAGATCTGATTTTTCTTTTTGTTTCTACCTGCTTCTTCAGTCCCATGGTTTCAAGTTCTAATGTCAAGTATTGGTTATTACGTTTGTCCAGTTCTCGTTGAAGATGTTCAACTCTACCTTCTAAAAGTTTCTCATTCTTGTCTCTTCTAAATTCCTTATTAGTATCTGCTTCATCTGCACGAATCCGGCTTTCTAATAAGTCCTTGTTCACCCTTTCCTGTGTATGAAGTCTGTCAGTCAGATCATCTATTTCTTGTTCGTATTGTTCCATCTTGTCTTCCATAAATCTTCGATGATTTTTATTTCTTATTTGAGCGAATATCTTTCGAGCATAGTTCCGCTCCTCTATCAACTTAGATTGTCTTCTTGGTTGATTAAACCTTCTTTCCCTGCTTTGGCAGTTCCTAGGTCTCCAATTTAAATGGTTCTGATAAGCAGAACATATATCTATCATGTACTTCTTATTGTTTCTTCTGTCGTAATTGAATTTGTCTGCTGTATACTTCCTACTTCTAATAAAGGTACCATCTGGTCCCGTCACGTTGATTGCTCTTTTTCCTTTATAACTTCCATCATATCAAATTTCACCTCATCTCCCCTTTCTAAACTTCGCCATTGTCTGGTATCTTCTGTAGCTATATCCGTGAAATGTACAAAGATATCTCTATCTTTTTCCCTTGCTAAAGATGAATCCGTAACCCTTCTTATCATTGAAGTACACTACTCTTCCTCTTATCTGATCTAAGTTATTCTCATATATTTCTTCTTTCTGTTTCTGCCCTAACGCTTCTTCTATTTCTAATCTACATTTGTTCAACTCACCTGTTGTCTTTGATGAGATGCCAGGGATGCTTGCCATAGCTTCCAGCTTGTTTACCAACACACCCACCGTTTTAGCTAGCTCTGAGATGTCAGGGGACTCAATGTGTGCCATCTTGTATAATTCTATCTCACACCTCAAACAAATCTATATAACTCAAAAAAAAAAGAAATTTATTAGTTTCAATCTCTCACTCAACTTAATCTGTGGAGAAAGTTTCATGAAATTACAATTTGTGGTCAACACATAAAACAATGTCAAGATTAACCCAATTAAATTTAGTCAATGTAAAACCAAAACAAGACTTTTTGTGGCCTATCCTATCAACAAGATTTATTACTAAAGTGACCTCCAGGTCAAGTACAACAACGCCCTTATTTCCTTACTTTCGTTCGGCCGTGACTGACCCTGTCTTGACTTAGGTAAACAATACACCTCTCACTTTTAAATTCCTGAATTTATTTCGTTTTCTTTCTTCTATCCTAATTCTCACTGTCTAATCGTATAGTGGCTTTTTTAAAATTCAATCCAGGGTGTTCTATCCTGGTCAACGGAAACCATTTAATGTAGCCGTCAAGGCTTGCCTACTGTAATCCTGTGTTCTATCCTTGGGTCAACGGCAACATTTAATGTAATCGTAAATGCTTGAGTTACTGCTTCTGGTCTGACCTATTATCTTTTATCTTTCGTCACTGCAACATAAACGCTACTAACTCGACAACTATCACACTCTAACATAGAATATAATCCAATTTAAAACGACCGTCAAAGATATTATACTCATGTGAGAATCAATCTGATTCTCAACTTTTATTTATTCATTTGCTTATTTCAATACAAAAAAAATATACATTCATATATATAAACATGCAAATCAGTTGATTATTTATGGTTCTGTTTAGCATTTTGTCAATTTCTCCATATCTAAATTTAAAACAACCAATCTTCCTGAAAAAAATATATAAAGTATATTACCTCATCATATTAAGACACCTCTATATCCAAAAAAATACAACCGTAAATATAATCGTTTTAAATATTATGGTCTACTTATCTCTTCTGCCAAAAAATATGAACATGAATGTTTCTGTTCAGAAGTCCTTGAATATGTCACTTTTATTTGAAATGTCTCCTTTTCGTTCGAACCGCCTTGAATATTTCTTGTTTATGTCTTTTTTTCTATTTTAGTTGCAACTGTCTCTCTATTTAGGTCAAAGTCAACACCGTCAGGGCTGTCTTGTTGATAATACTAAGTTCTGGTGGTCACTAACTGTAGACTACCAAGCACTGGTTAGCTTGAATGATACCACCAACTGTAGACTACCAAGCACTGGTTAGCTTGAATGCTGTCACCAACTGTAGACTACCAAGCACTGGTTAGCTTGCATGATGTCACTATCTGTAGACTACAAAGCACTGGTTAATCTTTCCTCCTATCAATTAACTGTCTGTTACTGTCTCGGGACTACCTACACTGCCTGTTCCTGGGTACCTCTCTGTCCCTCCGTCTCTGTGAAGTGTGTGTGCGAAGTCTCTCTCTGTAGACTACCAAGCACTGGTTAATCTTTCCTCCTATCAATTAACTGTCTGTTACTGTCTCGGGACTACCTAACTGCCTGTTCCTGGGTACCTCTCTGCCCTTCCGTCTCTGTGAAGTGTGTGTGCGAAGTCTCTTGACCAACTGTCCCTCTACCAAGTCTGTGCGAAGATGTTCCCCTAATCTACAAAAAGCCTTCTATTTAACCACTGGCAATTTTCTTTGTATCCAAATCAGTCATTGTCCTAGAATATAATTCTCGCGGTCAAAGCTGGTTGGGAAAATCCCAGCAAATTTGATATTTGTGACCTCTGGAATTTCTAGAAACCAAGAATACAATTAACCTCGCGTTGACTGCAGGAGAAAGAAAACAGGGGCATAAATCTTCTAGTTAAGAAGAAGTCTCATTGCTAACATATCTGGTCTGTAATTATATGTTCCACCACCCAGGTATATTGTTACCCCTTTGGTTAATTGAAAAGGAGCAAGGGGAAAACATGGTGTCATATTCCCTGCTACATACGTACAAAATCCTTGGCAGTTCAACATCGAGAAGAGCAGGCCGGAAAGCTGCTGCCCAGGCAAAATTCATTAGAAAAGATTAAAAATAAAAGTTCCTACAAAAATATCTTCACCATCTTCAAAATTACATCGAGGGCCTCGCCGGTGCTACAGAGTTCGTGCACTGCAGTTGAGATCCTCTTGTTGTAAGAAAGAGATCAGAGCACACATGGTTACTCACCAAGTGCAATGATGATGTTTCTATCAATCAAGAAATCAATCATCAATCACTTATTGTTGTCATATATTATTTCCTCAGGTCAAAACTTTGGCGTATTTAGGACCAGAATGGGACAGCTCATGTATTGGGTGCATACTGTCCTCTATGGGAGCCAATTTAGCTGCTGGTGGTCGGGTACTAGGAGACTGTATTGAATGTCCCTTTCATGCCTGGAAGTTCAGAGGGGCATGATGGAAAGTGTGTCTCCATACTGTACACAGATAAAAGTAAGTATGCACATTATAATTATGTTTAACAATGGGTTTTAACACCCAAGTATTCACTTTATTGCGCCGGGTTTTACCCCATATGGCTCGGCCCTCTCCGAGCAATGGCACGCCACCTGCTGAGAGTATTGCACAAAATACAAACTTAGTAGATCTGACAACACTCTATCACATCATCATCACCTTTCAACTCCCATTGGAGCATAGGTCTTCAACAAACTTCTTCCATCTCTTCCTCTCTCTCTTGCCATCCCTTCCAATTCTTTCCATGTTTTGCCTATCCTCTTTATATCCGCCTCCAGCTCTCTTCTCCAGGTCTGCCTAGGCCTCCCCTACTCCTCTTTCCCTGCGGGTTCCAAAACAATGCCTGTCTTGCGATGCTTCTGGTCGGTCTTCTTAATGTATGTCCTATCCATCGCCAGCGTCTCTTCCTGAGCCTCTCCACTGGTATCTGCTTTGTTCTCTCCTGAGTTCCTCGTTTGTAATCTTATCATACCATCTCAATCCCTCTATCCTACGTAAACATCCATTTACGAAGGTCTGCAGTTTTCTGATAGTTTCCTTTGTGGTCTTCCCTGTTTCCGAGCCATAGAACAGCACTGACTTCACATTTGACTGGAAAATTCTCAGTTTTGTGTTTGTTTTGATCTCCCTTGCCTTCCATATCTTACTCAATGCAATAAAGTTCCCTCTTGCTTTTTGTATTCTTATCTTAACAACATTTGTTTGTTCCTCCTTCTGTGTGTGTCTATGTTGCTTCCAAGGTATGTGTATGATTCTACATCCTGCAGTGCTGTTTCCTCCAGCATAATCTGGTTTACATTTGCAGCATTTATTCTCATGACCTTGGTCTTCCCCTGTGTATTTTCAAACCTAGCTGCTGAGACTTATTATTTAGGGTATTCATTTTGTCTTTAATCTGTGCGTGGACAACACTCCTAGGGTATGTAGAAAAAAATTCACCCGGGAACAGAACGACGCGATCCAGATTCGAACCCACGACCTTCGAGTCGAAAGGCAAGGGCCTAACCACTTAATTATGTTTAATGGAAGCAAATCCGCCTCTGTTTGTTTTATTTATTTGTTCACCCATGTAGTGCCGGGGCCTGCAGGGGAAGCAAAGAACAGTACCACTGCGACCTACAATGCATGTCGTAAGAGGCAACTAATGTAGGCACTAGGAATGCTACCCTAGTAAATAAAAAGCAGCGCAGAAAACGGATGTGCTGGCCTACTTGTAGGCGCATAACTGGCACACCGTACAATTGATCTTAGGCTCAGATCACATACAAATCACACAGAGTGGTTGACAGGTGGTCGATATGGAGCGTTGGAAGAAGAAGTAGAAGTTTGTTTGTTTGTTTGTTTGTTTGTTTGTTTGTTTGTTTGATGTTTATTTAGGAAACCAAAATATTAATTTATATATGGAAAGCAAATGCATTGACACACCAGCTGACACCATTATTACAACACCCAAAGATCAAGATGGAAGTGAAAAGACAGATGATTAAAAATATTTTTCTATCAACACTTTGTCAGCAGTGCCAAACTTGGTCTCTTACAGCAACACGCCACAGAAAGCTCCACAGAAAGCTCCACGTGTGAAATGAAATGCTTGAGGAAGGCGGCAGAAGTCACCAGGAAAGACAGACTACGAAATGAGGACATCAGAAGCAGAGTGGGCTTCATCAGAGCCAACTATAAACTACTGGGCTTTCCGGCTCTAATTATCTCTTCCGTAAAGTGGTCTGACATTTTGTGTGTCGGTAAACGATAGAACGTCAGCGTGTCTTGTTATTTTACTCGATTTTGAGTCCTTGAATATTTATCGGCAACAAATATTTGGATTACTGATATTGCAGAGTGTAAAATTGAATTTGTGCGTATTGTTTTCATCTTAAAATGGCCAAAAAGTGTTGTGTTTATGGATATAAATCGAACTACGACTTGACTAAAGAATATGTGAGTGTTTTTAAATTCCCTTCAAATTCTGATAGGAGAGACAGATAGAAGAAATGCATTCCACGAAAAGACTGGTCACCAGCTAAATCAAGCGTTGTGTGTCGTAAACATTTTCATCCATGTGACATTATATTGTCTGATACATTTATAGATAAATGTGGAATTAAACATGAACTTCCTCGGAAACATCCTGGTTTTAAAAAAAACTGCTTATCCATCTCTGTTTCCTGAATTGCCATCTTATTTATCCAGTCAACAACCACAATCTCGTAAAGCTCCAGAAATAAGAGTAGCAGAAATCGTCAGTAAACATGACAATAGAACAGCTGAGTGGTTGTCTGCAGATATTATACAAGATTTTCCTACTTTACAGTGTGAGATAACAGCAAAGTTAAAAGACTTGTTAGATAAAAACTGGAGAAGAATGCATACAGTCACAGAGGATATATTTACTTATCTTGTTTTGTATACTATCAGTGTGAAAGCAAACAGTGCACCATCCATTTCTGTAAGTGTCAATGTTTTACCAGACATGAGTGTACAAGTTTATGTAGAAAATAAACAAGTGTCTGGTAAATATCTTGATTGGATTTTAACTAACAGTAAACTTGAAAGGTGGTCACAGCTGGAAAATTGACTGATCCACTACAAAGATACTGATCCTGCTACTTCTCCAAATATAAAGAGTATTAGTGATTTATTAGAAGAAGCATATAGTAATTTAGAAATTGTTAGAGAATTAATATTATCATCTGAAGATACTAATACACACATACATGAAAAACAACTAACATTTATCTTAGAGCAGGTACAACTTGTCAATAAGGACAAATACAGAAGACGCTACAGTAGTTGTACATTATGTTTTTCCTATATGGTTTTCTTGAAATCTCCTGCATGCTATAGATTTATCAGAAAATCTCTTATTATGTCTCCCACATCCATCCACATTAAGAAATTTAACTTCTCCTTATTCATTGTCTAATGATGATGGCAGCATTTCTACATACATGAAATTTAAAGAGTGCAGACTTTCTGAGTTGGAAAAGATTGTGGCAGTACAAATGGATGAAATTCATATCAAATCAGTTGTAACATACTCAGGTGGTAGGTTACTTGGTAGGGCTGAAAACTCTATGCAATCAGCAACAACAGTACAGGCTTTTCTCATTTCCTCAGTGTTTGGAAGTTATCGAGAAGTTGTCGAGCTGTCGCCTGTGTACAGGATGACATCAGAGGATCTTGGCACAAAATTGCTTCAGATCATCAACAGGTACAAAGTGCGGTTTCACAGTTCTGGCAGTACTTGCAGACAACAACTCAGTTAACCGTAAAGTTTATAATAATCTTCTAAAAAAACAACAGTACATATATAGAAAATCCTGGAATTGCTGGTAAAAATATTTTATTGTATGACTCAGTGCATCTGTTGAAATGTCTGTGGAGAAATTGGCTGAACCAGAAAGATGCAGAGCAGACATTATCATATCCCGCCACAACTGAGTTACTTCTGAATAAAACATCAATCTCAAATTGTACTAATTCTAGCCAAGTAGCAAGTGCTTCTTTTCACATTTGAAAAAACTGTATCAAAATGAGTGTCTGAGTATTGTGAAGTTGGCACCAACTTTAACTAGTAGTTTTTGCCCTCAAGTATAGAGGCAGAAAGTTTCACTAGCTATAGCCTGGCTGTGGCTTCATACACCGAATACATTGAAAGACAACAAATGCAGTGATTTGAACACTTAATGAGAATGGAATACAACCAACCACCAATAACAACATGCAATCAAAAGAAATCAGGTACTAGAGTCAAGGGAAGACCAAGAAAAAGATGGATAGACAATATCAAGACCACACTAAATAAACATGGATATAACACAAGGGAGACTCATCTGGCCCTGGAACACAAATTAAAGCTCTCATCCCTACGCTTAACGGCAAGAGTGGACAACCAATTTCATCATCTACCTGGGGAAAGACCAGTGGCGGCTCGTGGTCATTTTTCTTGGTGGGACCAGACACAAAATTTTGGACAAATCATGGATTTTGAAGTATTTACTATTATTTGTCTTTTCGGGGAAGTTATTCCCCCTTTCGATTATTGGGGCGAGCCCCACTGGCCCTTAATAACGAGCCGCCCTGGAAAAGACAATATCAAGACCACACTAAATAAACACGGATATAACACAACAAGGGCGAAACATCTGGCCCTGGAACGCAAATTAAAGCTCTCATCCCTACGCTTAACAGCAAGAGTGGACAACCATACCAGACTCAATGTATTTGTGTTCTCTACACAAACCACACAGATCACAAAGAGTGGTTAAATTGGTTGATATGAACGAACACAAACCACACAGATCACAAAGAGTGGTTAAATTGGTTGATATGAACGAACACAAACCAGACAAATCACAAAGAGTGGTTAAATTGGTTGATATGAATGAACACAAACCAGACAAATCACAAAGAGTGGTTAAATTGGTTGATATGAACGAACACAAACCACACAGATCA
The DNA here is from genome assembly GCA_020796225.1 of Arion vulgaris. Lineage (NCBI taxonomy): Eukaryota > Metazoa > Mollusca > Gastropoda > Stylommatophora > Arionidae > Arion > Arion vulgaris. The sequence goes on from CM036770.1 coordinate 29,223,360, forward strand.
CAAAGAGTGGTTAAATTGGTTGATATGAACGAACACAAACCACTCAGATCACAAAGAGTGGTTAAATTGGTTGATATGAACGAACACAAACCACACAGATCACAAAGAGTGGTTAAATTGGTTGATATGAACGAACACAAACTAATAACTTGATATTATCACAATGTATCTCAGTCTACAACCACATCCCCCCCCCCTTCCTCTGCTTCTGTTTTCCAGTTCCAAACATTGCCCGTGTCAAGTCATGGCCTGTCAGAGAGGTCTCTGGATGGGTTTTCATCTGGCACCATGCCGAGAGTGTTGATCCCACCTGGTCTATCCCGGTGGTTGAAGAGATTGAAAACAAGAGGTGGGTGTACAAGGGCAGGACAGAACATTACATCAATGCTCATATTGAGGTTAGTTATACATCATTTCTCTCCAACTCTTTCTCTCTCTCTCTCTCTCTCCAACTCTTCTCTCTCTCTCCAACTCTCTCTCTCTCTCTCCAACTCTCTCTCTCTCTCCAACTCTCTCTCTCTCTCTCTCCAACTCTCTCTCTCTCTCCAACCTCTCTCTTCTCTCCAACTCCCTCTCTCTCAACTCTCTCTCTCTCTCTCTCTCCAACTCTCTCTCTCTCTCTCTCCAACTCTCTCTCTCTCAACTCTCTCTCTCTCCAACTCTCTCTCTCTCCAACTCTCTCTCTCCTCTCCAAACTCTCTCTCTCCCCTCTCTCCAACTCTCTCTCTTCTCCAACTCTCTCTCTCTCCAACTCTCTCTCTCTCTCCAACTCTCTCTCTCTCTCTCAACTCCTCTTTCTCTCTCCACACTTCTCTCTCTCTCCAACTCTCTCTCTTTCTCTCCAACTCTCTCTCTCTCTCAACTCTCTCTCTCTCTCAACTCTCTCTCTCAACTCTCTCTCTCTCTCAACTCTCTCTCTCTCTCTCCAACTCCTCTCTCTCTCTCAATCTCTCTCAACTCTCTCTCTCTCTCCAACTTTTCTCCTCTCTTCTTCTCCAACTCTTCTCTCTCTCTCTCCAACTTTTCACTCTCTCTCTCTCAACTCCTCTCTCTCTCCAACTCTCTTCTCTCTCTCTCTTATCTCTGTATCTACATTTGTACTGAGAGTATTATACATGGTAGATGTATAACAGAAATTAAAAAGAGAATAGGAATGGCCAAGGATAATTTCAATAGTATGAGAAAGTTACTGACATCCAAACAAATTACAAACAGGTTAAAAATGAGAATGATCAAATGCTATATATATCCTATATTAATGTATGCTGAAACATGGACAATGAACAAGCAGTTAGAAGACAGAATTGATGCATTTGAGATGTGGATATATAGAAGAATAGGCAGAGTTTCATGGACAGAAAAACAGACAAATAAACAAGTTTTAGGAAAACTAGGCATGAAGAAACAATTATTAAGAGAAATAAAATTCAAACAAGTAAAGTATTTTGGGCACATAAAAAGACATGACACCATGATAAAATATTTACTGGAATGAAGGGGAAGAGTAAGAGGAAGACCGAGAGATAAGTGGGAGGAAACTTTAAGAAATGGACAGGTTACAGTCTGGCAGTGTGCAACACCAAGGTGAAAGACAGAGGATGCTGGAGATTCATTGCAGCCAACCTTCGATGTGGAGACGGCACCTGTGATGATGACTGAGAGTATGATATTATGTGAGCTTATATGGGCTTTTTCAGCACGCTCAGGAGGAAAAATAATAAGAGAGGCCAGTGGGGTCTACGTGACAACTACAAGTAGCTTGACAATGGTGGTATGGGTGGTTACAGAGACGGTGACCTGGTTGGCATCTCATGACTTCTCTCATGTTTTCATATTCAGTGACTCCATGAGTAAGATTCTAAAGTCAAAACAGGAATGGTGAAATGAAACTGGGTGGAGATACTGGTACAGACAGGGATATAAGAAATCACCTTTTTTTTTGTCCCTGGGCAAGCAGGAGTTAGGGGTAATGAGGGATAGATTGGCTGGCATGGCTACAATATCAGAGGAGCTTTCCATGGATCGAAATGACATTCTTCATGCGCACTGAGAAAGTCTTTCCGAACAGAGAGTTTCAGGTTGCGAGTCCCACTCGTGACCAGACTGAGAGAGATGGGTATCAACATTGGTACAGCCTGAAAAGAACGACATACCAAATATGCAAAGAGATTAATGAACATCGAACTGGTGTGTTGGGCCGCTGCTGGATTTGTTGAGGTGGAGATCGGAGCACCTATAGACATGTCCGGAGTGCTATGATGATAGTCCTCTGATAACTGATAATCTATGCATCATTGAATCTGTGATTGTATCCTTCTATATATACCTATCTATCTATGCATCATTGAATCCCTATGTCTACCTATCTGTCTATGTTACCTAACAATATGTACTTATCTGTCTATGTTATTTAACCATATGTCTACCTATCTGTCTATGTTATCTAACCATGTCTACTTATCTGTCTATGTTATCTAACCATATGTCTACCTATCTTCTTATGTTATCTAACTATATGTCTACCTATCTGTCTATGTTATCTAACCATATGTCTACCTATCTGTCTATGTTATTTAACCTTATGTCTACCTATCTGTCTATGTTAATCTAACTATTTTTGTACTACATATGCTTATCTGTCTATGTTATCTAACCATATGTCTACCTATCTGTCTATGTTATCTAACCATATGTCTACCTATCTCTATTTATTTTATTTATCCTCTGTTCTCACCAGGAAATCCCAGAAAATGGTGCAGATGTTGTCCATTTAAAACAAGTCCATGGTCCAATCATGACTGCTGGGGCAGATCTGAGGACAATGTGGAACAAGAGATGGGCATTTGCTGAACATCATTGGACAGCTGCTGGATCAACTTCACAGATGGTCATATTGGATGTTCAATTGAACCATGACATTACCATTTAATTTTAAATTCCACTGCTGAATTTAAAGTCTGTGCTAAACAGGTATGTTACCTTGTGTTAACAGGTATGTTCCCTGTTAGCAGGTATGCTACTTACCTTTGTTAGACAGGTATGCTACTTACCTTATGTTAGACAGGTATGTTACTTACCTTATGTTAGACAGGTATGCTACTTACCTTGTGTTAGATAGGTATGAATGTTACCTGTATTGTCTTGTGTACTGATCTGAGCTGGACTCATCACACCACTTGGGATATTACATGTCCAAAGGTGAAGGATTGACTTTATTGCACCAGGTTTCCCCACATGGCTCCATCCCTGTCAGCAGAGATGGCATGCCATCTTCCGAGAGCATTTCACAAACTCCGTAGCTCCAGCAACAATCCTAGGGATCTCATGAAAAATGACACGTGTCTTGGTCCGGGTTCAAACCCACAACCTTCATTCAGTTACGACAGGCAAACAACTTAACCACTGATACCCTCGGACATGACATGTATTGCCTACTACACTGCTCTAAACTGGTCTTGTCTCACCACTTGGGATAATACATGTAATGATCAGTTCTTGTTAATTAGAACAAGTCCCTGAATATGTGGGCATCTGTGGCTTAGTAGTAGTAAGCTCGATCACAATCCAAGAGTACCAGGTTCAAACTCCACGGCGGGTAAATTTGGAAGCAAATTTGTTCCCTGGGATTTTTACAAACTGTAAAGATAGACCTCAACGTTCAGAAAGCAATGGCAAACAACTGAACATATCAGTGGTGCCTAGAAAATCAACGACTCGTTTACTGTAGTTGATAGCTAAGTTCTGTAAAGGATATCGACGACTGGTTTACTGTAGTTGATGACTAAGTTCTGTAAAGGATATCGACGACTCATTTACTGTAGTTGATGACTAAGTTCTGTAAAGGATATCGACGACTTGTTTACTGTAGTTGATGGCTAAGTTCTGTAAAGGATATCGACGACTCGTTTACTGTAGTTGATGACTAAGTTCTGTAAAGGATATCAACGACTCGTTTACTGTAGTTGATAGCTAAGTTCTGTAAAGGATATCAAAGACTCATTTACTGTAGTTGATGACTAAGTTCTGTAAAGGATATCAAAGACTCATTTACTGTAGTTGATGACTAAGTTCTGTAAAGGATATCAAAGACTCATTTACTGTAGTTGATGGCTAAGTTCTGTAAAGGATATCGATGACTCATTTACTGTAGTTGATGACTAAGTTCTGTAAAGGATATCAACGACTCGTTTACTGTAGTTGATGGCTAAGCTCTGTAAAGGATATCGACGACTCATTTACTGTAGTTGATGACTAAGTTCTGTAAAGGATATCGACGACTCATTTACTGTAGTTGATGGCTAAGTTCTGTAAAGGATATCAACGACTCATTTACTGTAGTTGATGGCTAAGTTCTGTAAAGGATATCGACAACTCGTTTACTGTAGTTGATGACTAAGTTCTGTAAAGGATATCGACAACTCGACTGTAGTTGATGACTAAGTTCTGTAAAGGATATCGACGACTCATTTACTGTAGTTGATGGCTAAGTTCTGTAAAGGATATCGACAACTCGACTGTAGTTGATGACTAAGTTCTGTAAAGGATATCGACGACTCATTTACTGTAGTTGATGGCTAAGTTCTGTAAAGGATATCGACGACTCATTTACTGTAGTTGATGACTAAGTTCTGTAAAGGATATCAAAGACTCATTTACTGTAGTTGATGACTAAGTTCTGTAAAGGATATCGACGACTCATTTACTGTAGTTGATGACTAAGTTCTGTAAAGGATATCGACGACTCATTTACTGTAGTTGATGACTAAGTTCTGTAAAGGATATCGACGACTCATTTACTGTAGTTGATGGCTAAGCTCTGTAAAGGATATCGACGACTCGTTTACTGTAGTTGATGGCTAAGTTCTGTAAAGGATATCGACGACTCGTTTACTGTAGTTGATGACTAAGTTCTGTAAAGGATATCGACAACTCGACTGTAGTTGATGACTAAGTTCTGTAAAGGATATCAACGACTCATTTACTGTAGTTGATGACTAAGTTCTGTAAAGGATATCGACAACTCGTTTACTGTAGTTGATGACTAAGTTCTGTAAAGGATATCGACGACTCATTTACTGTAGTTGATGACTAAGTTCTGTAAAGGATATCGATGACTCATTTACTGTAGTTGATGACTAAGTTCTGTAAAGGATATCGACGACTCGTTTACTGTAGTTGATGGCTAAGTTCTGTAAAGGATATCGACGACTCGTTTACTGTAGTTGATGGCTAAGTTCTGTAAAGGATATGCCACGATTTTCATTTCAATGATGAGATTATCATCTGCAAAAGTGGCCAGTGTGTTGCTTTCATTTCAATGATGAGATTATCATCTACAAAAATGGCCAGTGTGTTGCAGGTGCCCTGAAGGGAGCAAAGAATAGTAACACTTTGAGCTACAAGGCATGTCGTAAGAGGCGTCTGAGGTAGTGGCCTAGGCAAGCTAGCCTAGTAAATAAAGTGTGTCGCAGAAATCTGATGTGCTGGCTTACTTGTAGCGCATAACTGACACAACGTACAATCGCTCTTAGACCTCGGAACACATATAAATCACAAAGAGTGGTTTCTCTCGGCATACGATCACCGCCCAGACCGATGTACCAGACTTCCCCATCAATTCTATTCATGTGAAAATCTGATCCATACAGCCTTTAGCATTGGTGTGTTTTACACCACATCTTCAGCGCCATTTGGAGCTCTGGTGCTTATCCTTCGGTGATGTGTCCGGTTTCAGCCAGCGTTTACTCGGTTCGTTCTCCGTTCTGTAGCCATCTAGTGTTTTTACGGTGTGGGGTAGCTGGCTCCACGTGCAACCTCCTTAGTCGCCTCTTACGACATGTGTGGCAGGTAACAGTGGTTCTATTCTTTACACCCAATTTGGGCCCTGGTAACCACTCGGGCGAAAGAGTGGTTTAACAAGTGGTCAATATGGAACATTCAATACTCGGTTCGTTCTCCGTTCTGTAGCCATCTAGTATTTTTTACGGTGTGGGTAGCTGGCCCTGCACGCGCATGGCAGGTAACAATGGTTTATTCTTTACACCCCAATTTGGGCCCAGGTAATGAATGAATGTCAGACCTACCATCACGAGGTGGCCAAACTTACGCGGGAAGAGGCGACACAAAGGAAACAGAAATCATAGGAATTATATCCTACAGAACTGCCCCAGTATGTAGACTTGAGAAGAAAGAGGTGACCCACTGCCTGCTACACGCGTCAAAACAAACTGTATGGCGTGGCTGATAATCTGGGGCAGACGGCTGCCTTTATTGAGAATCGAATCCCAATCTAGTGAGAATGCAGAAGATCTTGAGAAATGAATGCTACCAACATTTCTTCTATTCAGATTGCCAGGTCTAGTCTATCTAGAATTTGATAGTTTCTTTGGGAGAGGAATGTACCTACAGACAGTTGTACCACAAGCTCCTCTAGTACAAAGAGTTGTACATAATATCTTTGTCAACACCTGGATGCCAACATGTGTGCAAAGTTTTACCTTTTGTCTGAAGCCTTACAGGTAAATGTTTGTGTTAGTCTACTTACAGGTAAACGTTTGTGTTAGTTCAACTTACAGGTAAACGTTTGTGTTAGTTCAACTTACAGGTAAACGTTTGTGTTAGTTCAACTTACAGGTAAACGTTTGTGTTAGTTCAACTTACAGGTAAATGTTTGTGTTAGTTCAACTAACAGGTAAATGTTTGTGTTAGTTCAACTTACAGGTAAATGTTTGTGCTAGCTATTTGATTGGTTCTCCTGATCCACATCTTAGCACTTTGGACTTCTTCTTCGAACGCTCCATAAGAGCTTAGTGGAAGAAGGGCCTCTTCCAACAAAATGAGTAGTTTTCATAATGTAGACTAGCTTAGTTTAGTCGTTGGATCACCATCACTGCACGTCGAACAAATTAGTCCATAAGTGCTCCGATCTCTCCCTCAGTATGTCCATCAGTGTGTGGCGACTGACGACACCGGTTCTTTGTTGGTTTACAATTCTTCTTTGTCTGCCAGCCTTAGCGTTCTTGTCGAGCTACACCACACTTAACTTTGAGTTCTTGCAGTCTGGTTAGTATGTAAACTAGCTGGAACCATGTAGTATGTTTCTGTTCTAGGATTGGACTCTACAGTCACCTCCGCACACACCAGAGAGGTGCAACAGTACGTCTGAGATTGTGTCATCATCGCTTGCATGGAGGCTATTATATGTAGTATGTACACTCACAGTTCTTTGTTTTGAGATAGACCCAACAATTTTATTTCTATTATTCAAGATGAAGATTGAATGCACTCAACAAACTTTGAATGCTGTTTTCTCACAACTTTAAAAATGTAGGATGCAACGTTTTTCTACTTAGTCCTTCTCCATAAGTGCTCCGATCTCCTCCTCAGTATGTCTCACAGTGCGTGGTGACTAGACACCGGTTCTGTATTGGTTTACTATTTTCTTTGGCTACCAACATAGTGTTCTTGTCTAGCTACACCACATTTGATTTGGAATTCTTGCAGTCTGGTTAGTGTTGTAGATTCACCATTATTACTTGAATCATGTACACATCCTCTCCCTTAGGGAATTTATAATATCAGCCGGGTCCATTGCTTACCCGCTTTTTACAGCAGCGATACCCGCAAGCCTGTCGGTGCGTTCATTTCCCCTTACAATTGCATGCCCTGGCACAAAAATACTTTTTTGTAAAGGTTTTTGCCAGCGTAGACCTCCCCAGCGACTCCATTCATTGTCTCCGAGCCCAGCCTGTTTCAATCTTCCTGAGCATACTCATTGAGTCAATGAGGAAACATGCATGGATAAAAGTCTGACTCCAGCCAGACCATGACTTTAGTTGATGCTATGATTCCCATAGTGAGACTGCTCGTAGTCACTGCAAAACCACCACTGTCTTCCTTCACAACATCCCCTCCGACTTGAGCAGTGAAAGCCCACGAGCTCCACATATGTGGAATCACCGAACCATCTGCTAGGCACACCTTAAGAAGAAATTATCAAAGAATATCAAAGCAGGAATTGAAGTGTGAGACAAAGGGTTCAAGAAAGAGAGGACGCCTTGGGAAACCATGAAACGAACTTTGCTGAGAGAGGAAAGAAATATCACTCAATTCCATGGAAGAGATTGAGCGAGTTGCCCAGGATAGAGTGGTATGGAGAAATTACTTGCAGGCCCTATGTTACATATAACAGTACGAGAGGAATATATATATTGTTGATTTGTCAAATATCTTGTGCCTCTTCTTCACCTTTCAACTCCCAATGGAGCACAGGTCTTCAACAAACTTTTCCAGCTTTTCCGCATCCTTCATGTTTTACCTATCCTTTAATATCAGCCTCCAGCTTTCTTCTCCAGGTATGTCTAGGCCTTCCTCAACTCCTTTTTCCCTGCGAGTTCTAAAATGGTGCATGTCTTGCAATGCTTCCTGTCAGTCTTCTCAATGTGTGTCCTATCCATTGCCAGCTCTCTCCTTATCTCTTTCTCCACTGATATCTGCTTAGTCTTGTACCTCTAAGAAAGTCTTATTCTTCGTATGCTCATACTAATCTTGTTATACCATGACTATTACACCAGTATGTATACCATGACTATTGAGCACCGTATTGTCATGGAGCATTACAAAGTGTATTATCATGACTACTTACTCAAAGCAATGTACACGACGATATTACACCATGTATTATCTTGACTATTACACCATAGATTAGCAGACATTATTACACATAGGTAGAGCGCTGTAACTATGTTGTTAGTGAACTTAGCCTTCCAGGCTGGTGGTCTGGTCTCAGCTCATACAATGGCGTGGAAATTTTCCCTGATCAAAAAATAGCTTCAGAGTCTGACCAGCCTCAATTGGGTACAGACATGTTCTGGGAAAAGTAAAGGCGTGGCGTGATGCTGACCACATCACCCATTGTGTGGAGGTCAATGAAAATACAGGCCTAACACTGTATTGACCATATACCACGTGGCAGTATGAAAAGGTTTCCTTTTTATTAACCATTTATCTTATAAAGTGAGCGCTGTGCTGTGGATTGAGTAATCCACAAACCCAAGTGTTTCTTTCCAAACTTCCAGTAGGCAGTTTGGAAGCAAATTGTTTCCATGGGATTTTACAAAGGTAATAGACCTCACGTCAGAAAGGAATGGCAAACTACTGAGCCGTATAAATGGTGCCTAGAAAATAACATCCTAGTTTACTGTGATTGATGGTAGTCTGTAATGATAAACCACGATTTTCTTTTCATTATCCAAATAAGGAAAGAAAGAGTAAAACTATGATAAGAATAGACGAAACATTGCAAAAAATACTGAGTTTAAAAATACAAAAACAATAACAGCAAGCTCTGTGCAGTATAACAAGTGAATTACATTTACTTGATAAAGACCATTATCAACTTGCTGATGTATGTATATAGTTGTTTGAAACCTACAAGAACTTTGTTTTTACATGTTTGCACCGATATTACAGCAAGACTATTCCTGATATGTTTAGACTTATCATCTTGCTGATGTATTGTTTTTGTAAACCTACTTTATTTTTACATGTTTGGCAACTATTACACCATGACTATTCCTATTAGTACATCATATTTAGACTATGTTATGTTTGTACTATCTTCTTGCTGATGTAAAACTTAACACTTTGATTGTCTCTACATTACCAACAGGTGGAGAGAGATATCATGATTTGGAATAATAAACAATATGAGGGTCGGCCCTTGTTTGTCAAATCTAAAGAAGATTCACTTATAGCCAAGCACAGACGATGGTATTCACAGTTCTACTCCAAGAACACAAGTTCAAACATTTTCCAGAAAGAAAACTTGGATTTTTAATTTGTTTGATCAAGTAGCCTGTGCTTTTAGCATTTTTATAATTATTTCATTGTTTTAAGATTTATCATTTTTATTTATTTTAATTTATCATTCCATTTATTGTTTTAATATTTCTCATTTCATTTATTGTTGGATTTATCATTTGTGTATTGTTTTAAGATTTATCCTTCTATTTTGTTTTAAAATTTATCATTCATTCATTGTTTGATTTATCATTTGATTTATTGTTTTAGATTTATCCTTCCATTTGTTTTAATATTTATGCCATTATTTTGAATTTTTCATTCATTTATTGTTGAGATTTATCATTTCATTTATTGTTTTAAGATTTATCCTTTAATTTATGGTTTGTTGAGATTTTCATTCCATTTATTGTATTGTTGAGATTTATCATTCCATTTATGGTTTGTTGAGATTTATCATTCCATTTATTGTATTGTTGAGATTTATCATTCCATTTATTGTATTGTTGAGATTTATCATTCCATTTATTGTTGAGATTTATCATTCCATTTATTGTTTTGCTGAGATTTATCATTCTGTGTATTGTATAGTGAAAATGCCTGAACTAAGATGTGCTGATGATACAGTGTTACTGTCAACATCACAAAAAGGGATTGAGAAATTAATAATGGAAGTGTAAGAGAAAAATAAAAAACAAGATCTATATCTCAATGTGGCAAAAACAAAACTAATGGCATCGGATAAAACAAACATGACAAAAGATATTTTTATCAACGGAGAGAAAATAGAAAAAGTGAACAGTTTTGAAAATCTCGGCTCACTGATTTTAAAAAAAAATGGAAATGGGATGAAGGAAATTAAAAGAGGAACAAGCATGGCTGTACACAAAAATTGAACAACTAAAAACAGTATGGAATGAAACAAATAAGAAAATAAAGATCTTACGGTAAAAATACTAAGAGCATGCATATTCCCACTGGCAAAGTATGGGTGTGAAACATGGACATTTAACAAGACAGTGGGAAAACGTGCTTTTGAATATAAGTTTTACAGAAGAGTCCTCTGTATACCATGGACAGAGAAGAGAACAAATAGATATGTCCAGAAAGAATTCAAAATCAAAGAAAACTGGCTGATGCTACAAATAAGAAAGAGAAAATTGAAGTATTTTGGACATATAAAAACACAGAGGGTTGGAGACCCTTATGGAAGTAGACATCCCAGCAAAGAGGAAGACCCACAGAGAAGATGGGTAAAGGATTTAACTGATGGGTTGAACATGACAACTGCAGGACATCTAGCCTGTGAGAAAAATTCTGACGGACTGTTGGGGTGGCAAAGTACTGATCAAAACACACTATATGATGATGAAGAATAAATGAATGAGATTTATATCCTTAATAATTCAGAGAGATTTATGTCCGTAATAATTGAGTGAAATTTATGTCTGTAATAATTGAGTGAGATTTATAGCTGTAATAATTGAGCTGAAATATTAACTGAATATATTTACACAACAAAGGAAAGTGAAGAAACAGAACCATATATATTGATCCAAGAAATTGAAATAGCAATAAAGAACAGCCTGAACAACAAATCACCAGGTGCAGATGGCATACCCAACGAAGCAATTAAAGCATGCAAAGAAATAGGTGTAAAATGGTTAAATAGAATATTCACAGCCGCTTGGACAGAAAGAAAAGTTCCAGATGACTGGCAAAAATCAGTATAGTCCCATTATGGAAAAATAAAGGAAATAAAAGAGAATGGAAAACATACAGAGGCATTTCACCATTAAGCCACACTGATAAAATATGCTAAAAATATTAGAACAGCGCATAAGACATATCGCTGACCCACAAATAAGCCCCTCACAGTTTAGATTTAGAAGAGGAGTGGGATGCACAGATGCTCTCTTCTTCTGTTATCAACTTTTGCTATGCGACTACTCCGGTATGTGTCATAAACAGGGCGGTGCGCTTGAGGTCTTCACCCGTTCCCCATAGTTTGTCTTGTAGTGTTGTTTCTGTTGGCCAGATCTCCAATCTCTCACTACTCAGACTAGGGCAGTCTTGCAGGATGTGCTCTGGGGACTGCTTAGGTGCTCCACAGGTGCAGGCTGCCGAGTCCCTGAGACCCATTCTGTGGAGGTGTACTCTGAGACTGCAGTGTCCCGTTCTAAGTCTGAAGACTGTGCTTTTCTGTTCAGTGTATTTATACTGTTGTGCTCTGGGTTGTATCCTCCATTTGTTTTTCTCCAGATCATTTCTCTGGATTGTTTCAGGAGAGTCTTTGCTTCTGTAAAACTTTCCCCCCAGCCCTTGCGAGTTTGTCAGCCTTTTCGTTTCCTGGTATCCACTGTAAGATCAGTTCGGATTTTTTTGACAACAAGCTGATATTTTGCAGTATGTCCTGAATGTATAGTAAAACTGTAACCTTCTGCATTGTTATAAATGTGCACTTCAGACTCATTATGAATGTGATATCAATGTCAGTTTTGATAAGCCAACAAATATGATACAATAGCTTCATACAAATAGCGAGATACACCTATAACTATACAACGGTATCCCAATTATAACGTCATATGCTTTCCGCGTCAAAGTCGACTGGGTTCGGTGCACGGAATTCCCGCAAATTGTTGTTTACTCACGATATTTCAATGTTACCATAATGTATTTTTAGAACAACGCGTCTGTGTACCGTAGATCTGTTACTATTGTGTACAATCCGGTGAGGTTGATTTTAATATAACCTGAAGAAGAAATATTTCAAACTACATCAAATTTTCTTGGAAAAAAATTTTTCTCTAGCGTCATGGATATTCTAAGGCTGCTTGCAAAAATCACTGAGATCCAACAGGTAGTTTTCGAGAAAATCAATTTCAAACGTGCTCACGAATTAATGGACAGACTATAGACAATATCAGAGCAATATACACAAATAGCCACAGTGTGATAAGAACAACAGACTCATTTGAAACGAAATCAGGAGTAAGACAGGGTTGTGTGCTCTCACCTCTTCTCTTCAACATATATATAGACAGAATACTGAAAGAGGCACAGTGCGAAAAAGACCTTATTGACATAGACAATGATCACGATGACCAATTAAACAACCAAATCAACGAATTGCTTTTTGCGGACGATTAAAGTTTAATGTATGAAGATGAAGATCAGCTACAACATCACATGAATTCATTGCTAATAGCATGTAGAAAGTACAACATGAAAATCAACAAACAAAAGACCGAGACCATAAAAATCAGCAGAACACCAAGCCAAGCAAACATACAAATAGATAACACCAGAGTAAAGCAAGTTTCCGAATTCAAATATTTAGGCAGTATTTTTACAGAGGACGGAAAACTAGATAGAGAAATAGAGACAAGGTGTCAAAAAGCAAATGCAGTGACCTACCAGCTGGCACCATTACTACAACACCCAAAGATCAAGATGGAAGTGAAAAGACAGATGATAAAAATATTTTCCTACCAACACTTTGTTACCAGTGCCAAACTTGGTCTCTTACAGCAACACATCACAGAAAACTCACCAAGTGTGAAATGAAATGCTTGAGGAAGGCAGTGGGAGTCACCAGGAAAGATAGACTACCAAATGAGGACATCAGAAGCAGAGTGAGCATAACTTCATGCACCGAATTTATCGAAAGACAACAAATGCTGTGGTTTTGGACATTTAATGAGAATGAAATACAACCAACCACCAATAACAGCATACAATAAAAAGAGATCGGGTACTAGAGCTAAGGGAAGACCAAGAAAAAGATGGATAGACAATATCAAGACCACACTACATAAACACGGATACGACACAACACGGGCAACTCATCTAGCCCTAGAACGCAAATTAAAGCTCCCATCCCTACGCTAACGGCAAGAGTGGACAGCCAACTACATCTTCCACCTGGGAATAGACAATAATTGAGAGATTTATAGCTGTAATAATTAAGTGAGATGATAAGTGCAACACTACACTCTTTTCTCTCTCTCCTAAACAAAAAGCTGGCATCAATTTTAAAATAAATGGAGAACTACTAAGAGAAGACAAACAACCTACCCATCTCGGAGTTACATTCGATGATAGACTGACATGGAAGCAGCACATCAACAAAGCAGCAGCAAAGGCCAGGAGGAAGTTAGCCATCCTGAGAAAATTAAGTGGAACTACATAGGGCGCCAGTCAAAAAATACTTTAAAATATTTATCAGCAAGGCATACGACCACACCTGGAATATGGGTCAGCTGCATGGTGTCCAGCATCAAATACCACATTAGGAGAACTGGATACGGTGCAAAACCAGGCGTTCCGTGTCATCACAGGATCAATGAAATCAACACCAATAGTAGAGATGGAAAGAGTGGGGAGAATACAAACACTAAGAGAACGCAGAGACACAAAAGTGATGACGCAGGCAGAAAAGTTTCTGAGCATGCCAAGCCACCCAATGGAAAACAGATTCCAAAATCTAGCAATTGGGTGGCTAGAAAGAAGCAGTTTTATTCATCAGGAAAAAAAGACTGAATAGGCAAACTTCAGACCTACCAAAAGTTGGCATTCCCTAAAGTCTGTGCCAGAGCAAACCCTTGGAGAGAGGAGACTGAACCAGAAGTATGTATCCAGACAGAAGTAAAAGGAATACTCTGCAAGGATGAGCAGAACAGCATACAACGCAAGACAGTCACTCTGTTTACTTGATGAAGAATACCCCCATGATCTCTGGGTCCGGGTATAAACGGATGGGTCAGCAAAAAATGCAGTGAAGAATGGAGGAGTGTACATAGAATACCCAAACAACGTTAGAGATGCAATTAAAGTACCAACGGGGAAATTTTGTCACAACTATGATGCAGAAATTCAGGCAATCAAGAAACTGTTGAAGACCAGACTTGATCCTCAACATGTTCTATTTTTGACTGATGCAAAATCAGCACTCCAATCCAGAAAATTGCCAGGTCTACAGACCCTACTGTCTAAACTGTCCAAGCAACGCAGGGTCATCTTGCAGTGGATACCCTCTCACTGTGGAATACCAGGAAATGAAACAGCAGACCGAATGGCCAAGGAAGGTGCTGCAGGAGAGCAACCGGATGTGCCAGTTACCTACCACCAAAAGAAAAGAATGATTAAATCAATGAGAAAGCCACAAATACCAACACAAGACGATTACTATAATATGAGCAGATTGGAACAAGTTGTTATTCTGCGCCTTAGAACAGGACACAATCGACTCAGCAGTCACATGTATACAAAATTCAAGATTGGCAATTCAGCCATGTGGACAGGCACACCAGACTGCAGAGCACATACTTCAAGACTGCCCCGAATATGATACACTGAGACAAACTCACTGGCCTAACGAAACAACACTCGACAGAAAACTACATGGACCTCTGTGTGAGCTACAAAAAACAGTGATGTTCATACAAGAGACAACATTGAATATATAGACAATATTTCAAGCGACGAAAGGAAGGATTAAGTGAGATTTATGTCAGTAATAATTGAAAAAGAGAGATTTATGTCAGTAATAATTGAAAAAGTGAGGTTTATTTCAGTAATAATTGAAAAAAAAGAGATTTATGTCAGTAATAATTGAAAAAGTGAGGTTTATGTCAGTAATAATTGAAAAGAGTTATGTCAGTTAATTGAAAAGATAGTTTTATGTCAGTAATAATTGAAAAGATAGATTTATTTAAGTAATAATTGAAAAGAGAGATTTATGTCAGTAATAATTGAAAAAGAGTTTTATTTAAGTAATAATTGAAAAAGAGAGATTTATGTCAGTAATAATTGAAAAAGTGAGGTTTATGTCCGTTATAATTGAAAAAGAGTTTTATGTCAGTAATAATTGAAAAAGAGTTTTATGTCAGTAATAATTGAAAAAGAGAGATTTATGTCAGTAATAATTGAAAAAACGAGATTAGGAGCAAATGATGAGAATCAAAGAACAAAAGATGAGTGAAATTTTTTAGCAAATGAGAATTAAAGAACAACAAATGTTTGAGAAAGTGAGATTTGAAGCAAGTCTTATGATAATGAGAATCAAATAACAAATGTATGAGAAAGTGAGATTTGAAGCAAGTCTTATGATAAAGAGAATCAAAGAACAAATGTTTGAGAAAGTGAGATTTGAAGTAAGTCTTATGATGATAATGAAAATCAAAGAAAAATAAATGTTTAAGATAATGTACTGAAATATTGTGAGAAACTTGTCTAAGGACAAGACATTATTTGATTTACAATAAATAATAAACATATGAAAACTGTTGTTATCAATGTGCATTAATATTTTTAATACATAAAATAAGTAACAGATACACCACTACTCATAGTCCACCGCTGTACTCCGACACCCAGAGTTTGAATGTACGATCATATGAGCTGGTGGCTATATACTTGAGATCAGGAGAAATGTCCAGACCCATAACTCTGCTTTCATGTCCAGCCATTGTTTTGAGAGGTGCCCATGTTGGGTGTGCCCAGATCTGAAAATGGAAACACAAAATTTGAGATGCGATATGTGGACTATCCTACCCGAACTAGTTTCCCTTAATTTCTCATACAAACTGACCAACCTTCCTCTGGTTTCATCAACAAAACTATAACATCGCTGTGGGTACACCGTGAGAGAAGACAATTTCCTATTCAAAGTTCAAACTATAACAATGAAATCTGTTTCCATGTTCACCTTGTCTCTCCTCTGTATCCTTCTTCTTTCTTCTTCTGCGTTCTCACTAGATTGGGATTTCGGATTCTCTAATAAAGGCAGCCGTCTGTCTCAGATTATCAGCCACAAGATACAGTTTGTCTTGGATGCTGGTGTAAGTGGGCCACCTCTTTCTTCTGAAGTCTGCATACTGGGGGCAGTTCTGTAGGATATAATTCCTATGATTTCTGCTTCCCAGTTTGTGCTGACCTCTTTCAGCAGTAAGTTTTGGGCACCCTTGTGATGGTAGGTCTGACATCTTTACTGCATGGCTAAATCTCTGAGGCAGATTGGCGACCGTAGAATCCGTCATCCCATTCCTCATTGTGAGGGGTCGTTGCACCATGTTATGCACCTTATGGCCTGGTGCATCCGTTTTCTGCAAGCATTTGTTTCGGGTTAGCATTCCCTATCCTCTGTATCCAGTGTTCACCATGTCTCTCCTGTTTGTTATCAGTTTCTCTCAACTTCGTGTGGACCAAACGCCACACTACATGGCTTTGGGTTGGACGCCTTTTACAAGGAGCCACACTAAAGGGCATTTTATTCTAAAAAAATGGCTTGTAAAAGCACATGGCAAGAACTCGTCCACTAAGAGTTAATAGATATGATCATCTAGCTAATGAAGAAAAGTTAGTGCTGGGTGTATGATGATAGTTAATACTTAAGTCTTCTATACACACTGACTTACTGAAGGGTAAAGGTATATGAAAGGATAGATAAGCTGGTTGGAACGGCATCCACTGAAAGTGGGAAAAGTTACGGTCATGGCAGATATTGATTCTGTTCGCCATAAATGCAAACAGAATCATACATTAAAACATCTGATTCTTTAACTCCAATGTTGAAGCAGTTTTTCTGTATGGGTCAGAAACATAGAGAACAACTAAAATAATAACGCATAAATTGCAAACATTCATCAACTGGTGTCTGCGAAGGATAGAGGGACTGAGATGGTATGATAGGGTCACAAATGAGGAACTTATGGAGAGAACAAGACAGATTCCAGTGAACCAAGAGGTTATAAAAGACGAATAGGACACACTTTGAGAAAATCAGAGGGAATATAACAAGAAGGGTCCTTTCCTGGAACCCACAGGGACAGCAAAAGAAAGGAAGGCCTAAAAATACATGGAGACGAGATTTGGGCAGAGATCAACAATATAAAGAAGAGCTGGAGGGAGCTGCAGGAGATAGCTAGAGATAGAAAGACGGCATGAGTTGTTGGAGGGATTATGTCCCAATCGGGGTTAAAAAGAAATGAGAGAGATGTGCTCATAAATCTCCAGGTTACATTTGACATCTTACCTTGGCAGTCCCGTCATAGGAAGCTGTCACCAGATAGTTGCCAGAGTGTGCTGAGATGATAAGAAACAAAACAAATAATTAATCATGAGTCAAATGATGCAGCAGAAACTGTCTATACTTGTGTGACCTCAGAGGATTAAAATTCCAGAGCAGATTCTATCATATAGACACTACAGAAGACTGCAGTAAACTCTGTACCAAAGGCCAAGTTAGATTTTGTGATTGTCCACCATTAACGAAGCCGGTTGTCCCAGGGAGGGCAGTTTCAGTGAGCGCAACTTTGGGTTTTGCACTCAGCCAATCTTACCCAACAAATTCATCTGTGCTTGGCTTCTGGTACAAAGTTTACTGCATTCTTCCTTTGTGTTACATCGGTCTCAACGAGTCTTGCCAAGAGCAGACAACTATGGTACAACAATTGACTCTGGGCTTACACTTACAAATGACTCATACCATTTCCTTACTCTGTTTATTTGTTCTGTATTCATGCAAATCTTGCATCACTAGTCAGCCCGGAGACACTTGTAGATGAATTCACTCTGGGAGCAGATCTCATAGCAATCGTGACAGTACTTACACTACACTACCTATACCAGTTAATGTATGGTGAGCTTGAGGGGGGGCAGACGTTCAGCTGGTGGACAGAAAAAAAACGCTTCAAAGAACAGCTCTAAAATGCTTTGATATAGACACCATGTGCTGAGAATCCCTGGCACAAGATTGTCAAATGTGGCGCTTTTAACAACACAAGAGGAACTGCATAGCTGAGAATCGTTGAGCGTTGAGGCACAGAGAAAAGAGCTGCATGAAAAGACAGAACACACAACACCCACATGTCCAACTTTGATCATGTATGCCCCAACTGTGGTAGGGGATTGTGCTCTAAGATTGAACTCTTGTGATGGACGGCTATTGTTATTATACCAGAGTACCACTCCTTCGATCCCCACCCACTTAGCCAGACCACATAGTCACAGTCTGTTTCCTGAGCCACATGTGGAGGTGGGGTAGGTAGGGTCAGTGCCAGCTTGCTGACCCTGGTGTGGTGTTGTCCGTTAATTTGTGTGCCTGTCGCCCCATAAGATAACCTCAAGCTTAAATGTCACAGACAAAATTAGTAAGGCAACCTTAGACTTAACTGTCCAAGACTGAATTAACATGGTGGTGACCTCAGACTTAACTGTCTGGGACTGACTAAGACCTGTTATCTTAAACCTATCTGACTTAGTAAGTAGTAAACCAACGTTTCTGTATTCTCACTAACCAATACAATACACTTCAGACAAGAACATACAGGCCTATAGTGTCTTTTTCTTGCTCACTGATGTTCAATGTGTACACAATGAATCCGGTTCTCTGGATGTATGTTGTTGTGTTTGTTCGTTCATCAAGACTTCCAAACAGCTTGGTTGGGATCGGCTGTCTTCTTCGCTGATGTTCAATGTGTACACAATGAACCTGCTTCTCTGATGTATGTTGTGTTTGTTAGTTCATCAAGGCTTCCCAAGCAGCTTGGTTGGGATCGGCTTGTCTTTTCTTCTTCGCTGATGTTCAATGTGTACACAATGAGTCCGGTTCTCTGGATGTATGTTGTGTTTGTTAGTTCATCAAGACTTCCAAACAGCTTGGTTGGGATCGGCTGTCTTCTTCGCTGATGTTCAATGTGTACACAATGAGTCCGGTTCTCTGGATGTATGTTGTGTTTGTTAGTTCATCAAGACTTCCAAACAGCTTGGTTGGGATCGGCTGTCTTCTTCGCTGATGTTCAATGTGTACACAATGAGTCCGGTTCTCTGGATGTATGTTTGTTTGTTAGTTCATCAAGGCTTCCAAACAGCTTGGTTGGGTCTGCTTTCTTCTTCGCTGATGTTCAATGTGTACACAATGAATCCGGTTCTCTGGATGTATGTTGTGTTTGTTAGTTCATCAAGGCTTCCAAACAGCTTTGTGTGAATGTATATCTCTGTTGGCCAGTATTCTTTCCAGTTAGTTCATCAGGTGACAATCTTACAGGATGTGTTCGGCTGTCTGTCCACATGGACATGTGGGTGATATAACTAGTTTTAGTCTGTGTATGTTGTGTCCAATTCTTATACACTGTATCTACCAATGACTCTTGACACAACAACAACTAGAACAAATAAAATAACACAGAACACTCACGTTGAAATTTCACAGCAGACACAATGTTTGTATGAGATGGGACAGTGTATACACATTTTCTCTGTCTGAGATCCCAGATTTTGGTTCCGTTGTCCTCGCTGCCAGTTGCCATATGGTATCTGGAAGGAGAGACAGAGACTTGATAACATGTTGACTTGAAACAGAATTGATAAACATCACAGATTGTTGAATCAAATTAGGCAATGACGTTTCAAGGATATTGCTTGTCAGAGGTCACAACAACTAGGGATAAACATTTTTCGAGGAAAGACACAGATCATGAGAATTAACCAAAGCACAGGACAACCCGGAGAGCCGCAGTAGAGTAGTTGTTAGTGAACTCGCTTCAAGGCTGGTGGTCTGGGTTCAACTCCCGCAGTGTGCGTGAAATTTTTCCCGCCCTGCGGCGGCTTTCAGGTCGACCCAGCCTCAACTGGGTACCAGACATGCTCTGGGAAAGTAAAAGCGGTCGGCGTGATGCTGACCACATCACCCAACGTGTGCCGACGGTCAATGAATAATACAGGCCTAACACTGTATTGCCCTATATACCACAAAGGTATGAAAGGGTTCCTTTACTTTTTTACTTACAGGACAACCCATCTCCTGGATGAAACCCCACTTCAAGAAATAGAATCTTATACAAACTTGAGCAGTCCATGTAGACAAAGAGGGAGGAACTGATACAGATATCAGAATAAGAATACAGAAAGCAAGAGGAGCTCCTATTGCCATAGGAAATTTGTGGAAGTCTTAAGAAATGAAATCTAGAATCAAAGTAGAATATTTAACTCTAATGTTTGCCAGTGGGTGCAGGGCTCACAAGGGGAGCATAGTACCACTGTGACCTACAAGGTATGTCGTAAGAGGCGACTGATGTAGGGGCCCAGGGAAACTATCCTAGTAAATAAAAAGCGTAGCAGAAATCGCGTAACTGATATAACATACAATCACTCTTAGGCTCAGATCACATACAAATCACAAAGAGAAGTTAACAAGTGGTCGATATGGAGCATTCAAAGAAGGACTCCAATGTTAAAACCATTCTGCTGTATGGGCCAGAAACATGGAGAACAGTTAGTAAAATCTAATAAATAAATAACTAATAAATTGCAAACATTTCGATTTTGCGCTCTGCCAATATTACCCAGAGTTTACTGCAGTCTTCCCTTGTGTCAATACGAGCCAGACAGGTTACATTGGTCTTTGACCGTCTTGCCGAGAGCTGGCAAATATGGTGCGGCTAACCAGTTTGACTCTGGGTGACTAGACTTCATGCTTACAGACTAGGCAGTGTAAAGACGAGCAGAATAAATTCTTGATATCAATATGTCCAGAAAAGTATACTGGACAGAAGATACCTAAAATCTCCCCAAGGATATTATACATAATGTCTCTCTAGACCAGCGTTCCCCAAACTGGGGTCTGTGAGGTACTCACAGGGGGCCCTCAAGCGCTTAACAAAATATTATAATCTTTGGCATTTCAAATAGAAAAATACATTTTAAAATTATGTATAAAAACAGTGGTAAACTAGTTTTGCTGTGAAATCAAAGGATCCAGACTAGACCGGAGTCTAAATGCTTGACAGGACAAAATGAAAAAATCATTTTAAAGTTTCGCGCAGTCTGAAAAATTGAGCCAGCTTGACTGTTGGTGTGGGGTAATAATAACTCACAGTCACACAAGAAGAAGAAATGAAAAAGTTCATACAGTGATATCCATCTCACTGACTGACTGACTGACTTACCCATCATCACTAAAGTCTACAGCTAGAACAGCTTGCAAGTGACCTTCCAGAAACATGACACACCTTCCAGACCTCAGATCCCAGACTCTACCATAAGCATCCAGACCTCTGGGGAGAGTCAACGACATTTTTGATGTATAATGAAAACAGAAACTGCACACACTTTTATACCAATATCTTCTTCTTCGAACGCTCCACTTATTAAACCACTCTTTGTGATTTGTATGTGATCTGAGCCTAAGAGCGATTGTACATTGTGCCTACAAGTAGGCCAGCACATCTGATTTCTGTGACACTTTTTACTTACTAGGGTAGTTTCCTTAGATCCCCACCTCAGTCACCTCCTATGACATGCCGTGTAGGTGCAATACCGACATCAAAATAAAAATCAGCCCATATATTTCTTATAGTATATGTTCTATGTTGGGCTTTTTTAAACAAAATAATATTCTGAAAATATTAATTTGATATGTTTAATTTTGTTTGCACAAGTCCACACACACAAAGAACAAATGTATGATCGCACAAGCCACGCACACACATGTATGTTTGCACAAGTCACGCGCACACACACACATATGTATGTTTGCACAAGTCACGCATACACGTATGGTGTATGTTTGTTTGCACAAGTCACACACACACACGTTTTAGAAGTCCCATACACACACGAACAAATGTATGTTGTATGTTTGTTTGCACAAGTCACACCAGAACAAATGTATGTTTGCACAAGTCCACACACACACAAACAACACGAATGTATGTTGTATGTATGTTTGCACAGTCACACACACACAAACAAATGTAAGTTGTTTGTATGTTTGCACAGGTCACACACACACATAAAACTGATCAATGCCATCTTTCTAATGAAGCTAAGAACCCTACCCAGTAACACAGAGAGCTCCGTCTGACTGGAAGGCAATATCATATACTGGACCACTGTGACCTTCTTGATGGAGAACCTCCTCTTGTGCCTCCAGGTCCCACAGACGCCAGGAGTGATCAAAGCTTGAAGGTCAAAAAAGAGATCATGTTAGTAATGTCTTAACCATATACAAATAAGTTCCTACAGAAAATCTGACCTGTTTGTTTGACAATAGTGAAATCTTGACATCATAGACAAAACTGGAGACAATAGTGAAATCTTGACATCATAGACAAAACTGGAGACAATAGTGAAATCTTGACACTCATTAGATCTAGAAACTGGAGACAATAGTGAAATCTCTACATCATGAACAAAACTACAGACAATTGAATGACATAGTAACCAGAATATTAAATCTACATCATAGACAAAACTGGAGACAATAGTGAAATCTCTACATCATAGACAAAACTACAGACAATATTGAAATCTCTACATCATAGACAAAACTGGAGACAATATTGAAATCTCTACATCATAGACAAAACTGGAGACAATAGTGAAATCTCTACATCATAGACAAAACTGGAGACAATATTGAAATCTCTACATCATAGACAAAACTGGAGACAATATTGAAATCTCGACATCATAGACAAAACTGGAGACAATAGTGAAATCTCGACATCATAGACAAAACTGGAGACAATATTGAAATCTCTACATCATAGACAAAACTGGAGACAATAGTGAAATCTCTACATCATAGACAAAACTGGAGACAATATTGAAATCTCTACATCATAGACAAAACTGAACAATATTAAATCTAACAAGACAATAGACAAAAACAAAACTGAGATAAATTGAAATTTCTACATCATAAACAAAACTGGAGACAATAGTGAAATCTCGACATCAGATTAAAAACCTTCACTGAGTTCAGAATGAAATTACAAATTCTTCTTCTTCCTGTGTTCACTCGATATTAATTCAGACTCTGTCAAGGTGGCTGGTATGGCATTTCTGATTTTTTTTACTGAAGGCTTGCTTTCCTTATTATCAGTGTCCCCTGCCAGCTCCAACTTGAGTTACTTGTAGTTTAGGTCCTCAAGTATTGATCTGTGGTAGGAGAACTTATAGTCCAAACCATAATGCCATGAGTGGCAGAAAACTTTTGACCCAAACCTCCTGAATTTCTACTGCAAGTGATAACTAGTGAAGATTCAACTTAGCTATCAGGCGCCCCCCGCCCCCCTCTCTTTACCTGCGGTGAGGTAAATCAGGATAAGCATTATCAACCATTTTGGTATTTTTGTCTTTGGGGTCTTTGTCTATGCTGACAGTCCCTACGTTTTCCATTCTTTTCTGGAACACTATTGATCATCCTTAGCATCTTGATGCATCATGAGGTATGATATATGCCAAGGTATGTGTTTCTCTTTAGTCAAGTTTCAGACTTTTGTGAGGTCGTTTAGGAACATTCTTGACCATGCTGGGACATGTATTGTTTTGTCATCACCTGGTGTAATCTAGAGTTTCTACTTTGTATTTTTCCTGCCAGGAACATTGGACCACAGCTGAGCACAGGCATCAGGAGGAAATTTCATCAAGCGCTAGTTCAGAACTTTTATTTTAGAGCTCCGTCTGCATCATCCGCCCGAATTCTTCCAGGAAGGACAGCCTTTACAGCCCAAATAATGCAACTTTTGGTTTTGCGTTCTGTCAATATAACCCACCCTGATTCTTATAGAGATGTCCATTTTGTTAGACTCTAGAAAACAACTTTTAATTTTGCGCTCAGCCAACTTCACCATCCCCGTTACCCGCGATTGGCCTAAAGTATATAGTTAACTGCAGTCTTCCATTGTGTCGACACGAGACAGATTACATGTCCCTTTAACGAGTCTTGCTGACAGCGGGAAATATGGTGCAAGCAATAACTCTGACTGATTTTCCGGTTACAGATGATTTGTTGTTTAGTATTCGTTTCTAGATGTCAGCCAGGAGACAAGTGTAGATGGTTTCACTCTGGCATTCTGTTTGTCTTTATTGCGAAGTTCTCATAACATTCATAACTGCTCCTACACTACTACCTTATTGAACAGTAGTTCTCAATCGATCCCTACCTGCATTGCCAGACTACAGTGCAGTAGGGTCTTGGTCAGTGCCAGCTCACTGATCCTAGCGACAGCCATGTCATATTTATTTTATTGCAACTGTGGCCCTACTACTGTAAGTCACCAGCACTATGATATAAGCACTCCTGTTCGCCCGAGTGGTTACCGGGGCCCAAGTTTGGGGTGTAAGAATAGAACCACTGTTACCTGCCACGCATGTCGTAAGAGGCGACTAGGAGGTTTGGCTGAAATCGGATGCATGTGTCCTAAACGTTTAGAAGTCTATGCGTTTAGGGGCCTACCATACCAATGTGCAACGTATACACGTTCTTGGCAAAGATCAAACATATCACAAAGAGTGATTAATATTGGTTGTAAAGAACGAACGCAAAGAAGAAGGAGGAGCACTCCTGTTGATGATATACTCAACTAGAAGGAAATAAACTGAGTACATATGGAACACCCAAACGAGTGTATAGTCAGCAACTTTAACCAGTTTTGAACAAGTACACAGAGTAAACAATAGCATACCAGCAAGTTGCCAGAAACCGCCCAGATGGATGATACTTGACTCGAGACACTCGATACGGAGAATGACCTTCAATATCAGCCAAAGGTTCTTCACTGAAAGAAACAACAAGAGATACATAAGACATTACTGTATAACACTCATTTCTTTCTTCTTCATTTGTCATCATCATTCATTTTAGACTGAGATTCTCAATTCTCTGATTGTTACAGAATGTCAGTCACTAGTTTCTCTATGACAGTACGTCTATGTTACATTCTTTTCCTGAGCTCTGTCTGCAGTTTTCAGGAACATATTCTGCTATCCTATCTCAGTGATGAGAATATGAAGGGATTATCATTAACAAACCCAAACTTTGCTATGAAAAGCCAAGATTTTGGATGCACCTATCCTACATCTCGCCTATCTTGAATTTGATGTAAAAGTGCTATTGTATTTTATTGTGTGCTATCATATCTGCTAATTCCCAGTGTGCTATCATATCTGCTAGTTCCGAGTGTGCTATCATATCTGCTAGTTCCCAGTGTGCTATAATATCTGCTAGTTCCCAGTGTGCTATCATACCTGCCAGTTCCCAGTGTGCTATCATACCTGCCAGTTCCCAGTGTGCTATCATATCTGCTAGTTCCCAGTGTGCTATCATATCTGCTAGTTCCCAGTGTGCTATCATATCTGCTAGTTCCCAGTGTGCTATCATACCTGCTAGTTCCCAGTGACAAGCAGATGCCTATCTTGAATTTGATGTACAAGTTCTATCGTATTTTATTGTGTGCTATTCTGAAGAAACGTATAACTGATTTTTGGGGACAGATGTCAACCTCTGCTTTGTGTTTGGGGTGGTTGATTTTCCACTTTGCATTGTGTGGTGGGGCCATATGGGCATAAAATAAGGAGAGGGAAGCGCCGATCAGCTAGCACTGACCGAGACCCTATTCCACCTCCGCATGTTGGCCATGGAATAATAATTCTCCGAACGTTCCATATCGACCACTGTGTGATTTGTATGTGATCCGAGCCTAAGAGTGATTGTACATTGTGCCAGTTATGTGCCTACAAGTAGGCCAGCACATCCAATTTATGCGCTGGTTTTTATTTACTAGGGTAACATCCCTAGGGCCTACATCAGTCGTCTCTTACGACATGCAGTGTAGGTCGCACTGGTACCATTCTTTGCTTCCCTTGCAGGCCGGGACCACGGCAGGAATAATACTAATGACAAATACACTGAAGTCTGGTAAAGCGGATAGAGGTCAAGAAGAATAACATCCACGCAATGTGGTGGTAGTGTGGTGTGTATACGCTGCTGCATACAATAAGAAAATTGCCCACAGATCTTCCTTTTTTTCTTCCAAGGAATTATGAGTTTTCATGCTTTTTTCTCAGCAACCGAACTGTCTTGCAGATCCAGAAAATGTCAACAAATCCAGACATGCGGTGCTATGCTTAGTGTTGTGAAAAACTCTATTCAGGAGGCGTCTATTGGTGGTCACTTCAGTAATCCCTCGGTTCAAGTGCAGAAGGCGTTCTAGAAATACAACTAGTAGATCACACTTGGCAATCAGTAGTCCAAACGCCCGAGTGGTTACCGGGCCCAAATTTGGGGTGTAAAGAATAGAACCACTGTTACCTGCCATGCATGTCGTAAGAGGCGACTAAGGAGGTTTGGCTGAAATCGAATGCACATGTCCTAAACGTGTACAAGTCTGTGCGTTTAGGGGCCTACCAAACCAATGTGCAACGTATACACGTTCTTGGCAAAGATCAAACATATCACAGAGTGATTACGATTGGCCGTAAAGAACGAACGCAAAGAAGAAGTAGTCCAAAGAGTTCCTTTTGCGATCGTTCTAGTACAACCACTTGTTGATCACTCTACGTGACAGGTTAACCCAGAGGGTGCTCCACTGGGCAATCATCTGTTAGGGCAGACATGGAGGGGAGGTTGGGTCTTGTGATTATTTTTTGGCCTTTTATTGTGACCTATATTTGATCTGAGTCAGGGAGTGACCGCATACTGTGGACGTTCTCCTCCAACACAAGTAATGCAGGTGCATCCAAAAATGTTGGCTTATAGAAATGCTTGGGTTTGTCAGAGCTCAAAATCTCTTACATATCTGGTCATTTTTGTGCAGACGCTTTTTTTATAATTTTAAACCACTCAGTGCAGCGGGTTGTATGATCGACACCAAATAGCATGTTTATGCTTGGTCATTTTTCTGGTTTCTGTGAGGTCGTTCCAGATTAGGAATATTCTCGAGCGCTCTGATCATCAGCAAGCAATTTTAAGTTTCTACTCAAAGGAAGCAGAATCATTAGGCTGAGCACACCTAAGCATAATATTATCTATGCCATTATCTGCAAGCGGTGCAACAAGGCCTATATTGGGAAACCGGCAGGAGACTCAGTGACCGATTCGCCCAACACTTGCGCGATATACGCCAATGCTCTGTGACCCTGTAGCTACCCATTTCAATGATACTGGCCATTCAGGAGCTTGCGATGTCAGGTCACAGCCATCCGATCATGTTCCTCTGATGATCGTAGTCGATTTGCTCTGGAGAATCGGTTGATTTCTTTGTATGGTACCTTGCGACCACGCGGCTCAACGTATTACATTCTTATGCTTCTTACTACTTTCTCTTCCCATGCTTTGTAATCTATATGGGTATATGTTGCATGTATTCAAGTTATATATTTACTAGATGTTTCATTGTTTCTTTTCCGTTCTATTTCTAGTTTTTATGTGTGTTTTTGTGTTACATTTATTTCGTTATTCGTTTTATTCCAGATTTTCCTTAGATACGTTTGTATTTGGTCATCCATTTGTGTTTCATTTTAATTTATCACTCCTGTTTGTTCATTTGCTTGATAAAGGCCTTGTTGGTCAAAACGTTGCTGTTTATCGTCACTGTTTCTGTATTTTGTAAAACTATAGTACTTTGTACGTGTTTCGCTAAGCAGGGAGGGCAGTTTTCATTAGGCGCAAGAACAAAACTTTTAATTTTGCGCTCCCCAGGAAGGGTAGTTTGATTAGGCACAAGAACGCAAATTTTGAGTTTTGCACTTGGTTATCATTACTAACCCCAACCTTTCCTCTGACAGTTTAGCTCTCTGGACAGACAGGTTACATTAGCCTTTACAGTCTTAATGAGAATGAGCAACCAATGAGTTTAGCTCTGGAAGACGTTAGTTTACACTGTCAATTTACAGACAACATCATGTGGAGGTCTGGTCTTTGTCAGTGCCAGCTCAGGTGTGACAATAAGAGACAAAATTAGAAATGAAGAAACAGAAGGAGACTGGATGTGAAACCAGTTATGCAATTCATAAAAGAACAACAGATTAAATGGTTTGGACACCTGACCAGAATGCCCTGGTATCGCCTACCACAGAAAAAGTATAATGAGTACAAGGCAAGAGGAAGACCACGCAAAGATGGAGCGACGGCATCAAGAACAGCCTTACGAACATGAATATCAGCTTACAAAGTGCCTTTAAAAAGCACACACAAGATCACTACGTTTCACCCCAACACTTCTATAAAGAAGTAAATGGTGGAAGAGAAGAAGAAGCTCACTGGCTGAGGCATAGCATTGTCACTTTTCATTTATTGCTTCTGTAGACGCCAACTTTCTCACATATACAGAGTATATTTCATTTGGTGATGCTCACTTTCTTACATATTGTTTTTTTTTCTCTGATCCTGAAGCACTTGAGCTTTCAGCTCGGTGCCATGGACATCATAACCCTTCGGTTAAGCCACGGACACCGTAAATCTGGAGAACCTGTGGCTTTTCTGCCAGCCCGCGGAATTGAACCGCACTCACATGGGGCTTGTCACCCGTCGTCCAACACGCTACGAACACGCTGGGCAGGCAGGCTTTTTCTTACATATAAGGATTCTCTCACTTTCTCACATATCTTCTTCTTCTTCTTTGCGTTCATTCTTTACGACCAATTTTAATCACTCTTTGTGATATGTTTGATCTTTGCCAAGAACGTGTATACGTTGCACATTGGTTTAGTAGGCCACTAAACACATAGACTTCTACACGTTTAGGACATGTGCATCCGATTCAGCCAAACCTCCTTAGTCGCCTCTTAGACATGCGTGGCAGGTAACAGTGGTTCTATTCTTTACACTCCAAATTTGGGCCCGGTAACCACTCGGGCGACTTTCTCACATATAAGGATTCTCTGACATTCATCCATATGTTTGCTCTGCATCATACCTTTCTAGACTCCACAACTTGACTGTACCATCTTGCCCACAGGATGCCATACAGCATAAATTGTTATCTAAGCTTAGAGTAGCCTGAGGATGAAACACTATTGAGCCAACATTGCAGTTGTGACCTGTGGAAGAAAATGATCACACAAAATTGTCTGGTCAGATCTCATTAGATACATCAATAGAGACGGGTCCTATGGTTTGTCCATAGTGAACAAGTTGCTATACTCCGTCATCCGTACCGGCCACAACAAGCTCCACGCCCACATGTTTAACAAATTTAAAAGTGCCCCTGCGAAAAGGCGGACATGACGGCAGAGCACATACTGCAAGATTGTAAATTGTTAGCAGGCCTAAGAAAAGAAACCTGGCCCCAAAACATAGAACTCCGCGAGAAGCTGTACGGAGGAACGGAGTCCCTTAAAACCACAGTAAAATTCATGATAAAAGTTGGTTCATCAGTCTAGGCCGGGATCGCAGAGAGAAATACATCAATGAAATATAAGAACAGATGAAAAACATTTTCTGAATTAATGTTTTGCCCAAGTGGTTACCGGGGCCCAAATTTGGGGTGTAAAGACTAGAACCACTGTTACCTGCCACGCATGTCGTAAGAGGCGATTAAGAAGGTTTGGTTGAAATTGGATGCACGTGTCCGCTAGGAATGCTAACCCGAAACAAATGCTTGCAGAAAACGGATGCACCAGGTCGTAAGGCGCATAACATGATGCAATGATCCCTCACAATGAGGAATGGGATAACGGATTCTACGGCCGTCAATCTGCCTCTGAGATTTAGCCATGCAGTAAGAATATCAGACCCACCATCACGAGGGTGGCCAAAACTTACTGCTGGAAGAGGTCGGCACAAACGGGAAGCAGAAATCATAGGAATTATATCCTACAGAACTGCCCCAGTATGCAGACTTGAGAAGAAAGAGGTAGCCCACTTACACTAGCGTCCAATACAAACTGTATGGTGTGGCTGATAATCTGAGGCAGACGGCTGCCTTTATTAGAGAATCCGAAAACCCAATCTAGTGAGAATGCAGAAGAAGAAGAAAGAATTAATGTTTGGTCATGTGGACGGACAACTTGACTGGGTTTGGTGACATTAA
Organism: Arion vulgaris; assembly: GCA_020796225.1. Taxonomy (NCBI): domain Eukaryota; kingdom Metazoa; phylum Mollusca; class Gastropoda; order Stylommatophora; family Arionidae; genus Arion; species Arion vulgaris. The sequence continues at coordinate 29,253,983 of CM036770.1, forward strand.
CGTGCTTTCTCAAATAAATTAACAAATTCAATTAATTATATTGCGAAACAAATTGCAAGAAAAAATCAAGTTATTCATCTCTAATATTCTTAGCAACTGGTTACTATGATGAAGGTATATATTGTTTGTGAAACATTTGTAGTTGTGGGGCCACAGGTGCAATAATATGAACAATGTCGTGCTAGGGTAAGTGAGCTGGAACTGACCAAGACCCTACCCCATCTCCTCGTGCTGGCTCTGGAAACAGAGAATGGCTCTAGTCTGGCTAAGTGATCGAGGGAGAGAGTTACTCTGGTATAGGTAGTAGTGCAAGCGCAGTCACATCTTAAATGAGATCTACCTGCAACATAGACAAGCAGAATCCCAGAGGTACGAATCCAGTCTTGAGATTTTTCTTGTCTATATTGCAAACAGATCCCATAGCCTTTGTGATTGCACTCACACTACTACCTTACCGCTTGGTAGCTCACCCTCGATTCCCACCCACTTTGTCACTCATCAGCCGTAGTTAGTTTACAAGGGCCACCACGTGGGGGTGGGGTAGAGTCTTGATCAGTGTCAGCTCACTGACCCTGGTGCATCATTGTCACTTTGTTTCATTACGCATGCATTCCCATCATAATTGTTTAATGACAAAGTTAAATGACAGACAACATACCTCTCAGGTTGCGTATATGATTGCAATCAGGCACAGACCACAGTTTACACAAGCCAGACCTGTCAATGAAATGTTAAGTCCATGATTGCCAGCAGGCACAGATCACAACAGTCAGATCTACTTAACATATGAACAAAGCAAGAATGACTAGCTAATCATAGCAACATTTGGAGATCTACACAGTACAATACATACTGAGATCCCTGATCTCAGTGTAGATGAGGTAGAGTTCCTAGTCCTATCGGAGACACGACAACAAAATGTAGGTCCTGTGTTCAATTTGAGCACGTAAAAGAACCCTTAGCAGTTAAAAATCGAGCAGGCTGGAAATGGTATCTGCATATGTTTGTAAGTTGTTCTTTTGTTCCGTATAAAGTGTTCCATTTGTCTGGCCTTGGAGGATCTTCCTGACGTCATCTAGTGCTTGACACATGAAGAGGTGGTGGTGAACGGTTTAATGATGATGTGCACACAGCTGGCACTCTAGAGTGTGTTGGGTTCAAAGTCTAAAAATGGTGCTCTGATCTCTTCTTGTAAGGTGTTTGATGTTGTCATTTTAATGAATAAATCATACACATAAATGATGAATAAATCATATGACTGAATGAGATAACAATGAATGACAGAATGAATCTTGTATGACACACAAACTTACCAAGAAGCTGTTGCTAACATCTGAGAGTTTGGACTAAAGGTACAGTATGATATTGGTCGACTGTCTCCAATTTGGCTGCAGTCATTTGTGATCGACTGTGAAGGAAGAATAGAGGATGATGTAGAAGCAATAAAATACTTGTTACCAGTGGTTATCAAATGTTTTGATAATACAGAATAACAAACAGTTCATACAACTACAGAATAACAGAAACAATTTTTCTTCGAACGCTCTATATCGACCACTTGTTAACCACTCTTTTGTGATCTGAGCCTAAGAATGATTATACATTGTACCAGTTATGTGCCTACAGTAGACCAGCACATTCAATTTCTGAAACGTTTTTTTATCTACTAAGATAGCTTCCATGGGCTCCTTCCTCAGTCATGCCTTCTCTAATTACAACATGCCTTCTAGGTTGCAGTGTTACTATTTTTTGCTGCCCCTGTGTGACCCCGCACCACATGGGCAGACAGACTAATGTGTGAGACAGTACGTCCAATACGCTACCAAAACACAAAATAGCAGTAAGACACCACCAGAACACAAAATAGTAGCACACTGTACAACATGCCAAAGTAATATTCGCAGACACTCTTCTTCTTTGCGTTCGTTCTTTACGACCAATTTTAATCACTCTTTGTGATATGCTTGATCTTTGCCAAGAACGTGTATACGTTGCACATTGGTTTGTAGACCCCTAAACGCATAGACTTCTACACGTTTAGGACATGTGCATCCGATTTCAGCCAAACCTCCTTAGTCGCCTCTTACGACATGCGTGGCAGGTAACAGTGGTTCTATTCTTTACACCCCAAATTTGGGCCTCGGTAACCCTCGGCGATTCACAGACACTAAGTCTTACCCTGATACGTTTCTGCAAGTGTTGAATTTCTGCATTCCTTTTGCTGACTGGTACCAGTTTCTCCTCTTTCTGTTTCCTCACTCTAGACTTAGCTCTGAAAATAGCCTCAATCAAAATGGGAAAAACTTGTTTACAATATGACTTGATGTTTTTAAATTTGTACAAAACTGTAATTTCGTTGATTGAAAAAATTAGCATAAACTACCGTCCTTCACAAGAGATGATGACAGCCTCAGACGTGATGCTGCAACTCTCTGGTGTGTGCGGAGGTGACTGTAGAATCCAATCCTAGAACACAATCCCCTACTACAGGTGAGGCATACATGATCAAGGTTAGACATGTAGGTGTTGTGTGTTCTGTCTTTTCACACAGCTCATTTTCTCTGTGCCTCAGCACAGATGCACTGTGCGGCACAATGATTCTCAGCTACGCACCTTCCTTGAATTACATTGAGAAACAAAGAATGAAGTGGTTTGGCCACTTAATAAGAATGCATCCAAACTCCACAGTATACAGTCTTCTACAACAGAACATCCACGGAAAAGATGGTTAGATGGCGTAGCAGAATCCAGTAAAAAAAAGAGCAAAAATAACAATCACACAAGCCACCAGAACAGTGCAAGACAAAAACAGAAAAACACGACACAGGGCAACAACCCGGTAGCAGTGTAACGACAAATGAAGAAGAAGACAATTTGAAGTTTTTTTGCACTGTATTTTTCTTCCAAGGAAGCAGAAATGTTGAATTAATACGGAACACATGAACCAAGAAGAGTAATTTTATTAGGTACAAGACTTTTGTTTATGTACCCGACAATTCCTGCCCAACTCAATGTGTTTCATCTCTGGTACAGAGTTTACTGCAGTCTTTCCATGTACAGATACAGGGCAGAAGCTGGATCTGAACCACAGAAATTTGAACGGCAAGTTGTCACTAGCGTAGCGAGTTATCAACTTTGCAATCTGTGACGCCAACTGAAGAATATAAATGACTAGCAGATGTACCCGGTCTTCGCACTGGGATTTATAGGTCCCAAACAGTGCAGAACTGAGCATATTAGAGAGGCATGGCCCGTCCCGTCACCCTCATAACTTCAGAATCGGCTGCTTTCCCATTAATAACAATCGACAGCGGTATTACAGAACAAACTTAGAACACATACGGGGGAAATTCGAATATATCAAATATTCACGTAACATGTGCTGTGGCAACGCCAAAGAGAGGCTAAATAACAAGGATACTCCTTTTCTGTGTTTTACTTTACTTGAACGTTTCATTAATTTAGTATCTAAGATGTAAAAATGTGATAATAGTCCAGTTTTATAATTTTTACATCTTCTCAACGACGAAAGCAACACTCTTGCTAAATTTTAAGTCCGTAGGATGTCTAGATATGTTGGAACAATTGAGGTAGACACAGAAACATAATAATTCCAACTTTATTATCTTTATCATCATCAGGTGCAGTGCCGGCAAGCATAGGCAATCATTGATCTCCACAAATCTGTCTCTGGTGATTGCTATCATCGCAGATGTTGATCTACCGCGCCATGAAGTCAGGCGAGCCAAAATTTTCTCTCTCTGTCTTCCTCTATCTCGTCTACCCTCAATTTTACTGGTTGTCAGAATGTAACATATTTTATTATAACTTTATTATATACAAATAGATGTTTTGAAGTTGATAAAACTAGATAATCTCAATGTTTGTAAACCAGAGACGACAAATGCTGATGTTACTGGGTAGAATTCAGGTCACCATCACAGATGTTCAGTCTAATTCAACTAGATAAAGGTATAAGCAACAGAGCACTTACACAGTAGATTTAGCTATGCCTATACGGTCAAGATGATGAAAACTTAAAAAGGCATAGGCCAAATATTTTCATTAGATCTCTCGTGCCAAAGGTACCAGGTTCGCTCCCTCGTGGAGCCATCTGGATATTTTTACAGATATCCCTGATCTCAGTGTAGTTGAGATCGAGTTCCTAGTCCCTAGTCCTATCGGAGACAGATGATAAAACGTAGGTCCAGTGTTCTTCTTCTTCTTTGCGTTGTTCTTTACAACCAATTTTAATCACTCTTTGTGATATATTTGATCTTTGCCAAGAACGTGTATACGTTGTGCATTGGTTTGGTAGGCCCCTAAACACATAGACTTCTACACGTTTAGGACATGTGCATCCGATTTCAGCCAAACCTCCTTAATCGCCTCCTACGACATGCGTGGCAGGTAACAGTGGTTCTATTATTTACACCCCAAATTTGGGCCCGGTAACCACTCGGGCGACAGGTCCAAATTGAGCACATAAAAGAACCCTTGGCAGTTCAAAATCGAGAAGAGCAGGCTGGAAAGCCGCCCGGCAAAACTCATTAGAAAAGATTAAAAATAAAATTCCAACAATATATCTTCAAAATTACATCGGGGATCATCGCTGTTGTTATGGAGTTCGTGCACTGTCGCTGAGATCTTCCTGTGTAAGAAAGAGATCGGAGCACAAGTGATAACTCACTGAAGTGCAATGATGATGGTCCTGTCAATCAATTTCACTAGAACAAAAACTGCATAACCCCATGGCACTTAACAAATGAAAAATCACAATCATTAGCTAAGGAATACCTTGGGATGGAGTACTGAGCTATCCATAGTCTGGCTTCCTTCAAGGTTTTGGGACCTTCATGGTACCAAGTGATGTTGTCCTGTGGTAAGTGAGATGGATAAAGTCACAGTCTCATACAATTGATGTCATACACAATGTGATATAAGACAAGATGATACATGTAACATTAGACAGTGTGAGGGGGGACTGCCTAGAGTAGTTGATAGTAGCTCGGCCTGCCAGCTGTGAGACGCCTCATAGCTCTGTTCGAACCTACTGTCCGGCATTTGTTCGAGTCCCTGGTCTTACTCAGGACGATAACGTGAGTACCTCTGAAGTCTGAGAAAATCTGCCTGTATGGCGAGGGAATACTAATTACGAGTACATTGAGCACACGGCTGCCAGTGTAAAGTAATTTACAATGTGCGCACTGCTGCCATTGTAAGAAATTGGAAAACGGATTTTCACGCAAAAATCAGTTTCAGAGATGAAACTTCGTCTGAGTTGAAAGCGGATGAAAGAAAAAAAGAAAGAAAAAAAACCAGTGTGAGACGTTTACGGATTTTCACCCTTTTTCCTATATTTCAGTGGGGGGAGAGTAAAGACCACTACACAAGGCTGAAAAGTGATCTCTCGAGAGAACATACACCCTCTGTCTATCCAAACAGGTGGCCATCAAGTGGTTCTTATAAAGCATAGGTTCCCAAACTAGGTTCCCACTGCCCACTTTGCAAGACATACAATTTTGTAAACCCCTCCCCACACAACTGGTGATACATTACTGCTTATGCCGTTAAATTACTGACAAAAGTAGTGATCAATATGTGCTTCATCTTGAACAGTTATTCAATAGCAAAATCACGAAAGTAATTTATTTTCAAATATAAATAGTTAATTTCTGCTATAAGAATCTCCACCGACCCCCTCCCAATGCTTCTTAACCCACTATCGCCCCACTAGAAGGCTTCAGTGCCCACTGGGGAAGGAAGAGAGAAAGGTGGTACCACCCACTTTGGGAACCTGTGTTCTAGAGCGGCGATTGCTGAAGTAGTTCTGTGGCCTATAATCACATGAAGATTTCAAATGTGGTCAACAAGTGGTGTTTCTATGGCACCTACTGCGCTGGAAGTGAGGGGGTACTGCAGTGGTCACCAATAGGCTCTACCTGAGTAGGAGTTTTCGCAATTCTAGGCATAACACTACAAGTGTGAATTTGTTGGTCTTCAAGTATGAAAAAGCCGGGTGCTCTTTTATAGGAAAAGAGTGAAAACTCTTTGGGGTTCGAAGAGGATCGATACATTAATGCCTTCATTCTGCCCGTGTGTTGTCAAGGCTCACACAGAGAGCAAAGAATAGCAACACTGTGACGTGACCTACATGGCATGTTGTAAAAGGCGACTACGGTAGGGTTTGGCGTACGGCTGGCTAACCTTAAAACCTGAGGGGAATATAACAAGAAGGGTCCTTTCCTAGAACCTGCAGGGACAGCAAAATAAGGGGAGGCTGAGAAATACATGTAGACAGGATTTGGAGGCAGAGATCAACAATATAAAGAGGAGCTGCAGGAGATAGCTAGAGATGGGAAGACTTGGCATGAGTTGGTTGAGTGCCTATGCCCCAAAAAAGGGTTAAAATGGCCAAGAGAGAGAATGCCTTCATTAATCCTATCAACTAACTAATATACCTCAGAAAACTACACGGACCTCTGTGTGAGCTACTAAAGACAGTGAAGTTCATACAAGAGACAACATTCAATATATAGACATATTTCAAGCGAACGAAAGGAAAGGAGGACTAATATACAGAGTGTTCAAGATTAAAGCAGCCCCATTGACAAATCGAAAGTTGCCAGTTACATATTGTGTGGTGCATATTTACTATTTAAACTGGTTCTGACTAACTCGCCCTACGTCACATTTGTTTATCGCCCCTTCCCGCACTACAATTACATACCGTCACACAACCTTGACCTATACTACGTCATAACTGAACCTTCTCATTTTCATAAATATATGCCAGATTGGTTCCATTCACAGGCCGCTTTTATCTTGAACATCCTGTATAACACAATATATCTATATATAATGATATTAATGAGTCAAATGATGGACTGACAAGTGACAATACCTCATCTTTCTTCTTCAGTTCCTTTTGTTTATCTTCTTTTCTCTGTTTGAGTGCACTTTCACCAAGTTCAGCCAGAAGTTTTCGTAACCTTTCTCGTCTCTCAGCTGGTCCTTCACCAAACAGACCTGCAGAGATACAAGGTGGCAATCAGGCAGGATAAGTAACAAGTCTTCAATCTACAGAGCGTTGAAGATAAAAGAATACCCCTTGACAAATTAAAAGTGGTCAGGTACGAATTGCGTTCTGTCTATTTACTATTTAAACCGGTTCTAATTAGCTCGTCCTTCGACACCATTGTTCATCACCCCTTCCCACATCATAATTACACACATCACAAGAAGACTTGGTCACTTGATCTATACTACGTCATAATTGAACTATCTCATTTTCATAAACATATGCCAGATTAGTTCACTTGCCCGGGCTACTTTTATCTTGAACACCCTGTAGAAGTCATCATCATCATCACCTTTCAACTCCCATCGGAGCACAGGTCTTCAACAAACTTCTTCCATCTCTTCCTCTCTCTTGCCATCCCTTCCAATTCCTTCCATGTTTTGCCTATCCTCTTTATATCCGCTTCCAGCTCTCTTCTCCAGGTCTGCCTAGGCCTTCCCTACTCCTCTTTCCCTGCGGGTTCCAAAACAATGCCTGTCTTGTGATGCTTCCGGTCGGTCTTCCCAATGTATGTCCTATCCATCGCCAGCGTCTCTTCCTGAGCTCTCTCTCCACTGGTATCTGCTTTGTTCTCTCCCTGAGTTCCTCGTTTGTAATCTTATCATACCATCTCAATCCCTCTATCCTACGTAAACATCCATTTACGAAGGTCTGCAGTTTTCTGATAGTTTCCTTTGTGGTCTTCCATGTTTCCGAGCCATAGAACAGCACTGACTTCACATTTGACTGGAAAATTCTCAGTTTTGTGTTTGTTTTGATCTCCCTTGCCTTCCATATCTTACTCAATGCAATAAAGTTCCTCTTGCTTTTTCCCTGTAGAAGTGGGGGTCACTAATACTCACGTTGATAACCCTCTGTGCTAGTTTCCACATGATGTGGACATTTTAGAGTTCAAGGTCGGCTAGACAATATCTTGGTGTGCAAACAAAAATGTGCAAACACTGCAACTGTTCAGCTAAAGCTGTAAACTATGGCCCCCTAGAGCAATGATACAAAAATGTGCAAACATTGCAGCTGCTCAGCTAAAGCTGTAAACTATGGCCCCCTAGAGCAATGATACAAAAATATGCAAACATTACAGCTGTTCAGCTAAAGCTGTAAACTATGGCCCCCTGGAGCAATGATACAAAAGTAACTATAATGTGAGCAATGACATACAGGAATAAAGGAGTAATGGAAAAGGCGACATTTAATGAATACACAATAGACATATCAATGACTCACAAATGGGCTCTCCTAACTGACGTAGATTGGATTTGACCTCTGAATCATCAGTAGATACTTGAATTGTCCTGGCCTAGAAGTAAGAACATGATAAAATGTTAAATGTGTGCCAGGAGTGTGGATTTGTAGGGGAGCTTTATGTGGTGTTATCTTTCATCCTTGAAAAGTACACTAATCATACACAATCACAGGTAATATCATAAAATACATGTGTACACAGATCTCTGAGGCTGTTTAGCACATCCAAAAAAAACACTGACCAAGGCTGGTACTAGTTAAGTCAACACAATATTTTATTACTGCAATTTATTGTTCATTTTTAAAATTCATAAAGTATGCAATCAACAAGGGTCTACCAAACTTCTTCTACCTCAAATGCATCATATCGACCACTTGTTAAACCATTCTTAGTGATTTGTATTTGATTTGAGCCTAAGAGCAATTGTATGTAGTGCCAGTTCCTGAACCTGGTACATCGTTGTCACTATATTTTTGCACATGTGGCGGCCCACATGATGAGGTTGACAGATATCATGTAGAACACATTATCAGACACAGCTAATATGGGTCTACTTTCTTGTACTCACCCTCTTCCGTTTCTCAAACTCAGCCAGAGCTACAGCATGCATTGCATTCTCACTAGCCTCCAGGTCAAAGTGTCCTCCTAATGAAGAGACATTTTTGTTACAAAAGTCATTAATACTGTGTTAAACTGGTACAAAATTAATGAACTTGAAGATTACACTGGAAAATTCTCATTACTAATTCCGCCCGAGTGGTTACCGGGCCCAAATTTGGGGTGTAAATAATAGAACCACTGTTACCTGCCACGCATGTCGTAAGAGGCGACTAAGGAGATTGGTCGTGGGGCTAGCTACCCCCCATCATAAAAACACTAGATGACTACAGAACAGAGAGCGAACCGAGTAAACGCTGGCTGAAACCGGAAACATCGTCGAAGGATAAGCAACAGAGCTCCAAATGGTGCTGAAGATGTGACGTAAAACACCAATGCTAGGGTTGCATGAATCAGATTTCCATTTGAATAGAGTTTATGGGGAGGTCTGGTACATCGGTCTGGGCGGTGATTGAGAGAGAGAGACTACTACTTCTGCAATCAACTTCTGCTATGCAGCTACTCCGGTATGTGCCATAAACAGGGTGGTGCGCTTGAGGTCTTTACCGGTCTCCCATAGTTTGTTTTGAAGGGTTGATTCTGCTGACCAGATTTCCATTCTCACGCTGTTCAGGCTGGGGCAGTCTTGCAGGATGTGCTCTGGGGACTGCTTTAGTGCTCCACATGTGCAGGCAGTGAAAAATTCTCTTCCTGACTCTAACAATGGATCAAATCATTGTCTATGAACTAATATTGTCCCATGCCACTGAAGCCTCAATCTACACACAAGCTGCCTCTGCATCATCATCATGTGTTACATAAAACGGCACATGATTTCAACAACAACAATACCACCATGGATTGCTATTGATTTCACTAGTTAATTTTGTAGATGAGTAACTTACCATCTGTGATATTGATATGTCCTGATTCCTTCCCAGCTTCAGTGACACTGGTTGCTGTAGTAACAGAACCTTTATCTGCTCCCAATCTCAATTTCTCTGCATCCTCCAAGCTACCATAATGAAGGACCTTTGAACGTTTCACAAGTATGGACCCACCTTCATCGTCAGACATGATGCTAATGTACTTGTCTATAGAGAAACAAAACAAAACAAGATATGAATGTAGTTCACTTGATGAGATCATTATAATATTTCATGGCTAAGTTTAATAAAAGGTCGGTAAAAGGGGCCATAAACACAATGAAATAAAGTGACAAGGCAGCCACTGTATTCTTCTTCTTCTTCCCTAGGCCCTACATCAGTCGTCTCTTACGACATGCCTTGTAACTCGCAGTATTACTATTCTTTGCTCACATTGCGAGCCCCGTCAGCACTCTTTGGTTGAAAGCACATACTGGTGACAGAGTTATCAAAATGTCATGTTAATAGCAAACACAGAAGAAGACTTACTGCTGCCTTGTAGTATGATTGGGGACAATCAAAGGCTACGAACAAACCGTCCACAAAACTGGACGGGTGGCAAACCAAGTTGTCCACAAAAAGGCCGGTTAGCTGGGCAGATGACGCTCATCAACCCGGGAGGGCAGGTCATCTAAGGGTCGCTGCCCTAAAAGAAAATAGCAACCTGCTGCCTTGTAGGTTTGGCTGGGGACAGCAAAGGGCTAACGGAGAGCGAACCCAGTAAACGCTGGTTGAAACCGAACACACCACCGAAGTATAAGCATCAAAGCTCCAAATGGTACTGAAGGTTGTGAATGTTCATCCGTTCTTGGTGTTTGGCTGTTTATTTATCACATTAGAATGATAAAAACAGTAGTAAGAATGAATGAACACGAGAGAGAGAGAGGACTAAGATCACCTACAAGTCACAAAGACAGGCTGAAAAGTGGTCAATCTAAAGCAAACCAAAACCAGAGTCAGTGTGCGAATTGCAGTTGCACAGTGTGCTCTCTGGTGCAAATCACATAATAACCACAAAGAGTGGTCAACAAGTTGCTTTTCTAAAGTGCAGACAACCAAAGCTTATAGACCTGAACTACATACAGATTATATAAAGTGACCAACACATGGTGTTTCTGGAGCAAAGCAGAAATGGCCCAGTACTTAGGAGTCTGCAGCAACTTGAGTAACTGCATCTATAGACCCCATCTGAGTAGGAGATTGCACAACTCTAGGCATAGCACAACAGACCAAAAATTTTGGGATTCTTCATTCTTCTGGGTATGTAAAAATGTTCTAGAACACGTACCCTGTTCTAAATAGAAAAAAAGAGTGGCAACTCATACTTTCCAAAGTTTTGGAGGTAACAAAATTACAACTTTATTTTACTCAATCTATAAATATTTGCTAGTTAATAAAGGTAAGAAAATTCAAAGGATTGTCAGACAAACCCATGCATTTACTTAGGACAAGGTGCCAAATGCATAATAAAAGGGATGTTGTCCCAGGGTTAGTGAGCTGGAACTGATCAGGACCCTACCCCACCACCTTGTGGTATCCCTAGAAATGGACAACAGCTCTTGTTTGGCTAAGTGGGTGGGGATCGAGGGAGAGATACTTTGGTGAAGGTTGTAGTGCAAGCGCAGTAACGATTTATAGGAAATCTACTCGCAACATAGATGAGCAGAATCCCAGAGTGAATGCACATCTATCCTCGCTGCTGTCTTTGTTATGGGAAAATTTGCCAACATTTCCAGTAGTCCTAAAATTTCAGATGCCTGCACATGATGGGGCCTATGAACCAAGGTGCAACGTATAGTTGTTTCTTGGCAAAGACCATGCATAACACAAAGAGTGATCAAACTGGTCATAAAGAACAAACAACTTAGGCCAACATTTTCCTGATACGCCTCTCCTATGAGTAGGAGCCTATGAAAAGTGATCCAACAATGTATTATATTCAAATTGTATTCCCAGCTCCAGAGTGATTAACTTGGGTGATAATAACTATAACTGACGCAAAGCAGAAGATACTGGTTTATTTTAGTCATTCCTTTATTCTATAGTAGCAGTCTATTTCAATAATTTGTTCAAACTAAATTTATCAAAAATAACTTTCTAGAAATTATTATTTCACATTTTTTTACTTTTAAAATCTCACTTAGAAGTGAACTACTCACTGATTTCAACACTGATGCTGCTTATAATCTCCTACTCCTAGAAGATAACGTCTACTTCTAGTCTTAAGTTATATCTAGTCGTCTAGTCTAAAAACAAAGGGGATAAGGGGGATTGTAACAACTACAGAGGCATCTCCTTTCTAAGCGTAACAGGCAAAGGTTTTGCACTAGTCCTTTCAAAACGACTACAGAAACTGGCGGAGCGTGTTCTTCCAGAGTCACAATGTGGATTCAGAGCTAGACGGTCAACAACTGACATGATATTTACCCTTCGACAGCTACAAGAGAAGAGCAGAGAGCAGAGCAAGCCTCTATGTATTGCTTTCGTGGATCTGACTAAGGCATTTGACACAGTCAGCAGGCCAAGTCTTTATAAAATATTGAAGTATATTGGTTGTCCCCCAAAGTTGCTCCAATTGATTGTTTCCTTCCATGAGGGCATGAAAGCCAGCATACAGTTCGATGGCAGCACATCTGATAGTTTTGAGGTTAAGAGTGGAGTCAAGCAGGGCTGTGTCCTTGCCCCCACTCTCTTTGGTATCTTCTTCACAGTCCTTTTGAACCACGCCTTAGGGGACGCTGATGGTGATGTTTTCATCCGCACTAGATCTGATGGTTCACTGTTTAACCTGGCTCGCTTAAGAGCCAAGACAAAACGACGGAAATACTTCTCAAGGACCTCCTTTTCGCTGACGATGCTGCCTTAGTCGCCCACAGTGAGACTACACTGCAATGTCTAATTAATAATTTGTCAAAGGCATGCGACCTCTTTTCTCTGACAATAAGTGTCTCCAAAACAGTTGTATTATGTCAGGGGGTAAGACATCAAATATCACTTTAAATGGTAACCATCTAACACCAGTGCAAAAATTCTGCTATCTTGGGTCCACGGTCACTGCCAGCCTTTCTCTTGATGAAGAAATCAACGCTCGTATAGGAGTGCGGCTACTACATTCGGCATACTATCAAAGCGAGCGTGGGACAACAAAAATTGACATTGCAGACGAAAACTCAAATATATCAAGCCTGTGTAATTAGTTCTTTACTATATGGCTCAGAAACATGGACAGCCTACTCAAGACACGAGAGGAGACTTAACATCTTTCACCTTCGATGTCTCCAAAAGATTATGAACATCAGGTGGTACGACAAGATAACCAACTCTGAAGTACTACAACGTGCAAATCTGCCTTCCATCATGGGCATGCTCAGCAGTAGACGACTAAGATGGTTGGGACATGTGAGAAGAATGGAAACTTATCGCATACCAAAACAAATGTTGTTCTGTGAACTTCGGAGGAAGAGGCATCAGGGCAGACCACTGCTCAGATATAAAGATGTCTGCAAAACCTCAATGAAAACTTTTCTATAGATCCCAGCACATGGGAGGGACTAGCTGATGACAGAGTTGTGTGGAAAGCCAAATTACGGAAGGCGCAGAGTCTTTTGAGAAGAGACTTATGTACGAGCTGAACGACAAGAGAGAACAGCGAAAACTCAGAAGTTGTCACAGTAAAACACTTGCCTATTGACCGTCTGTAAAGATGAAAAGGGCCATATATATATATAGTCTAATATCTAAATATCTAGTCGTCTACTGCTAGCTGTTTTTGAAACAAGCTGATACTTAATCTGCTCCTGCTTTGGAAGAGAGAAACACGTTACTGGCAAGCAAATATTTTTGAATTTTATAATTTCAGTACCGAGTACGTATAATTCTTTGAAGACCGAACAACAAAATACAGAAGTTCTTGGGTATACCAGTTTTTTGACTCAGTTCAGACTCAGAGTTCTTGTACTTCAAAATTGACAAAATTAATATATATATTTACAAAAAATTTAAGTTTGGAAACAGAACTCAGAACAAATCTGATTGAATGAGAATGACGAATACATTAGAAAAGCACAAGACATTTTAACAATGATTTATGTAAACAAGATGTTAATTCTGTTGTTAAATATTAATAATATTTTACATTATTAATATAGTTTGTTGAAAACTTAAACCAATTTCCAAAGTAAAAAGCATGATCAGTTGATGATGACAAAAGTTTAGTATAATATTTTTAAAACTTTACGAGCTACAAAAAGCCAATTGCTTACTTAATTGACGTCTTGGTCTGGGCACATCTAAGCTGCATCAAATACTCAAATTAAATCATATCAGGCGACACAAATGTCTGAAACAATGAGAACGAAATGAGAAAAATGGCTGAAGTAAAACTTGTGGAAGAAAATAACAGGCGGTAAATGTGACAACATGGGATATGCGAATAGTTACTAACCGCTACTCAAATACTTGCTATTACAAGGATTCGCAAGTAACTGGTATGATAGACTCGTAAGTAGTGAAAGAGCCTACTAAAAAAGTCCGTTCAACGTGTCATGCCCACAGATAAATATTGTATCTTTGTAACCATTTGATTAAATAACTTGATAATATGCATGTGAACGACACATGTTCTCGACGCTACAAAATATTTTTTGCCTTTGGTTATTGGTTACTAAACTGACGTCATTACACTCCGGGCAGACCCATAGGTGCTCAGTCTCCCCAACAGATATCGAAGAGTATGCATACTGATGGTTCCTGTGGCTCGCTGATTAAACACACCTCTCACTCTGCCTCTCAGGCATCCAGTTCGACTTGAACAACGGGTAACTCCAAACTGCTTAAATCGCTTGATCGATTCAACATCGATTTTAGGATGCAAGCCTGTCCGCTCTCTTATTACCGTAAACACCCGCATGCCCAGGACAGTATATCCACGTAAGCCGCTGGAGGTTAGAAACTTCTATAGATGACATCCACTCATACCGAAACCTGCCCTTCTGGATCTTGTGAAGCATCGACTGAGAGTCAGATACAACAACTGCCCCAGTAAATGAAGCCCCAGAAATCCAATGGAGAGCAGCAGTAACTTGATAGTTTTTGCCTTTCAAACAATCATACTATCTAGAAGTTTCCTTCTTTGTGTTATGTATTTAACGCCTCCATTGGCATGGTTGAAGAAAGCTTATGTTTACAGCCATGTCGCAGTACTTCAGAGTTGTTTTAAAGGGTTTTTAAGCAGAAGGATTGACTTCATTGCACCGGGTTTTACCCCATATTGATCGGTCCCTCTCTGCAGAAATGGCACGCCACCTGCCGAGAGTGTTGCACAAAACACGAACTCCGTAGCTCCGGAAACAATCCTAGGGATCTCTGGAAAAACTGCACTCGTGAACAGAAGGCTGCGATCCGGATTCTAACCCACGACCTTCGACTCGCAAAGCAAAGGGCTTAACCACTCAGCCACAGAGTTGGTTATCTTGTCGTACCACCTGATGTTCATAATCTTGCGGAGACATCGAAGGTGAAAGATGTTAAGTCTCCTCTCGTGTCTTGAGTAGGCTGTCCATATTTCTGAGCCATGTAGTAAAGAACTAATTAAACATGCTCGATATATTTGAATCTTTGTCTGCAATGTCAGTTTTGTGTTGTCCCACGCTCGCTTTGATAGTTTGCCGAATGTAGTAGCCGCATTCCCTATACGAGCGTTGATTTCTTCATCAAGAGAAAGGCTGACAGTGACCATGGACCCAAGATAGCAGAATTTTTGAACTGGTGTTAGATGGTTGCCATTTAAAGTGATATTTGTTGTGTTACTTCCCTGACATAAAACAACTGGTAATGAGAGAGCTGACTGACTGGCTCTGCCATCATATCCGGGGGACAGCCAATAAATAGAGCATTTGGACGTCCTCATAGAGTGTGGCCGCAAAGAAGATTTTCATTTAATTCAATCCCCGCCAATTACTTGATTGCAAGAGCTGGGATTGAAGATTGGAATGACCAGAAAGAACAGCACAACAGGTTCGAGTATATGGGTAGACTCATCAATCAAAATCGAACTGGTACTGTCAGTCGTTGGACGATGTTGGAGATATGACGAAGGGGTTTGTAGCACCTATGGACATGTCCGGAATGCAATGAAGATATCTGAAACTGGTATGATAGAGGAAGATGGGGATGCGAATCTCGGAGTCGCGTCTCGAAAAATGAAAGAACGAACAAGCGAGCGTTAAACTCCAGTATCGCCGATATGTGTGAATAGTCTATGTCCGTAGATTGCAACGATTAGTCGTGATGTGAGGCAGTTGGTCTGATATTTTAAAACCTCGACAGAGGTCTCGTTAACTGACCTGGCGAGGTGCACAAATGATCGTTAAAAAATAATGAATACACGAAGGAAAGTGTGGAACTGACTGTCAGCGAGAAAGACTCAAAACATTTTCCGTAGGCCAAAATTTCTGATGCACTAGACATGCATGGTACTATACACGTGTAGGGGCCTATGCCAAGATGCAACGTATAGTCGTTCTTGGCAAAGATCAATTATACATCACAATAAGAATGATCAAATTAGTTGTAAAGAACGTTCGCAAACAATACAAATAAACTGAAACGCACATCACTATATGACTATATGCTAAAGTAACAGACATTTATGCACATTACATCAATCATCATCAAATAGCTTGTCCCCAACAGTCCTCCGGAACATCTCTCTCTCATAGGCCATATGTCCTGCCTCTGCAGCCGTCATGTTCAGACCATCAGTTACATCCTGAATCCATCTTTCCGTGGTCTTCCTCTTCTTCTCTTTGCCGGTATGCCTCCTTCCATGATGGTTTCTCCAGCCCTTCATTTCTTTTTATATGTCCAAAATATCTCAATTTTCTCTTTCTTATTTGTAGCATCAGCCAGTTTTCTGTGATCTTGAGTTCTTTCTGGATAGATCTATTTGTTTTCTTCTCTGTCCAAGATATACGGAGGACTCTTCTATAACACTTGTATTCGAAAGCACATATATGTTTTTCCACTGCTTGATAAAGGCCTTGTTGGTCGAAACGTTGCTGTATTTTGTCATTGTTTTTGTAATTTGTAAAACTACAGTATTTTGTAATTACGTGTTTTATTATATGTCCATGCTTCACACCCATATGCCACTGGGAATATGCATGCTCTTAGTATTCTGATCTTTGTTTTCTTATCAGTTCTGTTCCATACTGTTTTTGGTTGTTTAATTTTTGTAAAGCCATGTTTGTTCTTCTTTTAATTTCCTTCATCCCATTTCCATCTGTTGTTAGCAGTGAACCAAGATATTCAAAACTGTTCACATTTTCTACTTTCTCTCCGTTGATAAAAATATCTTTTGTCATGTTCGTTTTATCTGTTGTCATTATTTTTGTTTTTGCTACATTGAGATATAGATTTTATTTTTCGCTTTTTTCACTTATAATAATTTCTCAATCCCTTTTTGTGATGTTGACATTAACAAATACAATATTATACAATATTATATCTGTATATCAATAGTGAACGGAATTAAATAAATATAAAAACAGAGCTGACGTTTTCGTTGGGAGTATTCTTTCATACAATTAGCTTTCATACCAAAATGCTGCAACTCTCGATTCAATATGCAATATCCCGATGTGGTTTTCTGGCCTATACTATTTGTATTACATTAAAAAAAAAGTTATAATAATATTTTGTTTTGTAGCAATTGTACGAAATTATGTTTATTGCAAAAGAAACAATAAACCTTTAAAAACTTCCGGGTCAGTAAAGTGGCTCATATGACCACTGCTGGCTACAAAAGTTTTACAAACCGGTGGTTCATTCTCCTATTTCAGTTTAATAATCCAGGATTGGGCACGAAGACATGTTTTTTAACGCCGACGATGATGAGCAAGACTTCATGTCAACCGGAGGGTGTGTAAACTCTTTATTATTAATGTGTTGGACATAGTTTCTTGGAGTCAGCTCGAAGTGGGAGTTTCCAGTTCCAGCTTACTAAGAAGTTAAATTGACAGTCAAGTTTCGGTTTCCACCCAATTTCGATGTTAAAGCATTTTCTTTTTTTGCCACATTAGTCGCATTAATATACTTATTTTATTATGTGTTGTAAAGAAATGTCGCAACAGTAATTCACAGTATGATTATAATATTTTAATTCAGTTAGTCATAGCACTCCAAACAAGCACATAGTTTCCGAGTTCCGTTCACCACCGAAACAAATCCAGCAGCGTCCAGCGACCCTACACGCCAGTTAGATGTTGATTAATCAATCTCTTAGCATATTTGGTATGTTGTTCTTTTTGGACTGTACCAATCTCAACACGCATCTATCTCAATCTGGTCAGTGACTGGGATACACAACCCTGAAACTCCCCTGCTTGGAAAGATTCCCTCAGTACACTGAGAATGTTATTTCGGTTCAATGCAGTGCCGTCTGATATTGTAGCCATGCCAGACAATCTATCAGCTCGTTCATTACCCCTGACTCCTGTGTGCCCAGGGACAAAAATTTCACTGATCCCAGTCTTAACCAGTATTTCCACCCAGTTTGTCTCACCATTCCTGTTTCGACTTTACGAATCATAATCACTGAGTATGAGAGTAGTTACGAGATACCAAACACATCACTGCTTCTGTAGCCACTCATAACTCCATTATCAATCTATTTCTGTTGTCACATAGGACGCCCGTGTGGTGCCGGACCTGCAAGGGAAGCAAATGCCTAGGGAAGCTACCCACTTAATAACAACAACAAATAAAAAAAAAATATGATCCAACTTCACCCCAAATAATACGGTAAAAACATATTAGTAAAGAATAGAAAACAAAGCTCATGGAATAGGCACTTGCTTTGTGAGAAATTACAATTTGAGAACAAAAATAAAAATTGATTATAAAAATATGTAGTGTTTGTTGTCTTTTCTTTGAGATAAATTTATTGTCCATGTAGGTCCAAACTGGCCAATTTGTTTGGGATGGACAAGGCAAGTGGACAAGGGGGTAATGCATCTTTGACCTATACAGCACCCAAACAGCCAAAAAAGAAAGGTAAACATTGTTTAATGAGTGTTGCCGGGACTCTCAAGGGAGCAAAGAATAGTAACACTGCGACCTACAAGTCATTTTGTTAGAGGTGACTGAGGTAGAGGCCTAGGGAAGCTACCCTAGTAAATAAAAGTGTCGCAGAAATAGGATGTGCTGGCCTACTTGTAGGCGCATAACTGGCAAACGACAACGCTCTTAGGCTCAGATCACATACAAATCACAAAGAGTGGTTAACAGTGTGGTCGATATGGAGCATTCAAATACGAAGAAGAAATCAGTTAGACAGACTTGCATAAATGATATCTATAGTCAGGATATTGAAGATGAATAAGTAGGACAAACTGCGTTTTCTTAGTGACTAAATGTTGAATGAGGACACCGATTATGCTTTTGCTTCGAACGCTCCATATCGACCACTTATTAAACCTTCCTTTCGTTTGATTGATCTAGACCATTTAATCACTTGTGATAGCTTGTTTGCCAGACTGTTTAGTTGCACATTGGTTTGAGACCCTCAAACGCATAGACTTCTACACGTTTAGGACACGGGCATCCGATTTCAGCCAAACCTCCTTAGTGCCTCTTACGACATGCGTGGCAGGTAACAGTGGTTCTATTCTTTACACCCCAAATATGGGCCCCGGTAACCACTCGGGCGACTTATTAAACCATTCTTTGTGGTTTGTATGTGATCTGAGCCTAAGAGTGGTTGTGCCAGTTATGCACCTACGGGTGCCTAGCCAGTACTCCATTTCTTCAACGCTTTTTATTTACTAGGTAATTTCTTCTAGACGATTATGCATCTAAATGCAATGGGATTTGAATAAACTTTCCAAGTCCATAATTTTAATATGCATATACAAATAAGCACTACTTTATCAAAAGCTGAGACGTGTCCACACAATAAGTGATTACTTGTCAGAGTAGTAGCTTCACTGTCAAGACACACCCCACTTCCATCAGGCCTGAAAGCTCCGTCGAAAATTCTGACTGATCAATCTACTGCCAGAACCTGAAGCAATAGATAAAGACTGTACATTTATCTGCGAATGTCATGGTGGACATTGTGCATCAAACAAATGCTAAAGAGACAGTCATGGTATGAATAGATCAAACTCACCACTTCTGAAAATCCAAAAGGTCGCAGGAAGCGAAAAGTTTGATGACATTAGGACTCGAGGGAATATGATAGGAATTTGGAGCTACCTAGTAAATAAAAAGATCCGATCGGATGGGAAATGCTGATTAGAACTTAGGCAAGACGTACATTCGCTCTGGAAACACGACATCCAAATCACACAATGTGTCACAGTGTCACGAGTAGACAAACAGCAGATTAGAAAAATCTATTTTGGCACTTTTAGCACCACCAATAACGAATTGGCATCCGAAAGACTTTAATCCTGTTCAAAGCTAGGTACAAATTAAGAACAGATAAGTTTGACGATATAAAGAGACAGAAGGTGCTGAAGCCTCATGAAGAACATCAGCAATTTTTTTGGAGGCAAGACATAAGACAGTTGGATCAATGTAACTGATGTGCTGGATGAGGGGCTAAGGCAGGAAATATGATCTTGTGAGTGGAATCTCAAGCTTGTGAAATTATGTGCTATTTGATTGATTATTTAAGTCAAATTGCTTGGAACATTTACTATGTCATGCATATTTCATAAATGCCAATGGGAAGAGTATCTTAATTAGCATTGTCAAGCATAAATCGAACAAATAAGCATCTATTTAATCAACAAGCTGAGGCCGATTCAGTCAAGAACAAGTCAACTACTGCAGATCTGTTGCATGATTCTAGACCCAATCTTACCTTCCTCTATATGGACCCTTGAACAGACTACTGAACAGTTGCCATGGTTAAGTCTACAACATTGATTAACAGACTCTCAGAGAAACATTGTACATTTCTCCTGGCGATGTCAGTGATGGAAACATTTGCATGCATGCAAAAAAGTGAAGCATAAATTATAAGAAGAATAATGTCTAGTTTCGCCTGTGTGATGCCAGCTGCAGGCAAGTAAACTGTATCACTGTATCTAAACATATCGCAAAGGCTTTTAATGATGAGACCTAGAACAACCCAGTATAACAAAATCACAAAATCGGATGCTTGCTTGTAGCACATACTTGATTTCAACAACATCGTCTGGCTAGATCACACTTTAACAAACTTAAAGTGCAGAAAAGGTTGAGGAGTTCCTAAGAAAAAAGAATATAAATCTTAGGAAGAGCACTTGATTCATGGACAGAAGATAACAAATAGATCTAAAAAAACTAAAATCAAAGAAAACTGTGATGCTCATAAGACAGAAAATTAAAGTATTTTGGACATAATAACAGAAACTCAACATTGCTGGCGAAGACCATCATTAGGAGGCATCCGCAAAGAGAAAGAGGAACCATGGAGAAGATGGATTCAAAGTGTAACTGATGGTTTGAGCAAGCAAGCTAGAGGCAGGACATAACTGGTTATAGAGAAAACTCAAACCAACAAATTATGCTAGGAAAGCGTATGCTTGCTATGGGAGGTCTTCCGACTATTTTAAAAATCTGTGGATTGTGTCTTGCCAACACGTGGAGTTGCACAATGGTGATACCCCCAAACAAACGCATGCAGCTTTGGCTATCTGTCCTAGTTTGAACAATTCCATATTAGCCTCTCTACGCATGAGCTCGGTAACAGTGGTTTTCTTACCTACCTAAATTTGGCCCAAACATACTGGGACAAGCTATTGATGAAAATACTACATGAATCAACTGCCTTTGCTAAATTTCCCAATAATCAAAGAATAGTACAGAATCAGCAACTCGAAGTGGCACAGACCCAGTAGTTCTTGTTGCGGCATTGTTCAGCTTATAAATAGTAAGTCACAACTGTTTGTCTGTCATCACAAGCTCATTGCAGATTCAGTCTTTAAAACAAGACACTTGCTTTGTAACTGACATAGTATCTTCTTCTTTAGTTCTGTTCTTTAACCAATTTTAATCACTCTTGTGATATGTTTGATCTTGCCAAGAATGTGTATCACGTTGCACATTGGTTTGAGAGGCCCTAAACGCATAGACTTCTACACGTTTAGGACATGTGCAACTGATTTCAGCCAAACTTCCTTAGTCGCCTCTTACGACATGCATGGCAGGTAACAGTGACAGAATAAACCTTCTATATAGAAGAATAAACCTTCTATTCTTTACACCCCAAATTTGAGCCCCGGTAACCACTCGGCAACATAGTATCTACAACAACGCACATTCTTTGTAACAGCACATAGTATCTACAACAACACACATGCTTTGTAACAGCACATAATATCTACAACAACACACTTGATCTGCAACAACACACTTGATCTGCAACGACACATACTTGCTTTGTAACAAAACTTAAAGCGCCCAAAAGTAGTTGAGAATGTTCCTAATCTGGAACTACGTCACAGAAGTAAGAAAAGTTGCACAGCATGAGCTTGGTTTTCACCATAGATCATACACAAGCGTAAATAAACAACTGAAAAATGATCAATAAAGGATGTTGAACATACGATGCAATACAGACCAAAAATGTCCGGGATTGTCAGGACAGATAAACTCAAACATTTCCAATGGCTGACAATTTAGGATGTCTCTGTCCCACATGCGTAAGAGCCTATGAACCGAGGTGCAACATGTAGTCGTTCTTGGCACAAACCAAACATAATACACAGAGCAATTAAACTGGTTAATAAGAACGAACTCAAACCAACAAACTCACACTGCAAAATAAGCAGCAACGAAGAAGCCGAGAGGCTGGCAAAAGAAGGAGGCGAATGCCGAGACTGATCATGAGATCAGCTATGGGAGGCCGGGAAAACCCATCGGCTGGCAGTACAATAAAAATGGTAGAAATACCACCCACAACACAACAGCAGTGATGGCTACTATGGTCTGTCTCGCAGTGAACAAGTTGCCATATTTCGCCTCCGTACCGGCCATAGCAGACTCCAGGTGTTACCAGAACCAAACATAGACATTGAGCAAAGCGTAGTCACAAAAAATAACTACATGTGAAATCGTTGCCTGCGAAAAGTTACCAACAACACAAGAAAAGACAGAATCACTAACATCAGCATAAGAAAGAAAGTTGGCACAAAACCGTGCTTGAATTACATAGAGAAATAAAGAATGAAGTGGTTTGGCCACTTAATAAGAATGCATCCAAACTCCACAATATACAGAGTCTTCTACAACAGAACATCAAGAAAGAAGGCAAGAGGAAGACCACGGAAAAGATGGTTAGATGGCATAGCAGAATCCTGTGAAAGAGCAAAAATAACAATCACACAAGCCACCAGAACAGCGCAAGACAAAAACAGAAAACACGACACTGGGCAACAACCCGGTAGCAGTGTGATGACAAAAGAAGAAGAAGAAGATTGGAACAACTAGCCTGTGCCACTTGTGATAAGGCAGACATGATGGCAGAGCATAGACTGCCAGCTGTTAGCAGCCTGAGAAAGAACATGGGCCAATAACACAGAGCTTGAGAAGCTGTACGGATGTACGGAGGGACAGAGTCTCTAAAAGCAACAGTAAAATTCATGATAAAATTTGGTTCATCAGTCTAGGCGGGATCGCGCGGAGAGAAACCAATAACAAACATTATGCCCATGACTTTTAGCTGGTCTATGAAATTATTGAACATATATTATGTTCCACTGTTTCAGTATTGACAATAAGTCGCTAGCCAGGGAAGCTTGGAGCTGCCCTATTGTTGACACAACAACGAAAGATGTGAGTAACAGATTTATAGCAGGAACATTTATTGTATATGTATATGTGTGTCTATCCCGGGGATGAAAACTACTCTGTTTATACTTCTCCTTCTTTGCATTCGGTTTGTGTGCTCGTCTAAACCATGAGATGGGTTGCGTCTATAAAGCTGCATATCAGTTGGAGCTCCTCAAGAGCTCCCCATAGCTTGCTCTGTAAGCTTCGTTCATGAAGCCATGTTTTATTTTGTTGGTGTATATATGATGGACATGACTGCAGGATGTGCTCTGGAGTCTGTGTTTCTGTCTGACATGCACACTGTGGAATCTGAGCAGGCTTTATTCTGTGCATGTGATGGTTGAACCTGCAGTGACCTGTTCTTAGGCAAACGATTGTTGTGTGCTGTTTTGTGTTTAGTTCTGCTGATGGTATCTTGTGTGCTGTTTTCTGTTTAGTCTGCTGATGGGATCTTGTGGGTGTTTGCTGTGGGTTTGTTGATGCCACAACTCTTGTATTTTCGCTGAAGTGTGTCTTGATTTCTGGTAGTGGCACTGGGTGTTTGTTACAAACACCCAGTGTCGTATAAGTTTTGTTCCCTCCTTAGCCAGCCTGTCTGCTCTCTCATTTCCTGGTACGCCACTGTGGGCTGGTGTCCACTGGAGAATAATTTGGTTGTGTTCTGAGAGCTTGTTTAGCTGTAGTGTCAGCTCTCTTTCCATATTATCTTCGTGGTTCCCTTTGTGTGGCTTGCAGGACTGACATGCAGTCGCAAAGGAAAACAAGCTTGTTGTTTTATATGTTTCTTTGTTGAAGTATTTTTGTGGCCTGTTTGTACAATATTGAGCAAATATGACTGGGTCGAGTCACTATATGGGCATCTAGATGATTGATAAGTCCCACGTAGGTTTGGAAGCCTCTAAAACATAGATTCCCAAACTTTTTCAGCTCACCGCCCACTTTGCACAACATAAACTTTGTAACGCCCCTCCACATTATAACAGTTTGTCAACGCCTCCCTCCCACATATATACATGCTCTATTTTCTCTTTGACATAGAAAATTGATATATATTTCTGTAATACGTGGTCAATTTTCAAATGATTATATACATGAAATAGAAAATTGATGAAATAATGGATCGTGTAAGATGGGCATAAGATGAATTAAAATGCAGAATTCAAATTTTAAACGATTATTCAATCGAAAAAGCCACAAAAATAATTAATCTTAAATTATTTATTATTAATTTCTTCTTTAAGGAGCCACCGACCCTAATCGCCTGAACACCCCCCAAATTCTTCTGAACCCACTATCGCCCTCTAGAATGCTTCACCACCCACTTTGGGAAATGTTGCTGTAGAACAATATGACTTGGGTCAAGTCACTATATAGGCATGTAGGTTTGGAAACCTCTAGTACAGTATGACTTGGGTTGAGTCACTATATGGGCATATAGGTTTGGAAACCTCTAGTACAGTATGACTTGGGTTGAGTCACTATATGGGCATGTAAAAGTAAAAAGTAAAGGAACCCTTTCATACCATGTGGTATATAGGGCAAAATAGTGTTAGGCCTGTATTATTCATTGACCGTCGGCACACGTTAGGTGATGTGGTCAGCATCACGCCAGCCGCCTTTACTTTCCCAGAGCATGTCTGGTACCCAGTTGAGGCTGGGTCGACCTGAGAGCCGCGTGGTCGGGAAATATTCCACGCACACTGCGGGAGTTGAACCCGGACCACCAGCCTTAAGAAGCGAGTTCACTAACAACTATGCTACCGGCTCTCATATGGGCATGTAGATGACTAATATGTCCCATGTAGGTTTGGAAACCTCTAGGACAGTATAGGTTTGCAATTGTTAGATGTTGCATTGCTTATCTGACTTGTCTTGTCTGTTAGGCTGTTGCAGTTGTTGGAAGTCACACAAGACATTGCATCGTAACGTAGTAATGTATGCTAAGTTGTTGAAAGTCACACAAGACATTGCGTAGTATTGTATGCTAAGTTGTTTGATCATGGGCAGCAACCTACCACATGTCAATATTTATACCAAAAGTTTTAGCGAGAATCTATTATTTGATTGTTGTTCTTCTCCTTCTGCGTTTGTCTGCTATGAATTCAGGCGTAGTCAGGCTGCATGGTTATGGCTCTTCCGACTAATTTTTGTAGGCTGAAAAGCTTCTGTTTCGGATGGGCCTGTCCTACACATGAAGGGCCTAACCGGGTTCAACATTTTAATCGTTCTTGGCAAAGATTGTTTATATATCACAATGAGAATGATAAAAAAAAGTAGAGAAGAACATACGCAAACAAACTGATTTTTGCATGAAGACCTGCTTTCCTTACTATCAGTGTCCCCACCATACAGGTATACCTTCTCCGACTTCAGAGGTACTTGGAGTTTAGATCTTCAAGTAGTGATCTGTGGTCAGGAAACCTATAGTCCAAACCACTTGCCATGAGCTTGTGGAAGCAATCTCTCTGGGATTCTGTTGACTGTATTGTGAACAAATCACATAGTATTTGTGATTGCTTCCACACTACCACATTTCCATTTGGTAGCTCTCCATCAGTCCCCACCCACTTTGCCAGACTACTTAGCCTTAGTATGTTTCCAGGGCCACCACATGGAGGTGCTGTAGGGTCTTGATAAGTACCAACTCACTGACCCTGATGCATCGTTGTCACTTTGTTTCATTGCGCCTGTGGCTCATTTGGTGTTTCTGTGTTTGCCTATCTTATACTATCTCTACTTACCCAGCCAGGCTGTAATGATGCATCCTGTTACACGAACCAACACTTGGAGAGGTAGCGTCTTGGTCAGTTTGATTGATTGATAGGATAATCATCATTGCACTTCGGTGAGTAACTGTGTGTGCTCCGATCTCTTTCTTACACAGGAAGATATCAGCGGCAGTGCACAAACTCCATAGCAGCAGCAAGGGTCTCCAATGTAATTTGAAGATGATGAAGACATTTTTTAGAAATTTTATTTTTAATCTTCCCAATGAATTTTGCCAGGGCAGCGGCTTTCCATCCTGCTCTTTTCGATTTTGAACTGCCAAGTGTTCTTTTACATGCTCAAATTGAACACATGACCTATGTTTTATCATCCATCTCCGATAGGACTAGGAACTCGATCTCACCTACACTGAGATCAGGGATCTCTGTGCCAAGGGTACTTGATCAGTTACATTTGACCGCCCGAGTGGTTACCGGGCCCAAATTTGGGGTGTAAAGAATAGAACCACAGTTACCTGCCATGCATGTCGTAAGAGACGACTAAGGATGTTTGGCTGAAATCGGATGCACGTGTCCTAAGCGTGTAGAAGTCTATACGTTTAGGGGCCTACCAAACCAATGTGCAACGTATACACGTTCTTGGCAAAGATCAAACATATCACAAAGAGTGATTAAAATTGGTTGTAAAGAACGAACGCAAAGA
Source organism: Arion vulgaris (assembly GCA_020796225.1). Classification (NCBI taxonomy): domain Eukaryota; kingdom Metazoa; phylum Mollusca; class Gastropoda; order Stylommatophora; family Arionidae; genus Arion; species Arion vulgaris. Next base: position 29,281,083 of record CM036770.1, read on the forward strand.
AGAAGAAGAAGAAGAGAGTTACATTTGACAAACCTTGACTTATATCTTATTATTCACCGAGTTTGATTGATACAAAATAAATTAACTTAATTTTCTTTTCTCTTTCAGTATCGAGTCTTGCTATATGTGAACAGACAACAACAAGTTACAAATGCAAAGATAACTTCAGCGTTCTCATTCAATGTAAGAAACATGAAACAGTGTTCATCTTTGTTGTGTTTTTATTGTGTTTTTATTGTCACTTGTGTTTTGTGAGCAGATTTTTTGTGTCAATAGATGTCTTCTTCTTTGTCGTACATTCCATATCAATCATGTGTTAAACCACTTTTTGTGATTTGTATGTGATTTATGTCTAAGAGCATTTTCTTCGAACGCTCCATCTGACCACATGTTAACCACTCTTTGTGATTTGTATGTGATCCAAGCCTAAAAGTAATTGTTCATTGTGCCAGTTATACACATGCAAGTATGCCAGCACATCCGATGATTTTTATTTACTATGGTAGCTTCCCTAGACCCCTATGTCAGTCTCCTCTTACGACATGCCTTGTAGGTCGCAGTGTTTAGTTTAGTTTTTAGTTTAGTTTAGTCGTCGGATCACCATCACTGCACGTCAAACAAATTAGTCCATAAGTGCTCCGATCTCTCCCTTAGTATGTCCATCAGCGTGTGGCGACTAACGACACCGGTTCTTTGTTGGTTTACAATTCTTCTTTGTCTGCCAGCATAGCGTTCTTGTCGAGCTACACCACACTTGACTTTGAGTTCTTGCAGTCTGGTTAGTGTTGTGCATTCACCGCTATGCAGTGTTACCCTAGTAAATAAAAAGCGTAGCAGAAATCGGATGTGCTGGCCTACTTGTAGGCGCAATACTGGCACAACGTACAATTGCTCTTAAGCTCAGATCACATACAAATCACACAGATTGGTTAACAAGATATGGAGCATTCAAAGAAGACTTTATTCATTGCATCTATACCTGATTATCTTCTTCTGCGTTCGCCCACTATGAATTCAGGCCTAGCAATGGCACCTTGGGTGATGCTTCTGACTGATTTTTGTGTGAAAGCTTACTTACCATTTTATTGGTGTCCCTTGCCATACAAGCAGGTATTCTCCAACTTCAGAGGAATACCTAATTATAATACTTCTTTTTCTGCGATCAACTTCTGCTATGCAACTACTCTGGCATGTGTCATAAACAGGGCAGTGCGCTTGAGGTCTTCACAGATCCCCCATAGTTCGTTTTGAAGGGTTGTTTCTGTTGGCCAGATTTCCATTCTCACACTGTTCAGACTGGGGCAGTCTTGTAGGATGTGCTCTGGTGACTGTTTAGGTGCTCCACAGGTGCAGGCAACAGTCCCTGAGGCCCATTTTATGGAGTTGTGATCTGAGACCGAAGTGTTCTGGGTCTGAAAACTGTGGTCTGCACTTTTCTGTTTAGTGTATTTATACTGACATGCTCTGGGTTGTATCCTTCATTTGTTTTTCTACATCATTTTTCTGGATTTTTTCAGGAGTCTTTGCATTGATTATAATACTTGCTTATGTTTATTTCTGCAGATACAACAGAACAACTATGCTAGTTTCTATGACGATGCTCGACAGATGTGGTCGATTATGTTTGACACTCCAGAAGCAGCGGAGAAATTTGCAAAAGAAGTACGTTTCTATTTTTTTTTTTGGTCTTCAATTTGTTTGCTTGAGAAGAAAGATAATCATGTCTCTCGTTGTTGTTATCAAGTTATGTCTCTCGTCATTGTTGTTGTTGTTTATCGAACCCGATAAAGAATGTTAAATGATTGCAAATCTACAGTTGTGTTCTTGCACCTGATAAAAACTGCCCTTCCTAGTTTGACTATCTTCTAAGTTACATCAGGGACTGCCCGAGTGGTTACCGGGCCCAAATTTGGGGTGTAAAGAATAGAACCACTGTTACCTGTCACACATGTTGTAAGAGGCGACTAAGGAGGTATGGCTGAAATCGGATGCATGTGTCCTAAGTGTGTAGAAGTCTATGCATTTAGGGGCATATCAAACCAATATGCAACGTATACACGTTCTTGGCAAAGATCAAACATATCACAAAGAATGATTAAAATTGGTCATAAAGAACGAACGCAAAGCAGAAGAAGAAGAAGAAGACATCGGGACACGGTGCTACAAAGTTTGATCACTCCCATGAGATCTTCCTGTGTAAGTAAGAGATTAGAGCACACATGGTTACTTACCGAAGTGCAATAATAATGGTTCAATCAGTCAGTCAAAGCGAGTCTTCTTCTTCTCGTTCGCTCTTGTTCAATGTTTACGCAATGAGTCCGGTTCTCTGGATGTGTGTTGTTGTGTTTGTTAGTTCATCGAGGCTTCCAAACAGCTTTGTATGAATGTGTGTCTCTGTTGGCCAGTGTTCTTTCCGTAGTTGATTCATCAGAATATTGCAGGATGTGTTCAGCTGTCTCTGCTGTCTGTCCATATGCACATGTGGGTAATGAAACTAGTTTTAGTCTGTGTGTCTGTTCAGTCTGTTGTGTTCTGTGTGTCTGTTGAGTCGAAACAATAACACAAGCCTTGCTCTGTCTAGATAGTGGTAATTGTCTGTTTGCTGGCTTTCTTTTTTAATGGCCTTGATGAGTGTTATATTTTCCTGGCGCCCAAGTGGTTACCGGGGCCCAAATTTGGGTGTAAAGAATATAACCACTGTTACCAGTCACTCATGTTGTAAGAGGCGTCTAAGGAGGTTTCGCTGAAGTCGGATGCATGTGTCCGCTAGGAATGCTAACCCGAAACAAATGCTTGCAGAAAACGGATTCTACGGTCGCCAATCTGCCTCGGAGATTTAGCCATGCAGTAAGAATGTCAGACCTACCATCTCGAGGGTGGCCAAAACTTACTGCAGGAAGAGGTCGACACAAACGGGAAACAGAAATCATAGGAATTATATCCTACAGAACTGCCCCAGTATGCAGACTTGAGAAGAAAGAGGTGGCCCACTTACACTAGCGTCCAAGACAAACTGTATGGCATGGCTGATAATCTGAGGTAGACGGCTGCCTTTATTAGAAAATCCGAAATCCCAATCTTGTGAGAATGCAGAAGAAGAATATTTTCTTGGAAACTATTTGAATCCTTTGTTCCTGTGTTGCTCCTTCTTTAGCTAATTTGTCTCCTCACTCGTTTCCTGGTATGCCACAGTATGCTGGTATCCACTGCTGCACAACCCATCAAAGTTAGTGATTACTAAGCTGTGTAGCATGTATCTTGCAAACATTATTAATTGGTGTCTGCGCAGAATAGAGGGACTAAGATGGTATGATAGGGTCACAAATGAGTAACTTATAGAGAGAACAAGACAGATTCCAGTGAACGAACAGGTTAATAAAAGACGCTGGCGCTGGATAGGACACACTTTGCGAAAACATGAGGGGAATATAACAAGAAGGGTACTTGCCTGGAACCCACAGAGACAGCGAAAGAAGGGGAGGCCAAGAAATACATGGAGACAAGATTTGGAGGCGGAGATCAATAATATAAAGAAGAGATGGAGGGAGCTGCAGGAGATAGCTAGAGATAGGAAGACTTGGCATGAGTTGGTTGAGGGCCTACAGCCCAATCTAGGTTAAAATGGCAAAAGAGAGAGAGAGATAGCATGTATCTTATAAAAATTTTCTTGAAACAATATTCTCAGATTGCTTTAGCCAAGGCGAACTCTGGGCCACAGACAGATTTAATTCAGCAAGATCTGACACTTGGTGACGGAGGCAGTCTGGAGACTGGGGATTCTGCAGAAGTCAAGTATACAGGCTGGCTACTAACCAATGGAACATTTGGAAAAGTTTGTACTTAATTAAAAATAATTAATAATAATAATTCCTCGTCGTTGTACATTACATAGTACCAGCAAGTAATTTCTCCATACTGCTCTATCCTGAGCAACTCGCTCAATCTCCTCCGTTGAACTGAGACCACCATTTCTTGCCTCTCTCAGTAAAGTTTGTTTCAGTTTCTCCCTAGGGTGTCCTCTCTTTCTTGAACACTTTGCCTCCCACTTCAATGCCTGCTTTGATATTCTTTGATCATTTCTTCTCGAGGTGTGCCCAACATATCTCCTTCTCATAACAGTTGTTACTAGTGGTTGACCAGACATTTCTTTGAATTCATCACTTCTCCTGAATTTGTCCCATTTTATGTTCATTATTTTTCTATAACATGCTGGACAAGCGCAAAACATAAAGCTGTGTTCTTGTGCCTGAAAACTGCCCTCCTGGAAGAACTGGGGTAGGTAATGTTGCGAGTGCAAAATCAAAAGTAGCGTCTAAGGCATAATCTTCTTTTTCTTCTTTGCGTTCATTCTTTACGACCAATTTTAATCACTTTTTGTGATATGTTTGATCTTTGCCAAGAACATGTATACGTTGCACATTGGTTTGGTAGACCCATAAACGCATAGACTTGTACATGTTTAGGACACATGCTTCCAATTTCAGCCAACTAAGGCATAATGAAACTGCCCTTCCTGTTTACTTGTGTTTGACCTCAGTTTATTGTTCCTGTCCTCTAAAGGGAAAATACAGAGTAAAAACTGCAAATTGCCTGGTGCAGACAAACATCCCAGAGCACTTGAGAATGTTCCTAATCAGGAATAACTTCAACATGCCAGAAAAGCAAGACTGAAAATGTAAAGGATTGTCCCCCTGTGAAAATCCAAACATTGGCAAAGGCCGACACTTTTTGGACTCGATTGTCTTGCATGTGTAGAAAAAGCCCACAGCACGCAACGATCCTGGCTCAGATTAATTAAAGGCCACAATAAGCAGCCAATAATTGATTGCTTAACTCTTTCCACGCCCATTTATTTCCTCAGTTTTACACATTTAATTTAAGGGAGGTAAAAATGCAATGGGTTATTTTTTTCAAATCATAACTACTCATCAATAAATAAACATATATATATCTTATCATATACTACTTTGAAGAAAACTGGACAACCTATTAGAATAACAAAGTTAAATAGCAATACATGGAATATTTTAGAAGAAACTGGGACAAATATGACAACATAAATAGAAAAATTATAAATTGTTAGTGATATATGCAACACTTACTTGACATTATAACAGCATCTTCAGAATGTATCCCTATGTGCTTCTAGAAATTATTTTGTAATCCAATTTGTGAAGTCCAGGCAAAATTTTATAACAATATATCCAATAGAAATGAAGATATGATGAAACGTTGACACACAATTATGATGATGAAAATGTTAGCAAAACACAAAAATTGAAAAATGACAAAATAAACTGTACACTGTACACTGTGACCATGCAGTTAGTGAATAACTGACTACACTTTGTGGAAGGCCTCAAAACAATCCTTAGGATGTAAATGTGGCTGATTCGGGCATCCTAGGCAAACAAAGTGGGTGCGCTTGCTTCGTGGGAGTAGCACAGACAACACAACTTCTATCCCGTTTGATATAAGAAATGATGTGTTTCTTATCTTGGAGGGCTGCCATGGGGTTTGCAGCTGGTTGTCGACCGCGCCGAGAGCAAGACCTTCTTCAGGAAATGTCACAGCGGCACGCTGTGTTAGCTGTGTCAGAAGCTCTCGTTTGAACTTCTTCAGGACAATCCTGCGTGTCTGCTTCGCCCCAAGGTGTACAGAATGAAGGAGTTGACTTGGGTGACTTCAAGTAGCCAATAAAACACCTTCTTCCACCATTTTATTGTTTTCCTTTCAAAAGAACAATAATAGGTGACTTTTTGGTCTAACTTGTCACACCCATTCATGTATTTGTTGTATTTGTGTATCATGGATGGCTTGTCAACATCCTTGCATCGTGTTGTCTCAACAACCGCGTCTGTGCTCACCATGAGGACACTCTTCTTGCTTTTATCCCTATAACCAACGCACATCATGGTTTCATCCTGATTTTGAAACCAGCGCATTTCACGGTATGCAAGGTTGAGGGACTTCAGTTGCAGAGGAAAGCCAACGCGATTGATGTTGAGCGTGCCTGTGTAATATTGCTTATGCTCAAGCAGGTAATCAACAAGGACACGGGTCGTGTAAAAACGATCTGCATATATCTTATGCCCTGTTCCAACATTAGCAAGTAATGTATCAAATATTTTCACTGCGTGACTTGATGTATAATCAATTTCAGGATTATAAGATGTGTCCGCACTAAAATATGGTAAGATGTTGTGGACGTATCCGAGCGAGTCGCACAGGCCAAAGGTTTTTATATGGTATTTGCTTGGCTTGCTGGCATTGTACTGCTTGAACTTCCACCTCCCTTTATACCCGATCACCATCTCATCAATACTGAGTTCTTGATATGGGTAGAACGCAGCTCGGCATATTTTTCAGGAGAACATTCATGAAGGGTTCAATTTTATCTTTTCCTTCAGAATGTTCCTCGCCTGCATGGAGCATCGTAGATATATCTTGGAAGCGTTAGAGTAAACATTACGTGGAACCATGGAGCATAAAACTCAGGTGCCAGAGACCAGTAATCAGGGATCTCAGGCCGTCTGGCAATTCCAATCATAATCATTACGACCAGAAATTTATCAACCTCGTGGACGTGAATGTCAACCAACGAGAACACTGACCGTTGGAGAGATGGAGTGTTGACAATAATTTTACTCCTGGCATAAGAGTTTATTGTCTTCATAAGTAAAGACTTTACCTCATCATCAAACAGCAATGAAAAACATTCAAGTGCTGTCGAATCTGAGGTAAGCCCTGACTCAGGAGACACACCTGGCTGTTGCTTTGGGTGGAATCTAAAAGCATTTTTTTGTAGAGCCTTCTCTTATCTCCTGCCATTCCTCTCTTACCACTGGCACTGGGGCAGCTGTTGTTCGAGCTGCAAATTTTCCTCTACCTCTGCCGTTTCCAGTACCAGTATTTACAGCAGATCTCGGACGTTTTGGCACAGGCGGCTCAGCATCGGAATCATACTGGCTGCAGCTAGCTGCTCCAGTTGGGCTTTGATGGTTTGAATGATTCTCATTTGCCTGAATCTCTTCGATATATTCGGAATCCGAATCATCACTAATACTACTAATACTACTATTATCAGAATCATTCATACATTTTCTAAGAAAATAAGCGCCTGCTCGCCTGAAACACGATAGTACGCTTGTTACCTGATGGGCCTGGTTCCATATTGATTTGTTTACAAAAAATGCGTCTGTAGCAACGAAAAATAAACTTGAAACAAATTGCAACGTGGGTGAGTGAACGATGAAATCAAAAGTGAAAGTGACGCTATTTAAGTTAGGAACCGGAAGAATACTATTAAAACTAAAATTAGTAGAAGTAAAACTAGAAAGACGTATAAACGGAACAATTCGAACGACGAATGGCGAATGGCGAACGAAACAACTTGAATGGCGAGGATCGGCTAAAGCGCAACAGAAGTCGCGTGGCGCAGTGTGCGCTTAAAGCGCGGAAAGAGTTAAGTGAATGTAAACCCTTCGTCTGTTCGTACAGGTGGTCGCTCAGTACTTCCTCTAACATTAATCACTCCAGGTCATATAGAGTGGTCATAGAGTGATTGGTTGCTCTTTGGACTCTCTTTCTCTCTCTCTTTCTCTCTCCCGCTCTTTTGACCATTTTGATACTTTTATTGTGATATATAAACAGCATTTGCCAAGAACATTTGTTTACGTCACATTATTCAGCGCTATTTGAAGCTTTGGTGCTTATCCTTCGGCGACATGTCCGGTTTCAGCCAGCGCTAATGGTTTGCTCCCGTCAGCCTTTGGCTGACCCAGCTTTCCTGCAAGGCGGCAGGTTGTTATTTTCTTTTAAGGTAGCGACCCTTAGACAACTTTCCCTCCCGGGTTGTTGAGCGTCATCTGCCCAGGTTACCTGTTTTTTGTGTGACTACTTGGTTTGCCTACTGTCCAGTTTTATGTATGGGTTGCTCCGCTAGCCTTTGATTGTCCCCACTCTAACTACAAGGCAGTAGTAGCTCTGTGGACTATAATCACATGCAGATTGCCAAATGTGGTCAATGAGTGGTGTTTCTATAGCACCTACTGCGCTGGAACTGAGGGGTTACTGCAGTGGTCGCCAATAGTCTCTACCTGAGTAGGAATTTCCACAATTCTAGAAATAGCAAACATGTACATGATTAAGTAATAATGTTGAATCTACAACACTAACCAGACTGCAAGAATTCCAAGTCAAATGTGGTGTAGCTGGAAAAAGAACACTATGCTGGTAGCCAAAGAATAATAGTAAACCAACAAAGAACTGGTGTCGTTAGTTGCCACACGCTGAGAGGCATACTGAGGAGGAGATTGGAGCACTTATGGAATAATTGGTTTGATGTGCAGTGATGATGATCCAACTAATCTAAACTGAGCATAGCAATACTCGTCTAAAGTTGTTGGAATCTTCTGGGTCTGCAAGAAAGCCAGGTACTCTCCCCTGCTCAAATGTAGGAAAAATGGTGGAAACCTATACTTCCTGGGATTCACAACAACAACAATTCCTTGGCATCTTTAAAAGAAAAAGTTGATCATGTTACCAGTAGCCTGCACTGTATCCATTTTATACACAAGATTCTTATTTTCATTGGATGATATTATTTTATTTCAACAGGTGTTTGACCAATCAGTAGCAGAGAATTATTTCAGGTTCAGGGTTGGAAAGGGCAAGGTCATTAAGGTAATATTCACTTCTACAGGTTGAATATCTAGAAATATATCTTGCTATTTGCTTATGAACTTATTCAGGATTAAATTGTTTGTTTTGTCTTTATGACTAAACCCTTGCAAGTCAGTGATTGGCAGAGTGAAACCAAAAAATGGTTAGCAGCGTTAAGCACTAAAAGAATCTGAGAGACCATGGAAGGCCAGAACGTCGAAGCACCAGGTGCCATGGCTACACCTGAATTCATAGCGGTAAAGCAGAAGAAGAAGAATAAGTCTTATGTGAAAAGTAAATAGAATATTCAGAGATGTTTAAGCTAGAAGACACATGTAAACAATGTGTCTGGGTTGATGTTCTGATGCTAACCAAGATCCTACTCCAAACATCACGGAGGGGTGTGTTTCTTGTCCAGAATCAATCAATCAAGTGACGTGCCTGCCGGCGTAGGCGATCATGTCTCTCCACAACTCTCTGCTTGGTGCATGTAATCAGTTCTGACGTTGATCTTTTGTCGAACCATGATGTCAGGCCATCCAACATTTTCTCCCTCTGTCTTCCACGATAGCTCCTTCCCTGAATTTTACCTGTAGTCACTAAATGTTCTAAACCTTCTCTTCGCATTATATGCCCAAAGAACCTTGATTGTCTGATTCTTATTCCTTTGATAAGGTTTCTTTGTGTGCAGGCCTAAAATGCAAAGGATTAGTTTGAATGCACTAGGGTTTGACTCTTATGGCTCGGTCCCTCTCTACAGAAATAACAAACTACCAGCTGAGAGTATTTCACTGGGGTATCCACATATGGCACGCCCCTTCTCTGCAGCAATAACAAACTATCTTTTGAGAATATTTCACTTGGGTATCCCTGTATGGCTCGGCCCCTCTCTACAGAAATAACGCACTACCTGCTGAAAGTATTTCACTTTGGTTTGGTCTGTATGGCTCGGCCCCTCTCTACAGAAATAACGCACTACCTGCTGAGAGTATTTCACTTGGGTATCCCTGTATGGCTCAGCCCCTCTCTACAGAAATAACACACTACCTGCTGAAAGTATTTCACTTGGGTATCCCGCATGGCTCGGCCCTCTCTACAGAAATAACGCACTACCTGCTGAAAGTATTTCACTTGGGTATCCCGTAAGGCCGCCCTCTCTACAGAAATAAAATACTACCTGCTGAAAGTATTTAACTTTGGTTTGGTCTGTAAGGCTCGGCCCCTCTCTACAGAAATAAAACACTACCTGCTGAAAGTATTTCACTTGGGTATCCCCGTAAGGCTCCGGCCCTCTCTACAGAAATAACACTACCTGCTGAAAGTATTTCACTTTGGTTTGGTCTGTAAGGCTCGGCCCCTCTCTACAGAAATAACGCACTACCTGCTGAGAGTATTTCACTTGGGTATCCCTGTATGACACAGCCCCTCTCTACAGAAATAACGCACTACCTGCTAAAAGTATTTCACTTGGGTATCCCCGATGACACGGCCCTCTCTACAGAAATAACACACTACCTGCTGAAAGTATTTCACTTTGGTTTGGTCTGTATGGCTTGGCCCCTCTCTACAGAAATAACATACTACTTGCTGAGAGTATTTCACAAAGCACAAACTCTATAGCTCCGGCAACAATCTTAAGGATTTCCTTAGAAAAAATGCACTCAAGAACTGAATGATGGGGTCTGGATTTGAACCACAATAATAGGTTGATCGGTGTCTTGAATCTGAAATGTGACCTATAAATATGCTGTTTCTAACATAATGCATCAGATACAAGTGACCTATGACCCCAACAACTGTAGTGATCCTTATCAAGAACAATTTCCCAGTGATAAATTGCTGAGAACCAGTCGCCTGTGTGGTGCCGATGCTCGCAAGGGAAGCAAAGAATAGTACCACTGTGACCTACAAGGCATGTCATAAGAGGCGACTGATGTAGGACCTAAGGAAGCTACCTTAGTAAATAAAAAGTATCGCAGAAATCGAATGTGCTGCCCTACTTGTAGACGCATAACTAGCACAATGTACAATCGCTCCTAGACTCAGATCACATAAAATCAAACAGTTATTAAAGTGAGTCGATATGGAGCAATAAAAAGAAAACTTCCATATCTTACTCAATGCATCACTTTATAATACTGTTTATCACTTTATAATACTGTTTATCACTTTATAATACCATTTATCACTTTTTCCCTGACATTAAATAATGCCTTCACTATTTCTAGGGTTGGGACCAGGGCATGATAGGAATGAAGAAGGGAGCAAAGCGACTGTTGATTATTCCGCCATCTTTAGCGTACAGTTCTCAAGGAGTTGGTGATAGAGTTCCACCCAATGCTACTCTTATATTTGAAGTTCATGTTGTACGGGTAGGAATATTTACTCACATATTCAATTATTAACATACATAAAGGTTACATAGAGTGGTCAACAGGTGGTTCTAGAAAAATTGTTGAAGTAGCCCTTGGGCTATAATCACATACAGATTGACCAGTGCGAAATTGACCAGAGCGACTTCCATGCTAGAAATGAGGAGGTACGACAGTGGTCACCAATAGACCCTACCTGTGCAGAAGTTTTCGCAACACTAAGCATAGCACTACACGCTTAGAGTTGTTGAAGGTTTCTGGGTCTTCAAGAAAGCCCGGGGACTTCCTCCACTCAAATATAGGAAAAGGCGAAATAAACTTCATAATTCCTGGGGGCTTGAAAACAAACAAACAACAAACATCTGCAAGGACCTTACCAAAATCAGAAAAGTGGAGGTGTTGCCTATAGCAAAGCTGAACTTTGCTAGTTACTACATGCTGTGGAAATTCTTGGTTTCAAGGTCAGCATCGATCAAAAATTGTCCATGTGTCCACGGTATGCAGTTGGTATACAGGTTCCCTGACCATCACTTGGGGAACTAAACTACAAGTACCTTTGAGGTCAGAGAAAGCACACCTGTATGATGAGGGATACTGATTATAAGAAAAGCAAGCCTTCATGCAAAAATCATATGGGCCATACTGACTATGTCATGCATCATACTTGAGACCCTGAAACAAACTTTGCTGAGAGAGACAAGAAACATCAGTCTCATTTCCATGGAGGAGATTGAGTGAGTTGTCCAGGATAGAGCGATATGGAGAAATTGCTTGCAGGCCCTATGTAATGTATAATGGTACAAGAGGAATTATTATTATTTATTCACACTGACTACCCCTGAATACATAGTAGGCAAATTAAAGAAGAAGAAGAAGCATTATTGATAAGTCTCGCCCGAGTGGTTACCGGGCCCAATTTGGGGTGTAAAGAATAGAACCACTGTTACCTGCCATGCATGTAGTAAGAGGTTACTAAGGAGGTTTGGCTGAAATCGGATGCACATGTCCGCTAGGGAATGCTAACCAAAACAAATGCTTGCAGAAAACGGATGCACCAGGCCGTAAGGCGCATAACATGGTGCAACAACCCTCACAATGAGGAATGGGATAAGGGATTCTACGATCGCCAATCTGCCTTGGAGATTTAGCCACGTAGTAAGAATGTCAGACCTACCATCACGCGGGTGGCCAAAACTTACTGCGGGTAGAGGTTGGCACAAACGGGGAAGCAGAAATCATAGGAATTATATCCAACAGAACTGCCCCAGTATGCAGACTTGAGAAGAAAGAGGTGGCCCGCTTAGAATAGGGTCCAAGACAAACTGTAAGGCGTGACTGATAATCTTCTTTCTTCTTCTTCTTCAGCGATCTCTGGTCATGCGCTTAATTTACTGTGGACCACAAACTGGGCAGACAGCTTCAGGTCTGTCAGGTTTCCCAAAGCTTAGTTTTCAGGTCGACTGGGTGTGGCCACATGTTGCTTCTCAGCTCACACAGAAGAGGACAGTCTTGCAGGATATGCTCTGGTGTCTGTTCTGCCTGCTGACACTGGCAGAGAGCTGTTTGACTTATTCCTAGTCTGTATAAGTGTTTGTTGAGTCTGTAGTGTCCGGTGCGTAGTCGAAATATAATGACCTGGTCTGTTCTGCTTAGGTCTTTGAGGGAGTCTTTTCCATAATCATATCCAGTGTTTGTCTTCCAGTCTACTGCAGATTTTCTCTGTATGAGGGTTTTGACCTCTTGAAAAGACAAGGGTTGGTAAATTTGCTCTTTGGCACTGCCCTCCTTAGCTAAGACATCAGCACTCTCATTGCCTGCAATGCCACAGTGAGATGGAATCCACTGCAAGTGAATTTCTGCCTTTTCTGAAAGCTGAGCAAGTTCTCTTTGTAGTTTTTGTACTGTGCTGTCAGTGGATTTAGCCTCCAGGGCTTGTATAGCTGACAATGAGTCTGTAAGAAATACCATCTTGCTTGCAGCTGCTTGCAGCTTATTCATGTGCTGTGCTGCCATCAGAAGGGCTATGAGTTCTGCTTTGTAGTTGGAACATATTCTTCCAGTAGGAGCGCAGAGACACAGTGGTAGCATCTGGTGCCTAATGTACACTCCTGCTCCACCATTCATGGTTGCCTCCATTGCCGATCCATCTGTGTAAATTCTTATCCAGCTGTCTTCTGGAAACATGTAATGGAGATGTTCCATTGTAATTGCTTTTTCACTAGATTAGGCTCGGCATCTTTGCTTAATAATTTAGGGATGGAGGTTGAGAAGTTTAGTGGTACTGAGTCTGGTTCCCAGTGATCAAAAAGCAATTCTTCAGGTATGGAATTATGATTTAGTAGTTCCAAGTATGACTTTCCTATTTCTTTTGCTTTGTGGTTTAGACTTGTGCGCTTAGTCTGTTCTTTGTTCTAGCCGCCATTTTTTCATGCAGTGGATGGTGAGGCATTCTTTTGATCCTTTCAGTCTGTAGAATCACTTTTTCCTTCTTCTGTCTTCCAAGGGCTGGATGTTGGCTGCCTTTTCCATTTCTACAATTGGTGTAGATTTCATGGCTCCCAAAATAGTACGCAGACACCTGTTTTATGTTTTTTCCAGTATCGATTTGTTTGAATGGGCTGCTGATATCCATGTTGATGATGCATATTCGAGGGTCGGTCTAACTGCACCAGTGTACACCTGACTCAGGATTCGAATATCAGCTCCCAGGTAGTTCCAGCCAGCTTCCGCATCACACTTTGTTTCCTCATAGCCTTTCTGTTTGTTTCCATTATGTGATGTTTCCATGTCAGACGACTGTCAGCTTAACTCCCAAAAAGGTTGGAGTATGGGAACGGGAACGATATCATCGTTAAATTTCAGTCTGAAGTGTTCTTCCTTTGTTGACAATGAGAAAAGCGTGGCTATAGTTTTGCTCCGGTTTATTTCTAGACCCCATTTACTTGCCCACATTATGACGCTGTTCAGGCTGGCCTGGAGTTTAAAGATGGCAGGACCCAGAAACTCGGAGGTGTACCACACAGCTAGATCATCAGCATGGGAGAGTGTGATACATGTCTGGGCAGAGTTTGTGGCAGATCATTAATATATACCAGGAAAAGCAATGGGGACAGTACGCATGCCTGTGGGACTCCTGCTCTTAATTTGAATCTGGGACTGTGCACTCCATCCAATTTTACAGATGCTTGTCTATGGGTAAGAAAGTCTTTTATCCAATAGTACATTCTACTCCGTATTCCACTGCGTAAGAGCTTGAGTAGCAAACCATCTTTCCAGACTTTGTCGAAGGCCTTAGACATGTCGAAGAACACTGTGAGGGTTTTCTTCTTTTCTTGGAAGCCATTTTCTATGTCCTGTGCGAGGTATGCCACTTGGTCATCAGTGCTTCTATGCTGCCTGTAGCCTGTCTGGGCTGGATCCAGTTTATGGTTGATTCTAAAACCACTGTGGAGTCTAGTGGTTATCACTTCTCCAGCAGTTTTGCAGTGCAACTTAGCAAACTTATAGGTCTGTAGCTCTGGGGATCCTTTTTGTCTTTTCCACTTTTGAAAATTGGGTGGATTGTGGCATTTTTCCAGATGTCTGGGACTCTCCTGTCTCCAACTATTGTTAAAAATCTGGAGTAGAAGACTCTGTGCTATTGGGCCTATTTGTTTGAGCATGTCGTTTGATACTCCATCTGGTCCCGGGGCCTTTTACGATTGAGCTTTTTCAGTGCTCTCTGCAGCTCAGTCAGTGTGATGTCTACCTCCATACAGGGTTCACTTGTTGCTTTTTTGAATGTAGCATTTATCTCACTTCTGACTTCTTTCCCTTGCTCCTGACTTATTGAGCATGAGCTTTCTTGCTTGTAACACTGGGCCATCAGGGTGGCTGCTCGCTTTCCTGTGAGAAGTTGTTCTCCTTGCTGGAGAACTGTTTTCCCTCTAGATGGGTTGTCATCGTCAGGGCTTTTGTAAGTCTCCACAACTTTTGAGTATCTTTTCCATGTTCAAAGAGGCTGTCTTTTCTTTCCAGGATTTTCTACACTGCTGGTTTCTTTCTCTAACATAAAGGGCCCTTGCTCTATTGTGTTGCATTACATTTGGTCCGTTGGTGCGAGTTCCATTGTATTTCTGGCACTGCAAAGCGAGCTATGGAGAACTTCCATCTCTGGTGTCCAATATGGCTTGTAGTTTTTCTACTCCTCTGGGTATAGCCTTTTTTAGCACTGATAATCTGAGGCAGACGGTTGCCTTTATTATAGAATCCGAAATCCCAATCTAGTGAGAATGCAGAAGAAGAAGATAACAGTCTGTTTATAAAACATGGATTTAGTCTTTTGTTCTAACAGGTCAAGTTCCCTTACTTAGCCTTGTCATATTTTACCGTTGGTTATTTTGTTTGTTTCTGCAATCTTCTCAATGTATACATTGTTATTTAGGCACGTTGGCTTAGTGTTATGCATTCTCTTGTTTAGGTCTTTCTTGTATTTCTTTTCTCCAATCCTGTTTTCATTACTCTTTGTACAGGATGAAGACATCGTACTAAATGGCCAAACACTGGAGAAAGTTGAACATTTTACATATTTGGGTAGTAAAGTGTCAAACAACGGAGACACGATGAAAGAAATAAACTCCTGTATTGCTATAGCAGCTAGTGCCTTCACTAAATTAACGAATATCTGGCAATCTCAAGACCTTAGTATATGCACAAAAGTTAAATTATTTAGGTCATGTGTGATTCCTGTACTGACCTACGGTTGTGAAAGTTGAAATCAACAAAGAAAATTGATAAGAAACTGGACAGCTTTGAGAATAAATGTCTACGAAAATTATTAAAAGTAAAATGGAGTGATTTCGTTTCTAACAACACAGTGAGAGATAGAACACACCAACAACCCGTATCAAATATTATAAGGAAACGAAGGTGGAAATATTTAGGTCATGTTCTTAGATCAGACGAAAAGAGACTAAATCGACAAGTCCTTATGTGGTCACCAGTTGGGAAAAGAAAACGTGGAAGACCAAAGACCACTCTTCGAAGAACCATCCAACAAGAAAGTAAACTATTGGGATGTAAAACCATACAAGATCTCCAACTGCTAGCAAAGAACCGTATCACATGGAGATCTAAAACCTCTGCCCTATGTGCCGCCTTTGGTACGAAAGGAACAAACTAAGTAACTAACTAATCCTGTTTTGCCTCACAGTGTCAGGATAAGAAGAGATTTCTAGAACGAACCCTTGTGTATGCTTCATTAATAGTGTCTTTTGTCGCCTCTTTTATCTCTGAGGTCCACATTTTACATGGCCTGCCTTTTCTTTGTATCTATTGTATCGGAGCAACATTGCTCTTTGAGGCGTGTCTGTTGATAATCTGCTGATGTGGCCAAACCATTTAATTTGTTGTTTCTTGATGAAGTCTAGTACTGTAGTTGTACCCACATTTTTTCCTGATGTCTTCATTTCTCAACCGTGCTTCTTATTCTTGTTTAGGCAATGTTGCAGAAAGGTGAGTCCCCCAGGATTCACCAGCCCCAACTCCATTACCCACGATGGCTCAGTTGCAAGATCAGGATGAGATGGATGACCCAGGGGTTAAAGGTCGCTCAAGGTCAATCAATGAACATCTGTCCCAGGTATGTATTTTTTTAAAAATATGTCAGTTTTTGTAAATGATGTGATTTATTGCACTCCGGCCTGTGTGTTGCCAGGGCCATCAATGGAGCAAAGAATAGTAACACTGGTCTACAAGGCATGAGGTAAGAGGTGACTGAGGTAGGGGCCTAAGGAGACTACTCTAAGTAAATAAAAAGTGTCGCAAAAATAAGACGTGTTGGCATACTTGTAGACTCATAACTGGCACAATGTGTAATCGCTCTTAGGCTGAGATCACATACAAATCACAAAGAGTGGTTTAACAAGCGGTCCATAATGGGCGTTCGAAGAAGAAGATTGCACTACGGTTCCTGTTTTTTGTATTAAAATATATTTCACTTTTTTGTTTGTGTTAGAATATATTCCTCTATTTGTTGGTGGGAGGCTTTCTTTCTGTTTTTCTGTTTTTGTATTAAAATATATTTCACTTTTTTGTTTGTGTTAGAATATATTCCTCTATTTGTTGGTGGGAGGCTTTCTTTCTGTTTTTCTGTTTTTGTATTAAAATATATTTCACTTTTTTGTTTGTGTTAGAATATATTCCTCTATTTGTTGGTGGGAGGCTTTCTTTCTGTTTTTCTGTTTTTGTATTAAAATATATTTCACTTTTTTGTTTGTGTTAGAATATATTCCTCTATTTGTTGGTGGAGGGTTTCTTTCTGTTTTTCTGTTTTTGTATTAAAATATATTTCACTTTTTTGTTTGTGTTAGAATATATTCCTCTATTTGTTGGTGGGAGGCTTTCTTTCTGTTTTTCTGTTTTTGTATTAAAATATATTTCACTTTTTTGTTTGTGTTAGAATATATTCCTCTATTTGTTGGTGGGAGGCTTTCTTTCTGTTTTTCTGTTTTTGTATTAAAATATATTTCACTTTTTTGTTTGTGTTAGAATATATTCCTCTATTTGTTGGTGGGAGGCTTTCTTTCTGTTTTTCGGTTCCTGTTTTTGTATTAAAATATATTTCACTTTTTTGTTTGTGTTAGAATATATTCTTCTATTTGTTGATGGGAGGCTTTCTTTCTGTTTTTGTGAACGTTAAACTGTCTTCCTACTTTTGGTTTGTATAAAAAAATATTCTGGAAACAGACTACTGCACTGTAGTCTGGCAAAGCTGGTAGGGATTGAAGGAGAGCTACCCATGCGATAAGGTAGTAGTGTAAGCGCATCATTAATATTGTGAGATCAGTATGCAATATATATTAGCAGAATTCCAGAGTTGGTGTGTCTACAGTCTCTGGCCGCGAGTTAGGGGTAATGAGCAGCTGATAGAATGGCTGGCATAGCTACAATATCAGACGGAGCTACAATGGACAGAAATGACATTCTTAACGCATTGAGTCTTTCCAAACAGAGGAGTTTCAGGGTTGTGAATCCCAGTGCTGATCAGATTGAGAGAGATGGGTGTCGATATTGGTACAGCCTGAAAAGAACGGTAAACCCAACATGCAAATAGATTGATTAATCAACATCAATCTCAATCAACATCAACATGTTGTGATGGGCCACTGGATGCTGCTAGATTTGTTGAAGTGGAGATCGGAGTACCTATGGATATGTCTGGAGTGCTATGATGAGAGTCTTCTGATAACTGATGTTGTGTCGAAGTAGATGGTTAAGTGCTCGTCTCTCATGCCAAAGGTACCAGGTTCACTCCCTTGTGGAGCCATCGGGATACTTTTACAGAGATCCTTGATTTCAGTGTATATGAGATCGAGTTCCAAGTCCTATCGGAGATGGATGATAAAACATAATTTGAGCACATAAAAGAACCATTGACAGTTCAAAATTGAGAAGGCAGGCTGGAAAGCCACTGCCCAGGCAGAATTGATTAGAAAGATTAAAAATAAAATTCAAACAAAAATATCTTCAAAGTTACATCGAGGACCTGCGGTGCTACGAGTTCGTGCACTGCAGCTGAGATCCTCATGTGTAAGAAAGAGATCGGAGCACAAATGGTTACTCACCAAAGTGCAACGATGATGGTCCTATCAATCAAGAAATCAATCAATCAAAACATATAGATAATTATGGAATCATGTATAGTATTACCACCATGAGGTATCTGTTTGTTGCAGTCTCCAGACACTGGTAAAGCTAAGCTTATCTCTCGAATGGCTAGGATGGGACAACCGATGTTACCATTTCAAGGAGCTGTAGTAGCCCAGCCAGAAGATAGCGATGAAGACATGGTAATACTTCGTTATTTTTGTTGTTGTAATATTCTACCATTAAATTATCACTTCATTATCACAGTAATATTTCTTCAGAGCATTAGAACATGACGAAACATTGGTTCATAAATTTCTTCTTCTAATGCTCCATATCGACCACTTGTTAATCCACTCTTTATCGATATAAGGGAAGACTGCACGGTTGACACAGCAAAAAGCATTCCATGTAACAGTCATAGCTCACAGCGTTGCTCAAGCACTAGCTCAGTAGCTCGGCAAACAGCGGTTATGACGAGCAAGCTCAATCTGCCGTATGCAGTTATATTGCGAGTGCAGAAAGCTGGATTTTGTCATGATTGATGTTCCTTCGACAAGAATTGCAATTCAAGTGATCAACAGTTTTGTGTTGCTACATTAGCGGCGGCCATATGCATTTTATGCGGTGCATATGCGCGTTTTCATTTGTTGAATTATTCTACCAGGAAATTTCACTTATTACATTCAGTAATTTTCTTCAGGCATTAGAACATGAGCAATATGGTTTGAATTTCTTCTTCTAATGTCATATGACAGTTAAACCCTCTTTATGATAGGAAACTGCAGTAAACTATGAAATGGTGAATCACATAAAAACAAAGTACTGTAGTTTTACAAAAACAATAACAATGCACAGCAACATTTCTACCAAAAGGCCTTTATCAAACAAGGGATACAACAGCAGTGAATTTCTTCACTTTTTACACGGCACAGAACATATAGAGTCAAACAATAAGTTCCTAATGACCCTAAAATGAAAATATGTGACTAAAAATACGTTATTAAACTTATGTCATTGCATTCCGTGCAGACCTATAGATGCTCAGTCTTCCTAACAGATATGAAGAGTATGTATACTGATGGTTCCTATGGCGCTATTAAACACACTCCTCACTCTGCCCATCAGGTATCCAGTTCTACTTGTACAACGGGTAACTCCAAACTGCTTAAACCGCTGGATCGATTCAACATTTATTATAGTGTCCTCATCCAACAGCATCGTGAAGAAACAAAGAACATCCCTTTATCCGTCTTCAACTCCCCAACAATCGATACTATTGATGCAAGCCTGCTTGCTCTCTCATTCCACAAACACCCGATGCCCAGGCCAGTAGATCACTAGCCTCTGGAGGTTAGAAACTTATAGATGACATCCACTCATACCGAAACCTTCCTTTGGATCTTGTGAGGCATGGACTAAGAGTCAGATACAACAAGGCCCCAGTAAATGGAGTCACAGAGAGCCAATGGAGGGCAGCAGTAACAGCCTCAACCTCCATCCTCATACGGAAGTAATTGTCCTGTATGCTCCACTTTGCTCTGCAACAAGCGTACTATGCGCATTAGCAAAGAAACCTCAGCCTAACTTCTCACCACGATGAACCAACCCATCGGTAGATACAACTTTCTTATACTCTCAGTTACTTTCTTTCAAGTTTAATTGAGTAATGATGAAGTTGCATGTGTTTATCCTAATTAACTACAACCACTTTCATCCTTAGCAACAACATCAGATGCAGCAACAGGTACCAGCATCCATGAAACCTGCTTTACCTTCAAAACCCAGATCTTCATCAGGAGTTGGCATCAACTCTCCTGTAGGACAGGTCATGAGTTCGCAGGCACAGCCGGTGTACCTGAGTTCAGGTTATACCATGGACGGCAACCAGCCTATGGTTATCAATACCACTGCTGATCTGATGAAGCAGCAGCAACAACCTGCATTTCTTCAAAGTAAGCATTCACATCTTGTTGTTATTAAATATTTGTCAGATTCTTATATCTCTTCTTGCCCGAGTGGTTACCTGGGTCCAAATTTGGGGTGTAAAGAATAGAACCACTGTTACCTGCCACTCATGTCGAAAGAGGCGACTAAGGAGGTTTGGCTGAAATCGGATGCATGTGTCCGCTAGGGAATGCTAGCCGAAACAAATGCTTGCAGAAAACGGATGCACGAGGCTGTAAGGCGCATAACATGGTGCAACGACCCCTCACAATGTGGAATGGGATAACAAATTCTATGGTCGCCAATTTGCCTCAGAGATTTAGCCACGCAGTAAGAATATCAGACCTACCATCACGAGGGTGGCCAAAACTTACTGCTGGAAGAGGTCAGCACAAAGCGTCCAAGACAAACTGTATGGCGTGGCTGATATATCATCTGAGCAGACAGCTCCTTTATTAGAGAATCTGAAATCCCAATCTAGTGAGAATGCAGAAGAAGAAGAATATCTCTTCTTCTTCTTTTGCTCTTCGTTCCCCTATGAATTAAGGCCTAGTCAGGGTGCCTGGTATGGCAATTCTGACTGATTATTGCCTACTTTGCTTTTTAAAGTGTCCTCGCCATACAGGCATGCCTTCTCCGACTTCAGGGGTATTTGTAATTTAGATCCTCAAGTAATGATCTGTGGTCAGGAACCTATAATCAAACCACTTGTCGTGATCTTACAGGAAATTCCTGGTCCACGCCTTGTACGTTGGAACTTTCTGCGACAAGTGATAATTAGTGAAGATTCAACTTCTCTATTGGTTTTCCCACCGCATACTGTTTTGTATTTTCTTTTCTGAAGAAGGAGAAACATGAGGATGAGAACAGCATATTTTTATATAAATATTCCAGTTTTTATGTCAAATTCTCGTCCGTCTGCCCAGCATGTTCGTAGCGCGTTGGACTGCGGGTGACAAGCTCCCTGTGAGTGCGGGTTCAATTTCACGGGCTGGCAGAAAATCCACAGGTTCACCAGATTCACGGTGTTCGTGGCACCGAACCGAAGGGTTAGATGTCCATGGCACCGAGCCGAAGAGCTGAAAACTCAAGTGCTTCTGGATCGGTTAAAAAAAAATGTCAAATTCTCCATTTGTTTTCATTCTCTTCTTCTAGATCTCCCTGGTGCTCAACAATTAGCTGTCTACCAAAACCCACAAAATTTCTTACAACAACAGCAGCAACAGCAAGCAGCCTTAATACAGCACCAACAGCAGCTTCTTCAGCAGCAGCAACAACAGGTGGGTGTCAGTCAAATTATTATAGTAGTTGTTGCTGTCATTAAAGAACATAAAATCATGGAAAATTAAATATTTCGAACACATCAAACGACATGAGTGCCTAGAGAAGATAATTTTGGAGGAATTATGCCTGGAAGAAGAATGAAAGGAAGACCTAGAAGACGATGGGTGCAAGATGTCATTAACGATCTGAGAATGACTGCTGCTGACGCCGGTCATCTTGCACAGAACAGGGAGTTTTTCAGGATTGCTGTCATGGGAGGCAAGTTCCGGAAGGGACAAGCTACTTGATGATGATGATGATCTGTCATTAGCCATGATTACTTATTTACTTCTTCTTCTTCTTTCTTTGCGTTGTTCTTTACGACCAATTTTAATCACTCTTTGTGATATGTTTGATCTTTGCCAAGAACGTGTATACGTTGCCATCTTTTGTAGGCCCTTCAGCCAATGATCATTCTACATTAGAATTGGGGCACTGCCTAGAAGTAGTGATGTAGCTCGGCCGCATTGAGCGCCTAGCTGGGGTTGACTACTGTCCGGCATTTGTTCAGTCCCTGGTTTACTCAGGGTGAGTACTCTGAAGATCCGGATCTGCCTTATCGAGAACTTTGCGAGTACATTTGAGGCCCTTTTGCCATGTAAGTAATTTACAATGTGACGCTGCTGCCATTGTAGAATTGAAAATATTTTCGGCTATTCAGTTTCCTGGATGGCGTCTGAGTTGAGCGAGGAAAAAAAGGACATGTGCATCGTTTCGCCAATGTTAGTGACCCGCTACTGTTTGATCCGGTAACAGTGGCCCTTCTTTCACCCCAAATTTGGGCCTAATCCCTGGGAAGGGAAAATTCTCGCCTCCTTTCTAGCATTTCGCCGCTTATGGTGCGGGTCAAGGCAAATTCCACTGCCTAAAGGGACTTGGGACAATGGGACCAGAAGTACCATAGAATAAGTAGGAATCAATGCTCTCTTGTGGGCACTATGGCCAACTAATTTGTTAGGCTCCAGATCACGCACCACAAGTTATCGGATGATTGAGTTCGAAGAGCAAGAAGGACCTCTCCCATTGTGAAGGTGGCATCCCCATCACCACCCACTCTTTGGTGCATTCTTCAAGAGTATTGTACGGTTTCCAGGGCTGTTGTTTCCAGTTCATGCCCTCTAAACGCAACTTTTTTTTTGCTGCTCTGGAATAAAACCATTGCCTTCAGTACATGCTATCGCACCAGGCAGTAAATGGTCATTGATTTTCTTGCACCTTAACATTCAGTAGTTTCATTGCTCTGACGGTACTTTTTTATTCTGAACACTACAAATTTGCCCTCCACCTCAGGCTTTGACCAGTACACTGGATTGGAAATCACGCTGTTGTCACAGGTCCATTTTATCTATCATGTTCTTATCAATCAATTTATTGTCCCTTGTTTTTGCGTATGTCAGGTCTTTTGGAGAATTGTCTTGCTTGGACATCGCCAGGAGAATTGTGATTTTTTTGTATGTATTTTATCTAAATTGTTTGACTGCATACTTTAGTAGTTTTTATCTGCCTCTTAAAGCTAGAACAGAACCAGAGAATGCTTTCAGGTCAACAACACAGAAAGAGTCAGAACATCAGCTGAAGAAAGTTGGGACAGAACCTGGCTATCGTTGAGAACAAGAATGAGTGGTTTGACCCTTACATAGAATGCATCAAACTCCCAGTATACATCTCTACACACATCAGGACAGAGGGGGAAGCCATGAAAGATGATTAGTGGCAAAGCAGCTGTAAGAGCAAAAGCATCATTCACAACCACCAGACAGCGAAGCCCAGGTCACTCATGGACAACAACCTGGTACATGTCTGAAGTCGAGAATTCTGCTGTATAATGGAATACTATTCACGAGACTTTGTGAAGCCTTCCTTGCTATCTAGTGTCTCTCAATTAAAAATGTACTACCTACCCATGTAGAAATTGAAACAGATTTTACTCATTAAACTCAGTTTCTTAGGAATGGACGGACACATGCGCAGTTTCAGATTCTGCCGCAATTATGAAAATAACAGACATTCTCATTCCGATTTCAGCGAGCTCTCCTTAGTCCCCACACAACGTTGCAGTAACAGTTGTCTGTTTTAGCACCCCAAATTGGTAGGCGTCTCCAGCTTACTGACCATGGTTGCAAATTGTTTATTTTCTTGTTCTCTTCTCTCCTCGTTGTGCATCACCCTCAACAGTTGTAATCCACAACTGTTCTTTATGGATTTCTGCTGGGTTGTATTTAATCAATGCAAATAATAGGTATACTGACTAAGGGATGCAGGAGCTAGTAGGGACATATGAGGACTAGGAAGATACTATAGTAACTAAGAGCTACAGGAATCAAATGTGCTGGCCACTTGTGGGCATAACTGGTATAACGTATGATTCTGTTAGAGCTCAGATCACATACAAATCACATCAGAGTGGTTAACAAGTAGTCGATATGAAGCGTCAGCATAAGAAGGACACTACATCCACATTATGTGAATGGCATCCCCATCGACCCCCACCCACTTTGTCATTCTTCAATGTAGTAGTCTGTTTCTGGGCCATCTTCTTAGTACTAGTTTACTGACCATGCGTAAACTTGCCACTTTATTTTATTGCATCTGCTGTCACGATGAGAATAAAAATCCAGGCATATCCTTTACAGGACGTATCCATCAACCACAGTAAATGAGTCATTTATTTTTCTATGTACCGCTTATACATTCAGTAGTTTGCCATTGCTTTCTGAACGGTGAGGTCTATTTACCTTTTGTAAAAATTCACACTAACAAATTTGCTTCAAAACTGCCCACCTTAGAGTTTGAACCAAGTAACTTGGGTTGTGATCAAACTCACTACTGCTGTTAAGCTACAGAGGTCCCATTGTATCAGATATAGAAAATTGTATCATTTATCATATCAATTATAATTGTCCCACTTTGTTTATTGACAGTTATTAGGTCAAGGTCTGTCTGGAGGAATTGGTACTATGCCTGGACAAGTATCTGCCTATGGAGGTTAGTTTGTTTTTTGTTTTTTTTTAATAATTAAATTTTTTATAACTAAATTGTTTTGTTCTTGAGTATTTTATTGATTTTTTGGCTGCTATGAATTCTAATGAAAATATGAAAATAACTACATGTGAAATGCACTACCTGCGAAAAGTTACCAACAACACCAGAAAAGACAGTCACCAACATCAGCATAAGAAAGAAAGTTGGGACAGAACCTAGCTTGAATTACATTGAGAAACAAAGAATGAAGTGGTTTGACGACTTAATAAGAATGCATCCAAACTCCACAGTATACAGTCTTCTACAACAGAACATCAGGAAAGAAGGAGAGAGGAAGACTATGAAAAAAGATGATTAGATGGCAAAGCAGAATCCTGTCACAGAGCAAAAGTAACATTCACCCAAACCACCAGAACAGCGCAAGAGAAACACAGAAAACCACTACACTGGGCAACAATCTGGTAGCAGTGTGACGATAAAAGAAGACGATGAATTCTGGTGTATAATATGGAGCATAATATGGGTCACCTTTGACTGATCTTTGTGTGAAGCCTTCCTTTCCTTATTTCTAGTGTCCTCTCACCATTCAGACAAGTGTTACTACTACCTCAGAGATATGAATTAGTAGCCATTTGTACTCCATTTGTAACTGTCATGTGTTTTTGGACATAGGCAGCGGACACATATAGACGCAGTCACTCTCAGATTCTGCTCGTCTATATTATGAACAGATAACATAGCATTCCTCATTGCGCCCATTGCAGGGTAGCTCTCCCTTGATCCCCACCCACTTTGCCAGACTACTTAGCCTTAGTCTGTTTCTAGGACCACCATGTGGAGGTTGGGATAGGGTCTTGATCAGTGCCAGCTCACTGACGCATGGTTGCCACTTTGTTTCATTGTGCTTGTCCTCTCTATCAATCTCGACTACGAGTTTGCCATCACCCTAAAAAATTCTTTTGTAAATACAACTGTTACTTTAGTTGTTTGTTTTTATTTGACTTGCTTTGGTTTGTTGTATTTTAATATCAATTCAATATAAAGTTTATGGTATAGTATGAGCTACAGTATGGGGTACAGTATGAGCTACAGTATGGGGTACAGTATGAGGTACAGTATGGGGTACAGTATGAGCTACAGTATGGGGTACTGTATGAGCTACAGTATGAGGTACAGTATGAGCTACAGTATGGGGTACAGTATGAGCTACAGTATGGGGTACTGTATGAGCTACAGTATGAGCTACAGTATGGGGTACTGTATGGGGTACAGTATGAGGTAGAGTATGAGGTACAGTATGAGGTACAGTATGAGGTACAGTATGGGGTACTGTATGAGCTACAGTATGGGTAAGTATGAGCTACAGTATGGGGTACTGTATGAGGTACAGTATGAGGCTACAGTATGAGTACAGATAGCAGTATGGGTACAGTATGGGGTACTGTATGAGCTACAGTATGGGGTACAGTATGAGCTACAGTATGGGGTACAGTATGAGCTACAGTATGGGGTACAGTATGAGCTACAGTATGAGTACAGTATGGGTACGTATGAGCTTACAGTATGAGTAGTATGGGGTACTATATGATGGGTACAGTCATGAGGTACAGTATGAGGTACGTATGAGAGGACTGTATGAGCTACAGTATTGATGGTACAGTAAATGGGGTACGATGGGTACAGATCACTAGTATGGGAATTACTGTATGAAAGTACTAGCTCTATAGATTAGTATTATATTGCAGTTGATATACTCATTATTAACCTCCTTAGCTTAGTGGTATATGCATGCTGATGTTTCATTATATTGTCATTCAAAATTCTGAACAATAAGGTTTAATTTGTACCAAATCTACCTAATGCATACCAGTGATTTTGCAAGCAGTTTATATACCTTACGACCTTATGAATACATTTTAACTAAATGGTAGGTAGCTTGTGATGAACTTTTGAATAATTTGCAAGCACAACAAAATGATATAGAGTTTAGAATTACAGTAATACACAAAATGCTGGCGAATGTTTGCAAAGGCGATCCCTATTAATATTATAAAAGACAGGTGACATTGTGAACAAATGATGTCTTTCACTTCTATAAATGAAAATGAATGTTGTGTACTTACACCAATGACAGTCGTTAGGAAACATTGTGAACTGATTAATTCCATGGGATTACCGATTTTTACCTGCGCTGAATTACATGTGGAGCACGGAAATGCTTAATTATAGACAAACTTGACATTCATACTGCTAAACCTCTAAAGGTATACCAAATCAACATCGCTGTTATTTTAGTAATAACATAATGAAAATCTTACAGCACTAAAGGTTTGGGTGGGCAACAAATACTTTAGGAAGGTCGCCACTGTTACTTATAGAAAAATGTAAAAATCAATCATTTATTGTCAGTGGTTGATTTTATATCGGTCGGTAAAGATGTTCACGCATTTTGGAACAAACTATAGCTCATAGATTAATGCTATATTGCATGCTATCATTACTAGCCTCCTAGGCTAGTGCTATATTGCATGCTGATGTCTAGATTAGTGCTATATTGCATGCTGATGTCTAGATTAGTGCTATATGTTGCATGCTGATGTCTAAATTAGTGCTATATTGCATGTTGTCTAGATTAGTGCAATTTTGCATGTCGATGTCTAAATTAGTGCTATATTGCATGCTGATGTTTAGATTAGTGTTATTTTGCATGCTATTGCAACTACCCTCCTAGGCTAGTGCTATATTGCATGCTGATGTGTTTCATTACTAACCTCCTTGACTTTTCAAATATAAACTAACACAATTCTTCTGCCCTTCTTTGTACACTTCTGTTGGGCTGGCTGCACGCTGCATGTATGTTATAAACCTTGCTTTGCATGCATTCTTGTGATGGTTATGGACTTCACCAACTAACAGTGTCAGTACAACCAACACAAACTGCACCACAAAATCCATCATCATCAGCAGATGCTCTGGCTCCTGTACTGCTGACGGAAACTAGACAACAGAATACAGAGGTCAGACTTGGACTGTCCAAGATGTCGGACAAAGTGGACAAGATTCTAGACAGGGTTTGTAATTTTCATTTCTCATTGATTCTAATTCTATACTAGAAATATTGTCCTCACTGTCTCTTATTCATTTCTGTTTCCAATCTTTCTTCTTTGAACGCTCCATATCGACCACTTGTTAACCACTCTGTGTGATTTGTATGTGGTCTGAGGCTAAGAGTGATTGTACATTGTGTCAGTTATGCATCTACAAGTAGGCCAGCACATCCCATTTCTGCGATGCGTTTTTATTTACTAAGCTACCCTAGGTCCTACATCAGTCATCTCTTACAACATGCCTTGTGGGTGAGATTTATTCTTGCTCCTTGCTGACCTCGCACACAGGTGTGTTACCAATCCAACATGGAGTGGCAACTCTTCTCACTCTATGCCTTTCGTCTACAGATTGTGGCAAGGCCCTCAATCAGCTAATCATAGTCTGCTGCCCGAGTGGTTACCGGGCCCAAATTGGGTGTAAAGAATAGAACCACTGTTACCTGCCACCATGTCGTAAGAGGCGACTAAGGAGGTTGGGTGGCTAGCTACCACACCTGAAAACACTGATGGCTACAGAACGGAGAGAACTCTAGTAAATGCTGGCTGACCGACAATCGCTGAAAGATAGCACAGAGCTCCAAATGGTGCTGAAGATGTGGCGAATACACACAGCTAAGGTGCATGAATAGATTTCCACATGAATAGTATGGGAGATCTGTACTTTGTCTGAGAGTGATCGCGAGAGAGAGATACCAAGTTTTCCTATCTCTAGCTGTCTCCTTCAGCTCCTAGCTCTTCTTTTATTGTTGATCGCTGTCTCCTGTATTTCTGGACCTCCTTTCTTCCGCTGTCCCTGTGGATTCCAGGAAAGAGCCCTTCTCGCAACTTTCACTCACAATTATATTTTTCATTTCAATGTTCCCAATGGCACATAATGCTGAAATTGTTCCTATATACATTTTTTCATTGAAGTTTCTATAAGAAATTCAGTTTGATAAATTTGTGTTTTTAGCTGTAACAAAACTTTTGATAACATGAGGGGAATATTGTCTCTCTCTCTCTCTCGCGATCACCTAAAAGACCTATGTACCAGATCTCTCCATAAATTCATTCATGTGAAATCCCGATTCATGCAGCCTTAGCATGGGTGGGTTTCGTCACATCTTCAGCGTCATTTGGAGCTCTGGTGCTTATCCTTCGGCGATGTGTTTGATTCAGCCAGCGTTTACTGGGTTCGCTCTCCGTTAGCCTTTGGATGTCCCCAGCCGTCCTGCAAGGCAGCAGGTTAACTTCTACACATTTAGGACACGTGCATCCGATTTCAGCCAAACCTCCTTAGTCGCCTCTTAGAACATGCGTGGCAGGTAACAGTGGTTCTATTCTTTACACCCCAATTTGGGCCGGTAACCACTGGGCAGAATATTGTCTAATACAGCGGTTCTCAAACTTTGCATTACCGTGGACCCGCTTTTAAATACATATAAATTGTTAATGTCAAATGAACAAATGACCATCTTGACATTTCCACACACACACACACACAATAAATATCTTGCGTTTCCAACAAGTCATTTGTGTACATATGTACATTCCCCCGCATGTAATGCACATGTTTACGAAAAGTTAATGCATGTTATTTATGTATACAGTAAAACTTTAATTAACCATCACCGTCCGGACCAGGGCTGTGACATATAACTGAATAGACAGATAACAAATCTCTTAATACATATGTACAGTAACATGATTTCACTGCAGGTTTGGGACGAAAATGAAAATAAAATTCTTTAAAAGTGAATAATACATACACATTGTATTTAATTTATAAAATGATCAATATAAACTTCATTATAAGAGTAGTAATATACAGAAATATATTGTAATACTATAAAGCTACATTACTTTAAAATAATCTGTCATCGCCTTCTGTGTCTTTGAGGCTCAAGCTTTTCTGCGCGGCGATGTTCCGTATCTAACGCAGCAGTAGGATCTGTGTTGTATTTCCCTCCTTTTGTATTTCAAACCAGTCGATGCACTTTGATAATATTGTTTCTGCTTCTGAGTGGCTGGTTGTAAGTTTTTGGTTAAGCAAACCAGTCGATGCACTTTGATAACATTGTTTCTACTTCTGAGTGGCTAGTTGTAACTTTTTTTGGTTAAGAAATGATCGTTCATCGTCATCATTTTCTTCTTCAATGGTAGTCACACTAGAAACAATTTTGTTAGATGATGACAGATAACAGAAACTGACAGTTAAATGTATGACAGATTAATCAAGGTTTTACTGTATATGAAAAATGTGTACATGCGATTTCTGTACATATAAACATGTCCCAAAACATACACCAGTCTTACAATATCTGCCGACTACCACACACAACACACATCGGTCTTATAATACCTGCTGACTGTGTCACACTCAGGTAGAACATATGAATGCTGCAGGACTCGGAGCACATGCTTTGGGAATGATGTCTCCCTATGGTGGCAATCTGCCAGCACCTTCCATGGAGGCTAACGTACTTATGCAAAACGTTTCAAGAATTGTTCAGGTAAGTTATTGTCACCATCTGTAAGTATTCTTCTTCATCAAGCACTCCATATTGCCTACTTGTTAACCATTCTTTGTGTTTAGTGATCTGAGTAAACTTCAAGCGCCATAGACAAAGAACACTGGGAGGGCTGACCAAAGACAGGAAAGCATGGCAAGCGGCAGTGAGGAGCGGCTCAAAAAGAAAAGAAGAAAAACAACATCACATGTGGAGGCAAAGAGAGCACAGAGAACATTCTATGTATCAGCTCCAGTCTCCCGTTTTACCTGCAACAACTGTGGCAAGGATTGCCACTCCAGAATAGGCATTACAGCCACAAGAAACGTTGTGATTCAGTGCAGAACATACTACGTGACGCAAGACATATTGTCTCCTGAGACAAAGAGGTCAATGATGATGATGAGGCTAAGAGTGATAGTTGTTGTGCCAGTTATGTGCCTACAAGTAGGCCAGCACATACAATTTCTGTGACGCAGAAACCTGATAAGGACTCTAGTGAATTCTTGCACTTGGTTGATTGTAGTACCATTGACATGGATGTTTAAATTATTATGTTTTCTTCCTATATTCATTATTTCAATTTTAGTGTTATTGATTACCTGTGAAGTGCGCTGCCTGCAAAAAGTTACCAACAACACAAGAAAAGACAGAATCACCAACATCAACATAAGAAAGAAAGTTGGCACAGAACCTTACTTGAATTACATTGAGAAACAAAGAATGAAGTGGTTTGGCCACTTAATAAGAATGCATCCAAACTACACAGTATACAAAGTCTTCTACAACAAAATATCAGGAAAGAAGGCGAGAGGAAAGCCACGAAAAAGATGGTTAGATGACGTAGCAGAATCCTGTCAAAGAGCAAAACTAACAATCACCCAAGCCACCAGAACAGCACAAGACAAAACAGAAAACCACGACACTGGGCAACAACCCGTAGCAGTGTGACGACAAAAGATGAAGAAATGTTTTTGATTTCCATGTCATGATTGATACAATTTTGGTTCAGGGTGTCAATATATTGTTGTAGATCTTGTTTTTTTTTTAGTGCATCAGGCACTGAATGCATGCGATGCAAAAGCAGTGCATTTATTTCATCATTTTATTTACTAGTTCTTTAGCTTTCCTAGGCCCCTACCTCAGTCGCCTCTTATGACATACCATGTAGGTCGCTGTGGTATTATTTTACGCTCTTCTTGCGAGTCCCTGCAACACACATGCTCTCTGTGCAGTCAACTTTAGTGGAATGTTGTCGGAGCTACTGAGTAAGTGATGTGATGCTGAAAGAGACTGGAAAGCTGTACCATACACTGAGCGTATAAATATCAAGTCTTTTAAACTTTTTTTTTTTAGTAAATAGAAATTGAAGTGGGATGCAGGGACATAAAGAAAGAGAGGATGACCTAAGGAGACCCTGAAACGAACTTTGCTGAGATAGGCAAGAAATATCAGTCTCAGTTCCATGGAAGAGATTGAGCGAGTTGCCCCATGATAGAGCCGTATGGAGAAATTACTTGCAGACTATATGTAACATATAACGGTATGAGAGGAATTATTATTAAATATAAATTTGTTTAAATATTTTCTTGTTCAGGAAAACGATCGACTGAAAAAGGAAGTTTATGAACAGGGTAATAAAGTACAAGAATTGAATGAGAAAATTTCCAACTTGTTAGAAAGAAATCAGAAGTGAGTAATTAACTGCCAAAATAACTATATCATCATTGAGTAAAATATGTTGTATATCTTCTTCTTCTTTTGCCATCACACTATTACCGCATCGTTGGCGAAACATGTAAAAACAAAGTACTGTAGTTTTACAAAGAACAAAAACAATACACACTGTCAATATTGGTGCAGCCCAAAAAGAACAACATACTAAATATGCAAAGAGATTGATTAATCAACATCAAACTGGCGTGTTGGGTCGCTGGACGCTGCTGGATTTGCTGAGGCGAAGATCGGAGCACCTATGAACATGTCCGGAGTGCTATGATGATAGTCCTCTGATAACTGATAACACAGCAACGTTAGACAAATGGCCTATATCAATCAAAGGTTACACCAGATGCGAAGAAATTCACTTTTGGTGTAACCTTTGCTTCATAAAGACCTTTGGCTAAACGTTGCTGTGTATTATTTTTGTAAAACTTCAGTACTTTGTTTTTCCATGTTTTGCCATTGCTACATAGTTTTACTGCAGTCTTCAGTTATATCGATATTACCGGGTTGTTGATGTATGGCGAGCTTGAAGGGGGCAGATGTTTAGCTGGTGGACAGAAAAACGCTTTAAAGACACTCTTTGTGATCTGTGTCTCTGAAATGCTTCGATATAGACAATACGTGCTGGGAATCCCTTGGCAAGATCGCCAAATGTGGCGCTGTAACAACAAAAGAGGAACCCGAATAGCTGAGAATCATCGTATTGTTGAGTCACAGAGAAACGAGCAGCACGAAAGACAGAGCACACAACACGCACATGTCTAACCTTGATCATGTATGCCCCACCTGTGGTCGGGATTCTGTTCTAGGATTGGACTCTACAGTCACCTCTGCACACACCAGAGAGGTGCAACAGTACACGTCTGAGATTGTTGTCATCATCGCTTGCGATGGACGGCTATTAAACCGGGTTGTTGCACAGTGGTATAGTTTTTTTGTTTTTGTCCTACGTTGCTCTATCTCTCTGTCTAGTCTTCCATCTTCTATGAATATGCTTCCTAAGTATTTTAATTCTTGCACTTGGTTGATTGTAGAGACATTGACATGGATGTTTAGTTTATTATGTTTTCTGCCTATTTTCCAGGGAGGACAACCTTTAAACCCAGGAATGAACTTTTGGTTTTACGCATGGTCATCCTGACCAGCCCCAGTTTTTCCAGGGAAGGCAGTTTTGTTAGGCTCTAAAACACAACTTTAAAGTATGCGCATGGCAAACTTTGCCGCACCCATTACCCTGCGCTTGGCTTCTATTACAAAGTAAACTGCAGTTTTCCTTGCGCGCGAAACACATACTGAATATGATGGGCTTGCCTAGTGCTGGCAGCTTTGATACGACTATTGACTTTGCATGCTGGGATTGGCGTTACTAACTTTGCTCTGTTTACAGGTCAATCGTATAAGCGGTCAATTGGAAGTCGCCAGAGATACGTGTGGAGCAATCTCTGAGATTCTGTATATTAGTATTTTGAACAGATCACATGGGGATCGCGAGAGAGAGAGAACAGATCACATAATATTGCATCCACACTACTACCATACTCTCCTCTTCCCCCCACTTAGCCAGACACAAGCCATTGTCTGTTTTCAGGCCACCGTGAGGAGATGGGGTAGGGTCTTGGTCAGTGCCAGCTCACTGACCCTGGTGTGGCTTTGTCCATTTTAATTATTACGCGTGTGGCCCCTCGGGCTGTACCAATATCGACACCATCTCTCTGCTCCTATCAGCAACTGGGATTCACTACCCTGATCCCTCCTCTGTTCGAAAAGACTCAATGCGTTAAGAATGTCATTTGGTCCCAGCTCCTCTAATATCGTAGCCATGCCAGCCAATCTACAGGGTGTTCAACTTAAAAGCAGCCCCAATGATAAATAGAAATTTGCCAGGTACGCATTGCATCTCGTCTATTTACTATTTAAACCGGTTCTGACTAGCTAGTCCTATGTCACATTTGTTCATTGCCCCTTTCCGCACTACAATTACACACCATCACACAACCTTGACCTATACTACGTCATAACTGAACCTTCTCATTTCCATACATATATGCCTGATTAGCTCCATTCACAGGCTGCTTTTAAGTTGAATACCCTGTATCAGCTCATTCATTACCACTGACTCCTACTTGCTGCGGGACAAAAATGGTGATTTCTCTGATCCTTGTCTGTACCTTCACCGAGTTTCTCATCATTCCAGTTTCAACTTTACGAATCATACTTATGGAGTCACTGCGTATGAAAACACAAGAGTAGTTATGAGATGCCAATCACGTTACCGCCTCTGTAACCACACGTACCTCCATTGTCAAACTACTTGTGGTTGTTGTGTAGGCCCCACTGGTCTCTCTTATTATTTTTCATGCTGAGTGGGCTGAAAAAGTTACGCAGATCATTGCTGGCGAATAACTAAATCATTTAAATACATGTATTTAGAAGTAGTATTCGTTGCTTTGAATGGCATATTGTATGAGTAATGGGGTCATCATCTAATAGCTGTCCCATCGAAGCGATGATGACAACAATTTCAGACGTGTGCTGCTGCACCTCTCTGGGTCATCATGTAAATATCAGACCACAGTACATGCCATTTTGTTGTATTAGTTTTCATGTTACTCAAATATGACTCATCATGCTACCATTGTGTGTTTATATATGATGTTAGTGACATAATCCTTGTATGTTTGTGAAATAATCCTTTGTATGTTTGTGGACATAATCCTTGTGTGTAGGTATGTGGAGCAAAGTCGAGAACCTGCTGGAACAGAGGAATGAGGGTATAAGAGACAAACCTCTCAATCCCAGTGCTAGAGTCTTGCTGCTTGGACAACGAAGGTAAGAATATCTTGAGAATAGAATAACCATTAGTTATTGAAGTAGAAGTCTCTATTTAATTGAAACTGATTTTGATATAAATCTGAAATGAATCCATGTTTTGGATCCCATGTGGTGAAAGAGCCTAGGAAGTAAGAATAGTACCACCGTGCCCTAAAGGGTTACAATCATGTAAGAGGTGACTGATTTAGGAGCCTAGGAAGCTACCCTAGTAAATAAAGAGCTAGCAGAAATCGGATGTGCTGGCCTACTTGTAGGCGCATAACTGGCATAACGTACAATCGCTCTTAGACTCAGATTACATACAAATCACATAGAGGGGTTAACAAGTGGTCACTATGGAGTGTTCATAGAAGAAAAAGAAGAAATTGATGTTTATGTAAAATAGAGGGGCTGAGAGGGTATGATAAGATTCCGAACAAGAGAGAAGCCTAGAAATACCCGGAGAAGAAGCCATCATGATGCCATGAGAGTTAGTAACTATATGGCAGTTAGTTGCATCTATGTTCGGTATGGAGGTAGGTTGTTCAGAGTTATGGCATCAGAAACTACTTAGATGAGGATGAGGTTTGTTAGTACTGGTTGATCGGTATCACTTAGAGAATATGTACTCAAATTGTTTGTAGTGGATCTTGATGCCGTTGTCTTTAGGTAGTCAGGGTTGGTCTGAGTGGTTTGATTGTTGTAGCTTACTTAGATGTAGTTTCAACTTGTTTGTATTCCATTCTAATTGATTATATTCTCTGGGGTCCACTTGAATATCAGAATTAGAGAGGCTCAATGGACCAGTGACCAGACAATCTAGCTTTGTGATCTATGTCTTGCAAACACTAAGTCTCTACTGATAAAATATTACCACTAAAACTAAGCTAATTGTCTGGTTCACTAGGTGCCACTTACTTCCTCTAAGAGGGTTACCTCCTACAGTTGCTGCCTTCCATTGGCTCTCTGGGACTTATTTACTGGGGCAGTTGTTGTGTCTGACTCTCAGTCATGCTTCACAAGATCCAAAAGGGCAGGTTTCATTATGAGTGGATGTCGTCTATAGAAGTTTCTAACCTCCAGAAGCTTATGAGAATCTACTGTCCTGGACATGCGGGGGTGTTTGAGAGAATGAGAGAGCGCCAGGCTTTTATCAACAGCATCGATTGTTGGGAGTTGAAGATGGATAAGGGGATGCTCTTTGGTCTCTTCATGACAGCCTGTTGGATGAATACACTAGAATAGATGTTGAATAATTCCAGCAAGTTAAGCAGTTTGGAGTTCCCCTTTGTACAAGTAGAACTGGACACCTGAGAGGCAGAGTAAGAGGGGTTTAATCAGTGAGCCACGGAAACCATCAGTATGCAACTTTTGATATCAATTGGGGAGACTGAATTGGTCTGCCCAGATTGCAATGACATCAGTTTAGTAACCAATAACCAAAGTTCATAGATTTGTCCTTATGTAATCACTAGGTTTTACTGGCTACAGATCTTGGCACATCATCAGCTCAGATCACAACTTTACAACTAGAGCTGGCAGAATACCGTAAACGAGAGGGAGAGCTAAAACAACAGCTGGCGTCAAGCAGTACCATCACTGGTACAAACAGAGAAGAACTAGAGAGACTGAGATTGCAGAAAGAAGGTGAGGTTGAAAGAAAGATGTAGTGTAGGGGGTCAGGGACCCGCAGCTTTTTTTCATTCTTCTACTTTATGTTTCTTCTTATTAACAAAGTTAACCACTCTTTGTGTTTGTTCTTGTTAACCACTCTTTGTTCTTGTTAACCACTCTTTGTTCTATCAACCAAGTTAACCACTCTTTGTGTTTGTTCTTGTTAACCAAGTTACCCACTCTTTGTGTTTGTTCTTGTTAACCACTCTTTGTTCTTGTTAACCACTCTTTGTGTTTGTTCTTGTTAACCACTCTTTGTTCTTGTTAACCACTCTTTGTTCTTATCAACAAAGTTAACCACTCTTTGTGTTTGTTCTTGTTAACCAAGTTACCCACTCTTTGTGTTTGTTCTTGTTAACCACTCTTTGTTCTTGTTAACCACTCTTTGTGTTTGTTCTTGTTAACCACTCTTTGATCTTGTTAATCACTCATTGTGTTTGTTCTTGTTAACCACTCTTTGCTCTTATCAACCAAGTTAACCACTCTTTGTGTTTGTTCTTGTTAACCACTCTTTGTTCTTATCAACCAAGTTAACCACTCTTTGTGTTTGTTCTTATTAACCACTCTTTGTTCTTATCAACCAAGTTAACCACTCTTTGTGTTTGTTCTTGTTAACCACTCTTTGTTCTTGTTAACCACTCTTTGTGTTTGTTCTTGTTAACCACTCTTTGTTCTTGTTAACCACTCTTTGTTCTTATCAACAAAGTTAACCACTCTTTGTGTTTGTTCTTGTTAACCAAGTTACCCACTCTTTGTGTTTGTTCTTGTTAACCACTCTTTGTTCTTGTTAACCACTCTTTGTGTTTGTTCTTGTTAACCACTCTTTGATCTTGTTAATCACTCATTGTGTTTGTTCTTGTTAACCACTCTTTGTTCTTATCAACCAAGTTAACCACTCTTTGTGTTTGTTCTTCCTTCCTTCCTTTCGTTCGCTTGAAATATTGTCTATATATTCAATGTTGTCTCTTGTATGAACTGCACTGTTTTTTGTAGCTCACACAGAGGTCCGTGTAGTTTTCTGTCGAGTGTTGTTTCGTTAGGCCAGTGAGTTTGCCTCAGTGTATCATATTCGAGGAAGTCTTGAAGTATGTGCTCTGCAGTCTGGTGTGCCTGTCCACATGTACAAATGGCTGAATTGCCAATCTTGAATTTTGTATACATGTGGCTCAGACAATGTGTCCTGTTCTAAGGGCAGAATAACAACTTGTTCCAATCTGCTCTAATTATAGAATCGCTTGGTTGGTATTTGGGCTTTCTGATTGATTTAATCATCCTTTTCTTTGGTGGTAGGTAACTGGCACTCCGGTTTTCTCCTCGCACCTTCTGGCCAAGGTCTGCTGTTTCATTTCCTGGTATTCCACAGTGAGAGAGTATCCACTGCAAGATCTACTCCTGACGATGCTGTGACAATTTAGATAGCTAGGGTCTGTAGACCTGCAATTTTGACTGAAGTGTAGGAGTGCTGATTTTCATCAGCTCAATACAACAGGTTGAGATGGTCTGGTAATTCCAACAGTTTTCAGTTCCACCTTGATTGCTGAATTCTGACATATAGGGTTGTGACAGAATTTCCGTATACTACTTTGATTCAATTAGCGTTGTTTGGCCATTCTATGTACCATCCTGCTCCTCCTTTCTTCACTGTATTTTCTGCTGCACCACCCGATCCATTTAAAATAGGCCGACCCAGAGATCATGGGTATTCTTCATCAAGAAAACTAGAGTGACTGTCTTGCAGTTGAGGTGTTCTGTCATCCTTGTCAGTATTCCTTTTATTTTCTGTCTGATACATACCTTCTGGTTGTCCCCTCTTCAAGGTTATCTTTCTGGTAACACTTTGTTAGAATGCCAACTTTTGTGTTTGTCTGAGGTTTGTCTTATCAACCAGTCTTTTGGCCTGTAATAAACTGCTTTTTTTCAACCAGCCAATGCTGATTTTGGAAATCTGTTTTCCATTACTGTGCTTGGCATACCAGAAACTTTTCTGCCTGCATTATGTTTGTTCTTAGTTAACCACTCTTTGTTTTTATCAACCAAGTTAACCATCTTTTGTTTGTTCTTGTCAAACCAAGTTACCACTCTTTTGTGTTTGTTCTTTAACCACTCTTTGTTCTTATCAACCAAGTTAACCACTCTTTGTGATATGTGTGTTGTTCTTATCAACAAGTTAACCACTCTTTGTGGCCTCTGTGGTGTGTCAGGATCCGCAAGGGAACAAAGAATAGCACCACTGGACCACCTACAAGGCATGCCATAAGAGGCCACTGAGGTAGGGGCCTAGGGAAGCTACACTAGTAAATAAAAATGTAGCAGAAAATGGATGTGCTGGCCTACTGTAGGTGCGTAACTGGCACAGGTACAATCGCTCTTAGCTCAGATCACATACAGATCTCACAGAGTGGTTAACAAGCGCTCGATATGGAGCATTCAAAGAAGAAGCATGTGCAGATCTAGTCTCTAAACAGCGGTTATGCTACCACCACCTCACATGGATAGCTTCCCCTTTGATTCCTACCCGTATTGTCAGATTGCAGGGGAACAGCAGTCTGTTTCCAGGGTCATCACATGAGGTGAGGGGTGTCTTGTTCAGTGCCAGCTCACAGACCGTGTCTTGTCACCTTATTTTTATGTGCCTATGGATGTGTACCGCTTCATTACTTAGTGGCTTCCTATTACAAACACCTCATCAAGGCCATTAGAAAAGAAGATTAGCAAAGAGACAATTACCATTATCTAGATCAGCGTTTCCCAAAGTGGCGGTGTCCACCCCACCCCTTTGGCTGCTTCAGGGCGATAGTGGGTTCAGAAGCATTTGGGGAATTTTCTTTTCGTGATCTTGTGATTGAATAACTATTAAAAATTTGAATTATGCATTTTAATTCCTCTTATGATCATCTTACACTATCTATTTTACATCAATTTTAAATTTCATGTATATAATCATTTGAAAACTGACCATGTATGACAGAAATATATATCAATTTTCTATGTCAAAGTGAAAATAGAGCATGTATATGTGTTAGAGGGGGCATTGGCAAACTGTTATAATGGGGAGGGCGTTACAAAGTTTCTGCAAAGTGGGCGTTGGGCCGAAAAAGTTTGGGAATCTATGATCTAGATAGAGCTAGGCAGATGATATTGTTTTCACTCGGAACTGTGCATAACAGACTGAACAGTCACCTATCAGACTAAAAATGATTCCAGACAGCCGAACACATCCTGCAAGATGTCACCTGAGGAATCAACTGTGGAAAGAACACTGGCCAACAGAGACAGACATCAACACAAAGCTGTTTGAAGCCTTGATGAACTAACAAACACAACAACATACATCCAGAGAACTGGACTCATTTTGTAGAC
The DNA here is from genome assembly GCA_020796225.1 of Arion vulgaris. Lineage (NCBI taxonomy): Eukaryota > Metazoa > Mollusca > Gastropoda > Stylommatophora > Arionidae > Arion > Arion vulgaris. Next base: position 29,321,163 of record CM036770.1, read on the forward strand.
ATTGAACATCAGCGAACGAGAAGAAGAAGATGATTAAAAATCAGTCCGAAACTTATTGACCAGCCCTTGTATATGTATCCGATACGATTTCCATATGTGAATCTCAGTTTGAATTTCTTCTATTTCTTGAGCAGAAGATGAACTGAAAATTAATAGTCTCAACGTCAGTGTTCGAGATGAGAAACTTGCCAGGAAAGCAGTGGAGGCCAAACTAGCAGGTTATCAAGAAGAACTGTCTGAAGTCAAAATAGCCAGAGAAACGCTGGAGAAGGTTTGTTTGTTTATTTGTTTAGATAATTCTTCTCCATCATTTTGATCATTCTTATTGTGATATATAAACAGTCTTTGCCAAAAACTTTTAGAATGTTGCACCCCAGTTAAACCCTAATTTTTTAGGATGGGACATCCAAACCAAAGTTTTGGCCTAAGCTAGACAAGGTAAGAACTTGCCTGTCTGTTAATATTTGATTCTTTTATTGTTCCACATCTAAATTTTGGATATTTCTCATTTTTATTGTCTTTTCTTTTTGATTTATTACTGGTGACCTCCTAAAGTATCATTCAGTATTTGAACTGTTTATTCAGTATTTGAACTGTTTATTCAGTATTTGAACTGTTTATTCAGTATTTGAACTGTTTATTCAGTATTTGAACTGTTTATTCAGTATTTGAACTGTTTATTCAGTATTTGAACTGTTTATTCAGCATTTGAACTGTTCATTCAGCATTTGAACTGTTTATTCAGCATTTGAACTGTTTGTTCAGTATTTGAACTGTTTGTTCAGTATTAATTTTATTGTTGACGATTCAGTATTTAACTGTATTCAGTATTTACGTATTCATTTTGAACTGTTATTCAGTATTTGAACTGTTCGTTCAGTATTTGAACTGGTCGTTCAGTATTTTAACTGTTATTCAGTATTTTAACCATTCAGCAGTATTTTAACGTATTGACAGTATTTTAACTGTCGTTCAGTATTTTAACTGTCGCTCAGTATTTTAACCATTCAGACAGTATTTTAACTGTTCATTCAGTATTTAACTCTCAGGCCATATTTTACTTTAAATTATATTTTATATCAATATTTTGACTCAACAGTGTTATGTTGATATGTAAAATGTGTTATAATTTTTACCAATTTCGAACTGCTTTTGTACTTTCAGAGTTTGGTGAGAGAAGAAAGGCAGAAGACGAATTGGAAGAGACTTTGAAATTCTAAGATTAACTTGAGGTTTTCATGTCTGAACAGTTTTTCATTATGCTTTTTCCATTGTGATTTTACTTAAATGTTTTGTAATGCTTAGTACAGTATTGTGTAAATTTATGATGTAGTCTTGTATAATATTAGTGTAAGTATTTTATAATGTTAGTAAGTACTTTATAATGTTATGTAGTATTTCATAATGTTATGGTATTTATATAATTTGGTAGTTTGTATATAATATTTTGTAAAATTTTGTATAATGTTGTATGTGAGTGTTTATATAATGTTTGTGATGTATTTGTATTTAAGTTTGTAGTGAGGTATAATAGAAATATGGAGTGTTCATAATGTTATGTAGTGATTGTATATAAAGTTAGTGTAAGTTGTATAATGTTATGTAGTTGTTATAATGTTATGTTAGTGTTTTATAATGTTATGTGTGTTTTGTATAATGTTGTGTGTAGTGTTTATAATGTTTGTGTAGTGTTGTGTATAATGTTTGTGTAGTGTTGTATATAATGTTTGTGTAGTGTTGTATTAATGTAGGTGTGTAGTGTTGTATATAATGTTATGTGTAGTGTGTATTGTTATTAGTATTGGTATAATGTTATGTGTAGTGTTGTATATAATGTTGTGTGTAGTGTTGTATATAATGTTGTGTGTAGTGTTGATATAATGTGTGTAGTGTTGTATATAATGTTATGTGTAGGTTGTATATAATGTTGTGTGTAGTGTTGTATATAATGTTGTGTATGTTATAATGTTATGTAGTGTTGTATATAGTTATGTGTTGTATATAATTGTGTGTGTTGTGTGTAGTGTTGTATATAATGTTGTGTAGTGTTTATATAATGTTATGTGTATGTATATATAATGTTATGTGTAGTGTTGTATAAATTATGTTATGTTGTATAATGTTGTGTGTAGTGTTGTATATAATGTTTGTGTAGTGTTATATATAATGTTGTTGTAAATGTTATGTTATGTCAGTTTTGTGAGTGTGTGTGTGTTGTATATAATGTGTATGTTATATATAAGTGTTGTGAGACTTCCATGGCAACATATGGTTGTGAGACATGGAACATTGACAAAGCAGCGAAAGATCATTAAAGCCTTTGAATGCAAATGCTACAGAAGAGTATTTAGAATATCATGGACAGATGCCCGAGTGGTTACCGAGGGCCAAATTTGGGGTGTAAATAATAGAACCATGTTACCTGCCACGCATGTCGTAAGAGGCGACTAAGGAGGTTTGACTGAAATCGGATGCATGTGTCCTAAACATGTAAAAGTATATGTGTTTAGGGGCCTACCAAACCAATGTGCAATGTATACACATTCTTGGCAAAGATCAAACATATCACAAGGAGTGATTATAATTGGTCGTAAAGAACGAACGCAAAGAAGAAGAAGAAGATCATGGACAGATAAAAGAACAAATGCTTCTGTTCTGCAACAACTTGATATTAAAGAGAGTTGGCTTTTAACTCTTTCCACGCCCATTTATTTCCTCAATTTTTAAGCAGTTAATTCAAGGAAGTAAAAAAAAATTTGTTTTAATTACGATCCCAATTACTTGTCAATAAATAAACATATATATATTATATACTAAATTGAAGAAAACTGGACAACCTAATAGAATAACAAGGTTAAAAATTAGGAGAAGTAAAACAGTAGAAGTAAAACTAGAAAGACTTCTTATAAGGAAAACAACTCTATGGCGCAGTGTGCGGCTTAAAGGTGCAACAGACTTCCGCCGTGGTGCAGTGTGCGGCTTAAAGCGTGGAAAGAGTTAAAGAGCATAACATCTAGGAAAATTAAATATTTTGGACACATCAAACGACGCGAGTGCCTAGAGAAGATAATTCTGGAGGAAATGATGCCTGGAAGAAGACCTAGAAGATGATGGATGCAAGATGTCATTGACGATCTGAGAATGACTGCTGCTGACGCCAGTCAACTTACACAGAACAGAGAGTTTTTCAGGACTGCTGTCATGGGAGCCAAGTTCTGGAAGGAACAAGCTACTTGATGATGATTATGTATATAATGTTGTATATAATATTGTTGTATATAATGTTGTAACTAATATTGTGATGATATCAAACATTCTATCATACAGAAAACAATTGAAGATCTCAGGGAGAAGCTGCGCAGACAAAAGACTGCGGTTGATGCAGATACACAAAGCAAGGTCTGTATGGTCACACATTCCTGTCTTCTCTCCTGTTTCTTCATTCTTCTGTCAATCTTTAGGTTGCAGAAATATTAACATCAGCGAACTATGATTTATTTGTTGTCATTCTTGTGTCAGTCTTCATAGCACAGCAGCAGTAGCTTCAGTGAACTGTATGATTCACTTCCGTCCATGTGTTGCCAGGCCACAAGGAGAGCAAAGAATAGTACCACTGTGACCTGCAAGGCATGTTGTAAGAGGTGACTGATGTAGGACTTAGGAAGCTACCCTAGTAAATAAAAAGCATTGCAGAAATTGGATGTGCTGGCCTACTTTTAGACACACAACTTGCACAATGTACAATCACTCTTAGGCTCAGATCACATACAAATCACACAGAGTGGTTAACAAGTGGTTGATATGTAGCGTTCAAGGAAGAAAAAGAAGAAGACCTCTTTGTTCAGGGCACAGACACAATAAATAAAAGGGACAACGCTGCACCAGTGTCAGTGAGCTGGCACTGATCAAGACCCTACCATATCTCCTTCTGGTGGTCCGGGAAACAGACTACAACACTATAGTCTGGCTAAGCTGGTAGGGATTGAAGAAGAGCTACTCTGCTATAGGTAGTAGCGTAAGTACTGTTACTATTGCTATGAGATTTGCTCGCAATATAGACCAGCAGAATCTCAGAGTGAATGCATCTACATGTTTATACTGGCCGATGTCTAGTTATTGGAAAATTTGCATGAATACAGAACAATTGTAAGGAAATGGTAAAAATCGTCTGTAAACGTAAACACATCACCAAGAGTCAATGGCCACACCATAACTGCCCGTTCTCTGCAAGACTTGTTGAGACAGATGTAGTGTGTCATGGCGACACAAGGGAAGACTGCAGTAACCTCTTTACCTTAGGCCAAGGGCTGATGAATTGGTTGGGACGCCTAGCCGAGCGCAAAACCTAAAGTTGTGTTCTTGTGCTTAATGAAACTGTCCTCCCTCGAACACCGGGTTCAGTAATTTGGACGAGCGCAAAACCGAAAGTTGCGTTTTTAGCACCCAACAAAACTACCCTGCTTGTTTACTTGTGTTCACCCCAACCGAATGTTTCCCATCCTTAAAGGGAAAATACAAAATAAAATCTTTCAAATTGTCAAGTGCCGATATTTGTGTCAAGCGGGTGAGAATGTACTTAATCCGAACAACCTCACCATAGCCAAAAGCAAGGTCGAAAATGTAAAGATTTGTCTCCTTGTACAAACCCAAACACTGGCAAAGGCCAGCACTTTTCGGATGCGATTGTCCTACATGCGTAGGATGATGTCCATAGCATGTAAACGCTCCCTGGCTTAGATGAAATAAAGGTAAACTAAATAGCCAAAAATTGATAGCTTGAGTGAACGCAAACTGCTCCATCTGTCCGAACAGGTTGTCGCTGACTACTCTCTCTGGCCTAAATCACTCAAATACCACATAGAGTGGTCAATGAGTGGTTGTTCTAGAGCTATCGTGGAAGTTGCTCTTTGGGCTATAACCACATGCAGATTATCCAGTGTGGTCAATAAGTAATATTTTTAGAGCGTCTACAGCGCTAGAAATGATGGGATCCTGTGGTGGTTACCAGTAGACCCTACCTGTGTAAGAGTTTCCACAACACTAAGCATAGCACTACAAGCCTAGAGTTGTTGGAGTCTTCTGAGTCTGAAAAAAAGCCAGGTACTCTCCTCTGCTCAAATATAGGAAAATGGGTGAAAACATCCATAATTCCTGGGGGTTCGATAGCAACGTCTTGTACTCTTTGTCTTGATTGATTGATTAATATGACCATCATCATTGCACTTCGGTGAGTAACCATGTGTACTCCTATTCTCTTTCTTACACAGGAAGATCTCAGCGGCAGTGCAAGAACCGAAATAATTTGAAGATCGTGATGATATTATGTAGGAATTTTATTTTTAATTTTTCCTAATGAATTTTGCCTGGGCAGCAGCTTTCCAGCCTACTCTTCTCGATTTAAAACTGTCAATGGTTATTTTGCGTCTCGTCTCAATAGGACTAAGAACTTGATCTCACCTACACTGAGATCAGCTCAGTCTTGTTATATGACATGTCTGTGTTCTATCATTCTTCTTCATTTTTGTTATACCATTCTTCTGTTTGTTACAGATGTCTAAGATTGAAGATGAAATATCCAATGAGTGGCAGGCCAAGTCAGAGAGGATGTTGGCAGCAACAGTGGAGAAGTCCAACAGACAGCTTGCTGATTTGGCAGAAGAGAAAGAGGAGCTGATACGCAAGGTTGAAGAGTTGGAGAAGAAGGTACTTGCCTTTTATAATATTTCTTTTATATAAGTCATTGAATTGCCTGTTTTAGTTTTATCATATCGTGTCGATCAATCTTCTTCAAACATAGGATCTGTGTTTGCCGATATCATCAATGCGGTACGCTCTCAATTATGTGACATGGGCACGTCTCAAACACTGGAACGAGTTCGAGAATTAGGCGTTAAGTGTGGACATGCCAGACAGTGTCGTCTTCGTGGTAGAGAGAAGATATAGTAATCAACTTCTCATGGGTACTGTGAGCAAATGGACTTTAGGATGGCTGCTGCAGCGGAGGACAGAGCATGCATGGGAATGCCCAATGTGCCATGACGTCGATCGCATAACATAACACGTGTTGCATTCGCCTCCTCTTGCATTTCAAACCAGTCGATGCACTTTGATAACACTGTTTCTGTTTCTGAGTGGATAGTTATAGGTTTTTGGTTAAAACGGCAATTACGCACTTTCGTAACTCAAGCTCAAGGCTAAAATTAGCTACATATGCCAAGATGATAAGACTTGTTTACGCAAGTTCAAATGAATATGCTGTGTGGCTGGCACATACTGTACTTGATATACCTTGTTATTGCACCTCTCACTTGATATTTTTATTCCGCGTCCTGAATACGCTCATCAATTATTATTTTTATAGACGAGGGCGGATAACAGAAACTGATGTTTAACAAGTGAAGGTTAATCAAGGTTTTACTGTACTTTGTTTTCACGTGTTTCGCCTGAAAAGCAAAACAGAAATATGTAACAATACAGTCTACTGAGTGATCCTGTCAATACAGCTGATAGAAACATATTTGTCCTTTGTCCAACATTTCTGCTTTGAAAGGACTACACAGAGTGAAAACGAGGAATTCCTTGGTGGGGACAAAAACTTCCAAACGGTTGAAACTGTTTCTTATCCAGAATGATGACCTTGTCATATCAGAAAAATTTATCATAGCATGAACATGCTCTTCAGCTCAGGTCACATACAAGCTGCAATGAGTGGCAGAGAAGTGATGAATAAATAGTGAACAACATTCAAATTCAGTGCCAGAAAGAACTGAAGATGTCTGGCACTGTTAGGTCACGCAAACCCAAGCATCACTATTGTCTGAAGCTTGGATGTTCATGTGGTACATGCTGTTGGGGCCTAACAAGATCACAGCGCAGTCACACTCTCATCACACAGACATCACAAAGTGGGAGGGTTAACTTGATTGATAGAATAAACACAAACAAACTACTGACAGACTAACAAACAAAACTTAATTTTGTTTCAGCTGCTGGCTATTAGATCGTCAGGTACATCCACAGAGCAGCAGGTAACCCAACTGCAAGATGAGCTGGCAGAGATGAAGTTGTGGAAGGACAAGGTGATCATTAATCTTATCTTATCTTATCTTAACCACATTTGCCAGGAAGGCCGTGGGGAGAGTTAGTTTCTATCTTGTGCCAGGTGTGTTGCGCTTGACGTTGTCAGTCCATGCTTTCGCAGGGACTCTGAGATGTTATCTATCCATCATGTTCTTGGCCTGCCTCGTGCTCTGCGCCCTGAGTGTCGATTATTATAGGCACGTGATGGTAGTAAATGTGGTTCCATTCTCATTAGATGGCCGAACCACTTGAATCTTTGCTTCTCGATGTACTGTATGCATGGTATAGTACCAACGATGCTTCTGATATTCAACTTTAATCAACTTTTCTATATATGCTATCATGTTTTGTCAGTATGTTTTGTTCTTGTTACAGCTATTATTAGTGTTTGTATTGCCTGTGTGTTGCCGGGCTCACAAGGGGAGCAAAGAATAGTAACACTGTGACTTACAGTTCATATCGTAAGAGGCGACTGAGGTAGGGTCTAGGGAAGCTACCCTAGTAAATAAAAACTGTTGCAGAAATAAGATGTGCTGGCCTACTTGTAGACGCATAACTGGTACAACGTACAATTGCTCTTAGACTCAGATCACATACAAATCACAAAGAGTGGTTAACAAGTGGTCGATATGGAGCGTTCAAAAAGAAGAAGATATATTAGGATGGGGACAACATTGGAATTGGAAATTTGTAATTTAGTTTTAAAACTATATAACTTTAAGTTCCATATTTTATTTAGACTTTTAAAAGCTGATGTTGCTTTGACAATTCGTTTCATAATTTCTTTTTTGTTGTGTCTCCTTTGCAATGAAAATTGCTTTCCAAATAGATGAATTGCTCTGTTATTTGTATCATTTTGGACTCCAGTGTGGTATCTGCATCACTTGCCATAGGTGTTATCATTATATTTATCTTTTTTATAGCTTATCTGAAGTCCAACTGTTGATGCTATAGATGACACGTTGTCTGTTTTTCTTTGCATATCTTGGTTGTTTCTACTTAACAAGGCAATTTCATCTTCAAAATCCAAATCTTCCAGTTGTCATTTTTTTACCCAATCAATGCCATTGATAAACTCTGCAACATTTTCTCATCACCCAATCAATGACGGAACAATAAAACAATAGCGGAGATCAAATAAAACCTCTATGTGACATGCTTGTTGTGAAATGAAAAATATGCTGTACAAATGTTGCTAATGATGAAAATGATTGTACAAGATAAGCTCAGAAAATGATTGTACAAGATAAGCTCAGAAAATGATTGTACAAGATAAGCTGAGAAAATGATTGTACAAGATAAGCTCAGAAAATGATTGTACAAGATAAGCTGAGAAAATGGTTGTACAAAATAAGATCAGAAAATGATTGTACAAGAAAATGTTTGATTTATTAATGATGGTCATTTATTTGTTCAGTATAGACTTAGCACAAGCTGAGTGAGAAAAAGAAAGATATAGATAAAAGATTCAAGAGTTGAAGGAGAAAAGATGAAGAAGAAGGAACGGAGAAATGAGGTTGTTAGATAAGCTCAGAAATGAATGCCAGGGAACAACGTCAGGAATTACAACAAAAATTCAACAATTACAACATGAAGTTCAGCATCTCCGTGTTCAGTTAACCACCACCAAAGCTAATGTACAACAAACAGTTGCACCTGCTGCACCAAGTGTTGATGTTGCTACTGAGGTAAGTTCATCATCAAGGTGCGTATCCTTTATAGGACGTTGCTCTCTTTGCAACACATCTGAAATTAACTCTGTCTCTTGCCAGTTCACCCACTTCGCCGATGGTCATATTCATGGTTTCTTTAATATCTTTGTAGCCATCTTCTTCTTGGTCGGTCTCTGCGTCCTGGGACCCTGCCTTCTAGTATTGTTCTTTCCAGGCCATCGTGACGCTTGATGTGACCAAAGTATGTAATTTTTCTGTATAGTATGTTGTTTATCAGCCAATTCTCTTTAACATTTAGTTCTTTCAGGACATCAGTGTTCTTTCTTTTTCTGTCCATGGTATTCGTAGGATCTTTCTGTAGCATTTAGTTTTGAAGGACTGGATTTTCGTTCTTAATTTCTGTGTAATAGTCCATGATTCACAACCATAAGTAGCCACTGGGAAAATGCATGCTCTCAATATTTTTAATTTTATATTTTGCAGGTGCTTTGCCACATGTTCTTCATTGTGTTTAACTTCTTGATTGCTATTTCCAATCTTCTTGAGATCTCTTTGGAGCAAGTTAGGAATCTTTATTTGTTATTGTACAATCAACCACTCATTGACCACTCTGTGTGACCTTATGTCTTCTTCTTCGAACGCTCCATATTGAACACTTATTAACCACTCTGTGTGATCTGTACGTGATCTGAGCCTAAGAGTGATTGTACGATGTACCAGTTATGCGCCTACAAGTAAACCAGAAAATACTGATTCCTGCGACATTTTATATTTACTAGGGTAGCTTTCCTAGGCCCCTACCTCAGTCGCTCTTACAGCATGCCTTGTAGGTCGTAGTGGTACTATTCTTTGCTTCCTTGCGGCCCTGGCCCCACATGGGTGGACCTTTGTGTGGTTTTCACCAGAAAGAGTACTGAGCGACCTCTTGCGGTGACAGACGAATGGTTTGCATTCACTTGTGCGATTAGTTGGGATCCCTGTGGTGTGGAGGTTAGTGCTCCCACGTGTTCCAAAGGTACACTGTCTGCTCCTCGTGGAGCCATCAAGGTATTTTTCCAGAGATCCCTGATCTCAGTGTAGGTGAGGTCGAGTTCCTAGTCCTATCAGATATGGACGATAAAAACGTAGTTTCCGTGTTGAAGTTGAGCACATAAAAGAACCCTTGGCAGTTCAAAATCAAGATGAGCAGGTTGGAAAGCCGCTGCTCTGGCAAAATTCATTAGAAAACATTTTAAAAATTTAATTCTGCAAAATATTTTTATAATCTTCTAAACTACATTGGTGACCCTCGCCTGTGCTACGGAGTTAATGCACTGCCGCTGAGATCTTCCTGTGTAAGAAAGAGATCAGAGCACACATGGTTACTCACCAAATAGAATCAATCTTCTTCAGCAATCTCTGGTCATGCGCTTAATTTACTGTGGACCACAAACTGGGCAGTCAGATTCAGGTCTGTCAGGTTTCCCAAAGCTTAGTTTTCAGGTCGACTGGGTGTGGCCACATGTTGCTTCTCAGCTCACCCAGGAGAGGACAGTCTTGCAGGATATGCTCTGGTGTCTGTTCCACCTGCTGACACTGGCATAGAGCTGTTTGACTTATTCCTAGTCTATATAAGTGTTTGTTGAGTCTGCAGTGTCCGGCATAATCGAAATATAATGACCTGGTCTGTTCTGCTTAGGTCTTTGAGGGAGTCTTTTCCATAATCATATCCAGTGTTTGTCTTCCATAGAATCAATCAATCAATTGGTACTGGGTCACTGCACTCTCGATAGACCCATAGGTGCTCAACAACAATAGTTTGGACTGTCATAGAATTAATGTGCTCAGAACTCATTATGATTGTTCTTATAAAAATATTGTCTGTTGTTACTAGAATAGTTGTTGTTTCATCATCATCCTGTGCTCTTGTGCTACACAGATCAAGAAAATTATGAATTCAGTGTTCCAGAGCCTGCGAGTCAAGTTTGATGTGGAGGAAAATTACCAAGGCTCTGAAGTTTTAGCTACAATACTCAATGTTGTGAAGGTAAGAAATGTATTTAAGGATAAGTGTGAGGATGGTGGTTGGGGATAAGGTGATTGAGGTGCTGGACAGAGGTGGCTGGGGAGAAGATGGTTGGGGATTGGGGGGGTGGTTGGGGTTGAGGTGACTGGGGACGAGGTGGCTGGGGACGAGATGGCTGAGTATGAGGTTGCTGGGGATGAGGTGGTTCGGGATGAGACGGCTGGGGATAGGGTGGCTGGTCACGAGGTGGCTGGGCACGAGGTGGTTGGGGATGAGGCAGCTGGGGATAAGGTGGCTGGTCACGAGGTCGCTGGGCACGAAGTGACTGGGGATGAGATGGTTTGGGAATTTGAAGTTACCAGACCTACAGAGTTGTATTATTTGTCTGATTTGTCTCGTATGTTCTGCTGCTGCAGTTTCTTGGTGGCAGCACAAACTACAGCATTATGATGAAGTAATGTTGCATTCTAGCAGCTATGAAAGTGTCCTCCTAGGGAGAACTGAGGTGGACAATGTTGGCAGAGCACAAAAACAAAAGTTGTATTTGAGCTTGATGTATCTGCTCTTACTTATTTACTTGTATTCAGTCTCAGCATTGAAAGTGACACTCCAAATTGTCTTGTAGCGACAAAACTTAAAACTTCCAAAAGCAGTTGAGAATGTTCTTAATCTGAAACGACCTCACCCAGTCAGAATAGTTGCAAAGCATGAACATGTCCTTCAGCACAGAGCATTCACAAGTCCAATTAAACGGCTTCAAAATCACACTTGAGGATCTAAACTTCAAGTACCTCTGAAGTAAAAAAGCCCACCTCATGGTGAGGGAATCCATAAACGGTAAGCAGGCTTTCAAGCAAAATCAGCCACAAGCGCCATTCTAGTGCCATGGCTATTCCTAAATTCATAGCAGAAGAAGAAGATAAATTAAGAATGTTGATCATATGATGCAAAAATACCAAAAAGTAAGGAATTGTCAAATAAAAATTAATCACTCTTTGTGATATGTTTGAACTTTGCCAAGAACATGTAAATGTTGCACATTGGTTTGGTAGGCCCCTAAACACATAGACTTCTACACGTTTCGGACATGTGCATCTGATTTCAGCCAAACCTCCTTAGTCGCCTTTTACGACATGCATGGTAGGTAACAGTGGTTCTATTCTTTACACCCCAAATTTGGGCCCCGGTAACCACTGGTGCTTGTGTAGTCTTGTTCATTTCAGTTTTATTTTTCTTCTGTATTCTTGTTCATTTCAGTTTTATTTTTCTTCTGTAGTCTTGTTCATTTCAGTTTTATTTTAATGTAATGATTTTTTTTTTTTTTTGGCAGCAAACTACACTCAGACTAGTCAGGCAGTCTTCTTCCGGCAGTCAAGAGAATAGAGGTGATGATGATGGTGAGGAGGAAGAAGAGGAAGAGGAGGAGGAAGAAGTGGTAGACATAGAGGATGAAGAAGAAATTTCCGATAAAGAAAGTGAGGCAGAAGATGAAGTTGATGAACCTAGGGAGATAGAAGTCACCACGAACAAAGGTAAAATGTTACAAGACTATCAACTTGTGTACAAGATTTGTGTTATTCACTGACTCACAGTCCACACTACAAGCTTAAGAAGAACAGCAGAATCAGTCAAGCGAGATCCAGTCATTGACATCAGTCATCCACAATCTGATTTCCTCCTTTGATATTAATGTCATTCTACAGTGGATCCCTGGGCACACAAATGTCACAGGAAATGACAAGGCAGATCATCTGGCCAAACAGGGATCATCAAAACCACAAATAGACAAAGCTGTTAGCATACAAAGTATAAAACATATTCTGAAAAACAACTCCAGAGAAGATTGGCTGAACCGATGGGCTATGTGGACGACTGGTCGGGACATGTATGCAGAGATGAATAGACCAAACCCCAAGGACAATATAAATCTGCTACAACGAAAGATCAAAGCACTATCTTTCAGTTAAGAACAGGACATGTTGAACAATTATCACCTACACAGATTAAACCCAACACACCTACCACACTGTAGAAAGTGCAGTCATTCATGTGAGACAGTACAGCATATCTTGCTTGAATGTCCTGGACTGCATAAAGCTAGACAAGAGCTCCTCAAACCACACCCATCTGTTCATAATACCCTTTACACTAGTCTTCCACAATTACAGAACACATGCAGATTCTACAAATTGGCATTGGCTGCCCAAGAGTGAAAACTCTCAGCCCTGGTTAGAAGAAGAAGTACAAGATTTGTGTACATATCTTAGATATGTTTCATCTTATCAGCTTCTTCTTCTTCGAATGCTCCATATTGACCCTTTGTTAAACAACTCTTTGTGATTTGTATATGATCTAAGCCTATGAGATATTGTACGTTGTGCCAGTTATGCACCTACAAGTAGGCCAGCACATCCGATTTCTGTGATACAGTTTATTTACTAGAGTAGCTTCCCTAGTCCCCTACCTCAGTCGGCTCATATGACTTGCCTTGTAGGATGCAGTGTTACTATTCTTTGCTCCCCTTGAGAGCCCCGAAACACACGGCGAGGTTATCAGTAATACTTAATATTCTTTTTGTTCATTTGTTTCACCACTTGTTGGTCTCTCTTTAGGACCTGTATCTTGTTTTCCTACTTTGTTCTTCTTTGAATGCTCCATATCGACCAGTTGTTTAACCACTCTTTGTGATTTATATGTGATCTGAGCCTAAGAGTGATTGTATGTTGCGCCAGTTATGTGCCTACAAGTAGGCCAGCACTTCCGATTTCTGCATCGCTTTTAGTTACAAGGGTAGTTTCCTAGGCCCTACCTTAATCGTCTCTTATGACATGCCTTACAGGTCACAGTGTTACTATTCTTTGCTCCCCTTGTGAGTCCCTGCAACACACGACGAGATGATGATGATGATGATGATAGCAATAGTGATGATGATGCTAGTGGTGATGTTAGTAATGATGATGTTAGTGATGATAATGTTAGTGATGATGATGTTAGGGATGATGATGTTGTTAGGGATGATGATGTTAGTGATGATAATGATAATAATGACGATAATGTTAGTGATGATAATGTTAGTGATGATAATGATAATAATGATGATAATGTTAGTGATGATAATGTTAGTGGTGATAATAATGATGATAATGTTAGTGATGATAATGATAATAATGATGATAATGTTAGTGATGATAATAATGATGATAATGTTAGTGATGATAATGTTAGTGATGATAATGATGATGATGTTAGTGAAGACGATAATTTTAGTTGTATTATCTTATTGTCCTCGTTGTTTTTCTGTCAGTAGAGAGCTCAGTTTCAGCATTGGTTAAAACAGTTTCATTCACCGAGAACGAGAAGTCTTCCAGCTACAACCAGGTACAAACAGAGAGACAAGTGGTTGACAGCGTAGACCACCAGCCAACACCACCACCAACACACAGCTCAGACAGCACTACAGCTGACAAAATCCTACCTCCATTGGACAATACCAGTATAGATGAGAATAAGACTACGGATAGGTATAATACTGTAGGAGATGATGTTCCACCTTCTGATGATGATAGTTTTCTAGATGATAACTCTGATAATGATATCCAAGATCAATCCAATCCAGTTACGGATATTAAAATCCAGAGCTCAGATGGATCCGGAAGGGAGGCAGCATTAGATAACGGACAAGCAAATCTAGAAGAATCTGAGATTGTACAAGTTAGCACTGTCAAAGAAGAAGAAGAAGCTAAATCTCCATCTTTGAACAACAACACATCAACAGTTGATAAAACAATAGCAAGTGGTGAAGAGAACACTGCCTCGGTGTCGGAGAATCCAGCCTCAGTGTCAGAGAATCCAGCCAAAGAAGAGAAACAAACTGAGGAGACAAGTCAGACTAATGTAAAAGCTAACCATAAACCAGTTGAGGATACACGGGAACCACCACCACTATTCGATGATGAGGAGGAAGAGGACAGGTATGTTTAAGTTCATGTAAATTTTCATCACCAATATTGTCACCCATGTGTTGCTGGGGCTTGCAAGGGGAGCAAAGAATAGTAACACTGTAACCTACAAGGCATGTCATAAGAGGCAACTGAGGTAGGGGCCTAGGAAAGCTACCCTAGTAAATAAAAAGCGTTGCAGAAATCGGATGTGCTGGCCTACTTGTAGGCTCATAACTGGCACAATGTACAATCGCTCTTAGGCTCAGATCACATACAACCTGCTGCCTTACATGTTTGGCTGGGGACAGCAAAAGGCTAACGGAGAGCGAACCCACTAAACGTTGGTTGAAACCAAACACACCACCGAAGGATAAGCACCTGAGCTCCAATTGGTACTGAAGGTTGTGCATGTACACCGTTCTGGTGTTAGGCTGTTTATATATCACAATAGAATGATAAAAACCGCCTTAAGAACGATCGCGAAAGAGATCACATACAGATCACAAAAAAGTGATTTAGCAAGTGGTCGATATAGAACGGAACGCTCGAGAAGAAGAAGATGATCACCAATATTTTGAGTTTTCATTATTTTGTATGTCACACATAAAAGCTCGCTTTTACTTGAATTTGGCATCAGGTCTTGTCATTGTATTATGTCATATGTCACCTTATTGCTGTCTGTTGAATGACATCACCGTATCACAGTATGCTGAACTACATCACTCTAACAGCCTGTTTAATGGGGGCCACAGATGCAGTCATAGGGACAGAGTCGCGCCAGGGTCAGTAAGCTGACACTGATCAAGACCCTACCCCACCTCCTTGTGGTGGTCCTGGAAACAAATAATGGTTCTTGTTTGGCTAAGTGGGTTGGGGATCGAGGGAGATCTACTCTTGTATAAGTAATGGTGCAAGCACAGACACATTTTATATGAGATCTACATGCAACACAGACAAGCAGAATCCGAGTGTACATGCTTTTGCACGTCTCTCCTGGCCAATGGAAAAAGTTGAATAGGTGAAAACAGTCGACAGTAACAAGGTACAAATCGTCTGTAAGTATATACTCATGTCCCCCTGAGCCAATAGTCGCACCATAGTTGCTATCTATTAGCAAGAATCGCTGAAAACTATGTAACGTATTGTGATGACGCAAGGGAAAATTGCAGTAAACTTTGTATCGGAGGCCAGGCGCAGCTAAATTTATTGGGTAAAGTTGGCAGAATGCAAAACCTTAAGTTGCATTCCTGTGATTAACGAAACTGCCCTCCTTGGAACAACCTGGTATGGTACTGTTGCACCAGCGAAAAATGTAAATTTGTGTTCTTGTGCAGGAAAAAGCTGACATCCTCGGAAGAACTGGGGGTGAGAAATGTTTTCGGTACAAAACCTAAAGTCGCTCTAGCGCCTAATGAAATGGCCCTCTGAATTATTTATGTACAGCCGCAGCCAGTGTTTCCTGGCGTATCAGAAAATGCAAAGTAAAAATTGCAAATTACCAAGTTCCTAATCCAGAACAACTTCACTGCGGCTAGAAGTGCATGGCTGAAAATGTACAGACTTGCCATCTCGTGCAAGGTAAAACGTTGGTAAAGGCAGACTCTTTTCAGACGTGATTGTTCTACGCTTGTAGGACGACATCCACATGTCCCAAGGTGGTTTGGTATGTTCATTATTCAGAACAACACCACCACAGTCAGAAGGCATAGGTAAAGCTGACGGAGAAGTCGAACCTTCCCTAGGGGTCACTTGTCGTAGAAGTCCCGGATGGTACCAGGCATGGACCACAAACTTCCTGTAAGCTCACGGATTGTGGTTCGGACAACAGGTTTCCTGACAACAGATCACACTTGAGGATCAAAACTTCAAGTACTTCTGAAATCGGACAAGCAATAAAACGGTAAGCAGGCTTTTACACAAAAGTCAAGTCAGAAGCAGCATCCCAGGTGCCATGGCTACGTCTGAATTCATAGCGACGAACGCAGAAGAAGTAGAAGCCTGTTTAACTACATAAGCTCATCTCTGCTTATATTACAACCACATCCTCCGAAACAGTTTCAATTCTACTTGACATTAAATATTCCATGATGACAATGAGAAGGTTTCATAGTTACACATCTTGACCCTCTATTTCAGTCCACTGTTTGGTAATGACAGCACTGTCTCAGATACATTGGGCTCAGCATTCAATACGAAACCGGCAGCAGCTGCTACTACTAACCATGCTGATTTGAAACCTACCAGCAAGACAACATCTGCAGCAGCAGTCAAAGATAAGGTAGCTACAGGGAAGAAGACAGACCCAGTCAATGATGAGGTAGGGATTATTGTCAATGATAGTGATCTTATTTGTCAATGATGAGGTAGGATCTTATTTGTCTGATGAGTAGGACTATTTGTCAATGATGGTAGGGATCTTTGTCTGATAAGTTCTTTCTTATTGCTTTTCTCCAATCCTGTTTTGTCTCACAGCATCATGATAAGAAAAGATTTCAAAAGGATCATTAAATCAATCTTCTTCTCTTCTTCTTTTCGATCGCTTTCATGGCCAATTTTATCTTTCTTTTTGTGATATATAATTGGTATTTGACAAGAACGCAGTGAACTACGTTGAACGATTATGCGCCCATGGTGACTAGGCCCGCCCACCCGTTTTCAGCCAGCTTTTGATTTACTAGGTGAGCTTTCCTAGGGAAATCAATCAGAAAGCCACAAATACCAACACAAGACGACTACTATAAAGAGCAGATTAGAACAAGTTGTCATTCTGTGCCTTAGAACAGGACACAATCGACTTAGCAGCCACATGTATAAAAAATTCAAGACTGGCAATCTGTAGTGTTGTACATGTGACAGGCACATCAGACTGCAGAGTACATACTTGAGACTGTCTGACTATGATATGCTAAGGCAAACTCTAATACACAAAAATTAAGAACGAAAATCCAGTCCTTCAAAACTAAATGCTACAGAAAGATCCTACGAATACCATGGACAGAAAAAGAACGAACACTGATGTCCTGAAAGAACTAAATTTGAAAATAGTTGGCTGATAAACAACATACTATACAGAAAATTACATACTTTGGTCACATCAAGCGTCACGATGGCCTGGAAAGAACAATACTAGAGGCAGGGTCCCAGGACGCAGAGGCAGACCAAAAGAAGATGCTACAAGATATTAAAGAAACCATGAATATGACCATCGATGAAGTGGGTGAACTGGCAAGAGACAGAGTGAATTTCAGATGTGCTGCAAAGAGAGCAACGTCCTATAAAGGATACGCACCTTGATGATGAAGGCAAACTCACTGACCTAATGAAACAACACTCGACATAAAACTACACAGACCTCTGTGAGCTACAAAAGACAGTAAAATTTATACAAGAGATAACATTGAATATATAGACAATATTTCAAGCAACGGAAAAGAAGAGATTTCTAGAATGAGCCCTTGTTTACACTTCATAAATGGTTCTTTCTGCTATCTCTGAGGTCCACTTTTGCGTGACTGGCCTTTTTGCTTTGTATCCATTGTATCGGAGCAACATTACTCTTTGAGGCGCACTGTCTGTTGATAATCTGCTTATGTGTCTGAACCTTTTAATTTGTTGTTTCTTGATGTTCAGTAGTGATGTTGTACCCACTTTTTCCTGATGTCTTCATTTCTCAACCGGTCTCTTCTTGTTACTTTAAGCATTCTGCATAGACACTTCATCTCTGTCATGACTAGTCTCTTCTTGTTACTTTAAGCATTCTGCGTAGACACTTCATCTCTGTAGTGACTAGTCTCTTCTTGTTACTTTAAGCATTCTGGTAGACACTTCATCTCTGTCGTGACTAGTCTCTTCTGTTACTTTAGACATTCTGCGAGACACTTCATCTCTGTCGTGACTAGTCTTTTCTTGTTACTTTAAGCATTCTGCGTAGACACTTCATCTCTGTCGTGACTAGTCTCTTCTTGTTACTTTAAGCATTCTGCGTAGACACTTCATCTCTGTCGTGACTAGTCTTTTCTTGTTACTTTAAGCATTCTGCGTAGACACTTCATCTCTGTCGTGACTAGTCTTTTCTTGTTACTTTAAGCATTCTGCGTAGACACTTCATCTCTGTCGTGACTAGTCTTTTCTTGTTCCTTTAAGCATTCTGCGTAGACACTTCATCTCTGTCGTGACTAGTCTTTTCTTGTTACTTTAAGCATTCTGCGTAGACACTTCATCTCTGTCGTGACTAGTCTTTTCTTGTTCCTTTAAGCATTCTGCGTAGACACTTCATCTCTGTCGTGACTAGTCTTTTCTTGTTCCTTTAAGCATTCTGCGTAGACACTTCATCTCTGTCGTGACTAGTCTTTTCTTGTTACTTTAAGCATTCTGCGTAGACACTTCATCTCTGTCAATGATGAGGTAGAGATTTTATATGTTAATGATGAGGTTGCCGGGCACTCAGGAGCAAAAGTGTAACACAGCGTCCTATAAGGCATGTCGTAAGAGGCGACTGAGGTAGATGCCTAGGAAGCTACTCAGAAAATAAAAAGTGTAGCAGAAATTGGATGTGCTGGCCTACTTATAGGTGCATAACTAACTCAACGTACAATCACTCTTAAGCTTGGATCACATACAAATCACAAAGAGTGGTTTAATAAGTGGTCGATATGGATCAAAAAAAGAAGAATGATACAGTAGATATGTTATAAATATGTGATACGTTATGAACTTGTGATTCATTTACGTTTTCAGGACATGAAACCTCAACCCCCGCCTCCTTTGTTTGGTGATGATAGCGATGATGACGACCTTGACTGGCTAAGTTAACCATTTGCTCATCATGTGATCATTATTTTTGTCAACAATTTAACCATATCTCCCTTAAACTTGTTTGTATATTTGATTTATAATTAATAATTGCAGTCGAAACACAAAGTTCAAGAAAATATTTTCTTTTATATTTTGCTTGTATTATAGAAGAATGGGATAAGCAGAATGGCATTCTCTAAATGAAATATATGGATAGAAATGAGCTTGGAAAATGAAATATGAGGATATCTTATTCTTCTTCTTTGCGTTTGGTTTCATATCTCTTCTAAACCATGAGATGGGTTGCCTCTATGAAGCTGCATGTTAGTTGGAGTTTCTAAAGTTCCCATAGTTTGCTCTGTAAGCTTTGTTCATGAGGCCATGTTTCGCTTCGTTGGTGTATGTATGATGGACATGAGTGAAGTATGTGCTCTGGAGTCTGTGTTTCAGTTTGACATGCGCATTGTGCAGGCTTTATTCTGTGCATGTGATGGTTGAGCCTGCAGTGACCTGTTCTTAGGCAAAAGATTGTTGTGTGCTGTTTTCATATGAGAATATAAATGAGAACATTACAGCCTTAAATATTTTTTTTTATAGTTTGCGTATTTTTATGTGGAAACATTTCATTTTGAAGGTATTCTTTATTTTTTGTGTATATTTTAGAGTTAACTTAAAAACTATTTTTCTTCTTCGAACGCTCCATATCGACCAGTTGTTTGTTAACCACTCATTTTGATTTGTTTGTGAATTGTCTGAGAATAAGAGCGATTGTGCCAGTTATGCACATACAAGTATGCCAGCACATCAGATTTCTGTGACGCTTTTTATTTACTAGGTAGCCTGCCTAGGCCGCTACATCAGTCGCCTACGACATGCCTTGTAGATCGCAGTGTTACTATTCTTTGCTCCTCTTGCGGACCCTGGCAACACACAGGCATCTCATTGATAATAACACAAGGGTGTTAGAACAAAAATTTTTTTAAATCTAATCTATTGTTGATATTTTTGAGTGTAACAATTGTTGTCAAACTGTTTCTTCATTGATATCTGTTTGAATTGTTTCATTACTGCATTTCTTCTACCCAATGTGATTTTATTATATCTATATTTTAGTTTGTATGTTGCTAGCTACTGTATCTGCTGTTCTTGAGAAATAAATTCAATTTTTTGTTAATTAATTACCTAATTAATTTTGATTGTACAAGTATTTATGATTTTATGTTTTATTTGAGGAATTCATATTCTTGTGTTCGCCCATTATGAATTCAGCGACTTCTGACGATTTTTGTGGGAAGGCCTGCTTTAATTTTTATCAATGTCCCCCGCCATACAGGTTGCCTTCTCCAACGTCAGGGGTACTCGTAGTTTAGATCCTCAAGTATTGATCTGTGGTCAGGAAACCTGTAGTCCATACCACTTGTCGTCACTCTCTCTTTAGCCTGTTACCTCTTTGGCGCTTAGTGTAGCAACAAACACACACCATTCTTCTCTATTCATGACCTTCCTCTGTATTGTGTTCCAGCTATGATTCATTTCTTTCAGTTCTTGCTCTATCGTTCTCCTTCAGGTTATCTTGGGTCTTCCACGTTTTCAACTTGCCATGAGCTAACAGGAAATTCCTGGTCCACATCTTGACTCTCGGTAGTTACCACTTCTACCACAAGTGACAACTAGTGAAGATTCAACAAATTTTCCGCCGCTTTCAGCGAGTGGTGAGGTCGTCTCGGATAAGGTACATTTTGGGACACGGGACTTGTTTAGGTTTCTCTATGCTGACAGTTCCTTCTTCTCCGTCAAACGCTCCATATCGACCACTTGTTAACCACTGATTTGTATGTGATCTGAGCCTAAGAGCGATTGTACATTGTGCCAGTTATGCAGCACATCAGATTTCTGCTACACTTTTATTTACTAGGTAGCTTCCTAGGACCCTACCTCAATTGCTTCTTAGACATGCCTTGTAATCACAGTGTTACTATTCTTTGCTTTCCTTCGAGCCCGGGCAACACACAGGCTCGGATTCTTGTAATTATTGTGGCTTTTTTACTTTGTGTAATTGATAGTTTTCCTAATTTACTGGGGACGCTCTTCCTCTTCTTGCTTTCGTCCGCTATGAATTCAGACGCAGTCAGGGCACCTGGTATGACGCTCCTGACTGATTTTTACATGAAGGACTGCTTTCCTTTTTATCAGTGTCCCGCAATTCAGGTGGGCCTTCTCCGACTTCAGAAGATGGGACGTCTCTAAATTGTATTGCTCATCTTACATTCCACAAATACTCAGTTCTTGTCATGTGTACACAGAAAAGAGGTTAGAAAGTTGCTCATCATCATCATCAAGTAGCTTGTCCTTTCGGGAACTTAACTTGTCTCCATGACAGCAGCCCTGAAAAACTCTCTATTCTGTGCAAGATGCCCGTCGTCAGCAGCAGTCATTCTCGGCTTGTCAATGATATCCGATACCCATTGTCGTCTAGGTATTCCTCTCATTTTTCTTCCAGGCATCACTCCTTCCATAATTATCTTCTCTAGGCACTCATGTCGTTTGGTGTGTCTGAAATATTTAATTTTCCTTGTTTTTTTATGTTAGTTAATAAACAATTTTCTTTAATATCAAGCTGTTGCAGAACAGAAGCATTTGTTCTCTCTCTGTCTCCGATATTCTAAGTACTCTTCTGTAAGCATTTGCATTCAAAGTCATAGATGATCTTCTCTGCTGCTTTGTTAATGGTTCATGTCTCACAATCATATGTTGCCAAAGGAAAAAACACAGGTTTTTTTATTTAACACCTGAGCTTTGTTCTTATGTCAGTTCCCATCCATAGGTTAGTTAGTTCTTTTAATTTTTGTCAAGCAATGTTCAGCCTTCTTTTAATTTCTTTTACAACATTACTGTCATTTGTCAGCAATGCCTCAAGGTACTCAAAGTTGTTGACTCTTTCTATTTTGTGGTCGTTGACATACATAGCCATCAATTCTGTTTTATCAGTTGTAACGATATTTGTTTTCAAAAACGAAGCTTAGAAAGTCACCACCTGGTCAAAAATAATTGATACCAACCCTTCTTCTTTGAACCTCAATGAATAATGAGTTTTTCACTCTTTTTCTTATTAAAAGCAGCGGAGAGTATACATAATTTTTTGCAGACCCAGAAGATGCTAACAACTTCAAGTTAGTGTGCTATGCTTAGAATTGCGTTGTTACCAATTCAAAAGCAATACCTACAAATTGTCACCATATTCAGCATTATATATTAGGGGCATCTCTGTGACTATGATGTTTGTGCAACGAGAGAGCGGACAGACATGCATCATAAGCATTGATTGTTGGGAAGTTTAAGATAGATAAAGGGAATGTTTTCAGTCTCTTGACAATCTACTTTTGGATGCCGACACTAAAATTGACGTTGAATCAATTAAGTGATTTGAGGAGTTTGGAATTGCATATTGTAGAAGTAGAGCTTGATGGGTAGAGAGAGGAGTATGTTTAACTAACAAGCTACAGGAACCATCAGTATGTATACCCTATGACATCTGCTGGGGGATACAGAACCTATGGGTCTGCCTGGAGTGCTTCTTCTTCTTTGCGTTGTTCCTTACGATCAATTTTAATCACTCTTTGTGATATGTTTGATCTTTACCAAGAACATGTATACGTTGCACATTGGTTTGGTAGGCCCTAAGCCTGGAGAGCTGTAGCGTCAGTTCAGTAACCAATAGCCGATGTTTATGCACTGCCTTTGATACCTTCATGTGTAAGAAAGAGATCATAGTACACATGGTTATTCACTGAAGGACAATGATGATAGGCCTATCAATCAAACAATAAGGACAATGATGATGGGCCAATCAATCAAATATTATTGAATTTATATTTGGGATATTTGGTTTGAACGACTATTCACACATTATACTTTCAAATAGTCTGGGTTTTTTTTAATATGAATGATACATTGTAGCATTTACATAAATTTGTAGAATTTATATGTACTAAATTCAATTTTTTTTATAATATAAAAATGATTTTTGCAGGCGTGTATTACTGAAAATGCTATTGTCAAACAGATGCAAAAATTATATTTTTTTGGTGCAATTCAAAATTATGATGATAGTTCTGTGTGTGTTTTTTTAAGTATCTGTGTGTGTGTTTATTAAGCATCTGTGTGTGTGTGATAGCCTGCTTAACTGTTTATAAGTGTCTGTAAGTTTGTTTTCTTTTTCTAACGCTCCATATCAACCACTTGTTAACTACTCTTTGTAATTTGTATGTGATCTGAGCCCAAGAGAGATTGTATGTTGTGCCAGTTATCACCCATGTGTTGAGAGACCCACAAGCAAAGCAAAGAATAGTAGCACTGTGACCTACAAGGCATGTCGGAAGAGGGGACCGAGCGTCAAGAAGTATTGATCTGTGGTCAGAGACCTAGTCCAAACCACTTGATATGAGTTTACTGGAAATTTTTGGCCCACTCCAGAATTTCTATGGCAAGTGATAACTAGTGAAGTTTCGACTTCGCTAGCATCTTCACTACTTCATTTCTACATACGGTGAGGGTGTTCCTGATGAAGTACATTCTCAACCATTTTGGGACATGTATCTTTGGTCCTGACTATGTTTTATCTATGCTGAAAATCCTTCATTTTTCAGGCCTTTTCTGGAACAACACTCTATTGATCATCCTTAGCATCTTGATGCATAATGCGCCCATGTGGTGTCAGGGTCTGCAAGGGAAGCAAAGAATAGTACCACTGCGACCTACAATGCATGTCGAAGAGGCAACTGATGTAGCCCTAGGATGCTACCCTAGTAAATAAAAAGCAGCGCAGAAATTGGTTGTGTATCTATAGGCGCATAACTGGCACAACGTAAAATTGCTCTTAGGCTCAGATCACATACAAATCACAGAGTGGTTGACAATTGGTGGATATGGAGCGCCAAAGAAGATGCATCATGAGGTAAGATCTACGCCAAGAACTGTGTTTCTGTTTTGTAACTTCTGACTTGGTGAGGTCGTTCTGGTTTAGGAACATTCTTAACCACGCTGGGACACATGTCGTTTAGTCGTCACCATGCGATTTGGAGTTTCCACTTTGTATTTTCCTTATGAAAAGCAGACACTTGAACCAGGACAGTCAGTGTCATCAGGCCCCACCGCCTGAGTGGTTACCGCCCAAATTTGGGGTGTAAAGAATATAACTACTGTTACCTGCAAAGCATGTCGTAAGAGGCGACTAAGGAGGTTTGGCTGAAATCGGATGCACTGTCCTAAACGTTAGAATCTATGCGTTTAGGGCCTACAAACCAATGTGTAACGTATACACGTTCTTGGCAAAGATCACACATATCACAAAGTTATTAAAATTGGTCGTAAAGAACGAACGCAAAGAAGATCAGGCCCCAGAACGCAACTTTTATTTTTGTGCTCCTCTACATCACAGACAGAATACATCAGACTTACACATATTTGTCTAGATCGGGAAATTATGGTGAAACTATTGACTTTGGGTGACATGAGTTGTCGTTTAAGACAACTCGTTGTGCCATATCTTTGCTCCGTTTAACTGTCATGCGTCTCTGGACTTGGTCAGAGACGGATGTGACGTAGCTACTCTGAAATTTTGCTCGTCTATCTTCCCAACAGATCACATACCATTCGTGATTGCACCCGTACTATACTACCTTACAGCATGGTGTAGCTCAAAACTAGATCGCCACCCACTTTGTTAGACTACTGAGCCTTTGTTTCCAGTGTCACCACGTGGAAGGGGGAGGTAGAGTCTTGAACAGGCCAGCGCACTGGCACCTGGTAACCACATTGTTTTATTGCGTCTGTGGCCCCATAGAAACCTAGTAGATATTTTCTCAACGAGCAACGAAGATGATCATGAACATTAAATGATAATTCCGGGAGAGTTATTTTCTCTTGTCGGTGCGAGTTCGAACAAAATGGCGGAAGATACAAGTTTACGAAATATTTGCGAACCTTCTATGTCGGTTTCAAATGAGCATGAAACTTCACCATTGTTTCTACTTCAGTCAATAGCAGAGGAGTGGAGAACTGTTAGTAGTTTAGTACCATCTTTGTTTTTTTACACGTGACGACAACTGATGTCATATTATGAGGATGTGGAAATGATTAGCCTAATCATTTGTGATCAGTTATCAATCAGTATCACTCGGCAGTGAGTACTGTACTGTACCATTCAAAATCGCTGCAGGTTGATGAGTGTGATTGTAACCAGTGGCAATCACTTTCATCTTTATTTTGAATAATTCTTGCAGTCTGGTTAGGGTTCACCACTATTACTTAAAATTGAATCATTTACAAATCCTCTCCCGTAGGAATTTATAATAGCCGGGCCCGTTTTTAACACTACGTAACTACTACAGCAGCCCATACCTACGAGCATATCGGCGCGTTCATTTCCCTGCACGCCCTGGCACAAAAATAAAACTGATTTTCTTCAGACTAGACCTAACCTGTTGCCTTGCAGGTCTGCTGGGGACAGTCACAGGCTAACTGGAGAGCGAACCAGTAAATGCTGGTTGAAATCGAACACGTCACCGAAGGACAGGCATCAGAGCTCCAAATGGTACTGAAGATGTGACGTAAAACAAACGTTCTTGGCAAAAGCTGTTTATATATCACAATAATAATGATCAAAATGGCAGAAAAATAACGATCGAGAGACTAGACCTCATCAGCGACCCCAAACATTGTCTCTGAGAGCAACCTGTTTCAAAACTCATGCATGTGTGTGCTAAAGAATTAACGGATTAGCTACTGAATTGAAAAACGAGTTGTGGTTGAATTAAATGTATGTCCTATTTTCCAGGTGTATATACAAATTCAGCTGCAGTGTCCTTAATTATTTACCGATTTTATGAGTAATATACCATTCTGTAGGTAAATGAATTTTCTTTAAGATAGATCTAAAACAAATACATATTGGCACTCCAAGCGGCTTATAGGAGCCAATCAATTAAACTGGTAATTCAGAATGAACATGTTGGCATTCTACATTTTCATTTGACTGTTATTTACTGTGACATCTTACCAATTCAGTGGTTTTTTTTCTCTTTCAGAATCAATCTGTATATGACAGTCCTGGTGACTTGATGAGAAATTGTCTCTCACGGGCTGGAGTTTCGTTACTAGGAGAGGAAGCCCTACAGATCCACATGGCTCTATTCCGAGATGTGTTTATAGAGTATGTTCTTATTTATTGAAAGATACAGCATACATTTCCTAGTTGCTGTATCTATAATAAGTTACTCACTTGTTTATGTGCTGAATGAGGCCAGTATGCATAGGAAGCTCATTAACAACCTCAAGAAGAAGCATTCATAATTTCCCAGACATATCATGAGAAAATGTTTAGAACAAATGGGGACAACCAGCAAAATTCATGCGCGGATGTGACAGACAAAACATGCAATCAAACTTCATTGTGCAGAAATTATTACTAAAATTAGGATTTGTATTCCGTAGGGATGTATTCATCATGTATGCCCCACCTGTGGTCGGGGATTCTGTTCTAGGATTGACTCTACAGTCACCTCCGCACACACCAGAGTGGTGCAACAGCACACGTCTGAGATTGTTGTCATCGCTTGCGATGGACGGCTATTATATATGAACCTGTGAATATCATATGTTAATGCTGCAAACCCCACAGGTCACAAATAGTGGTTCTTTTTGAACTCTCATATCGACTCACTTGTTAACCACTCTGTGTGATTTGTATGTGATCTGAGCCTAAGAGCGACTGTAAGTTGTGCCAGTTATGCGCCTACAAGTAGGCCAGTACATTCAATTTCTGCGCTGCTTTTTATTTACTAGGGTAGCATCCCTAGGTCCTACATTAGTCGCCTCTAAAAAACATGCATTGTAGGTTGCAGTGGTACTATTCTTTGCTTCCTTGTGGGCCCCGACACCACACGGGTGACAATTAGTGGTTAACTTCATTGATAAAAATGAATGCAAAGAATAAGAAGAAGATTGGGCGTAAAAATGTAAATAGAATCGTTAGCTAGTTTTTAGGCTGATGCATACCACCTCATTTCTAGCACAGTAGATGCTCTAAAAACATCACTTATTGATCACGCTGGACAATCTGCATGTGATTATAGTCCAAAGCGCTGCTTCCATGATTGCTCTGGAACAGAGTTTCCCAAACTGGGGTTTGCGAGGTACTTACCGGGTGTCTTCAAACGCTTGAAGAAAAATTATCTTTGACATTTCAAACAGAAAACTAAATTTTAGAAACATTAATTTTTTTTTCCCGATCCAGAAGCACTTGAGCTTTTCAGCTCTTCGCTCGGTGCCACGAACACCGTAAATCTGGGGAATCTGTGGCTTTTCTGCCATCCCGCGAAATTGAACCCGCACACACAGAGGAATAGTCACCCGTAGTCCAACGCGCTACGAACACGCTGGGAAGACGGGCAAGAAACATGTATAAAAACAGTGCTAAACTAATTCCGCTGTGAAATCAAAGGACCCAGACCGGAGTGTAAATGTCTGACAGGACAAAATGAAAGATCATTTGAAGTTTCCTGCAATCTGAGAAATTGGAGCCAGCTTGAATGTTGGTGTGGTGTAATAATAACTAGATCGCTAGAAGATTTTCATATAGAAACTTTTGTGGGTCCGGGTAATACAAAGTTTGGGAACCGCTGCTCTAGAACAACCACCCGTTGACCACTCTGTGTGACATATATATGATTTTTGCCAGAGAGAGTACCAAGCAGCAACCTGCATGGACATGTTTGCCTTCACTCGAATGATTAATTTTTTATATGGGCCAGATTTAAGCTGTGATGAAGAGATGTAGTAAGAAGTGAGGAAATGATTTAAAAAACAAAACGATTCCTTTATGGACTGGTTTGTTTGCCTACATTCTTCTCAATCATTTTGATAATTCTTATTGTGATGTATAAACCGTCTTTGCCAAGAATGACTAGACGATGCGATCCTTTATACCCCTACTAGTGTAGTGCAGACACTTCCAAAATTTTCGGCCTAAGGAAATGTTTGAGTCCATCTCGATGACAAATACTTTCCTTTGTGTGTACATTTCTTTTTAAATGATCCTTTTAATGCCGTATATTTGGGCTTGGACGGGTTTCAAAAACTAGTGCGATTGTGGCAATAATATATTGGCTTGCTTTGTGATTTTGTAGAAAAATCACTGTAGCTTTGATATCGATTCTGTAGAGAAATCACTGTGCAGCTTTGATATCAATTCTGTAGAGAAATCACTGTGTAGCTTTGATATCGATTTGATAGAAAAATCACTGTGTAGATTTAAAATCAGTTTGGTTTAGATGTATTTCTTTTCTTATTTCATTAAAATATTTTTTTTCCGTTCATTTTCTAATTAGGCAAAACTTTTCAGCCACCCTTGTAATTATCATTTGACTAACTGATATTTGGCAGGGATTTAATAAGAAAATCTGATTGCTACAAAATTGTAAAGAATATTATGTATTGTAACGAATTGCTTGATGTTTACAAATATCATAATTCTGTAGGACAATGATTGATATACTGAAGATTATTTGCTCTTGGTACAATATCAGAGGGAGCTGCAATGGACTGAAATGACATTTAACGCATTGAGAGAGTCTTTCTGAACATAGAAGTTTCAGGGTTGTAAATCCAAGTCGCGCCCACCTTCCCAGCATGTACGTAGCGCGTTAGACGACGGGTGACAAGCTCCCTGTGAGTGCGGTTCAATCCCACGGCTGGCAGAAAAACCACAGGTTCTCCAGTTTTATGGTGTTCGTGGCATCGAACCGAAGGGTTACAATGTCCATGGTACCGGCGAAGAGCTGAAAGCTAAAGTGTTTTGGATCAACAAACAAAAATTCAAGGTCGCTGACCAGGTTGAGAGAGATGGGTGTCGATATTGGTACAGCTGGAAAAGAACAACATACCAAATATGCAAAAAGATTGATTAATCAACATCAAACTTGCATGTTGGGTAGCTGGATTTGTTGAGACAGAGATAGGAGCACCTATGGACATGTCCGGAGTGCTGTGGTGTTAGTTCTTATATAACTGATAATAGTAGCTTTCCTTCGATTTATATCCCGCTTTGCTAGGTGTGTATGATAATTGAAAAGATCTACATGGTTCATATTTGTCAGATACTGTTATATATGGCCTTTTTCATCTTTACAGACGGTCAATTGGCAAGTGTCTTACTGTGACAACTTCTGAGTTTTCGCTTTTCTCTCTGTCGCTTCAGCTCGTATATGTCTTTTCTCAAAAGACTCTGCGCCCTTTCGTAATTTGGCTTTCCACACAACTCTGTCATCAGCTAGTCCCTCCCATGTGCTGGGATCTATAGAAAAATTTTTCATTGAGGCTTTGCAGACATCTTTATATCTGAGCAGTGGTCTGCCCAGGTGCCTCTTCCACTCCGAAAGTTCACAGAACAACATTTGTTTTGGTATGCGGCAAGTTTCCATTCTTCTCACATGTCCCAACCATCTTAGTCGTCTACTGCTGATCATGCCCATGATGGAAGGCAGTTTGCACGTTGCAGTACTTCAGAGTTGATTATCTTGTCGTACCACCTGATGTTCATAATCTTGCGGAGACATCGAAGGTGAAAGATGTTAAGTCTCCTCTCGTCAAAAGTGGTCAAATGTTCATATTTGTTAGATACTGTTACAAGATACTATAACACAGTGAGAGATAGAACACACCAACAACCCATATCAAATATTTGAGGAAACGACGGTGGAAATATTTAGGTCATGTGCTTAGATCAGACGAAAAGAGACTAAATCGACAAGTCCTTATGTGGTCACCAGTTGGGAAAAGAAAATGGGGAAGACCAAAGACCACTCTTCGAAGAACCATCCAACAAGAAAGTAAACTATTGGGATGTAAAACCATACAAGATCTGCAACTGCTAGCAAAGAACCGTATCACATGGAGATCTAAAACCTCTGCCTTATGTCCGCCTTTGGACGAAAGGAACAAACTAACTAACTAACTGTTACAAGTGGTCAAATGTTCATCTTTGTTAAATACTGTTGCAAGTGGTCAAACGTTCATATTTTTCAGATACTGTTACAAGTGGTCAAACGTTCATATTTGTTAAATACTGTTACAAGTGGTAAAATATTCATCTTTGTTAGATACTGTTACAAGTGGTCAAACATTCTCTTGAATTTTCAGAAACAAATCTGGCCTCTCTTGTGCTGTCATGGGATTAGGATTTTCTCTAAGAGATTATTTTGAATTACTTCGAGATGAAAAATTAGGATGGTTGTCATTTCTCATAAAGGTCAGTAGTCGTTATAGTTACAGATGAGTTGCTATTTAATCATATAATTAAATAATATTAAGAATCCTCAAATACCATTAGCATGTGTACACTTCAACATGTACTGGTGGAGATATTGCATCTGTGTGTTATTCCACTGTTGCGATTTCAATTAATTAATATACAATCTCACTCTTGTGTTGCGAAGCTCTCAAGGGGAGCAAAGAATAGTAAAACTGTGACCTACACTGCATGTCGTAAGAGGCGACGGAGGTAGTGGCCTTGGGAAGCTATCCTGGTAAATAAAAAGCGTAGCAGAAATCGGATGTGCTGGCCTAGTTGTAGGCGCATAACTGGCACAACATACAATCACTCTTAGGCTCAGATCACATACAAATCACAAAGAGTAGTTTAACAAGTGGTCAATATGGACCGTTCGAAGAAGAAGATATTGTTAAATATTATTAAGAATCCTCAGATACCATTAGCATGTGTACACTTCAACATCTTTTGGTGGAGATATTGCATAGTGAAGATAAGGGTTTTCTGGCCAACACTATGTTACATGTGTCAAACATGGCTAATAACAGCAGATAATGAACGGAAAATCATAACGAAGGAGATGTGGTGCCTTAGAAGAGCTGCAGGTGTGACAGTAATAGACAAAATTAGAAAAGAAGAAATTGGAAGACTGGATGTGAAACCAGTCATGCAGTTCATAAAAGAAAACAGATTAAATGGTTTGGACACCTGACAATAATGCCGTCGTATCAACTACCACAGAGAGCCTCGCTTAAAAAGTATAACGAGTACAGAGCAAGAGGAAGATGATGCAAAAGATGAAGCGATGGCATCAAGAACACCCTTAAGAAATTGAATGACATCTTACAAAGTGACTTAGAACAACACACACAAAATCACTCAATTGCCCCCGATCTTGCACACACACACTTCTACAAAGAAGTAAATGGTGGAAAAGAAGAAAAAGAAAGAAAGCATTTGAGTAAAAAATAGTTTATTATCTCCTTTCATTGTCTTCACAGATTTTACCTTATCTTCGACTTGAAAAGGCTAACAATTTCTTGGAAAAGTTGGAAGAGTTTGTGAGAAGTATTGAAGAAACATTCAGCACTTTAACCGACGTTCAACTGTTACTCTGTGCAGTTTCATTGATACATAGTATTATACTTGATTTCCTGCTCACAGAGAAGAGAGATGGTAATATCCAAGGTAAATAAATAATCAGTTTGTAGTCAGAGAAACAAATAATGGACCTTCTTCTTCTTCGAATGCTCCATATCGACCACTTGTTAACCACTCTTTGTGATTTGTATGTGATCTGAGCCTAAGAGCAATTGTACATTCTTTTGAAAATGAAAATCGTGGCATATACTAAAGGACGTAGCCATCAACCACAGTAAACTAGTCGTTGATTTTCTAGGCACCACTTATATGTTCAGTCTTTTGCCATTGCTTTCTGAATGGTGAGGTCTATTTTTACCTTTCTGTAAAAATACCACGGCAACGAATTTGCTTCCAAACTTGCCACGTGGGTATGAACATGCTCAAAATGAACACGGACGCCTTTTATCATCCAGCTCCGATAGCACAAGGAACTCGATCTCACCTACACTGAAATCAGGGACCTCTGGAGAGTGAACCAGTTACCTTTGGAACGAGAATCGAACACCTAACCTCTACGTCACAGAGACCCCATGTGAACCAAAGATAACAAAATGTGCGTTGAGAAGTATTCTGAAGTAATAAGGAAATGTTTGTTTCGATCGTGGCCTCTGATAACATAAGGCCAGCGAGCTCAGGTAAACATTCTAGAAAATAAGACCACAACCGTTGCATGATCTTCGGATTCCAGTATTGTTAGATAAAGACAATTTCATTTTAAAAACAACACACTGCCCGCCTGCCCAGCGTGTTAGTGCAGCGCTGGACGATGGGTGATAAACCCTCTGTGAGTTCTGGTTCAATTTCGCGGGCTGGCAGAAAAGCCACAGGTTCTCCAGATTTATGGTGTTTGTGGCCCCAAACCGAAGGGTTACGATGCCCATGACACCGAGCCGAAGAGCTGAAAGCTCAAGTGCTTCTGGATCGGGAAAAAAACTAAAAAGAAAACAAAACAACATGCTAAATCAAGGTTATATTATGTTACAAGTTACATAAGGAACACTAAGGAACATCAGTATTATACAAATTTTTCATCAATAAATATACATGGACTCCTAGAATTGTGTAAAATTGCAGAAAATCTTACATTGTCCTATCAAACACTTATAAAAATCAGCCCCCATTAAACATGAATTTTGGTTTTTACTGGCTTAGCTAGTGTCCAGCCTTATGTTGCCGGGGCCATGGTTTGATCAGCCTCCTCTTGTGGTCTGTGTATGACTTTTGATAGAGAACAACATCTTGTTTCTACATTAGACATCCACTACATGTGGGACAGTAAAGGTACCCTTTTTCATACCTTGAGATATATTGGGTAATACGGTAGAAGGCCTATATTTTCATTGACCGTTGCAAACGATGGATGATCTGGTCAACATCATGCCGCCACCTACTTCTTCTTCTGCATTCTCACTAGATTGGGATTTCGGATTCGGATTTGGGATTCTAATAAAGGCAGCCTTCTTCCTCATATTATCAGCCACACCATACAGTTTGTCTTGGACGCTAGTGTAAGTGGTCCACCTCTTTCTTCTCAAGTCTGCATACTGGGGGCAGTTCTGTGGGATATAATTCCTATAATTTCTGCTTCCCTGTTTGTGCCGACCTCTTCCCGCAGTAAGTTTTGGCAACCTTCGTGATGGTAGGTCTGACATTCTTACTGCGTGGCTAAATCTCAGAGGCAGATTGTCGATCGTTATCCCATATATAGACCGTTATCCCATTCCTCATTGTGAGGGGTCGTTGCACCATGTTATGCGCCTTACGGACTGGTGCATCCGTTTTCTGCAAGCATTTGTTTCGGTTTAGCATTCCCTAGCGAACACGTGCATCCGATTTCAGCCTAACCTCCTCAGTCGCCTCTTACGACATGCTCGGCAGGTAACAGTGGTTCTATTCTTTACACCCCAAATTTGGACCCGGTAACCACTCGGGCGACGCCGCCACCTTTACTCCTAGTGCTTTTCTGGCACCCAATTCAGGATGGATCGACCTGAGATCCGTTAACGGTTGGAAAAATAATCCATGCCCACTCTCTAATGAAACCCTTACCACTAGTTTAAGAAGCAAGTTCACTAATAACTATGCTACTGCAGCTCTCACATGTAGGACAGGCATGTCTGAATTGCTGCCTCAGGTGATGTTAAAGTTTGCCTGGCCTGACAGTACTAGACATGTTCCATTCTTTCTCACACTAAACTTCAATCACTGTTTATTGATCATTTCACAGCCACTCATTGCAGCTTGTATATGATCTGAGTGAAAGAGCATGTTGCAAATTTTTCAGACGCTGTGTTATTGTTCTGTTTAAGGAATATTTTCAACCATTTCGGGCCTGCATTTTTTCGCTCTCGAGGAAATGGTGTTTTCACATTTAAAGGGAATGGGAAAAGTTGGACACAGGACAGATGAGTTTTTATCAGACGTATTAACAGGACCAGCCAGTACTCGGCTGTATTTTTATATGTTTTTTTGTTTACTGGGTAGTAGTACAGAAATAACAGCCATTATCGCAGTTTTGCCATGACAGAGAAAATTCGGGTAAGACCAACGAGCTTGTCTCTGGATGATGCGACATTGTCTTGCGGTCCAAAGTTCGTGGGTTGAAATTCAGATTCTGATCACAAGTGGATTTTTTTGAGATCCTATTTTTATTGCCTGAGGAAAGTTGTTTGGAAGCCTTGATGAACTAACAAACACAACAACATACATCCAGAGAAACAGACTCATTGTGTAGACATCGGTGAACGAGAAGAAGAAGAATTGCCTAAGGTGTAGAGTTTGTGCTGTGTGCAATACTCTCAGCTGGTGGTGTGCCATTTCTGCAAAGAGAAACCAAACCTTATGGTGAAACCCTGTACAGTGAAGCCAATCCTACATCTTTAAACCTATTAGATATAACTGGGATATAGTGTAATAGTTCTTGTTGAGGAATAGTTGGAAAATAATAGTTTGAAAATATCTAGTTTGTTCGTTTCCAAACGCTCTTTACAACCAATTTGATAATTCTTATTGTGATGTGTAATTGATATTTGTCAAGAATGACTATAACGTTGCACCCCCGTTAGACCCCTACTAGTGTAGGACAGTCACATCCGAGCTGAAGAATAGTTGTAAAATAATAATCAGAAAATATCTAAATTGTTAGAGAATAGTTGTAAAATAATAATTAGAAAATATCTAATTTGTTAGAGAATAAAAATAATAATAATAATTCCTCTTGTGCCGTTATACGTTACATAGGGCCTGCAAGTAATTTCTCCATACCGCTCTATCCTGGACAACTCGCTCAATCTCCTCCATGAAACTGAGACCGATATTCCCTGCCTCTCTCAGCAAAGTTCTTTCCAGGGTCTTTGTTAGAGAATAGTTGTAAAATAATAATTAGAAAATATATAATTTGTTAAAGAAAAGTTGTAAAATAATAATTTGAAAATATCTAATTTGTTGAAGAATAATTGTAAAATAATAATTAGAAAATATCTAATTTATTGAAGAATAATTGTAAAATAATAATTAGAAAATATCTAATTTGTTGAAGAATAATTGTAAAATAATAATTAGAAAATATCTAATATCTAATTTGTTGAAGAATAATTGTAAAATAATAGTTTGAAAATATTTTCTTGTTTCCGCAGATGAGATTGTACATTCATCAACTTTAGACAAGTCATCGGTCATGTACAGACAGTTATGCAGTGATTCTCAAACTTTAGCATTGCATCTGAAAACTTGTTTGGCATCTCTGTTGCGGTTGTGCAGAGTTGATAAATTATTAGTATTAATCATGAATAACAACATTATATTTCGACAACTTATTGAAAGTTTGGTTGTATCTGTTACTATATTAAACCCATATTCAACAATGGAGAGTACAGCGAGATTGTTACAAAACTCATACTTAGGTCGAGTGGTTATACCCGATATACATAGGAGGAGCCAAGGTGTAGAAAAAGGAGAGACGGAACAGAAGTCGGATGTGGGGATCGGGACCACACCCAATGACAACATTGCTGCATGGACAGAGATTGTTTTGGAAATTCAGCATGATAAACGAAGCAGCAGAACACAACAAGGTTGTCGAGTTGGCGACACTTCCAACTTTGATCAAAAATGTTGTGTAGTAAACGCATTCATAAATGATTTCCTATCTTCCACACCTCCAACGTTGTTTGTTGATTTAGTTTATTGGTTCTCTCCTGGAGATATGAAGACAAATAGAGACTTCTATCAATCTCTTGCCGATGTTTTGTTTGAATACAGAAACATCTATGTCGGACATCATGTTCTCTCAGGTCATAGTTTATATTCCTGGTTGATGACTTTTCTACAAGAACTGGCGCAAGGAGGACTACATGTTGTACTTAAGAAAAGTGTTGAAGATCCATCGGAACTTGAAGCAGTTGTTACAGAACATTTGTTACCATATAAAGATTGTGATTTGTCATATTTCAACAAGACAGAAGTAGATTTTATCTTAGAGTCTGGGAGATGTCTTGCTGGACAGGATGACTTGAATTTAGTGAGAAGATCTGTCAAGGATAAAAGTAGCGGCTGGAGAGGTATGTGTAGTGATGTTTGTCTATGTTTTCATTTTTTAATGCTCCATATCGACCACTTGTTAAACCACTCTTTGTGATCGGTATGTGATCTGAGCCTAAGAGTGATTACACGTTGTGCCAGTTATGCGCCTACAAGTAGACCAGCACATCTGATTTCTGTGACACTTTTTATTTACTATGGTACACCCATGTGTTGCTAGGGCCGACAAGGGAAGCAAAGAATAGTAACACTGGGTCCTACAAGTCATGTCGTAAGATGTGACAGGTAGAGCCTAGGAAACTAACCTAGTAAATAAAAAGCTTGCAGAAATCGGATGTGCTGCCTACTTGTAGGTGCATAGCTGCACAATGTACAATCGCGCCCTTTTATTCCTTTAATCATGTCCAAATGTCTTGGATCTTTTCCATTCTATAATTTGCGGGTCACATTGATTGCTAACTGGAGCGTGATCATGTACTGATATAAGTATTGCATCAGGCAGATTTATTGACTTCAGAGGTACTGTGATCTGAGTAGACAGGACAGAAAAGGGAAGTGAATCCAGTTCATGAGAGCTACAGTGCAGGTGGTATCTAACTACTACAGAAGACAGTCCAATCACTCCTAATTCTTGAATCGTCCAATGTCTGGACTCTTACTGACAGAAAGAGGAGGTACCACATTCATTGAAGCTACTAGGGATGTGATCATGACGACGATAGAAAGGGAAGAGTGATCATACAGTTCATTGAAGCTACTAGGATGTGATCTGATGACTGGAAGAAGAAGATGGAAACATACAGTTCATGAAGCTACTGGATGTGATCTGATGACAGAAGAGAGAAGTGATCATACAGTTCATTGAAGCTACTAGATGTGATCTAGTTACACAGTTTAGAGTAAGTTCATACAGTTTTAAGCACTTATTGTCAACTACTGTGTCTAAGTATGAAGCTCAGGTGTGACAACTAGAAGAGGACATAAGTTATTGAAGAAATCGTAGCTGTGACTGGTTAAACCAGTCTGATTTCTATTCAATATCTATTGTCAATGGTTACAAGAAAGCTGCAGTTGTGACCACAAGAGCACAAGAAAAAGATATAACTGAGTGACAGATCAAGAGTGAAGGTACACACCAAAGAGAGCCAATAGAAGATATCAGTACAGATCAGAGCCAGATGTAGATCAAGAACAGCCTTAAGAAAATGAATAACAGCTTACAAAGTGTCTTAAAACAAGCACACATAATATCACTACATTCCCCCCCCCTACCCCAACACTTCTATAAAGAAGTAAATGACGTTAAGAGAAGAAGATCTGATGACTCACAGAAGATGAAGATTTGTAAGTTACTGACAGTAAGAGATTGACCATGTAAAGAATGTTGTTATATTTGGTGAATGTGGTTGTGAGTAGTTCTTATGGTGATGATGGATTTCTGTTTCAGATTTGCTGGAGTTGGGACTTGGTAATACAGACATAAATGGATGGTGGAGAGCTGGGTATGTGTGGCAACTGTGTGTTTGATATATATTTATATGTGTATGTATTTGTTCTTTTCTTTCTTTCTAATTACTGTTTGTCTCACACTCAGATAAGAAGAATTTCTAGAATGGGCCTGTGTGCGTTCAATCTGTTTGTCTCACAGGTCAGGATAGAAGAGATTTCTAGAACGGGCCCTGTGTGCGCTCTCTAATCTGTTTTGTTCACATGTCAGGATAGAAGAGATTTCTAGAAGGCCCTTGTGTCGC
Organism: Arion vulgaris; assembly: GCA_020796225.1. Taxonomy (NCBI): domain Eukaryota; kingdom Metazoa; phylum Mollusca; class Gastropoda; order Stylommatophora; family Arionidae; genus Arion; species Arion vulgaris. The sequence goes on from CM036770.1 coordinate 29,359,415, forward strand.
TTTCTAATATCTGTTTTGTCATCCAGGTCAGGATAAGAGTGTTTTAGAACGGCCTTGTGTCGCTTCTTAATCTGTTTGCCAACAGTGTCGGATGAAGTTTCAGACGAGGTACCCTTTTTCCTAATGTCTGTATTTCTCACGTTCGGTAAAAAGATTTCTAGAACTCTCCTGTGTGCGTTCTAATTTGTTTTGTCTCAGGTCAGGCATAAGAGAAAGATTTCTAGAACTGGGCCTTGTGTCGCTTCTCTAATTCTGTTTTGTCTCACAGTGTCAGGATAAGAAGAGATTTCTAGACACGGGCTCCTTGTGTGCTTTTCTAATTCTGTTTTGTCTCACAGTGTCAGGATAAGAAGAGATTTCTAGAACGAACCCTTGTGTGCACTTCACAAATAGTATCTTTCTTCGCTTCTGTTATCTCTGAGGTTCACCTTTTGCACGGTCAGCCTTTTGTTTTGTATCCATTGTATCGGAGCAACATTGCTCTTTGATGTGCTCTGTCTTGAATCTGGTAATCTGCTTATGTGGCGAACCATTTAATTTGTTGTTTCTTGATGAAGTTCAGTACTGATGTTGTACCCCTTTTTCCTGATGTCTTCATTTCTCAACCTGTTTCTTCTTGTTACACCAGCATTTTGCTAAACACTTCATCTCTGTTGTGACTAGGTTTCTTCTATCATTTGTTGTCAGTGTCCAAGTTTGACACTGGTAGCATAGGTGGGAGAAAGATTGTATTGAACATTGCTCTTTTGTTTTCATGGTGACATGTTTGCATTTTGATATTGGCGCCATTTGTTTTATCATTTGAATTGCTTTGTTGCATCTGTGTTGTATTTTGTTAGTTATCTTCCATTTCCTGAAAAAATGCTCCTAGATTGTAAAGTCTCTCACTTCATTTAATGTATTTGTTGTGTGTATATATGTAAAATGATGTATTGGGTGTATACATTTGTAAACAAACATTATTTGAACAAAATAAACACATAAAAAGAAGCAGTCAAAGGAAATAACACAGCTTGAAGTATTCTGTTATTCCTCTTGCGCTTATCCGCTATTTCTCAGGCGCAGTCAGGGTGACTCGTATCTGACTGAATTTTGTGTGAAGATCTGCTTTCCTTATGCATTCTGTTATTATCTTATTCTTGTTCGATAGAATTTATTTGTTATTGTTGAAGAAAGTAACATATTTTAAATATTTTTGTCACTATGTGACGTTTTCCTTGTTTCGTTAAACATTGGATTGAGAATACCTTAGTAAATATAAAGTGTCGTAGAAATCGGATGTGCTGGTCAACTTGTAGGCGCATAACTGACACGACATACAATCGCTCTTAGACTCAGATCACATACAAGTCACAAAGAGTGGTTTAACAAGTGGTTGATATGGAGCGCTCAGAAATTGGTGTCTAGAGCGCCATCTGTGCTAGAACTAAGGTGTTGCTGCTGTAACAACCAATAGACACTACCTGAGTATGAGTTTCTGTAACTTCAGGCATAGCGCTACATGTCTGAAGTTGGTTGGAGTCTTCTGGGTCTGCAAGAATCTTGGGTACTCTACCCTGTTCTTAATAGGAAAATTAGTGAAAACTCTTTGGTGTTCAGAAGAGAAAAAAATGACATTCTACCAGCACCACTAGTTTAATCTTGTACTGTTAAGGGGGGGAGCACTTTAATTTGTGTGTCCCCGATGTTAGTATTATAAAGGGAACGACCTCGGATAGTCAGAAACTGGCACAAAGTGTAGACACACTCTTAGGCGAAGATCATAAGCCCAAATATACGGCGAAAAAGGATCGTTAAAGAGCAATAAACACACGAAAGAAAGGAAAGTGTGGGAAACTGACTGTCAGCGAGACAGACTCAAAACATTTCCTTATGCCAAATTTTGGATGCCCTGTCCTGTCCTATTTGTGTATGGTGGCCTAAGAAACGAGGTGCAACGGATATTCGTTCTTGGCAAATATCAATTATACATCACAACAGTATTATAAAATGATGGTTTGTTGATTGTTTCCTCCCAGGTTCTTTCAGCTGGTCTTAGACAATGAGTCAAACTTGAGCAAGGAGACAAATGTCAGAAAGATGCTAACAATTCTGTGTCAAGCTGCTGTAGGATGTCAGAGTCATGAGGATATGAAGTTCTGTCAGCAGGTTCATCGGGTCAGTGTTGTTCTAAAATAATGTTTGATGAACGAGGGAAGGAAAGTAGTCTTTTTCTTCTGCTATCAACTTCTGCTATGCAACTACTCCGGTATGTGTCATAAACAGGGTGGTGCGCTTGAGGTCTTCACCGGTCCCACATAGTTTGTTTTGTAGGGTTGTTTCTGTTGGCCAGATTTCCATTCTCACACTACTCAGGCTGGGGCAGTCTTTTCAGGATGTGCTCTGGGGACTGCTTTGGTGCTCCACAGGTGCAGGCAGCCACATCCCTGAGACCCATTCTATGGAGGTGTACTGTGAGACTGCAGTGTCCCGTTCTAAGTCTGAAGACTGTGGTCTGCGCTTTTCTGTTTAGTGTATTTATACTGTCGTGCTCTGACTTGTATCCACCATTTGTTTTTCTCCACATCATTAGAAAGGTGGTCAAAAGTACACCGAATAAAGTCGATTTGACAAAGAAAATGCGCAAGTTCCCAGATGAAAACAGAATACACAAATCTAGTGAAAAATACAAAACAATGGCAACACTATATAATAAATAAATCAGTTTGTAACTGGTAGTTTTCTTCTTCTTCGAACGCTCCATATCGACCACTTGTTAAGCACTCGGTGTGATTTGTATGTGATCTGAGCCTAAGAGCGATTTTACATTGTGCCAGTTATGCGTTTACAAGTAGGCCAGCACATCCTATTTCAGCGACACTTTTTATTTACTAGGGTAGCTTCTCTAGGCCTCTACCTCAGTTGCCTCTTACGACATGCCTTGTATATCGCAGTGATACTATTCCTTGCTTTCTTTACAGGCCCCAGTACCACACTGCGTGATGTGTGTGTATACATATATCATCATCAAGTGCGTATCCTTTATAGGACGTTGCTCTCTTTGCAGCACATCTGAAATTCGCTCTGTCTCTTGCCAGTTCACCCACTTCGTCGATGGTCATGTTCATGGTTTCTTTAATATCTTGTAACCATCTTCTTCTTGGTCTGCCTCTGCGTCCTGGGACCCTGCCCTCTAGTATTGTTCTTTCCAGGCCATTGTGACGCTTGATGTGACCAAAGTATGTAATTTTTCTGTATAGTATGTTGTTTACCAGCCAATTCTCTTTAACATTTAGTTCTTTCAAGACATCAGTGTTCTTTCTTTTTCTGTCCATGGTATTCGTAGGATCTTTCTGTAATATATATATATATATATATATATATATATATCTCTGTGTGCTGTGCAGCGGTGTGAAGGCTGATGTACCCCTATATGTATGTCTTGAGATCCCTGTATGTATATCCAATAAGAGCAGTAGAAAGTGACTGTTTTGTTTTACTATCTGCAGCTGTTTGATATCATGTTTCAACGACTACCAATCCTACTACAAGAACATGTAGTCCTGTCTACTCTAGTCCCTTCCAGTGACAGTAGACCATGCCTAGGCCATGCTTCAGATCTTCTTCGACTGTGCACAGACGGCCTTCAACGTCTGCTAAGTAAAGAGAAAGTCATCGAGCAGATGACAACTTTATTGAACAAATTGACGTCTGCTAGTGTCCACAAGGTTTGATTTATATTTTATTTATGTCAAACAACATTTGATTTATGTTTGAAACTGTCTAATTGTTTATTATTTTGGTTGTTTGTGAGTTCAATATTTGTGTTGTACTGTTAGTATTAACTCTTTGCAAGATAGCCAACTCTGAAGTACTGCAACATGCAAACTTGTTTTCCATCATGGGAATGCTCAGCAGTAGAAGACTAAGATGGCTAGGGCATGTGAAAAGAATGGACAATGGCCGCCCAGGCAGACCACTGCTCAGATATAAGGATGTCTGCAAGACCTCATTGAAGAACTTTTCTATTGATCCTAATAAATGGGAAAAACTAGCTGATAATCGTGTTATATGGAAAACAACATTGCACAAAGGTGCAGAATCTTTTGAAAAGAGACTTATGTATAAGTTGAAAGATGAGAGAAAAGCGAAAACTCAGAAGTTGTAACAGTAAAACACTTGCCAATTTACCATCTTTAAAGATGAAAAAAAACCATATATACGAGGCGTGTTGAAATGAAAACGGGACTTGTGGATTTATTTAAAAAGTATCATCGCAAATTAACAGTTTCAACGGAATTAAACAAAGCAACCACTTGTGAATAAGAATGCACCTGGGTTCATCAGAAAAATCTCCGTATGCATTTAGGCAAGCATCCCACTGTTTAGGTAGGCGTCGAATGCCGTCAGAAAACGGTGCGTGGCTGCAAACTGAACCATGTGGTCACCGCTATTTTCACGTCTGCATTGCTGTTGGATCGCTGTCCCTTTAGTGTTTTCTTCAACGGTCCGAACAAATGGAAATCACCGGGATAATCGGGACTATAGGCTGGGTGATGAAGAACTTCCCAATTCTTCTTTGCCAATGTTTCCTGCACAATTTTTGCGACGTGTGGACGAGCGTTGTCAGCAGATCTTGCACGGCCAGGTCAGGCGCATATTGTTGCAACAGACGAAGCCATAGCCTTGCTTGATAATAGCCGTCCATCGCAAGCGATGATGACAACAATCTCAGGCGTGTACTGTTGCACCTCTCTGGTGTGTGCGGAGGTGACTGTAGAGTCCAATCCTAGAACAGAATCCCCGACCACAGGTGGGGCATACATGATCAAGGTTAGACATGTGCGTGTTGTGTGCTCTGTCTTTTCGGCTGCTCGTTTTCTCTGTGGCTCAACAATACGATGATTCTCATCTATTCGGGTTCCTCTTTTGTTGTTACAGCGCCACATTTGGCGATCTTGCGCATGGGATTCCCAGCACGTATTGTCTATATCGAAGCATTTCAGAGACACTTTAAGAGTGTCTTTAAAGTGTTTTTCTGTCCACCAGCTAACGTCTGCCCCCTTCAAGCTCGCCATACATCAACTGTTTTGGGATCGTTTATCAGGCATTCGAGCAACATGACCGACCCATCTCAGTTGGGCCTTCTGCAACAGGGTGTTGACGCTTGGGATCTTTGCTCTTGTGAGGACTTCGCTGTCTGGAATTTTGTCCTGCCAGTTTATTTTTAGTATTCTCCGTAGACAGCTTGTGTGGAAATGGTTTAATTTTCTTGCGTGTCTGCTATACACTGTCCATGTCTCGCTTGCGTACAGCAGCGTGGTTAGCACTATGGCCTGGTAAACTTTCAGCTTTGTGACTATGCTTATCCCCTTCCGTTCCACACAGTGACACGTAACCTTCCGAATGCAGCACTGGCTTTGGATATCCTATTGTGGACCTCAGAATCTATGTTTGCCGATCTGGATAGGAGGCTGCCAAGATAAGCAAAGTTGTCCGTTGACTGGAGCCGCTGGTGTTTAATGTTGATGACTGGATCGTAATACTGTTCTCTAGGGCGGGCTGGAACATGACCTCTGTTTTTGGTGTTAATGGTGAGGCCAAACCTATCACAGGCCATTGAGAACTTGTCCATGTAAGTCTGCATTTCTTCCTCAGAGTTGGTAGCAGGGCACAGTCATCAGCAAACAACAGGTTTGAGATAGTTGATTCTTTTACCTTGGTGGAGGCCTTGCTTGATAAAGCAGTACTGACTGACCGTCGTCGGAGCATTCGTTTGCTTGCAGAAGAATTCCATATGTCAATTGGGACAGCTCACATGGTTGTTCGGAATAAATTGAACTGTCGGAAGGTGTGTTCACAGTGGGTCCCACGGATGTTGACTGACCACCATAAGGAAGAACGGATGGGGTGGAGTTTGAACCACTTGATGCGTTACGGGACAGAGGGTAATGCATTTCTGTTGAGCATTGTGGCAGGTGATGAATCGTGGTGCCACCACTATGAACCGAGCAGCAAAATTGACAGCATGCAATGGAAACATCCAGGTTCACCAAACCCAAAAATTGAAGACACAGGTTTCTGCTGGGAAGGTTATGGTGACCGCATTTTTGACCATGAAGGGCTTTTGTTGGCCGATTTTAAGGAACCTGGTGTCAACATCAATGCCACCCATTATAAAGACACTTTAGGCAAGCTGCATAAGGCCATCAAGGCTAAGCGACCAGGCAAGCTTTCTCAAGGTGTGATTCTTCTCCACGACAACGCTCGTCCGCCCGTCGCAAAAATTGTGCAGGAAACATTGGCAAAGAAGAATTGGGAAGTTCTTCATCACCCAGCCTATAGTCCCGATTATCCTTGTGTGATTTCCATTTGTTCGGACCGTTGAAGAAAGCACTAAAGGGACAGCGATCCCAAAAGCGACGAGAGCGTGAAAACAGCGGTGACCACATGGTTCAGTTTGCAGCCACGCACCTTTTTCTCGGACGGCATTCGACATCTACCTAAACAGTGGGATGCTTGCCTAAATGCATACAGAGATTTTTCTGATGAACCCAGGTGCATTCTTATTCACAAGTGGTTGCTTTGTTTAATTCCGTTGAAACTGTTAATTTGCGTATGATACTTTTTAAATAAATCCACAAGTCCGTTTTCATTTGAACACGCCTCATATTTGTGGTTTTAAATATTTCTATTTATGAATGTTACAGTATACCATTCTTATCCCTAGAACTATGGGTGATCTTCTTGGTATGCACAGAGTCGATATGAAATAGGAAAATAGTCCAGTGTTTCATATTGTCAATCCATTCATTTTCTCGTCTATATATCTTTCCTTTTTTTCCTATTAATGTTTCTCTGAATTATAGTTTTTAGATTATTAAAAAAATCTGGTCGCGTCATGTGTCCATTCCACTGTAGAGGTTAGGTGCTCGCCCCTCATTCCACTGTAGAGGTTAGGTGCTCGCCCCTCATTCCACTGTAGAGTTAGGTGCTCCGCCTCATTCCACTGTGGTTAGTCTGCCTCATTCCACTGTAGAGGTTAGGTGCTCTCCTCTTCCACTGTAGAGGTTAGGTGCTCGCCCCTCATTCCACTGTAGAGGTTAGGTGTCTGCGCCCTCATTCCACTGTAGAGGTTAGGTGCTCTCCCTCATTCCACTGTAGAGGTTAGGTGCTCGCCCTCATTCCACTGTAGAGGTTAGGTGCTCCCTCATTCCACTGTAGAGGTTAGGTGCTCCCTCATTCCACTGTAGAGGTTAGGTGCTCGCCCTCATTCCACTGTAGAGGTTAGGTGCTCGCCCTCATTCCACTGTAGAGGTTAGGTGCTCGCCCTCATTCCACTGTAGAGGTTAGGTGCTCGCCTCATTCCACTGTAGAGGTTAGGTGCTCGCCTCATTCCACTGTAGAGGTTAGGTGCTCGCCCCTCATTCCACTGTAGAGGTTAGGTGCTCACCCCTCATTCCACTGTAGAGGTTAGGTGCTCACCTCTCATTCCACTGTAGAGGTTAGGTGCTCACCCTCATTCCACTGTAGAGGTTAGGTGCTCCCCTCATTCCACTGTAGAGGTTAGGTGCTCGCCCTCATTCCACTGTAGAGGTTAGGTGCTCCCCTCTTCCACTGTAGAGGTTAGGTGCTCGCCCTCATTCCACTGTAGAGGTTAGGTGCTCCCTCTCATTCCACTGTAGAGGTTAGGTGCTCGCCCTCATTCCACTGTAGAGGTTAGGTGCTCGCCCTCATTCCACTGTAGAGGTTAGGTGCTGCCTCTCGTTCCAAAGGTACTTGGTTCGTTTCTCGTGTAGCCATCAGAATATTTTACCCAGATCCTGATCTTAGTGTAGGTGAGATTGAGTTTCTATTTATGAATGTTACAGTATGCCATCCTTATTGCTAGAACTAAGGGTGATCTTCTTGGTATGCACATAGTCGATATGAAATAGGAAAAGAGTCTGGTGTTCCATATGGGAGCATTGTTCAGGAAAAGCAACCAAGAAAATACCCTGGATTTATACTAGATTTGAAACATGGCCTCATGAACGAAGCTTACAGAGCAAGCTATGGGCAACTCACGAGGAACTCCAACTGACATGCAGCTTCAGAGGGGAAACCCATCTCATGGTTTAGATGAGCATACGAAACATGACCTCATGAACAAAGTTTACAGAACAAGCTATGGGCAACTCACGAGGAACTCCCAACTGACATTCAGCTTTATAGAGGCAACCCATCTCATGGTTTAGATGAGCATATGAAACATGAACGAAGCTTACAGTGCAAGCTATGGGCAACTCACGAGGAACTTCAACTGATATGCAGCTTCATAGAGGCAACCCATCTCATGGTTTAGACGAGCATACAAAACTGACCGCAAAGAAGAAGATACTAGATTAATTTTTTAATGTCATGTAAGGAACCCATTTTCATGCCATGTGGTTTAATGGGATGCAATGTTAGGTCCGTATTTTTCTTTCATCAACAACAGACTGGGTGACGTAATCAACATTATGTCAATCTTCTTTAATTCCTGTTCTTTCTCTGGTATCCAATTAAGACTAGGTCATCCTGTGAGGAGCAGGCACGGTGGGACAAACATCCACTCTCCCTGACATTTGATCCTGGTACCTGCCCTACGATGCAAGTGTACTTTCCACTACGCTATCGCAGCACTCAAGATTTATGCCATCACTAGTATTAATTTGACATAGACTGCGAAAGAGTACCTAGCTCAGCAGTTGTAGTTCTCAACAACATATCCACAAGTCATAGTTAGCCTTCATGACGACATTGCACACACAACAGACACTTACATAGACTAGAACTAGCAGTCATGTCCAGCATACATACACCAATGAAACATGGCCTCATGAGCGAAGCAGACTATGGGGAACTCTCAAGGAACTCCAACTGACATGCAGCTTCATAGAGGCAACCCATCTCATGGTTTAGACGTGCGTACGAAACCGAGCGCAAAGAAGAAGAAGAAGAAACATATAGCTTTCTGCCAGTGTCAACAGACAGAACAAACACCTGAGCATGTTCTGCAAGACTCATCTCCTGGGTGAGCTGAGAAGCAACCAACTGACCTGAAAAACTAAGCTTTGGAGAAATCTAATGGACCTGAAGCTGACTACTCAGTTTGTGGTCTACAGTGAAACAAGTGCATGACCAGAGATCGCTGAAGAAGAAGGAAACCTGACAGACCTGAAGCTGACTACTCAGTTTGTGGTCCACAGTGAAACAAGTGCATGACCAGAGATCGCTTAAGAAGAAGGAAACCTGACAGACCTGAAGCTGACTACTCAGTTTGTGGTCCACAGTGAAACAAGTGCATGACCAGAGATCGCTTAAGGAGAAGGAAACCTGACAGACCTGAAGCTGACTACTCAGTTTGTGGTCCACAGTGAAACAAGTGCATGACCAGAAATCACTTAAGAAGAAGGAAACCTGACAGACCTGAAGCTGACTACTCAGTTTGTGGTCCACAGTGAAACAAGTGCATGACCAGAGATCGCTTAAGAAGAAGGAAACCTGACAGACCTGAAGCTGACTACTCAGTTTGTGGTCCACAGTGAAACAAGTGCATGACCAGAGATCGCTGAAGAAGAAGAGAGAGTATCCATAGATGGCCACGATACAAATATTTGTTATATATTTCTCTAATGAGACATTATAACTGATAAATAAAGAACCCTTTCATACCTCATGGTATATAGGCAATACAGTGTTAGGCCTGTATTTTTCATTGACCGTCGGCACACGATGGGTGATGTGGTCACATCACGCGGCGCCTTACTTTCCCAGAGCATGTCTGGTCAGTTGAGGCTGGGTCGACCTGAGAGCCATTCCCCGAGAAAAATTCTGGACCGCAGTTGCGGACTGAACCCAGACCACCAGCCTTAGGGGAAGCGAGTTATTATAACTGATATCTATGACTAAATCTACAATTTCTCTATTGTCATCAGATGATGGGTTATATACTGTCTTTGTGTTTGTTTGCTGCCGATGTTGTCATACAAAAGGCCTTGCAGGTGGCGCTAGAGAACAAGGCTCAGATTCAGCCGGTAGTTGAGGTGGGTGAAACTTTATTTGTCATTTAAACGAAATTTGAGAACAGTTTAATTTGGTGACAGAGTTTGATTTAGTTTCCTTAATCCTCAATCCTATGCTACAAATAGGAAAGAGAAAATTGAGATATTTTGGACATATAAAAAGACATGAAGGGCTAGAGAAGACCATCATGGAAGGAGGCATACCAGCAAAGAGAAGAAGAGGAAGACCACGGAGAAGATGGATTCAGGATGTAACTGATGGTTTGAACATGACAGCTGCAGAGGCAGGACATCTGGCCTATGAAAGAGAGAAATTCCGGAGGACTGTTGGGGGTGGCAAAGTTCTGCTCAGGACAAGCTATTTGATGATGATGAATCCTCAATATCGTTCGAGTGGTTACCGGGGCAAATTTGGGGTGTAAAGAATAGAACCACTGTTAACTGCCACGCATGTCGTAAGGCGACTAAGGAGGTTTGGCTGAAATTGGATGCATGTGTCCGCTAGGAAATGCTAACCCGAAATAAATGCTTGCAGAAAACGGATGCACTAGGCCATCAGGCGCATAACATGGTGCAACGACCCTCACAATGAGGAATGGGATAACGAATTCTACGGTTGCCAATCGGCCTCGGAGATTTAGCCACGCAGTAAGAATCTCAGACCTACCATCATGAGGATGGCCAAAACTTACTGCGGGAAGAGGTCGGCACAAACGGAAACAGAAATCATAGGAATTATATCCTACAGAACTGTCCCCAGTATACAGACTTGAGAAGAAAGAGGTGGCCCACTTACGCTAGCGTTCAAGACAAATTCGATCTATGGCGTGGCTGATAATCTGAGGCAGACGGCTGCCTTTATTAGAGAATCCGAAATCCCAATCTAGTGAGAAGCAGAAGAAGAAGAATCCTCAATATCTTGTATGGATATTATATCGCCTGTGTGAGGCCTTTCTGTAAATTAAACACAGGTCTCTTGCATGGGAGCTGCACTCTAATCCATTCGGACAGACACTAAAAAGGTCAGGGATTGTCAGACGAGACAAATCCAAACATTTGCATAGGCCAAAAGTTCAGATCGCTTCTCCTACAAGTGTAGGAGCCTATGAACTGAGTCGCATCATTTAGTCGTTCTTGGCACAAACTAAAATACTACAAAGAGTGATTAAACTGGTTGATAAGAACGAACACAAACAACCAATGTAGATAATTGGCTCATCTCTACTGGTGCTGTACTTCTTACACAACCAAATGCCCATATATGGAACCAGCATCCTGACCCTTGAACAAACATTTTGGCTGCCCAAATCCTCATAATAGATCTGGACAGAGCCAAGGCAGAAACAATTGTGCTGCCCCAGCTTGTATCATGAGAATGTAATGTAGGGCTGCCAAAAAGCCTGACGATGTTAGCATAACTACAGTCCTGGAAGGCAGAGTCGAGGCAAAAACAATTGGACTGCAGCAGCTTGTATCATGAGAATGTAATGTATTTAGCACTGCCAAAAAACCTGACTATGTTAGCATAACTACAGTCCTGGAAGGCAGAGTCGAGGCAAAAACAATTGGACTGCAGCAGCTTGTACCATGAGAATGTAATGTATTTAGCACTGCCAAAAAGCCTGACGATGTTAGCATAACTACTGACATGAAAGGAGAAGTTAAAGAAGAGATTACTGTTTATCACCATTTGAGTTTCAAGATTATTTGTTAGTATTTGCAGAGACAGTTTCTCAGTATTTCTGTGTTGCTTTTATTTCTTCAACATTTCTTTAGTGGGCATGACTGTCGATCACAACCATGAAAGAGTACCTGGTTCAAACTCCACAGCGGGCAGTTTGGAAGGAAATTTGTTCCCATGGATTTTTATAAACCGTGAAAATAGACCTATCCATTCAGAAAGCAATGGCAAACTACTGAACATATAAATGGTGCCTAGAAAATCAGCGATTCGTTTACTGTGGTTGATGGTGACAACCTGTAAAGGATATGCCAGGATTTTCATTTCTTTTCTGAAACTTGTTTGTTTTTTAAACCTGTTTTGGGAAATAGGTTTAGTAGTTATAACTAGTTCTAAACTGGGTTGCCAGATGGCATTTTTAGTATTTGCTTCAACTTGCCAGGTTCTGCGTCAGATGCCTCACATCTGTTCATACGCTGAAGCAAAGTCAAGCCAATCCAAATTGTTATTTTGCCTGCATGAGATCCTATCGGCCACATTGATGAGTGATAAGAAAGCAGACAATCTAGTCCAGTTGCTGTGTTTGTTGACAGAGGTAAGTTATGTGTAAACGTTGCCTCTTCATGTCTGTACACACACACAAACACAATATTTTTTCAGAGATCCCTGATCTCAGTGTAGACGAGATTGAGTTCCTAGTCCTATCAGAGACCGACAATGCTCCCTTCCTTTCATTCACTTGAAATATTGTCTACATGTGTAACGTTGTCTCTTGTATAAATTTCAGTCTTTTGTAGCACACACAGAGGACCGTGAAGTTTTCTGCTGAGTGTTGTTTCGTCAGGCCAGTGAGTTTGCCTCAGTATATCATATTCAGGGCAGTCTTGAAGTATGTGCTCTGCAGTCTGATGTGCTTGTCCAATGTACACATGGCTGAATTGCCATCTTGAATTTTGTATACATGTGGCTGCGGAGTCGATTGTGTCCTGTTCTCTCTCTTTTCTTGCGTTCCGACCTAGACTGGTGAACCAACTTTTATCATGAATTTTACCGTGGTTTTAAGGGACTCTGTTCCTCCGTGCAAGCTTCTCTGAGCTCTGTGTTTTTGGGCCATGTTTTTTCTTATACCTGCTAACCGTTGACAGTCTTACAGGCGTGTTCTGCCGTTATGTCCGCCTATTTGCAGGGGCACAGGCTAGTTGTACCAATCTTAAATTTGTGGAACATGGGGGCTCGGAGCTTACCGGAATTTGTGACCGTACGGAGGCGAAGTATGGCAACTTGTTCACTACGAGAGAGACCATAGTTTCCGTCGCTGTTGGTATACTGAAGATGGTCTTATGTCCATTTGTTTCTATAGTGCGAGCCGATGGTTGTTCTGGCTGCCTCATAACTGATCTCGAGATTAGTCTGTTCTAAGACGCAGAATGACTTGTTCCAATTTGCTCATATTATAGTAGTCGTCTTTTGTTGGTATTTGTGACAGACAATAGAACCTAGGTCCTGTGTTCAATTTGAGCACCTAAAAGAACGCTTGACAGTTCAAAATCAAGAAGAGCAGGCTGGACAGTCGCTGCCTGGTAAAATTCATTAGAAAAGATTAAAAATAAAATTACTGCATAAATATCTTCACCATCTTCAAATATTACATCGGGGACCCTCGCTGTGCCACGGAGCTCGTGCACTGCAGCTGAGATATTCCTTTGTAAGAAAGAGGTTGGAGCATGCATGGTTACTCACCGAAGTGCAATGATGATGACCAAATCAATCAACACACACACAATGATTAAATAGCGATTGCGCTAGAGTGGAGCAGAAGAAAACAAGAAGAAAAATTATTTATTTGTTCACCTGGGTCTCCAGGTATGCTTGCATGTTAGACATATTCAAAAAATAGAAACGTTGCTGTATTTTGTCATTGTTTTTGTAATTTGTAAAACTACAGTACTTTGTGATTACGTGTTTTGCCATGTTAGACATAGTCAGGTGTTGTTAGAATGTCTGTATGTTCTCACCTGGTGTACATGTATCCGTAGAATACATTCTGCTAGTCATCATCATCAGGTGCAGTGCCTGCTGGTTTAGGCGATCATAGATCTCCACAAATCTCTGTCACTGGTGTTTGCTATTAACTCAGATGTTGACGCTCTTCCGTGCCATGAAGTTAGGTTATCCAAAAATGTTTCTCTCTCAGCCTCGTCTTCCCTCAATTTTACCAGTTGTTACAATGTGTTCGAAACCTCCCTTTCCTCATCACATATCCGAAAAATGATGACTGCCTCTTTCTTATATTGATGATAAGCTTTCTCTGTGTCTTAACCTCATTCAACACCTCCACATTAGTCATTTTAGCAGTCCATAGGATTCTCATCATTCTTCTGTAAAACCACATCTCTGTGGCTCTCAGAGATTTTACGATATGTTTGTTTATTGTCCATGACTTGCATCCATATGTCAGTATTGGTTCTCCTCCTTCGAACTCTCCATATTGACCACTTGTTAACCACTCTGTGTGATTTATATGTGATCTGAGCCTAAGAACGATTGTACCTGTTATGTGCCTACAAGTAGGCCAGCACATCCAATTTCTGCAATGCTTTTATTTTTCTTCCCGATCCAGAAGCACTTGAGCTTTTCAGCTCTTCGGCTCGGTGCCATGGACATCGTAACCCTTCGGTTCGGTGCCACGAACACCGTAAATCTGGGGAATCTGTGGCTTTTTCTGCCATCCCGGAATTGAACCCGCACACACAGAGGGATAGTCACCCGTAGTCCAACGGTACGAACACGCTGGGCAGACGGGCATGCTTTTATTTACTAGGGTAGCTTCCTGGTCCCTACCTCAGTCGCCTCTTACATGCCTTGTAGGTTGCTGTAGTACTATTCTTTGCTTCCTGGCAGGCCCCGCAACACACTGGCGGTATTGGTTCTATGTAGCATTGTATAACTTGCATTCTGATCTCAATTGACAATGAATTCTTGCATATAATGCTTCTCATTTTCTGAAACGATGCTTTTGCCTGTCCTATTCTGCTCTTTATTTCCTATCTGTCACCTGATGTTACCAGGACTCCGAGGTAATTAAATTGCTGTACTTGTCTTAGCTCCGTCCCATTTACTGTGATGGTGCATTTTGTCTGAGTCTACTTTTTTTATATGATCATAACTTCTGTCTTAATATTCAAACTGAGTACTTTGTTGTTACTTTCTGTCACAAACTTATCAACTAATTTTTGGAGCTCCATTTCATTTCTTGCTGTTAACCCTTTAGCTACTAAGGACGTATATATACGTTTTGCCCATTCACTTATAAAGACGTATTAACACATCTGTTATTATCTCTCCTCTTTGGGCTAAAGACGCGTTAACATGTTATACGTTGCTACTGTCACTGCTATAGGCGTACATTCACGTTTGTGACCTAGAAACAAAGAGTAGCTATTTTTAGCTCAGCCCTCAGAAAGTATGTAGCAGTGAAAGGGTTAAGACAGTATCATCCACGTATCTCAAGATTACATTCGACAACTGCTGAAATACTGATATTTGAGAATACACTTTCAAACTTTGGTGAGGGTTTTTATAAAACATGTTCACACTCAGTCAGTTTTTATTGTGAAATATGTTGTTGAACTTTGTTTTCCTATTCAGACTTACAGTCTAGAGATAGATGTTGACAATGGAACTCACAACATTACCAAGAACATTTCTGGTCTACTGTCACAGTCTGATATCTTCCATCATTTTATACGTCCCAGCTTGGACACTGGAGATTATAGTGCGGTCAATGTTTCTCTAAAGCCAGAGAGTGGACCAGACAGCTAGGATAGAAGATACTCTCCAGAATGAAGATATCTACAGACAGGCAAAACATGAAGAGTACAGACAAGGATATGATCCAGCTACGGATAATGCAGGTATCCAGATTAGTGATAGTACCAGTGGTATAGAATGTGAGGTTGTCTTCCAGCTGCCACTTGATGTTGCCCTCAGGACGCTGTCTGCATTACTAGGCAAAGTGGACAAGCTGGATATACTTCATGTAAGTTTGTGGTTTCTTTGTGAATTTGCTTGTTACGTTCATATAGTCATGCTTACTTAACTTAGTTCTGTCTTCGAGCATACCACATCAACCACTTGTTAAACCACTCTTGGTGATTTGTATGTGATCTGAGCCTAAGAGCGATTAATACGTTGTGCCAGTTATGCGCCTACAAGTAGGCCAGCACATCTGATTTCTGCGATGCTTTTTATTTACTAGGATAGCTTCCTAGGTCCTACATCAGTCGCCTCTTATGATATGCCATGTAGGTGCATTGGTACTATTCTTTGCTTCCTTGTGAGCCCCAAAGAAGAATGCAAAGAAGAAGGAGAGGATTCTTGTGTTTTCAAAACATAATAGTTATTTTAAATTCTATTGTGTTCTCAAAACAGACTTACCTTTTACTCTATTGTGTTCTCAAAAGGAATAGCTATATTGTTGTGTCTCCACCCACCTATCACCCTCCACATCATTGCCACACAACACACACTTCTCTGTCAGGTTATATCTGTATGAGACATATTCCAATGCTCATTATCTGAATGGTTTCTCATCCCCAGCTCAAGCCATTCACTTCTTGCATGCTCCAGACTTGTATAGCAACAACTCCCTGATGTTATGCTACCAACTGGACAAATCTAAACAGTTGATTGACATCCATCTCAGGCCAACATCACCCTTACTACTCTGCTGTCTGGAAACATGTTGCAGTATTTACAAGTGACATATGTGATGTTGTTTTTCCATCCAGACCAAGCCTTTCAGCTTCTTGCCAGTGCCATGGATTTATACGTAACTACATGAGTTGAGCTGACCAACTGACAAATCTGGGAATCTGTGCTTTTGCACGAATTGAACCTCACACAGAGGCAGTCACCTCTACAGTCAGCGTCTGAAACACGCTGGGCACGGGCATTGATGTTGTTAAGATAGTAGAGCTACATAGTTTGTGTTGTTCTGTCACAGGAACAACCTTACGGTGACTAGAAAAGCAAGGCCACAGACGCAATTAGTAAAGTCGTTGCCCTAATAACTCTGTGCAAGGATCAGTGAACTGACACTGACCAAGCCCTTACCCCACCTTGGTGGCCCTGAAAACAGATTCTTGTCTGGCTAAGTGGGTAGGGATCGAGGGAGAGCTGCCAAACTGCATAGTAGTAACGTAGACGCAGTCAGGAATATTATGTGATCTGTTCGCAATATAGACTAAAAGAATCTCAAAGAGATTGCTTCTATACATGTGTCCTGACTGACGTCCAATTGACTGCTAGTATGATTGACTGGTGAAAATTGTAAAAAACTACCAGCCCAAAGTCAATAGTCATACATAATCTGGGCCCGCTCTATGCAAGTCCTTGATATTCTGTCTGTGTCAAGTTGACGCAAGGGAAGACTGCAGTTAAATTTGTACTCAAAGCCAAGCTCAGGTAAAGGGGTTGCGCGCAAAATTAAAAGTTGTGTTCTAGAGCCTAACAAAACTGCTTTCCCTGGAAGAAGCAAGTCTGGTCATGATGACTGTACGCAAAACCAAAACTTGCGCTCCTGAGTTTGAAAATGTTGCCCTCCCAGGGAAATGGATGGGTGATGTAGGCAAACGCAACAATAAAAGTTACGTTCTAGGTCTGATGAAATCTACCTCCCCTTCTGCCTGTGCTGAGCCGTATCCCAATGTTTCCATTTCTTCAGAAGTGAAACTACAAAGTAGAAACTCCAAATTGCCGGTGATAACATTATGACCTGGGTCTCATAGCTGAGTTGAGGAACTACCTCAATAAAGTCAGAAAGTGACCAAACATGAACACACTTCCTGGTGTAGATCATACCTCTTAATGCACAAAATAAACTAAGACTGATCATAATAGTTTTGTTCCAGAAGCGATGGAAAATTAGGAATTGTCAGTATGGAACAAACCTAAACAAGTCCAAAGACATGTGTCCGAGAAAGGTTACGAATGTTCCTTGTCGCGACCTCCACATGCAGGAAGCGGCTGGAAATCAATAGATTTGTCGAATCTTCACTAGTTGTCATTTGTGGTAGAAGTGGCAACTTCCGAGAATACGAGGATTGGACCAGGAATTTCCGGTAAGCTCACTGCAAGGGATTTGGACTAAAGGTTTTCTGACCACAGATTAACACTTGAGGATCTAAACTACAGGTACCTCTGAAGTCGGAGAAGGCAAGTCTGTATTGCGGGGAACACTGATAAAAATTAAATGTAGGCCTTCTCGCAAAAATCGGTCACTAGCGCCACATCAGGTGCCCTGATTACACCTGAATTCATAGTGGACAAACACAAGAAGAAGAAGAGAGATAAGTACAGGGTGTTCAAGATTAAAGCAGCCCCATTGACAAATCGAAATTTGCCAGATAATCTATCGCGTTATGTTTATGTACTATTTAAACCGGTTCTGACTAGCTCGTTTCACGTCACATTTGTTCATCGCCCCTTCCCACACTACAGTTACATACCGTCACATAACCTTGACCTATACTACGTCATAACTGAACCTTCTCATTTTCATACATATATGCCAGATTGACTCCATTCACAGGCTGCTATTATCTTGAACACCCTGTATAATATTTCTTGGAGGGAAAATCAAATTTTTATTTCCTTTTTCAGATGCTGATTTTTGTGGTTAAAGAGTTTGCAATCAAATGTGGTTGGTTGTCGACAGCAGTGCTAAAACCAGTTCTCAACATTGGCTGTGATGTTCAGGTTTGTGTTTTGTATTATAATAATAAACTCTTTAACGAACCAGTACCTTTGACATGAAAGGCAGCACCTAATCTCTACGCTACAGAAGAGACCCCATGATGTGAGTGTTGGGCCGTCTGCCCAGCATGTTCGTAGAGCGTTGGACTACGGGTGACTATCCCTGTGTGTGTGGGTTCAATTCCGTGGGATGGCAGAAAAGCCACAGATTCCCAGATTTACGGTGTTCGTGGCACCGAACCAAGGGTTACGATGTCCATGGCACCGAGCCGAAGAGCTGAAAAGCTCAAATGCTTCTGGATCGGGGGAAAAAAAAAATGTGAGTGTTGGTGTGCATGTAGTATGACAGAACCACACAAGAGCTCTTCATAATCTCTCTTTGTCTCTCTCTCTCTCTCTAACAGTTACATGATGTTCTCAATTCGTTTGCAAGTCAACTGATGTTGGAGAAAACCCACGGAAACAGTAAGTACACATGTATACACATATGATGTATGTAACAGAAGAATAACTAATGAAATCCAACTTTTTTTTTTTTTCCGATCCAGAAACACTGGAGCTTTTCTGCTCGTGCCATGGACATCTAACCCTTGTTCGGTGCCACGAACACCGTAAATCTGGGAAATCTGTGGCTTTTCTGCCATCCAGCGGAATTGAACCCGCACACACAGAGGAATAGTCACCCGTAGTCCAACGCACTACGAACACGCTGGGTAGATGGGCAATGAAATCCAACAAAGCAAATCAAATAATAGAACAAATGGCATCAATATTAAAATGCAAACATGTCACTATGAACACAAAAAGAGTGTTGTTCAACACAAGCTTTCTCCCAGCATTATGCTATCAGTGCCAAACCTGGATGCTGACATCAAATGATAGAATAAAACTAGTCATGACAGAGATGAAGTGTTGTCTGCGCAGAACTCTAGGGGTAACAAGAAGAGACTGGTTTAGAAATAAAGACATCAGGAAAAAAGTGGGTACAACATCAGTACTGAACTTCATCAAGAAACAACTAATTAAATGGTTCGGCCACATAAACAGATTACCAACAGACTTCAATGAGCAATGTTGCTCCGATACAATGGATACAAAACAAAGGCATCACTCATCAAGGTGGACTCAGAGATAAAGGGCGAAGACCTAGTTATAAAGCGCACCAAGGCTCGTTCTGAAATCTTTTTTACCTGATACTGTGAGCCAAACATTTTTGGAGACGGAAGTTTATATTACTGGTATAACATCACTACCCAAGTTCTTCTTGAAGCAGTTTATATTACCTGGTATAACATCACTCACCCAAGTTCTTCTTGGAGAGCAGTTTATATTACCTGGGTATAACATCACTCACCCAAGTTCTTCTTGGAGAGCAGTTTATATTACCTGGGTATAACATCACTCACCCAAGTTCTTCTTGGAGAGCAGTTTATATTACCTGGGTATAACATCACTCACCCAAGTTCTTCTTGGAGAGCAGTTTATATTACCTGGGTATAACATCACTCACCCAAGTTCTTCTTGGAGAGCAGTTTATATTACCTGGGTATAACATCACTCACCCAAGTTCTTCTTGGAGAGCAGTTTATATTACCTGGGTATAACATCACTCACCCAAGTTCTTCTTGGAGAGCAGTTTATATTACCTGGGTATAACATCACTCACCCAAGTTCTTCCTGGAGAGCAGTTTATATTACCCGCAAGAATACATCTTTAGATTTTGCGCTCATCCACCATTACCTGCTCCGGTTGTCATATGAAGGCCAGTTGCATTAGGTGCAAAGGAACGACCTCACCACAAGAAGAAAATGGCGGGAAAGCCGATAGAGAAGTCATTGTTCATTTTAGGATCATCTTCATCGGACATGTCCATAATTGCTCCGATCTCCTCCCAAGCATGTATCTCAGTGTGTTTAAGCTAACAACTTCCAGTCTGTGTTGATTGATGTATCTACTGGGTTTCTCTCGTTTTTTCCTGTCTTGCCGCACCTATCGGTATGTACAACTTGCGTAACCCTATCTTTCCTAGTGGTCACTTGTCGTAGAAAGTACAAGGCGTGTACCAGGAATTTCCTGTAAGCTCACCACGGCAAGTGGTTTGACTACTAGGGTTTTCCCGATCACAGATCACACTCGTGTATCTAAACTTCAAGTACCTTTGAAGTCGGAGAAGACCCGCATGTATGTCAAGGGACACCAATAAAATACTAAATAGGCTTTCATGTAAAAATCAGTCAGAAGCGTTATTAAAGGTACCATGTCTACGCCTGAATTCATAGTGGGTGAATGCAGACGGAGAATTGAGCAAAAATGCAACTTTATTTTGCACTTAGCCAGTGTTAATAAACCCGTCACCTTTGCTTGGCCTCTGGTACAGAGTTTGCTGTAGTTTTCACTTGTGTTGACATGACACAAATATATTACATCCTGCTTCTACAGTCTTGCAGAGAGCTGGCAACTACAGTGTGACCATTCAATCTGTTGGAATATGAGTTTATGCCTAGAGACGACTTGTTGTACCGTCTCCTTACTCTGTTTCTTGAGTATTTTGTACTGCATTTGTGCCCAAGTTAATCACTAGACATCCGCCTGCGTGTTGCCGGGGTCCACAAGGAGAGCAAATAATAGAAACACTAAGACCTACAAGACATATTGTAAGAGGCAACTGAGGTAGGGATCTAGTGAAGCTACCTCAGTAAATAAAAAGCGCTGCAGAAATCGGATGTGCAGACCTACTTGTAGGTGCATAAGTGGTACAATGTACAATCGCTTTTAGGCATCAGATCACATACAAATCACAAAGAGTGGCTTAAAAAGTGGTTGATATGAAGCATTCTTCTTTTTCAGCGATCTCTGGTCATGCGCTTAATTTACTGTGGACCAAAAACTGGGCAGTCAGCTTCAGGTCTGTCAGGTTTCCCCAAAGCTTAGTTTTCAGGTCAACTGGGTGTGGCCACATGTTGCTTCTCAGCTCACACAGGAGAGGACAGTCTTGCAGGATATGCTCTGGTGTCTGTTCCGCCTGCTGACACTGGCAGAGAGCTGTTTGACTTATTCCTAGTCTATATAAGTGTTTGTTGAGTCTGCAGTGTGTAGTCGAAATATAATGACCTGATCTGTTCTGCTTAGGTCTTTGAGGAGTCTTTTCCATAATCATATCCAGTGTTTGTCTTCCAGTCTACTGCAGATTTTCTCTGTATGAGGTTTTGACCTCTTGAAAAGACAAGGGTTGGTAAATTTGCTCTTTGGCACTGCCCTCCTTAGCTAAGACATCGGCACTCTCATTGCCTGCAATGCCACAGTGAATTGGAATCCACTGCAAGTGAATTTCTGCCTTTTCTGAAAGCTGAGCAAGTTCTCTTTTTAGGTTTTGTACTGTGCTGTCAGCGGATTTAGCCTCCAGGGCTTGTATAGCTGACAGTGAGTCTGTGAGAAATATGAAGCATTCAAAGAAGAAGAATAATCACTACGTCAACTAGGAAACACATGTAGGCGCATGCACTATAGGATTCTGCTTGTATATATTGTGAACAGAGCATTTGTGACTGAACATACACTGCTACCTTATCGCAGGGTAGCTCTCCTTTGATCACTACCCGCGTTGCCAGACTACAGTTCAGTAGTCTATTTCCAGGGTCACCATGCAGAGGTGGAGTAGGGTCTTGATCATTTGCTAGCTCCCTGACCCAACCTGGCTCTTTATTTACAGATATCAAAGGATTAGTTGTGCTGATTCAGCTAGCTCTGGTCAACGATGAGATGTTGAGTGATGTGATGAGTGTACTCAAACAGTCTCAACTCTCAACTGGTCACACTCAACTGGTACTAGCTGTAGGATGTGTAAGTATCTTATATGTAAGCAGTTGTTTGTGTACCTCTGTCTGATAAAATGTATACAACTCAACTCTTTGACCTTTGTGCTAGACCACAACCTTCAGACTTAGAACGGGACACTGCAATCTCAGAGAACACCTCCATAGAATCGGTCTCAGGGACTTGGCTGCCTGCACATGTGGAGCACCAAAGCAGTCCTCAGAGCACATCCTGCAAGACTGCTCCAGCCTGAGCAGTGTGAGAATGGAAATCTGGCCTACAGAAACAACACTACAAAACAAATTATGGGGACCGGTGAAGACCTCAAGCGCACTGCCCTGTTTATGACACATACCGGAGTAGTCGCATAGCAGAAGTTGAATGCAGAAGAAGAAGAGCTTTGTGCTGGGACCAGAGATTGCCAAATGCTGAGATCTCCCAGTGCACAGGCATCAACGGGATATTCATCAACGCTCCATATCGACCACTTGTTAACCACTCTGTGATTTGTATGTGATCTGAGCCTAAGAGCGATTGCATGTTGTGCCAGTCATACACCTACATGTAGGCCAGCACATCCGATTTCTCGATTCTTTTTTAAAAACTAGGATAGCTTCCTAGGTTCTACATCAGTTGCCTCTTACGACATGCCTTGTAGGCCACAGTGATACTATTCTTTGCTTCCCTTGCGGGCCTTGACACCACACGGGCGGGACGAGGAAATAAAATGTCGGAGATGGAAGTGGTTGGGACATACATTAAGAATGCAGAAGAGAAGACCAGACACCCACATGTGGCTTTGAAATGAAATCCGGGAGGTAGGAGAGGTAAGGGGGGACCTAGACAGACATGAAGACGAACTGTAGACAGAGAAAGAGGCAGGAAACATCTGAAATGAACTAAGCTGGCTTGTTCAAGACAGATCTGGTTGGAGGAAATTTGTTGATGCCTTATGCTTCAGGGGATTTGAGGAAGAAGAGAGAAATCTTTGACCATTGTTTTCTCTGAAATTAGAATGTGATTGTTTAAATTCTGTTCTTAATAAAACAAAGCTTTTGAATGTCAAGTTTTAACTACATTGTACCTGGTTTCTCTATATTTGCTTGGTCCCTTTCTGTAGAAATAGTATACCACCTGTAGAAAGTATTACACAAAACATGAACACCGTAGCTCGCAACAATCCTAAGCATCTCTGGTAAAAATGCTCACGTGAACTGAACGAGTCTGTTTTGAACCGGGACCTTCAGAATACAAGGCAAACAGCTGAACCACTTTGTCACAGAGACCACCCCATATCGATAAGTTCTCAATATGTTTTTCTTTAACTTAACCTCAAGTTTCTTGTACACATCGTAGAATGGATGAAAAGAAATATTTGAGCTATTTTCCTTATATTTTTTAATTTCATTTTTAATATTCAATTTTTCTAGAAAATTTGAATAACTAGTTTTATTTTCATCTTTATTTTATCTTCTCTTGCGTCGCCACGACACGTTACATCAGTCTCAACAAGACTTTCAGAGAGCGAACAATTATGACGCAGCCATTGACTCTGGGTGATGTGGGTTTATGTTTACAAGACGATTCAAACCATTTCTTTACTCTGTTTATTACTCACAGTCTAACCTTGTGTTCACAGATTCTAGCCTCAGCCCTGACAACTGAGATGTACCGGCTCGTGAACATTATCAAAATGTTGATATCTAACCAGGACGAACCATTTCATATTGACATTCGCTTGCTGGTACCCACAGCTGGCACAGGTAAGAAGAAAATACTGTGCAATAATTTAATTCTTGTTGGTTGATCTCATATGATATACCGTCCATGTGTTGCTGGTGCTTTCAAGGGGAGCAAAGAATAGGGTAGCTTCCCTAGGCCCCTACTTCAGTCGCCTCTTATAACATGCCTTTTAGGTGGTAGTGGTGCTATTCTTTGCTTTCCTTGTGGGCCATGGCCCCACATAGACGTAATAAAATTATGATTTGTAGCATCTTTTAAAAATTGTACATTTTTGTGAGTCAACTGAAATTTGCTTTCATTTCTCTAGATATCTGTCTACATGTTCAAGTCAGTCAACTGCTTGCTCTTGCTGTTTTACAACTGAGTACTTCTGAGATGGAGGCTGGTCTTTGGTTTCATATTGTTTCTAACTATCAATCATCAATACAAGTAAGTAGAACAGGATATGTGATGTTAGGGTGGGTTGGGGAAATGTAAAGGTTGGGCTGGGCAATGTCAGGCTGGACTGGGAAATGTAAGGCTAGGCTGGGCAATGCTGAGCTGGGAAATGTCAGATCAGGCTGGGCAATGTTAGGCTGGGCAATGTCAGGTTGGACTGGGAAATGTCAGGCTGGGAAATCTGAGGGTTGGCTGAAAAGTGTCAGGTTGAGTTATGAAATTAAAAGTATTGGACTAGGTTGAGATAATATGAGGGGGTGAGCTTAGAAATTTATTAATGGATTTAATATCTGAACTGTTCAACCAACAGAAGGACACCATTACTGTCAAATTGGAACGACCTCACCACAGGCAGAAAGCACTAATAATAAGGAAAGCATGCCTTCACACAAAAAAGCACTCAGAAGCACCATACAAAGCATGCTGACTACACCTGATTTCATAGCGGTTGAACACAAGACGAAGATTACTGGGGAATATCAGGAAATAAAACAGCAGACTGACTAGCTACAGACAGTGCTGCAGAAGAATGACAAGATGTACCAGTTACATATCATCAGAAGAAAAGAATGATGACATCAATCAGAAAACTAGCAAGGACCACTACCAAAATTACATTTTTTATATCAGAATGTGACGCCTTTATTTCAAGTCGAAATTGCATGTCAAAAAAATCAGTAGTGAACTTTTTACCTATTTTTTCAGTTTAGTTAGTTAGTTTATTCCTTTCGAGCCAAAGGCGGCACATAGGACAGAGGTTTTAGATCTCCATGTGATACGGTTCTTTGCTAGCAGTTGGAGATCTTGTATGGTTTACATCCCAATAGTTTACTTTCTTGTTGGATGGTTCTTCGAAGAGTGGTCTTTGGTCTTCCACGTTTTCTTTTCCCAACTGGTGACCACATAAGGACTTGTCGATTTAGTCTCTTTTCGTCTGATCTAAGAACATGACCTAAATACTTCCACCTTCGTTTCCTTATAATATTTGATACGGGTTTCAGTTTACCAAACTAAAATCGAAAACAGCTATGTCCACAAGTCAAGCTGGAAATGGTGAATGATCTTAGGTTAACTTAATAAAGGTGGACTGGAATATAAATTTACAACTGTTTAACTCTTAGACTACCGAACACCAGTCTATGTGACATTTGTAAATTGGTGTCCAACACAAAGTGTTAAGTGCAAATCTCCATGATGAATGATAGTTCTGTCTGGAAATATTCTTCTCTCACAATTTGAGTCAAAAGCTCCCCCGCGTTTGGTACCGGGGCCCGCAAGGGAAGAATAGTACCACTGCGACCTAGAAGGCATGTTGTAAGAGGTGACTGAACCTAGGGAAGCTACCCATGTAAATAAAAAGCAAAAGGTGCAGAAATTGGATGTGCTGGCCTACTTGTAGGTGCATGACTGGCGCAACGTGCAATCACTCTTAGACTTGGACCACATATAAATCACAGAGTGGTTAACAAGTGGTCGACATGGAGCGTTCTAAGAAGAATTTGGG
This sequence comes from Arion vulgaris, assembly GCA_020796225.1. Lineage (NCBI taxonomy): Eukaryota > Metazoa > Mollusca > Gastropoda > Stylommatophora > Arionidae > Arion > Arion vulgaris. The sequence goes on from CM036770.1 coordinate 29,385,376, forward strand.
TGTTCCAGTTATGTACTAATGATGATGATGATGGATATTGTTTATTGATCTGTTACAGGCTCTGCTTCTTCATCAGGAAAGCCCAAATCTCTGTCTGCTTGTGGATGTGTTGTGCCACTGCTGCATGGTTCTCTCCATCACTGATGGTCAGACATCACAACTTCTGCAAGTCTCTGCCATGGACATCTTGACCAAACTGAAAATGAGCATGTCCTCCGCGGTAGTAGGACAATCAGATATGACCAGGATAGAGGGAGAACAAAGGCAGCTGGCAGTGTCAGTTGTTGAAGATTACTTATGTTGTGTCCATGAGACTAGTGTCCAGCAGACTTTGATAGCACAGCTTGCTACTGTATTGTGAGAGACAATCTAAAATATCTCTTGTCTATTTGGTAGACTAAGAAGGACCTTGATTAGAATTGTGATAAATCACATTTATTCGAAATGTAGATTATGCGCCTTGATTTGGAGTTTTATTGTCATAAGTCTTGCAATTCTCTCACAAAACTTGCAATGCTCTCACAATACTTGCAATGCTCTCACAACGCTTGCAATGCTCTCACAACACTAGCAGTACCAGCGTATTTTTGTAATTAAAAGTAAATAAATTTCTGTGCAGAGTTTTATCATTTTACTTGTTATTTTTTTTTAAAAATATAATAAATATCATCAAACATCAATAAATAAATATTTCCGAATAATGACTTTGTAAATTTATGTATGCCCATGAGGAGCTTCATTCAACATGACATACAATACAATGAAAACTTTCTCTAACACTGTGACACTATGAAGTTGAGATATCTTCTCGAGGACTAGTGTTGTATAGCATCTATCTAAACTCAATGAGATATGGGACAGTGTATAGCAGACTACTAAAAATAAACTGGCAGGGGGAAGTTCCAGATACCGAAGTCCTCATAAGAGCAAAGCTCCCAAGCATCAACACACTGTTGGAGAAGGCCCAAATGAGATAGACCGGCCACGTTGCTCAGGTGCCTGATAAACGCATCCCAAAACAGTGATGTATGGAGAGCTTGAAGGGGGCAGACGTTCAGTTGGTGGTCAGAAAAAACAAACTTTAAAGATACTCTTAAAATGTCTCTGAAATGCTTCAATATAGACACCATGTACTGGGAGTGCCTAACGCAAGATGCCAAATGTGGCACTGTAACAACACGAGGAACCCGCATAGCTGACAATCGTAGTGCCATTGAGACGCAGAGAAAACGAGCTGCGTGAAAAGACAGACCACACAACACCCACATGTCTAACCTTGATCATGTATGCCCCACCTGTAGTTGGGGATTGTGTTCTAGGATTTGACTCTACAGTCACCTCTGCACACACCAGAGAGGTGCAACAGCACATGTCTGAAACTGTTGTCATCATCGCTTGCGATGGACGGCTATTATTATTATCTGAACACAGAACTCTTATCTCGGTGAAAGTATTTCAGATAAGGATCAGTCAACATGGACAAAACATAATAAATAGTTATTCTAGATCAAACGATGAAGAACAAACTAACGGATCCATTATACACCAGAAGCTGTACTTATATAACTTACATTGATGATTGAGTTAATCCAGTCAGATGAAAGTGATTGAGTGCCTATGGGGGGGCATGTCCTGTGTGCAGAAACCATCAACTAGTAAGTTTCCCTAGTAAATCAAATTGTCCTACACAATGTCAAATTGTGATCATTATTTAATGTCATATTAAAGTTAATTGCATATCCTTTACAGGACTTTGCGAATCGACCCAGCTTTTTAACGCTGTTTGTGATTGTCTAAGCATTATTACGTTCAGTAGTTTGCCATTGCTTTCTGAACAGGTGGTGCCATCTTCCTTTTGTAAAAATCCATGTGAAACAATTTGCAACCAAACTGTCCGCAGCGTGATTTGAACTCAGAACGTCGGTGTTAATAGACCGAGTAACTATTCCCTAAGCCACAGACGCTACTAATGTCATATTACTATAAAGAAAATTGTCTCATGTTTACAAGCTCGCACTGCATTCATAAAGTCTTGACAATCATCCTGATTAGTCTCACACACACAGTCCCAGATAAACCGTCATTCATGCCTGTCTGGACTTGTCGCTATAAACAGACTCTCCTTCTATGTTAGCTTCAAATCTTGCTTCTTCATCCACTAAGTCCTCATCTGGTGCATTCTCAGTGCCAATCATCACCACATACTTGTAACTGGGCATGCCACATCGGTCCTCGTTGTGCTGACGCTCTGTGTGATCTGTAATCACCTGTAGAAAGAGGTAAACAATAAACTAGTATTATGTATCTCTTGTCTTTATGGAGAAAACAAAACAGATTCCAGTGAACCAAGAGATTAAAAAAAAGACGTTTGATAGGGCACACTTTGCAAAAACCAGAGGGGAATATAACACGTAGGGTCCTTTCCTGGAACCCGGAGGGACAGCAAAAGAAGGGGAGGCCAAGAAATACATGGAGACGAGATTTGGAGGCAGAGATCAAAAATATAAAGAGAGCTGCAGGAGATAGCTAGAGATAGGAAGACTTGGCATGAGTTGGTTGAGGGCCTATGCCCCAATCCGGGTTAAAAGGCAGAGAGAGAGAGAGATCTTGTCTTGGGTCTAACTATTACGTTCTCTGTACAAGAAAATACAGAGGGAAAACTCTAAATTCCTATAAGATGATGAAAAAGTGCCTTTGTCTTGCGTGCGTAAGAGCCTATGAACAAATGCGCAACATATTCTCCTCAGTGTAAATCATACATGTCGGGATGGGGGTGTGTCTTTGTAGCGTAGAGGTTAGGTGCTCTGCTCTCGTGCCAAAGGTAACCGGTTTACTCCTCGTGGAGGCATCTGGATATTTTTCCAGATATCCCTAATTTCAGTGTAGGTGAGATCAAGTTCCTAGTCATATTGAAGATGGCTAGTCATATTGAAGATGGACAATAAAACATAGGTCCTGTGTTCAATTTGAGCACGTAAAAGAACCCTTGATAGTTCAAAATCGAGAAGAGCAGGCTGGAAAGCCGCTGCCCTGACAAAATTCATTAGAAAAGATTTAAAATAAAATTTCTACAAAATATCTTCAAAATTACATCGGGGACCCTCGCCGGTGCTACGAGTTCATGCACTGCACCTGAGATCTTCCTGTGTAAGAGATCGGAGCACACATGGTTACTAATCAATCAATACATGTTACAGCAGATGATTAAACTGGTTGCTAAGAACGAACGCAAACAAACTTCTGTCTTTCTTCATTCTTCTATCAAGTGGTCTCTTTCAATCAAATCTAAACCACTTTCATATACTGGATGTATCATTCTATCATTGTACTAGCTGATCCTCATCTTCAACCCTTCCTGCCACCTCCTCCCATAAACCTTCTCTACCACCTCCTCGATACCTACCCTCTCTATCATTGTACTAGCTGATCCTCATCTTCAACACTCACTACCACCTCCTCCCATCAACCCTCGATACCTACCCTCTCTATCATTGTACTAGCTGATCCTCCCATCAACCCTTCCTACCACCTCCTCGCTTCCTACCCTCTCTATCATTGTACTAGCTGATCCTCATCTTCAAACCCTTCCTGCCACCTCCTCCCATCAACCCTTCCTACCACCTCCTCGCTTCCTACCCTCTCTATCATTGTACTAGCTGATCCTCATCATCAACCCTTCCTGCCACCTCCTCTTCATCAACCCTCCCTACCACTTCCTTGCTGCCTATCCATCTATCATTGTACTGAAGTATCCTCCTCTCCATCAACCCTCACTACCACCTACTTATCCTCTACCCTCCCTCGACCTCCCCGTCTTCTGTCCTAATATCATCAAGAATTACCTTATTAGTTGTCCTACGAATCATGTCCCAGGAGAACTTGACATCTTCAGAATCTGTGTATCGTCCAGCCACCACAAAACGGAGCCAAAACTTGAACCCAATTCTGGCTCCGGTCATTTTGATAACAGCTGATTTATTGATCTGTTTGAGAATCTCATGGTTGATCTTGTTGTTATCTGGTCTCTAGAGAAAATATATGAGCAACATCAACAGATAATATGGTGGGATTAGTCAGTCCAGAATGTGAACAGAAGAAGAGGTGGAGGGAGTGAACAGAAGACGAGGTGGAGGGAATGTTAAAAATGTTTGACAAACAAAACGGTGGGATTAGTTTGTTTTGCATTTGTACGTTCTTTACAACCAGTTTTATCACTGTGATATGTTTGGTCTTAGACAAGAACGACTATACGCTGCACTTCCGTTCATAGGCCTCCATGTGAGGGGCAGGTGCATCCACAAATTTCAGCCTATAGGAAATGCTTGAGTCTGTCTCGCTGACAGTCAGTTCCTCACACTTTCCCTTCCTTCGTTGTGTTCATTGCTCTTTAATGATCATTTTTCGCTGTATATTTGGGTTTATGATTCGACTAAAAGTATGTCTACACTTTGTGACTTTTCTGACTGTGAGACTGTTCCGGATTAGAAACATTCCGCTGAGTGGTTACGGGTTTTATTTCATCTAAACCAGGGAGTGCATGAAATCAGAGAAATGTCTAGTCAACCACTAGTAACAACTGTTATAAGAAGGAGAAAATGGAGATATGTTGAACACACCTTGAGAAGAAATGAAAAACGGATATCAAAGCAGACATTGAAGTGGGATGCAAAGGGTTCAAGAAAGAGAGAATGACCTAAAGAGACCATGAAACAAACTTTGCTGAAAGAGGCAAGAAATATCGGTCTCAGTTCCATGGAGGAGATTGAGCGAGTTGCCCAGGATAGAGCGGTATGGAGAAATTACTTGCAGGCCCTATGTAACGTATGCCGTCGAGAGAAGTATTATTGACTCCGGGAACATGAGTATACACTTACAGGCGACTCGACTCGTACCTTGTTACTTCTTACATTTGTTTTGCATTTATGCAACATTCCCTGCTTTAGACATCGGCCATGAGATGCGTGCAGGTGACCGTGCCTGCACTGCTACCTATATCAGAGTAGCTCTCCCTCGATCCCCACCCACTTAGCCAGACAAGTCATTGTCTGTTTCCAGGGCCACCACCAGGAGGTGGGGTAGGGTCTTGATCAGTGCCAGTTTACTGACCCAGGAACTGAGTTGTACCATTATATTGTTGTGCCTGCGGCTGTCCCAGCCTTATCTTTGAACCACATACTTTTATCGCAAAAGGATCAACTTTTTCGTTTGTTAATAAATGTGGGTAGAAGAAAATATAAGCTTCTAAATCTGACCTTGCATCGGAACGCAATGATGCCAAACATGACGTCACCCATAATCTCGAATCGATGATCTTCTGCTATCAGCTTCTCAGTTCCTTGCCAGTCTCACATCCTGTCAGAGATATATATCTTTATCAACATATGTCATAATATGTATGTTGTCATATGGTACATCTGCCTACACGTTATGTCTGCCTACACTTATTGCATGACACATCTGTGATACATATTACATGTTCTATCATATATTATACTAGTGTTAAATCTCTTCAATGATTAGATAAATCAGTGTCACGTCTGCCACATCAGTGTCACGTCTGTTACATCTGTGTCATGTCTGCCACATCTGTGTCACGTCTGTCACATCAGTGTCATGTCTGCCACATCAGTATCACATCTGCCACCTCAGTGTCATGTCTGCCATATCAGTTTCACGTCTGCCACCTCAGTTTCACGTCTGCCACATCAGTGTCACGTCTGTCACATCAGTTTCACATCTGTCACATCTGCCACATCAGTTTCACGTCTGTTACATGAGCGCCATGTTTGTATACATGTATGCAGAGATGAATAGACCAAACCATAAGGACAACATAAATCTGCTACAACGAAAAGATCAAAGCACTATCTTCTAGTTAAGAACAGGACATGTTGGACTGAATTACCACCTACACAGAATAAACCCACCACACCTACCACACTGTAGAAAGTGCAGTCATTCATGTGAGACAGTACAGCATATCTTGCTTGAATGTCTTGGACTACATAAAGCTAGACAAGAACTCCCACCACACCCATCTGTTCATAATACCCTTTACACTAGTCTTCCACAATTACAGAACACATGCAGAGTCTACAATTTGGCATTGGCTGCCCAAGAGTGAAAACTCGCAGCCCTGGTTAGAAAAGTATACATGTTTGTTACATTTATAAGATGACTAGCTGTACCTGCGCGTTAAGCATGCCTCAAAAGAAAATGAATTTAAAGGAAACTTGCTATAACAATATGTAGTAATTATTTGTTTTATCATTGTCCTTTGTTCATTTTCTTGGAGAAAAAAACTTACAATTTAACGTTTCATTTCAAGTCTGTTTATTGAAGTGCTTTTGGATATACAATATTTTTGTTTTTCCATCTGGTGCATACACGAATAAATCAGAATGTTTTCCGACTTGTGAACAGGCCACATATAGCTGTCCATGTGAAAAGCAGGGATTTTCCAAATGTAGTCCACACACTTGTAGTGATTGTCCTTGTGATTTGTTGATGGTCATTGCAAAGGCAGTCGTGACCGAAACTGCAAGCGTTTGAATTCGAATGGCATGTCTGTTGGAATCATTGGGATGCGTGGCAATAGTATATCTTCTCCTTTAAATTTTCCATTTAAAATTGTACCTTCGATGATATTGTTCATCATATTTTTCACTAAAAGTCTAGTACCGTTGCAAAGTCGTGGTGGATTAATGTTTCTGAGAAGAATGATAGGCACGCCAATTTTCAATGTTAAAATATGTGGTGGCATGCCTGGCAAATCAAGTGAATTCAAGAATTCAGTTGGATAATTGACAACTTCGCCTTGATTCATTACAGTATCGATGGACTTATACGTTGTCACTTCGCCTGGTATTTTGTTTTGAATTCTCAAATTCATGTCATATACATCCTTGTTTTTTTTGCTGCTAATATTGCACGTGCACTGAGCCACTGATGATTTTGTAATTATGTGCAATATTTGGGAAAACTTTATGAATCAATTCGTCTGTGGTCGCTATGATGTTACAGAAGTTTGTTGGCAATGTGATACATCGTGTGGAATCATCGATTGGCATTTTCCCATTCCCAATATCCAACAATTGTTTTGCGAAACGTTCAGAGGTTTCATCATGTTGTAGTTGTATACGCATATTGGTCTTCAAAGTCAATTTCTGTATGTGTCGCCATAAAACTGATGATTTCAGGCATGCATTAAGTTCATCAGCGGGTGTTGATCTTGGTATAACTGGTAGAGTTTGCGGTAAATGCCAGACAATAAAATGAGTGCGCCACCGAAGAGCTGGTCATTTCCTCTCAAATCTTTCAGTGTACTATGAAGCGCTTCTAATGCTTTTTTATGCGCCATAGTACATTCATCCCATATAATGAGTTGACATAATTGGAGTACTTTACCCATTGCAGAATTTTTGTTGATATTGCATGTTGGTGTCTCAGTGATTTGCATATTCAATGGCAATTTCCAGCTGAATGCGCTGTTCGGCCACCATCTAAAGAGTTGCTGCAATTCCAGAAGATGCGATTGCCAGTGCAATATTATTTCGTGATCGTATGGTTGCCAAAATAAGTGAAATGAGAAAAGTTTTGCCTGTGCCTCCGGGCGCATCTATGAAATACAATCCACCGTTTGACTTGTAATTGCATGCATAATTCTGTCATATGCTATGCGTTGTTCTGGAATCAATTTTGGAAGATTCGTTTGAACAAATGTACTCAATTCGTTGATATCAAAGTGTGTTTCTCGGTTCCAACTCACAATCGAAAAGGTTGTTTGCAGATCGTTCTGGCGCATCCATTCCCAATTGCACCAGTGCTTTATTAGTGATTGCCAAACATATGTCCTCAATTGAAACCAATGCCTCATTATATACGTTTGGTGTGAATTGAATGTCAGGATTTTGATTCGTCCATCGCATAGCGATGTAGATGTCTTCACTCATGTAGTCTTTGTATTTTTCCCAAAGTTCTTTTGGATTGGATGGGAAGCACGTTGTTAATATTACTGCAAATAGTGTGCGATTTCTGTGGTCAATGCAGTATTGGATGCATCAGCGAGTGAAGTGTCCCAATGTGCATCGTTTTCAAGAAGATTTAATTCTTGGCAAGCTTCACGATAAATAGCACATACGTGACCGTTAACTGTTCTCAATTCTTGGAAGGATGTTGGTCCACGTTTGTTGATTAACATGTACGCAAGTAAAAGCATTCTGCATTGTTTGGATGAACAGTGTACAAACGACCTAACGCATTGGTCGAATATAAATTGGAATGTCCTTCAACTACTTTACCTTGTTTTGCGCGTTGAAACTTTTTGGCTGCTGCATTCCATTGTAGTATGTTGGCAGTTCAGAGTAAAGTAGCGTCTTTGCAAATATATCATCTCTACACAATGAGAAAAATGCAGTTAACGTTGTTGGCGATGGTGACAATGCTCGTGCATGTGCATTATCTGTTGAGAAGTACACGCACTGTCCATTTTCAAGGTGCACTGCCAAATGAACAACTGTTGGATGTCGTTCATGAATTGGAAATGATAAAATGCGCCATACTGCTTCATTGCTACTAATGTAACGTCCCAGTTGATAATGCTCGATTTCATCGATGGATGCAGTTATATTTGCCACTCCAAAACTGCCATATTGCTTCCTTTGTTGACATATTTGCAAATGTACTTGATCGATTTCACCGAATTGCACAAACAGATGATGAACAACGAATGTCAGGATTTTGATTAAAACTGTAGCAATACATGCATAATCTATCCATTTTTCCAATAACCACATTTGGATGAAGACTGTAATCATAATTATTATTGTAATGGAATGCACCTAGATTTAAATCAGCGTGCAGTGTTAGTCTGGATAGAGTAGTGCGTATCCGAACGGTTTGCAGACTTGCTTCCGTTGCTCGATTGTTTCAGCTGAACGGACTTGAGCAGTGCGTACTCGATTGGTTCCTAGTCTTGCTTCACGTTGCTCGTCTGTTTCAGGAGAACGGCTTCACAGTGCGTACTCGAACAGTTTGCAGTCTTGCTTTCTGTTGCTCATCTGTTTCTGAAGCTAGTAATGCCTTTCTCTTTCGTGCTCTAGGTGTAGATGGGCCAATAGCTTTCGTCGTGAGGCATAATTGCAAATGTGTGGAAAATTTGTGAAGAGCGTGTGGAAATAACTGCATCTTGTTCGTCTTCACACATGGAATTAAATATCACTGTTGATGTTTCGCTGGAATAAATAAAAAATATTAGCATTTGATTAAATTCTATTAGGAAATGCATAGAAACTACGAGTAAAATGTTTTGAAAAATCAGGAAAACTGTATGAATCATTTGTCGAAACTACTCACGCAACCTATTGCGAAATGGTTGTACTAATTTAGAATTGCATGCCGCTATAGCGGTCAATGGTATGGATTGATTTACAAAATATTAAATGGTCACCCTGTTTCTGTCATGTAATCTAATATTGGGTAATATTCAGGCATAATAATTGCAAATGTGTGGAAAATTCGTGAAGAGCGTGTGGAAATAACTGCAGCTTGTTTGTCTTCACACAGGGAATCAAATATCACTGTTGATGTTTCGCTGGAATAAATAAAAAAATTAGCATTTTGATTAAATTCTATTAGGAAATGCATAGAAACTGCGAGTAAAATGTTTTGAAAAATCAGGAAAACTGTATGAATCATTTGTCGAAACTACTCACGCGCCACCTATTGCGAAATGGTTGTACTAATTTAGAATTGCACGCCGCTATAGCGGTCAATGGTATGGATTGATTTACAAAATAATAAATGGTAACCCCGTTTCTGTCATGTAATCTAATATTGGGTAATATTCATACATATAACGTGTACATTGTACATCAGGTAAACGTTGATGGCAAAATAACCATCTTGCCATTTATAGAAATGCCGCCAATAGCTTCCTCAAATGAACGTATTCCTCGGATCGTAGTTTTGTTTGGTTTAATCGAATATAGAGCAATTTTTGCCAACATAGCTAACAAACATTGATGGAATAGATGGAACTTAAAATATGATTTGCAGTATCTATGATCATGATTAGAAACAAACCTTCAGCTTGTAACGTCTTGTTTGAAATATTGACTTGAATCATACGTCATCGAATCGTGTAGATGCACATACTGTAAACTTCCGGAAGAAACTCTCGATGAAATTTGCGTTTTTAACGGAAACGTTAATGGAGATTTGGTTAGAAACTCTCGATGAAATGAGCGTGTTATTATTTTTAGATTGTTTCAAAAGCTTCAGCGCTACCTATTTCAAACTGTGACAGGTAGCATCCCGACATTAAAACAAACATATCCTGTAAATTTCAGCTACATCTGTTCAGTAGTTTCCAAGTCTATAGGTAACAAACATACATACATACATACACTCATTTTTATAAGTATAGATTGTCTCATCTGTAACACCAGTGTCACATCTGATATGTCGGTGTCACGTCTGCTACGTCAGTATCACATCTGTTAAATCAATGTCTAGACTTTCAACCACTCAAATGTGTCAACTGTGCATAAAACCAAACTGTCATTCATACCAATGACAACCACATGCCCCGCCCACCTCTCTGACTTTCTGCTGCAGACCCTTCACACCGTACAATTTGAAGACTACCCACATTTTCATTGCTCTGAATCTTCTGGTCATTGGTAGACTCCAGGCCTGGCTCACAGAAAGAAAAGAAAACAGTTTCAGTAAATCAAGTAAGAAGAAAATGAAAAATTCAAACATAAATTTGAGAAGTAACAAATCATCCAAACTTCTTCAATTATTTTATTTGAGAAATATATCCTTTTCTTCCTTCATGTCAGCGCACTCTACTGGGGGAACATGAGGGTCTTTATGGTGAGGTGGTAGGCTCACTCTACTGGGGGAACATGAGGGTCTTTATGGTGAGGTGGTAGGCTCACTCTACTGGGGGAACATGAGGGTCTTTAAGGTGAGGTGGTAGGCTCACTCTACTGGGGGAACATGAGGGTCTTTATGGTGAGGTGGTAGGCTCACTCTACTGGGGGAACATGAGGGTCTTTATGGTGAGGTAGTCGGCTCACTCTACTGGGGGAACATGAGGGTCTTTATGGTGAGGTGGTCGGCTCCACTATACTGGGGAACATGAGGGTCTTTATCATGAGGTAGTCGGCTCACTCTACTGGGGAACATGAGGTCTTTATGGTGAGGTAGTCGGCTCACTCTACTGGGGAACATGAGGGTCTTATGATGAGGTAGTCGGCTCACTCTACTGAGGGAACATGAGGGTCTTTATGGTGAGGTGGTCGACTCACTCTACTGGGGGAACATGAGGGTCTTTATGGTGAGGTGGTTAAGATGTTTGCCTAGCGACGGGTACTATGGTCTGTCTCGTAGTGAACAAGTTGCTATACTCTGCCTCCGTACGCCAACAAGCTCGTGCCCACATGTTTAACAAATTTAAAATTGGCACAACTAGCCTGTGCCCTGCAAAAAGACGGACATGACGGCAGAACACATACTGCAAGATTGTCAATTGGAAGCAGGTCTAAGAAAAGAAATATGGCCCCAAAACACAGAGCCTTGCGAGAAGCTGTACGGAGGAACGGAGTCCCTTAAAACCACGGTAAAATTCATGATAAAGGTTGGTTCATCAGTCTAGGCCGGGATCGCGAAGAGAGATGTTTGCCTGTCATTCTGAAAATTGTGGGTTTGAATCTGGATCACTTCTTCGTTCGCCCGTTGTGAATTCAGACATTAGTCATGACGCCTGGTATGGTGCGTCTGATTTTTACGTGAAAACCTGTTTTACCATTTGACTGGTGTTCTGCCATGCAGGTGGACCTTCGTCAACTTCAGAGGTTCGATCACCTCACATGTGACAAAATTTTGTCCCATGGTGATCACCTGTATTTTTCTTTAACCAACCTCACACGATAAGTAATGTTGTTAAAATCACGAAAGTCACCTTTAATTTATAGTGTTTCTCTAGTACCCATTTTGAACGGGGTTGACCTCAGAGCCATTTAGGTCATTAAAAATCCCACCCATCTTGGGAATTTGATACTTGGGTGCCTGTGTGTTGCCGGGGCTCTCAAGGGAGTAAAAATAGTAACACTGCGACCTACAAGGCATGCCATAAGAGAAGACTGAGGTAGGGGCTTAGGAAAGCTACCCTAGTAAATAAAAAGCGTCACAGAAATCAGATGTGCTGGCCTACTTGTAGACGCATAACTGACACAGCATACAATTGCTCTTAGGCTTAGATCACATAAAAATCACAAAGAGTGATTTAACAAGTGGTCAATATGGAGCGTTTGAAGAAGAAGAATGATAATTGGATCACGAGCCTAGGAAGTAAAAGTGTACATACAAATTACTACATTTCTTACTGGTCTCATACTCACCCTGTAGTCCGCCATTATGTTCTTGTCGTCTGGAGCAATGTAGAGCGGTCCATCCGGGTCCTCGCAAGCAAAAGTTTGCGTTAAGTTAGAGACTCTCTTAACCCTATCATAAACATATTCAAATTCATTAATTATCTACATTCATTATCTCATTACTTCTCTAACTATCAAATTTCTTATTTATTTCTCCTTCATACTTGAAATTATTTACAAACATGGTTTACTTTAGTTTAGTCGTCAGATCATCATCACTGCATGCCGAACCAATTAGTCTGTACGTGCTCTGATCTCCCCTCAGTATGTCTCTCAGCGTGTGGCAACTAACAACCCCAGTTCTTTGTTGATTTACAAATCTTCTTTGGCTACTAGCATAGTGTTCTAGTCTAGCTACATCACAATTGACTTGGAATTCTTGCAGTCTGGTTAGTGTTGTAGATTCACCACTATTACTTGAATCATGTTAACGTCCACTCTCCCTTAGGGAATTTATAATATCAACCTAGTACATTGTTCGTCCGCTTTTTACAGCAGCCCTACCTGCAAGCATATCGGTGTGTTCATTTCCCCTTACACCTGCATGCCCTGGCACAAAATAAAACTGCTTTTGTCAGCTTAGATCTCCTCAGCGACTCCATCCATTATCTCTGATCCCATCCTGTTTCAATCTTCCTTCATACTCATTGAGTCACTGAGAAAACATGCATGGATAAAAGTCTGTGATTCCAGCCAGACCATCGCTTTAGTTAATGTCATGATTTCCATAGTAAGACTGCTCATAGTCACTGCAAAACCCCCACTATCTTCCTTCATAACATCCCCTCCGACTTGAGCAGTGAAAGCCCATGAGCTCCGCACATGTCAAATCATCATGGTTAAATTATTTACAAACATGGTTAAATTCTAACTCAACAAGCAAAACCCACGCATCTCATTGAACCACTACAAGAATTTCAACATAAACCGCCACATTATTAATATCCCTACTAGCATCAACACGATGTCCGGCACAGCAATATACAGCCATTTTCTTTCCTTGTCTCTATTTTTAAGTTATCAGCCGCACTTTCTGACTTCATAAACTTATTACATAAAAACTACAGTACAATTTTTTTAAATTGAATTTGACTATTGTCTTGTTAGTTTCTCCTACCAGAGACATGCACAGTCCATATGTATGGGCATCCACTTGTGGGCAGACATTGAGAAGGAATCAGCGTACTGGATGGTTGAAGAAGCATGTGAGCGTTATGAAAAGCAAACAATAAGAAATAAATGAGAATAAAGGAAGTGAGACAGAGTGATAGTAGTATACATGTTAAACAGTTATTAACTTGGGATGATTACAAATACAACACATCACATGATGATGATGTTGATGGTAGTGCTAGTGATGAGGATGTTAATGACTATAATGGTTTGATTGATTTTTTTTTTTTTCTGATCCAGAAGCACTTGAGCTTTCCAGCTCTTCGGCTCGGTGCCATGGACATTGTAACCCTTCAGTTCGGTGCCACGAACACCATAAATCTGGGGAATCTGTGGCTTTTTCTGCCATCCCGCGAATTGAACCCGCACACACAGAGGGATAGTCACCTGTAGTCTAACGCGCTACGAACACGCTGGGCAGACGGGCTGATTGATTGGACCATCATCATTGCATTTCAATGAGTAACCATGTGTCTCGATCTCTTTCTTACACAGTAAGATCTTAGCGGCAGTGCATGAACTACACTGAGAACTTCCTGTGTAAGAAAGTGATTGGATCACACATGGTTACTCAGCAAAGTGCAATGATGATGGTCCTATCAAATCAACCATATTTATTGGTTACTAAACTGACGTCATTGCACTCCGGGCAGACCCATAGGTGCTCAGTCTCCCCAACAGATATCGAAGAGTATGCATACTGATGGTTCCTGTGGCTCGCTGATTAAACACACCTCTCACTCTGCCTCTCAGGCATCCAGTTCGATTGAACAACGGGTAACTCCAAACTGCTTAAATCGCTGATCGATTCAACATCGATTTTAGTGTCCTCATCCAACAGAGTCTCAAGAGACCAAGAATATCCCCTTATCCATCTTCAACTCCCCAACAATCGATGCTGTTGATGCAAGCCTGTCCGCTCTCATTACCGTAAACACCCGCATGCCCAGGACAGTATATCCACGTAAGCCGCTGGAGGTTAGAAACTTCTATAGACGACATCCACTCCTACCGAAACCTGCCCTTCTGGATCTTGTGAAGCATCGACTGAGAGTCAGATACAACAACTGCCCCAGTAAATGAAGTCCCAGAAATCCAATGGAGGGCAGCAGTAACCTCAACCTCCATCCTCATACTAGAAGTAGTTGTCCTGTCCATATTTAATATACACAGAAGAAAAAATTCCTAACCACACACACAAACAAACAATTTTCTTACATCAATGCCGTGAAGTAAAGTACTAAACACAAACACAAACAAACAATTTTTACATCATGCCGTGAAGTAAAGTACTAAACACAAACACACAATTTTCTTACATCAATGCCATGAAGTAAAGTACTAAACACAAACAAACAATTTTCTTAAATCAATGCCATGAAGTAAAGTACTAAACACAAACAAACAATTTTCTTAAATCAATGCCATGAAGTAAAGTACTAAACACAAACACACAATTTTCTTACATCAATGCCATGAAGTAAAGTACTAAACACAAACACAAGCAAACAATTTTCTTACATCAATGCCGTGAAGTAAAGTACTAAACACAAACAAACAATTTTCTTACATCAATGCCATGAAGTAAAGTACTAAACACAAACACACAATTTTCTTACATCAATGCCATGAAGTAAAGTACTAAACACAAACACACAATTTTCTTACATCAATGCCATGAAGTAAAGTACTAAACACAAACACACAATTTTCTTACATCAATGCCATGAAGTAAAGTACTAAACACAAACACACAATTTTCTTACATCAATGCCATGAAGTAAAGTACTAAACACAAACACACAATTTTCTTACATCAATGCCATGAAGTAAAGTACTAAACACAAACACACAATTTTCTTACATCAATGCCATGAAGTAAAGTACTAAACACAAACACAAGCAAACAATTTGCTTACATCAATAGTTAGTTTGTTCCTTTCGTGCCAAAGGCGGCACATAGGGCAGAGGTTTAGATCTCCATGTGATGCGGTTCTTTGCTAGCAGTTGGAGATCTTGTATGGTTTTACATCCCAATAGTTTACTTTGTTGTTGGATGGTTCTTCAAAGAGTGGTCTTTGGGCTTTCACGTTTTCTTTTCCCAACTGGTGACCACATAAGGACATGTCGATTTATTCTCTTTTCGTCTGATCTAAATATGACATGACCTAAATATTTCCACCTTTGTTTCCTTATAATATTTGATATGGGTTGTTAGTGTGTTCTATCTCTCACTGTGTTGTTAGAAACGAAATCACTCCATTTGACTTTTAATAATTTTCGGAGACATTTATTCTCAAAGCTGTCCAGTTTCTTATCAATTTTCTTTATTGATTTCAACTTTCACAACCGTAGGTCTTAAATCAATGCCATGAAGTAAAGTACTAACCACAAACAAACAATTTTCTTACATCAATGCCATGAAGTAAAGTACTAACCACAAACAAACAATTTTCTTACATCAATGCCATGAAGTAAAGTACTAACCACAAACAAACAATTTTCTTACATCAATGCCGTGAAGTAAAGGCTGATATTCTCTACAAATAAAAGAACTTCCTGCGTATCCTGACTCGATGTGAAACCAGATTTTTGGGTGGTTATTTGCCTCTTTGTCCACTGAAATCAAACAAATAAAGGTCACAGAACCACTCTAATAATATAATTGTATTTGCTGAATTCCTTATGGACTGGTTATACAATTACATAGAGCCTGCAAGCAATTTCTCCATGTTGTTCTATCCGGGGCAACTTGTTCAATATTTTCTATGGAATTGAATTAAATATTTCTCACCTCACAGTAACATTTTTTCAGGATTTCTCAATATCGTGGCTAATGCAATAACTAAATTTGTCGTTAGGGTCTGAGATGGAACAAGGTTTCAGCTCCTGAGGGGTCCTCACATTTAGACAGCCCATACAAGACAGGCAAACAGTAATTATCTATAACACACAATTATATCGAAAGTATCGATTGTTGGGGAGGTGAGGATGGATAATCATAATGGGGATATTCTTCAGTCTTTTGGCGACCTACTGTTGGATGAAAATTGTAACATATCCTTTACAGGACGTAGCCATCAACCACAGTAAACAAGTCACTGAATTTCTAGGCACCACTTATATGTTCAGTAGTTTGCCATAGCTTTCTAAATGGTGAGATCTATTTTTACCTTGTAAAATCCCACGGAAACGAATTTGCTTTCAAACTGCCCCCGTGGAGTTTAAACCAGGTATGCTTGGGTTGTGATCGAGCTCACTATCGCCTAAGCTACAAATGCCTACTGTTGGATGAGAACACTAAAATTGACATTGAATCAACCCAGTGATTTAAAGAGTTTGGAATTAGATATTGTATACATAGAGCTGGATGCTTGAGGGGCAGAGAGTGGAATGTGTTTAACCAGCAAGCCACAGCAATCATTCAGCAATCAGTATGCATACCCTTCGACATCTGTTGGGGAAGACTGGGAACCTATGGCTCTGCCTGGAGTGTTGGTACACCAGTTCAATAACCGATAACACACATTTAGACAGCCAACAAAAGACATGTTGACATTAATTAGGCTGCTGTAAACTGAAGGGGTAACCAGTAACAAAAGACAAGCTGACATTAATTAGGCTGCTGTAAACTGAATGAGTAACCAGTAACAAAAGACAGGCTGACATTAATAGCTGCTGTAAACTGAAGGTAACCAGTAACAAAAGACAAGCTGACATTAATTAGGCTGCTGTAAACTGAAGGGCTAACCAGTAACAAAAGACAGGCTGACATTAATTAGGCTGCTGTAAACTGAAGGGCTAACCAGTAACAAAAGACAAGCTGACATTAATTAGGCTGCTGTAAACTGAAGGGCTAACCAGTAACAAAAGACAAGCTGACATTAATTAGGCTGCTGTAAACTGAAGGGGTAACCAGTAACAAAAGACAAGCTGACATTAATTAGGCTGCTGTAAACTGAAGGGGTAACCAGTAACAAAAGACAAGCTGACATTAATTAGGCTGCTGTAAACTGAAGGAGTAACCAGTAACAAAAGACAGGCTGACATTAATTAGGCTGCTGTAAACTGAAGTGGTAACCAGTAACAAAAGACAAGCTGACATTAATTAGGCTGCTGTAAACTGAAGGAGTAACCAGTAACAAAAGACAGGCTGACATTAATTAGGCTGCTGTAAACTGAAGTGGTAACCAGTAACAAAAGACAGGCTGACATTAATTAGGCTGCTGTAAACTGAAGGAGTAACCAGTAACAAAAGACAGGCTGACATTAATTAGGCTGCTGTAAACTGAAGGGCTAACCAGTAACAAAAGACAAGCTGACATTAATTAGGCTGCTGTAAACTGAAGGAGTAACCAGTAACAAAAGACAAGCTGACATTAATTAGGCTGCTGTAAACTGAAGGAGTAACCAGTAACAAAAGACAAGCTGACATTAATTAGGCTGCTGTAAACTGAAGGAGTAACCAGTAACAAAAGACAGGCTGACATTAATTAGGCTGCTGTAAACTGAAGTGGTAACCAGTAACAAAAGACAGGCTGACATTAATTAGGCTGCTGTAAACTGAAGGAGTAACCAGTAACAAAAGACAGGCTGACATTAATTAGGCTGCTGTAAACTGAAGGAGTAACCAGTAACAAAAGACAGGCTGACATTAATTAGGCTGCTGTAAACTGAAGGAGTAACCAGTAACAAAAGACAAGCTGACATTAATTAAGCTGCTGTAAACTGAAGGAGTAACCAGTAACAAAAGACAAGCTGACATTAATTAGGCTGCTGTAAACTGAATGAGTAACCAGTAACAAAAGACAAGCTGACATTAATTAGGCTGCTGTAAACTGAAGGAGTAACCAGCAACAAAAGACAGGCTGACATTAATTAGGCTGCTGTAAACTGAAGGGGTAACCAGTAACAAAAGACAAGCTGACATTAATTAAGCTGTTGTAAAATGAAGGGGTAACCAGTAACAAAAGACAGGCTGACATTAATTAAGCTGTTGTAAAATGAAGGGGTAACCAGTAACAAAAGACAGGCTGACATTAATTAGGCTGCTGTAAACTGAACTAGTAACCAGTAACAAAAGACAAGCTGACATTAATTAAGCTGTTGTAAAATGAAGGGGTAACCAGTAACAAAAGACAGGCTGACATTAATTAGGCTGCTGTAAACTGAAGTGGTAACCAGTAACAACAAAATATTATGTAGATAAACAGACAAGAAAGGACAGAAATATCAAATAGATAAAATAGATGATATAAGAAAGCACAAGAATAAAAAAACATGCAAACTCACGTAAAGGTCCGATTTTTCCGATCTGGTCAACAGACGTACTAGCGATAGTTCCGACTGTAGCAACGACCTTGGCAAGTGGATGGACAATGTCATTGGTTAAATAAGGTCTGTGATTTTTTTATATGTTTTACGATCATTAATTTTTACTCTTCTTCATTGTGACTGTTCTTCGCTGTCATTCTTTTTCACTTCTGTCATCCTTCTTCCCTTCACCAGTTATCCCTCTTCACCAGTGTCACCTTTCTTCACTTCACCAGTCACCTTTCTTCACTTCACCAGTGTCATCTTTCTTCACTTCACCAGTATTATCTTTCTTCACTTCACCAGTGTTATCTTCTTCCTTCACCAGTGTCATCTTTCTTCACTTCCCAGTGTCATCTTCTTCACTTCACCAGTGTCATCTTCTTCACTTCACCAGTCATCCTTCTTCACTTCTTCTTCCCTGACCCCATGTGTTTGTCTATCTCAATATACTTACACTCTGCTATCATTCTGTATGTCTATCTCAATATACTTACACTCTGCTATCATTCTGTATGTCTATCTCAATATACTTGCATTCTATCATTTTCTTCACTTCACCAGTCATCCTTCTTCACTTCTTCTTCCCTGTCATATCTAATACAGAAGCTCTAACAAACAGCTCACCAATATAGGGTAGTATCTCTAACTTATCATCTCTAACTTATCATCTCTAACTTATCATCTCTAACTTATCTCTAACTTATCATCTCTAACTTATCATCTCTAACTTATCATCTCTAACTTATCATCTCTAATTTATCATCTCTAACTTATCTCTAACTTATCATCTCTAACTTATCATCTCTAACTTATCATCTCTAACTTATCATCTCTAACTTATCATCTTTAACTTATCATCTCTAACTTATCATCTCTAACTTATCATCCCTAACTTATCATCTCTTTTTTTTTTTTTTTTTTTTTTTTTTTTTTTTTTTCCGCTTTCAACTCAGACGAAGTTTTATCTCTGAAACTGATTTTTGCGTGAAAATCTGTTTTTCCAATTTCTTACAATGGGAGCAGCGTGCACATTGTAAATTACTTTACACTGGCAGCCGTGTGCTCAATGTACTCGTAATTAGTATTCCTCGCCATAAAGGCAGATTTTCTCAGACTTCAGAGGTACTCACGTTATCGTCCTGAGTAAGACCAGGGACTCGAACAAATGCCGGACAGTAGGTTCGAACCCGAGCTATGAGGCGTCTCACAGCTAGCAGGCCGAGCTACTATCAACTACTCTAGGCAGTCCCCACTTATCATCTCTAACCTATCATCTCTAACTTATCATCTGTAACAACATCTCACCAATATTGGGTAATATCCTTTGCTTCTATCCTTCTCGATGGCGAATCGCAGTGTGTCTCCGTGCATGATACCTTCCCTGTCTGTCCATAATCTCTTCAATTTAACACCAGCTATCTCACAAACTCGCTCTAAGCTTGGGTGGGCCTGCACATAATTTAATCAATAGTTTCTAAATGGTAAGTTCTAAGGTTCATTAGGGTTGTTAGACTGTGAGATGTGGGTGTCAACGTACAGTTTCTACATGATGAGATGTGAGGGCAGTGTCTTTTTAAAGTGAAACGTCACTAGTATCAGAGAACATGTATGGATTGTTACATATTATACAGTTATATACAGTGGTGGCTCATCATTAGGGCCAGTGGGTCAGGCCCCATCAAAATAATGTGTAACGTGCATTTATTATTTAATAAATTCTTCTTCTTCTTCTGCATTCTCACTAGATTGGGATTTCGGATTCTCTAATAAAGGCAGCCGTCTGTCTCAGATTATCAGCCATGCCATACAGCTTGTCTTGGACACTAGTGTAAGTGGGCCACCTCTTTCTTCTCAAGTCTGCATACTGGGGCAGTTCTGTAGGATATAATTCCTATGATTTCTGCTTCCCGTTTGTGCCGACCTCTTCCTGCAGTAAGTTTTGGCCACCCTCGTAATGATGGGTCTGACATTCTTACGCTTGCTAAATCTCAGAGGCAGATTGGCGACCGTAGAATCCGTTATCCCATTCAGCATTGTGAGGGGTCGTTGCACCATGTTATGCACCTTACGGCCTGTTGCATCCGTTTTCTGCAAGCATTTGTTTCGGGTTAGCATTCCCTAGCGGACACATGCATCTGATTTCAACCAAACCTCCTTAGTCGCCTCTTACGACATGCGTGGCAGGTAACAGTGGTTCTATTCTTTACGTCCCAAATTTGGGCCCGTAACCACTGGCGATTTAATAAATTAAAATATAACCTAATCCAAAAGCCATGATTTTCCCAAACATTTGTACCTGGCCCCACAAACAAAAAGGATCACAAGCCACCACTGGTTATATATATTTATATTCTCTTTTTAGAAATGCTATAAATATGACTCCTTCAAACTAAACACCAGGCCCAGACAATATTCCTGCCAATCTACTTCATCTTCTTTTCTTCTTTGCGTTCGTTCTTTACACCAATTTTAATCACTCTTTGTGATATGTTTGATCTTTGCCAAGAACATGTAAACGTTGCACATTGGTTTGGTAGGCCCCTAAACGCATAGACCTCTACAAGTTTAGGACAGGTGCATCTGATTTCAGCCAAACCTCCTTAGTCGCCTCCTACGACATGCATGGCAGGTAACAGTGGTTCTATTCTTTACATCCCAAATTTGGGCCCCGTAACCACTCGGGCGTGCCAATCTACTCAAAGCAACTAAAGAGGTCAGAATAAGCTGGCTACATAGACTATTCAACCAAGTCTGGATCACACAAGAAACACCAGAAGATTGGAGGAATGCAATAATAATTCCCATCTGGAAGAAGAAACGTTAACTTCTTCGAACGCTCCATATCAACCACTTGTTAACCACTCTTTGTGATTTGTATGTGATCTGAGTATAAGTGCGATTGATCGTTGTGCCAGTTATGAGCTTACATGTAGGCAAGCACATTTTTTTTTTTTAGATCCAGAAGCACTTGAGCTGAAAGCTCTTCGGCTCGCTGTCATGGACATCATAACCCTACGGTTCGGTGCCACAAACACCGTAAATCTAAGGAACCTATGGCTTTTCTGCCAGTCCACGGAATTGAACCCGCACTCACAGAGGACTTGTCACCCATAGTCCAATGTGCTACGAACACGCTAGGCAGCATCCGATTTATGCTGTTTTTATTTACTAGGTAGCTTCCTTGGTCCTACATCAGTCTCTCTTATGACATGCCTTGTAGGTTGCAGTGGTACTACTCTTTGCTTCCCTTGTGGGCCCCGGCACCTTACGAGCGCACCCATCCATCAAAAATTTGTCAGTACATATTGGTTAAAGAATTCTTCCCACCCGCCAGCCCTCCCTGACCCCATGTGTTTGTCTACCTCAATATACTTACACTCTGCTATCATTCTGTATGTCTATCTCAATATACTTGCATTCTATCATTTTGTATGTCTATCTCAATATACTTGCACTCTGCTATCATTCTGTATGTCTATCTCAATATACTTGCATTCCATCATTTTGTATGTCTATCTCAATATACTTGCATTCTGCTATCATTCTGTATGTCTATCTCAATGTACTTTCACTCTTCTATTTTGTATGTCTATTTCAATATACTTGCATTCTGCTATCATTTTGCATGTCTATCTCAATACACTTGAACTCTGCTATCATTCTGATGTCTCTCCAATGTATTGCATTCATCGTAGTCATCTCAATATACTCACTCTGTATTCTGTATGTCTATCTCAAACATTCACTTGCTATCATTCTGTATGTCTATCTCAATATACATGATTCTGCTATTCTGTATTCTGTCCAATATCTTATTCTGCTATCATTCTGTTCTATCTCAATATACATGCATCTGCATTCTGATGTCTGTCTCAATAACTGCATTCTGCTATCATTCTGTATGTCTGTCTCAATATACTTGCATTCTGCTATCATTCTGTATGTCTGTCTCAATATACTTGCATTCTGCTATCATTCTGTATGTCTGTATTGTACCTGCTCTGAACAGTAAACCATAAATTTGTCTTGCAGTTCCCATTCTGTCTCTTTAGAGTTTGTTTCTCTGAGAATGCCCAACATCTTTCTCTTGGCTGATGCCATGACTGTCATGAGAGCTTCTGTTGTACTTGTTCACGGATAAGATATCACTTTAGTTGATTAAATCGTGTTTGTTTTATCAAATCTATACAAGTAATATGTGCACATCATTTCAATATAAGTGTTACAGAAGAGTACTTCATATATCATGTGTACAGAAGAGTACTTCATATATCATGTGTTACAGAAGAGTACTTTGTATATCATGTGTTACAGAAGAGTACTTCGTATATCATGTGTTACAGAAGAGTATCTATATCTGTTACAGAAAGTACTATATCATGTGTTACAGAAGATATTTGTATATCATGTGTTACAGAAAGTATTTGTAATCATTTACAGAAAGTACTTTGTATATCATGTGTACAGAAGAGTACTTCGTATATCATGTACAGAGAGGAGAACAGATATATCTAGCCAGAAGGAACTCAAATTCAAAGTAAACTGACTGATGATACAAATAAGAAAATTGAGATCTTCTGAACATATAAAAAAAACACTGCAGACTCAACAAACTTATATAGACTAGAAATAAGTCAAACAGCTCAATACCAGTGTCAGCGGGCGGAACAGACACCGGAGCATGTCCTGCAAGACTGTCCTCTCCTGGTTGAGCGAGAAGCAACATGTGGCCACACCCAGTCGACCTGAAAACTAAGCTTTGGAGAAACCTGGCAGATCTGAAACTGACTGCCAAGTTTGTGATCCACAGTAAACTAAGAGCATGACCAGAGATCGCTGAAGAAGAAGAAGAACATATAAAAAAAACAGGAACGGTTGGAGAAGGCTATTATGGAAGGAGGTATCTCGGCAATGAGAATAGGAAAACCATGGAGAAGATAAAACTGATGAGCATGATGGTTGCAGCAATAGGACATCTAGCCTCAGAGAGAAAGAGAAATTTCAAAGGACTTAAATTTTTCTCAGGACAAGCTTTTGGATGATGCAAGTAGAGTTGATATCTTCATAAAATCTGCATTAGTTTGTTTTTGTTGCAATCACAAACAATACACACTGGTTAAATTCTGGTTCATCAAAACATCATAGACATTACAAAAACATCACCTTAGATTAGGTCAAAATATCATAGACATTACAAAAACATTACCTTAGACTAGGTCAAAACATCATATACATTACAAAATCATTACTTTAAACTAGGTCAAAACATCATATACATTACAAAATCATTATTTTAAACTCAGTCAACAAATATTCAAAAAGACATTACATAAAAATCATTACTTTAAACTAGGTCAAACACATCTATTTACTAGAAGCATTACAAAAACATCACCTTAGACTAGTTAGCTCACAAAACTACACTATAGACATTACAAAAAATCCACCTTAGAGCTAGGTCAAACATCATATACATTATGAAATAATTACTTTAAACTAGGTCACAACATCATAGACATTACAAAAACATCACCTTAGATTAGGCCAAAACATTATAGACATTACAAAAACATCACTTTAAAACGAGGACAAAACTATCGTCAACATTAAGTACCTGTAAAATGCCTCCACCTCCACCTCCTGCGCCGCTAGGAGACCCTTTCCCAAAGAAGTGGAAGTCGATGGGGAGATCCATGAGGTAGGCTAGCCAGTTCATGACCAACATCTCAAGCTCTGTAGCTGCTGGACAGTCTGCCTGAAGTACATATACAAGTACATACACACACACACACACACAAGCACATAACAGATGGATTCATGAATATAACAACCAGGATGTTATTGTTCATAACAAACTTATCCTAAATATAACACAAACTGATGGTGTTATTGTTTTACATAACAAATTTATCCTAAATATAACACAAACTGGTGTCATTGTTTTACATCACAAATTTATCATAAATATAACACAAGCTGGTGTCGTTATTGTTTTAAATAACAAATTTATTATAAATATAACACAAACTGGTCGTATTGTTTTACATAACAAATTTATCATAAATATAACACAAGCTGGTGTCGTTTTTGTTTTACATAACAAATTTATCACACATATAACACAAGCTGGTGTCGTTATTGTTTTACATAACAAATTTATCATAAATATAACACAAGCTGATGGTGTTATTGTTTTATATAACAAACTTATCATAAATATAACACAAACTGATGTCCTTATTGTTTTATATAACAAACTTATCATAAATACAACACAAACTGACGATGTTATTGTTTTATATAACAAACTTATCATAAATATAACACAAACTGATGTGTATGTTATTAACAAACTGATTTGTATTTTATATAACAAACTTATCATAAATATAACACAAACTGATGTCGTTATTGTTTTATATAACAAACTTATCATAAATACAACACAAACTGATGATGTTATTGTTTTATATAACAAACTGTTTTATTAGTTTTATATAACAAACTTATCATAAATATAAGACAAACTGATGTCGTTATTGTTTAATATAACAATCTTATCTTAAATATCACACAAACTGATGGTGTTATTGTTTTACAGTAAAAGTAAATACATAAGAATGATTTTGTCAGCAACAGATGATTACAGTAAGCATGTTTGATGTCACATAAGTTAGTTATTACATATGTGATGCTACAGGTGGGGGAGAGAAGAGAAAGAGAGAGAGAGGAATGTTTGACTCGGTCATGTGTGGACACGTAGAGACACAAATACTTGACTCAGGTAAGTGTACAGGTACTCGGAGAGACATATTAACTCACCCAAGTGAAACCAATGCAACCAAGGCCATCACACAATATACTCCCCAACACACTTGCATAGGAACCACCAGCTGGAAGCAGAGCGTGGTGTTTTGGGCTTTGCCATTGTGGAAGCTGGTCAGAAACAGATAATAATTTCTTTATCAACTTTACATTACATTCATCATTATCATTATCACATCGTTATATGCCATGTCTGTTATCACTCATCCTCTAGAGCATAGATTCCCAAACTTTTTAGATCCACCGTCCACTTTGCACGACATAAACTTTGTAACGCCCTCCCTCCACATTATAACAGTTTGCCAACACCCCCTTCCATACATATATACATGCTCTATTTTCACGTTGATATAGAAAATTGATATATATTTCTGTCGTACATGGTCAATTTTCAAATGATTATATACATGAAATAGAAAATTGAGAAAAAAATGGATCGTGTAAGATGGGCATAAGATGAATTAAAATGCTGAATTCAAATTTTTAATGACTTTTCAATTGCAAAATCACGAAAAAACTCCCCCAAATGCTCCTGAACCACTATCGCCCCTGGAAGGTTTCAGTGTCCACAGGGGGCGGTACATGCCCACTTTGGGAAACGCTGCTCTAGAGCTTGTCCCTGTTGGAACTAGGCTCTAATGACAGCAGCTCTAAATGCCTCCCTGTAGTGTGTGAGGTGGCTGGAGTCTTTCGCAGCCATACTCAACTCGTCTGTGTCATCATGTACCCATCTTCTCCTTGGTCTTCCTGTTTTTCTTCTGCCCAGTATTATGTCATCCAGAATGACTTTTTCCAAAAATCATGTCATTTTATGACTAAAATATTTTCCACATGTTATCTGTTTAATGTTCATCTGTATCATAAACCACTTCTTAATTTTAATAATAAAATCGTCTGTGTGTTGCTATCTCATTCGTTGTGTCTATCATCATCATCAGTGCCGTGCCGACTGGCGTAGGCGATCATGATCTCCACAAATCTCTGTCGTTGGTGTTTGCTATCAACTCAGATGTTGACGCTCTACCGTGCCATGAAGTCAGGCTATCCAAAATTCTCTGTCTTCCCTCTCGTCTACCCTCGATTTTACCGGTTGTCACAATGTGTTCTAAACTTCCCTCCTCATCACATGCCCGAAAAATGATGACTGCCTCTTTCTTATATTGATGAAAAGCTTTCTCTGTGTCTTGATCTCATTCAGCACCTCAACATTGAGTTATTTTAGCAGTCCATGGGATTCTCATCATTCTTCTATAAAACCACATTTCTGTGGCTCTCAGAGATTTTTGGATCTGTGTGTTCAAATTTCCATGACTCGATTCGTATGTCAGTTTGGTTCTATGTAGCCTGAATAAATACATTCTGATCGGGATTGACATGGACTTGTTGCAGAATGCTTCTCATTTTCAGGAATGGAATTTTCGCTTGTCCTATTCTGCTCTTTATTTCTGATCGGCATCTGCCATCTGATGTTACCAGGACTCCGAAGTATTTAAATTGCTGCACTTGTCTTAGATCAGTCCCATTTGATGGTGCATTTTGGCGTATATCTTATTCTATCCCTTTGTTACACCTTATTCTAGTCACATTTTTATTTATTTAGTTGGCTTTTATTCTTAACAATTGTATTCTACTGACCCCAGGAAAAATGAATTGTTTAATTTCCCTATAAACATCGTCCATGCTAACAGCGTGACTTGGTGGAACCTTTGGCATCTTTCTGAACAGGTAACCTTGGATTGCAGAGTGATTTACCTGGTGAATGAAACAGTGGCAAATCTGAACATGTAAGCTCTAGATTATCTTTAACAAAACACATTCATTTATAAATAAGGGTTTTCAGTCGTTTAGAGCACCCATGTAGTGCCAGGGCTCACAAGGGGAGCAAAGAATAGCACCACTGCGACCTACAAGGCAACTGATGTAGGCCCTAAGAGGCGACTGATGTAGACCCTAGGGATGCTACCCTAGTAAATAAAAGAGCATTGCAGAAATGGTGACAACAAAATGGCACTAGTGCCAAAATGGTTGAGAGGTCCTAAAGTAGAATGACCTCAACAAAGTCAGAAAGTGGCAAATACACTTCTTGGTCACTCTTGACCATGCCCAAAAATAATGTTAAGGTGGATAAAGAGTAGTTTCGTAAAGCACACCAATGCTGCATGAATCAGATTTCCACATGAATAGAATTCTGGTACATCGGTCTGATCGGTGATCGAGAGAGAGAGAGAGAGAGAAGATTAGTTTGCCAGAAAATATAGATATTGCGTACGTCAGCAAAGACAAACCTAAATAAGTCCAAAGATACGTGTCCCAAAAAGTATTAAACTGTTCCTAATTCGAATTAATGAGCTCACCCAGTCAGAAAGGTTGCAAAGTGTAAACATGCTCTTTGACATAGATCATACATGATCCAAATATACAGCATAAAGATGATCATCAAAGAGTGATGTACATACAATGCAAGGGAAAGTGTAAGGGACAGTCATGCAAAACAGACTCAAACATTTCTGTAGGTGGAAAATTTCCTACCCTGCACATGTAGGTACCTACGAATGAGAGTGCAACATCTAGTTGTTCTTGGCTAAAACCAAACATGTCCCAAAGAGTGGTTAAACTGGTCGATCAGAACTTCTTCTTTGAAAGCTCCATATCAACCACTTGCTAACCACTCTGTGTGATTTGTATGTGATCTGAGCATAAGAGCGATTGTACGTTGTGCCAGTTATGCCAGCACATCTTATTTCTACGCTGCTTTTTATTTACTAGGGTAGCATCTTTAGGGCCTACATCAGTCGCCTCTTATGACATGCATTGTAGGTTGCAGTGGTACTATTCTTTGCTTCCCTTGGGTCCCGGAACCACACGGGCGTGTCGATCAGAACGAACACAAACAACAACTACCTATACCAGAGTAGCTCTCCTTCAATTCCTACTCATTTAGTCAGACTACAGTGCGGTAGTCTTTTTCCTAGCAAAAGGTGGACCTCAGCGATAACAGAGGCGATGAAAGGCACTGTTTATGAAGCGCACACAAAAGTCTGTTCTAGAAATCTCTTCTTATCCTGGAGCTGCGCACAACCAGGATTGGAGAAAATGAAGAAAAAAAAGAAAAGAAAGAAAGACAGTCTGTATCTAAGGCCACCACACGGAGGTGGGGTAGGGTCTTGGTCAGTGCCAGCGCCTGTTCTCCCTTGTATTGTCTTAAGCCAGTGCTTAATTTACAAAACAGTTAATTCCACCATGGTTCTTCGATTAATAATAAAATAAATATAAAAAGGTGTACAGAAATATGTTAAGATGCTAGAGTTGGTACTGAACAAGTTCACATTTACCGGCCTATCTCTGGAACCTTCCAGATAGTCAGCAATAAAGTCAATGAGCTCTTTCCCACGTTTTCTAAACTCAGCCGGCGTCAGGTCAGCAGATGGAAGAGCAGACGACGGTCCAACGGTTTTCTTTTTCCGCTTTCTTTTTTGTCTTTGCCTGCTGCTGGCTGGTAGATGAAATATTTGATCATTTCGTTAGACAATGATTTTTTTATATATATTTATATGTCTGTGGATTGAAACTACAATACATCACACACACACATGCATGCACACATACGAGTCTCCTGGACAACGTCTAGAGATGAATAACAGGAACAGATACAGTGCAGGTGTCAGAGACACTGGTTATGGAAACCGTCCCGTTGAATCTTCTGGAACAGTATACTCATGTCACCCAGAGCCAAGTTAGTTGGTCATACCAGTATTACCTGGTATCTGCAAGATTTTGTAAATAACTGATGTGACCTGTCTGTTTTATGTCGATGCAAGGGAAGACTTGAAAATTATGTCTCAGATGCAAAGTATGTGATACCTAGGTGAGTAGGTTTGCTGAGCCGCAGCTCCCTGGCAACATAAGGCTGAATAGCTTAGCGACAAATCGAAATTCCTGATAGATGGGGCTGGTTCTTGTATATGTTCTTCTTCTTTGCGTTGTTCTTTACGATCAATTTTAATCACTCTTTGTGATATGTTTGATCTTTGCCAAGAACGTGTATAAGTTACATATTGGTTTGGTAGGCCCCTAAACACATAGATTTCTACACATTTAGGACACATGCATCCGATTTCAGCCAATTGTATATGTTTAATAGAACACTGTTCGTTTGTATTGCAATTTTACTCAATTCTATGCGTTTGTGGTTATTTACTGGTAAAAAATGTTAATAATACTGATATTCCTTAACCCTTTCGCCCTGTATTATTTTGACCTCTGGACGCATTTATTTTGCAATTGAAATTTAACATTCAATGTCAATTAGTTTAAACCTTTATAACTCTAGTACTGTTTCTCTAAAGTATGATATTATATATATTAAATTGTTGATAATTTAATGTAGAATACATTAATATAATAATATTTTACATCAGGTGATATACGTTTGAGAAAATTAGATTATTGCAGTATGACTATTTTGAAAAACAAAAATCATAAAAATATTTTTACTCTCGGGTTTGTATTACATCTTAATATTCATAGAAGTTTCCAGAAGTAGCAGTTAAATGAAGATAATCCATGTGTGAACATATTCTATAAGTTTCATCTAACTAGGTGCAGTAGTTTTTATAATATTCACTTTTTAGTGCGGACACGTCAATAAATGGAATGTGGAACGTCCATTCTTTAGATGCAATTATTACATTAGACTTACAACTATCGTTACTACATGTCATAAAAGAACTTTTTTTACGTCACATCATTCAGCACCATTTGGAGCTCTGGTGCTTATCCTTCGATGACGTGTCAGGTTTCAGCCAGCGTTTACTGGGTTCGCTCTCTGTCAGCCTTTGGCTGTCCCCAGCCTACCTGCAAGGTAGCAGGTTGCTATTTTCTTTTAGGGTGGCGACCCTTAGACAACCTTCCCTCTTTCGATTGTTGACCGTCATCTTCCCAGGTTACCTGTCTTTTTTTGGACTACTTGGTTTTCCTGCCGTCCAGTTTTGTGTATGGTTTGATCCGCTAGCCTTTGATTGGTCGTCAGTCTAACTGCAAGGCAGTTGTAGTTACCTGCGAGTGGAAACGCGCACTGGATTAAAGCCTCTGCTGGACTTTCCAGTTTTTCTGAACACTTGGGTGGTCCGCTCACCCCTACGCTTGCCATACCCACTAGAGGTTCTAAACTACAAGTACTTCTGAAGTTGGAGAAGGCACGCCTGAATTGCGGGAAACACTGATAACAAGAAAATCAGGCATTCACGCAAAAATCCCTGACTACGCCTGAATTCATAGCAGGCAAACGCAAGAAGAGAAGAAGAAAATCTTTACTAGTAGAAAAGCATAAACACTAGAACCTTAACAACTAACCTTAACTGTTAATACTTTCCCTCCTACAGACGATGGCATAATCTCGTCAAGATCATCTTCATCTGAGGATTGACTGCTATCCTGACCCTCATCAGAAAAGAAATCATCAATTGTTGCTGCCTCTTCATCTGGGTCCATATTGGACAAGTTTGCAACGCTAAAAAATAATGAAAGGAAAAACATTCTAAAAGTTGCAATCATAACGACCACTTGTTAACCACTGTTTGTGATTTTTATGTGATCTAAGCCTAGGAGCTATTGTACGCTGTGCCAGATATGCACCTACAAGTAGGTCAGCACATTCTATTTCTGCTACGCTTTTTATTTACTAGGCTAGATTTTCTAGGCTCCTACCTCAGTCACCTCTTACAGCATGCCTTGTAGGTCACAGTGTTACTATTCTTTGCTCCCCTTTAGGACCCCGGCAACACAATGGCACAACAAACAAGCAAAATTACATACTGATTGGTTAATATTTGAGAAAGTTATGATGAAATCATTATCATGAAATGTTAATTTTCAAACAAAATCAAATTATTTCTACATGCTTACCTCAATGACTCCCCACCAAATAAGGGAAACCTTCAGACTGAGCTAGTGCATCCTTTAATCCAAGTCTCTTCCTCCTTCTTGCACTTCTGGCTTCCAGGGACACTTCGAAGTGTTGCTTTTTTCTAAGCCTTTTGCAGCCAACAGTGGAGGTGAAACTACTTTGTGTTACCAGAGCCAAACATGGACAATGAGCAAAGCGCAGTCACAATAAATAACTACATGCGAAATGTGTTGCCTGCGAAAAGTTACCAACAACATCAGAAAAGACAAGAGTCACCAACATCAGCATAAGAAAGAAAGTTGGCACAGAACCATGTTTGAATTACATTGAGAAACAAAGAATGAAGTGGTTTGGCCACTTAATAAGAATGCATCCAAACTCCACAGAATACAGAGTCTTCTACAACAGAACATCGGAAAAGAAGGCAAAAGGAAGACCACGGAAAAGTTGGTTAGATGGCGTAGCAGAATCCTGTGAAAGAGAAAAATAACCACACAAGCCATCAGAACAGTGCAAGACAAAAACAGAAAACCACGACACTGGGCAACAACCCGGTAGCAGTGTGATGACAAAAGAAGAAGAAGAAGTGGAGGTGAAATACTCTGATGTGAAACATGCACACAATAGTTGCATTGTGGCAAGGGAGGCTTCTAGGGCTTTTGCTCCATCATTGAAAATGAGAGTTGCAATGTTAACTGCAATCTTAACAGTCACTATTCTGTGGTACTTGTTTTTTTGGCAATATCGCCATATGGTGCTGTTTATTGATTCACTAGCATTCTGGGTGTAACCATCTAGACATTTTTTTAATAAGTGAGGGTGTGACAAATCTCTGTAAACTGGCTTGTTAACATCCATAATGGCTGCAGGCAAGTTAATTTTTTTATGTTTACAATTCTTTACTTTATTGGCGGCAACAGCTTCTTTATATTGTTGCTGTTGCCCGCCTGCCTAGCGTGTTCATAGCGCGTTGGACTGCGGGTGTCTAGCCCTGTGTGCGGTTCAATTCGGCTGACAGAAAAGCCACAGGTTCCCCAGATTCATGGTGTTCGTGGCACCGAACCGAAGGGTTACGATGTTCATGGCACCGAGCCAAGAGCTGAAAGCTCAAGTGATTCTGGATCTAAACAACAAAATATTGTTGCTGTTGCTTCCACTAGTTTGTGAGTTGGAAGAGAAATAAGTTTGTTTTGTGCACTTCTTGCTGTTACATATAAATTCAAATTTACTGCCAAGTCCTTGTATTTCATTCTCAGTTTGACCAGATTGTGACAAAATGCACAAACTAGCTGTGATACTGATAGTTGATAGTGATAAAATCTGGTGATATAGAATTTCCAAGTCATTTATCCTGTAACCTGGTATATTTACTATGATTCAAATTACTGTATTCTACATCACATTCATATGTAGATTCTTCTAAATCGGAATCATTATCAATCAATGTCATAGAGGTCTTTAATTTTCATCACTGACCGACTGTGGAGTGGGCGTTGCACTGGGAATTTCAACATTAGAGGTTTCACTTGTCTCAGCACTGATTGTCTTCTTTTTCTTCTTTGCGTTCGTTCTTTACCACCAATTTTAATCACTGTGATTTGTTTTATCTTTGCCAAGAACGTGTATACGTTGCACATTGGTATGGTAGGCCCCTAAACGCATAGACTTCTACACGCTTAGGACACATGCATCCGATTTCACCAAACCTCCTTAGTCGCCTCTTACGACATGCATGGCAGGTAACAGTGGTTCTATTCTTTACACCCCAAATTTGGGTTCGGTAACTACTCGGGCGAGCACTGATTGTAGTACTAGTCCGCTTACTAACCAGTCTAATGTATTAATATCATTCATTAATAATATTAATTATATCAACATGGCAATGGTTACATGTGAACATGACTGATTTCAGTTTGATTGATTGACAACCGTCAACGGCAACAACGGCGGTTACTAACTTAATAACATCGATCGCCTGATCATCATGTTCATCCTCAATTTGATCTAGATTTCAATCCCTGCTGCTCCTTTTCTCGCTCACAAACCTATTACGATAAAAACAAATTGCGCTTCCTGTATTGGTTAAAATACTTTCTATCGCTTGACATAGTTTAGAATATCACTTATCAAACAAAATAGAACTTTTACAAAGTGACCATACGACAGTGAAGATGGCCATTTTGTTTGTTTATATGGGATCATTCATTTTAAGAAAACTTAAAGGGAGGTTCTCATTGTATCTAAAAGATGTCTGCGTGTCTTCTTCTTCGAACGCTCCATATCGACCCCTTGTCAACCACTCCATGTGATTTATATGTGATCTGAGCCTAAGAGCGATTGTACATTGTATCTGACTATCTGTTATGCGCCTACAAGTAGGCCAGCACATCCGATTTCTGCGCTGCTTTTTAAATTTATTTACTAGGGTAGCATCCCTAGGGCCTACATCAGTCACCTCTTACGACATGCATTGTAGGTTGCAGTGTTACTATTCTTTGCTTCTCTTGCGGACCCCGGCGCCACACGGGCGTGTCTGCGTGTAAACTCACTTTTGCCCGAAATAAAACTTGTTTTCCCTTTCCATACGAAGAAGACCGCAGGATCTTTGACCTATTATAACTTGGAAACTATTTTACCAATTCTAAAAATGTTAAAAGAAAAGTGTACACAATTGGTTAACCTTTAATTAGATCCCACGTATGTTGTAAACGTTATGCGTTTGAACCATTTAATTTGTTGTTTCTTGATGAAGCTCAATACTACACCACTTTTTCAACCAGGACATTCTGTTTAGATCTTCCCCTCGAATTGTTCATATTGGACTACTTCAACAGCACCAACTGACATAATTTGTCGATACCAGGCACTTCTGGTTATATCAATCAGTTAATCTGTAGTGCCCATCTGACATTTCTACAGGATTTCAGACAACTTGTCTTATAACCTGCTGCTGTAGTACATTTTTGTGCCTTTTGGTATTCTAGGACGTCGGCCAGTTGATTCGTATAGACCATAGATTCCCAAACTTTTTCGGCCCACCGCCCACTTTGCACAACATAACCGTTGTAACGCCCCCTCCACATTATAACAGTTTGCCAGCGCCACACCCCCTTTCCCACATATATACATGCTCTATTTTCTCTTTGGTCAATTTCATACATGGTCAATTTTCAAATAATTATATGCATTAAATAGAAAATTAATGAAAAAAATGGATTGCGTAAGATGGACATAATATGAATTTAAATGCATAATTCAAAATTGTAAATGATTGTTCAATAGCAAAATCACAAAAATAATTTATTTTAAAATATTTATTATTAATTTCTTCTTTAAGGAGCCACCGACCCTAATCGCCTGAATACCCTCAAATTCTTCTTAACCCAATATCGCCTCACCTAGAACGCTTCAGCGCCCACTGGGGGCGGTACCGTCCACTTTTGGAAACGCTGGTGTAGACGTTACCACTCATAAATATTGTCGTCTGATGTGCGGACAATTTCCCATTGACCGTTCTGAGTGACAATTCTCTTAGTGTCAGCTCATTAACCCTGACTTTGTTTTGCTAATGTAAATTTTCGTTTTGATGCTGATTTTGCTTTTCCAATTCACATTCATACGAAACTTATCAGCTGTAGCCATCTCTAGTCTTATGATCTCTTTTCTAAAACTACCATCGCCGCTGCATTAGAACAGATATTTAAAGGCTTCTATTTCTAGTTTTTGTCCATTTATTTGAGTGTTTGTATGAGTCAGATTGTTGTGACTATTCATCAAAATCTTACTTTTCTTTGTGTGAAGCGAACTATTATTAGGATAAAAATACTGGCCAACAGAGACAAATATCCACGCAAAGCTGTTTGGTAGCCTTGAGGAACTAACAAACACAACAACATAAAATACAACCAGACAGTAAATTAAGCGCACGACCAGAGATCGCTGAAGAAGAAGAAGAAGAACGATAGCGAATGGGAATAGAATAATCAATAACAAACTGAAAAGCACAATTACAATTATGTATGCTTGAACAATGACATTTTTGGTTGAAAGAATGTGACGAAACCTACATTCTGTTCCACAAAGTTTATGAAAATTAGAATTCCTGTAGTTTGTTGGTTTGCGTCCAAGGTCACGATATGTTGATTTGTTCTGCGTTTTTATTGAGGTCACGGTGGTGCGGAATCGCTTGGAAAATTTCTCAAATAAAATAATTATTCAAACAGTGCACGGAAGAGCTTCAACATCTGAGATAATAGCAAACACCAGAAACAGAGATTTGTGGAGATCCATGATCGCCTAAGCCGGTCGGCAAAGCACCTGATGATGATGATTCAAACAGTTGATTAATGATTGGTGTGGCAGTATCTTATGTTTCTTTGCATTCGCTCTTATCAGCAATGTTAATCATTCTTTGTGATATGTGAGGTTTGCGCTGAGAACGTGAATACGTTGCGATTCGGTTCCTATGCTCCTACCCATGTAGGAAAGGCGCATCGAAAAATTGGGCTAAGTAAATGCCATTTTTTCTGACTCGGTGAGGTCGCTCAGATGCATCGTCGCGATAAGTCAGGCTATGGTTTTTTTGTGGCTAGCACACTGGAAGAGTTGTTGCAGAACGAAATAAAGCATACATGTAACTATTTCCAGTTATATGAGGACTATCATCACAGCACTCTGGACACGTCCATAGGTACTCCGATCTACGTCTCAACAAATCCAACAACAACAAGTTCGATGTTGATTTATCAATCTCTTTGCATATTTGGTATGTCGTCCTTTTTTGGACTGCACCAATCTCTCTCAATCTGATCAGCGAGTGGGATTCAAAACCATGAAACTCCACTGTTCGGAAAGACTCTCAATGCGTTACGAATATCATTAAGGGTGGAGGTTGAGGCCGTTACTGCTGCCCTCCATTGTCTCTCTTGGACTCAGTTTATTGAAGCCGTTATTGTTTCTAACTTACAATCGATCAGTGGCGGCTCGTGATAATTTTTGTTGGTGGGGCCAGACACACATTTTCGGGGAAACCATGATGTTGGGTTAGGTTATATTTTAATTTATTAAATAATAAATACACGTTAGATATTATTTTGGTGGGCCGGCCCCATTGGCCCTTAATGACGAGCCGCCACTGCAATCGATTTTTGGAAAGATCCAGAATAACACGTTATTTAGTATCACCACATCAAACAGCTCAGGGTAAAGAACAAAAGAACATTTTAAACCTTTTTGGTGGATTGTATCATTTTTGTCGTCACCAGGCAGTTAGGTTCTTCCACTTTGTATTTTCCCTTCCAATGTATGGAAACGCTTGGCGCAAGACCAAAGCAAAGCAAGACAGTTTTACTAGGAACGAGATCAAGACTCTTCATCTAGTAAAACTGTAGTTCATGTCCGCTCCACTTTCAGGTGCTTTGCCTCCGGTAAAGAGCTGCTGCATCTGCATTGAAATTCGTCACTCCTGTTGTATCGTTTGCTTGATAAAGGCCTTGTTGGTCGAAACGTTGCTGTTTATTGTCACTGTTTCTGTATTTTGTAAAACTATAGTACTTTGTTGTACGTGTTTCACTATTCCAAGTTACTGCAGTCTTCCGTATTTCGAGTTTTGAACGTTAATGCGGAACCTTCTCAGACCATATGCTTTGACTCTGTTGATTTGTATTTTAGCTTCAAGACTAGAACGATTGTACGTTTCCAGTTATGCACCTACAAGTTGATCCCAGCAATCCGATTTCTGCGCTGCTTTTAGTTACTAGGGTAGCATCCTGGGGCCTACATCAGTCGCCTCATACAACATGCATTGTAGGTCGCAGTGGTACTATTCTTTTCTTCCCTTATGGGCCCCGGCACCACACAGGCGAGACACAAGCTACGTTGCAACACAAGAAACAACAATTCCAAGTGTGTTCTAGTATACATATATATATATATCTCTCTTATGTCAAAGTTGACATTTGCATAAGACATTCACAATCCAAGAAAGATGAAGGACGCCAGTGGTATATTTAGTATGGCAACAAGTAACATGACAATGGAAGTACTGGAGGTGACTAAGGCACTAATCTGGCTAGCCACAAAACTACACTCATGCATGAATTCTGGGTTATTTAATTGGACTGTGATATCGGAAGGTAGTTGCTGGTTTGGTGCAGCAATGGACAGATTATAAGGGTCACTGGTCGCAGAATGACCATCTTCGTTCCGGGCACATGGGTGTCCATGGCAATGAAGAACAGACTTGTTGACCTCTGCCACCATATCGGAAGGGTTGTCAACTAATGGATAGAGCTTTACATTCTGTCACCATAGAGTGTGACCACAAAGAGGACTGTCCTCTAAACCCTTCCACCTCAACCGTTAGATTGCAAAATTTGGATTAAAGTGACCAGAAATAGGTGTATGAGTAGACTCATCAATCAACATTGAACCAGTACAGTTAGTCGCTGCTGGAGATATTGTGGAGGTCAAGCACTTTGGAAATGTCTGGAGTGCAATGAAGATATATGACAAACTGAAGACATTTGTAGAGTCCAACTCCAAACTGCTGCTGGTGGGTCTGAAGCCTTTCTACCCATAATATCCCATGTCAATCCACACGCTTCTATTTTCCTTTACATCGTCCTCCAGGTTTTCATTTCGTTTGTACCATCTGCCTGCTGTCCATCATAGTCTTTTGTTAAAGGACCTGGAGACATTCTACACAAGTTTTTTAACTCATTTCCAGGTCTGCAGGCACAATGAATCAACGATGTACCAGGATCAGTGAGCTGACACTGATCAAAGCTAGTAAATTAAGGGATTGACAGCTCAGACAAGCATATCCAAAGGCAAGTGTCTCAGAATTGCTGAGAATGTTCTTATTTGGAGCGACCTAACCTCGGCAGAAAGTGGCTGGAAATTTGATTCTTTACTAATTATTATTAGTTGAGGGTCTAAGTTATAAGTAACTCTGAAGTTGGAGAAGGCACGACTGTATGACAGAGGACATTGATAATAAGGGAAGCAGGCCTTCAGGCAAAAATCAGTCAGACGTGCCATACCAGGCGCCCTGACTTCGTCTGAAGTCATCGTGGGCAATCGCAAGAAGAAGACTAATACATACAATGTAACTATACTTTCTGCACAGAAAACAAAATTGATAACAAAATAAAATGATAGCAAATTTGAACATTTTCACAAGCAAATTTATTTCAGCCATTAAATTATTCTTATATGAGAACATATCATAACATATGTGGTAGTAGTGACATACGGAAATATGCATGACAACAATGTTTATAAAAACAGACGGCTTTCACTCAAGTAGTGAGATCTGTTCTGATGATGGTGAATGTATGTTTTTCAAATGTTGACTGAGCAGCTTGTTCATCTTCCCGAATGCCATGAAATTAGTGGGGTTTTGAAAATTAATATTATATTTTATTTACCAACAAATAAATTCAGTGAATATGCATAAATATAATAGCTGACAACATGAATTGTATGAAAACTGTAATGACTAAAATTTAAAGTATTCATTTGAGGATTATCTTCATCTGACATGTCCATAAGCACATCAGACATAATTTCTCCATCTCCTCCTAAGTATGTATTTCAGTGTGCTTAGACTAACAATGCCCGTTCTGTGTTGGTTTATGAATCTACTTGGGTTTCGTTGTTTTAAATTTGATTTAAAGTGTTCAATCAATTATGTGATGTATCTGTATTGAAAGTTGATTTGTAATGGCTTTTCAAGCTTTGTCATTTGATGCCCTAATGGTATACTATACCAGAATATTGCCTGTCCACTTCCTGATGTTCCCCCTCTTTAAATTTTATCTTCGTCTTTCCCTGGCTTCTACCTTTCCTTCCAAGATGGTTTTCAAAAGAGTGTCACATCTCTTAAAAATATCTCAATTTATTTCTCCCTGAGCTGTTCTCTTTTTTCCTCCTAGCTGTTGAAGTACTTTTCTTCTCTTTCTATAACACGGCCAATATTCTCTGTAAATTAACATTTTGCCAAATTTAATTTTTATTTCCAATTGTTTACCCACTCTCGCTATTTCTGCTCTTTACAACAATGATAAATATAAATAGCATTGATATTTTATCTTTTGTGCATTTATTATTGGTTTGGATGTTGAAACATTTTCATGAAGTTAAATATGTTCTTAGCAATTACTGTTCTCTTCAGAACTCTTTTTTCTCATCTGATAGTTCAATAAATCAAACAAGTACAAAACAGACATCACATCCAAGTTAAAAGTTTCACTCTACACATTTTCCTCTTATATCACTGGGGATGCCTCTATCACTGCATGTAGCCACTGAAGACAAAATGGAACAAGTTATTATTTTCAAACAATTATAACAGTAATTGTAAAATGTATAGAAAATAACATAGAAGACATGAAAAGTAATGTGTATTGGTTATTGAACTGACATCACAGTACTCCGAGCAGACCCATAGGTGCTCAGTCTCCCCAAACAGATGTTAAAGGGTATGCATACTGATGGTTCCTGTTGCTCACTGGTTAAACACACTCCTCTCTCAGTCCCTCAAGCATCCAACTCACATGGAATATGCATGTTCTCAGAAGTCTTACTTGTGTTTCTTTGATTGTGTCATGCCATACTTTCTTGATACTAGCTACCCTCTAGAGTGCCACGGCTAGTCTTCTAATTTCTTTAGTGCAATCTCCATTGTTATTAATTATAGTTAATTGCATATCCTTTACTGGACTTTACGAATCAACCCCAGCTTTTTAACGCTATTTGTGATTTTTCTAGGCATTATTACATTTAGTAGTTCGCCATTGCTTTCTGAACGGGTGGTGCCATCGTCCTTTTGTAAAAATCCATGCAAAACAATTTGCAACCAAACTGTCAGCAGCGTGATTCGAACTCAGAACGTCAGGGTTAATAGACCGAGTCACTATCCCCTAAGCCACAGACGCCACCAATTATTAATTATACAGCCAAGATATTCCAAATATGTGACACCATACCTAAATGTCACAAAGACACACTCATCCTCCCCAAACAAGAACAACCTGATACAAATAACAGTCATACAGTTTCTAGCCGAATGGATTAGGGCGCAGACTCCTATTCGGAGACCTGGGTTGATCCCCAGTAAGGTCAACAAGTCTCTTCTGTCGTGGGGCATAAAGAAAACATCATAACCTGAACAGTTTTGCGATGACTGTACTAGCCATGCAACCATTAAATTCCTCAGGCTCATGTCCCCCCCCTTAACCTCCACCGCCCTTCTTCTTCGAATGCTATATATTGTCCACTTAATAACTACTCTGTGTGATTTGTATATGATCTGAGGCTAAGAGCGATTGTACGTTGTGCTAGTTATGAGCCTACAAGTAGGCCAGCACATTTGATTTCTTATGTTACGACATGCCTTGCAATTCGTAATAGTACTATTCTATGCTTCTTCTTCTTCTTCAAATGCTCCATATTGACCACATGTCAACCATTCTGTGTGATTTGTATGTGATCTGAGCCTAAGAACGATTGTACGTTGTGCCAGTTATGCGCCTACAAGTAGACCAGCACATCGATTTCTGCGCTGCTTTTACTTACTAGGGTAGCATCCCTAGGGCCTACATCAGTCGCCTCTTATGACATGCATTGTAGGTTGCAGTGGTACTATTCTTTGCTTCTTGGGGCCCAGAACACACAGGCGGTATTCTTTGCTTCCCTTGTAGACCCAGGAACCAAGCGGGTGCTACACCACCCTAAAAGTATTACAGGCAGTAAAGACAGACATACAGTTGCCTAGCAATATATTTAACTTACGGTAATTTAATCTTCATGAAGACTCTACAAGTAAAGAATGCAATGACAATAGCTCCAGCTCCTACACAAATCAGCAAGATTCGATTTAACTTTGGCATCAGTGGCTTGTTGGTCTGGTCAAGTATAACAAAGCCAAGACCACCTAAGGTAAAGAGGAAACTGGATGCCAGACCTTCCATAATGTACTGGCCGTTGACCCTATATGGCATAAAAGCTACCTGAAGAAACAAACAATAGTAATGTTTTAATAATGGTTATTGTGGGACAGGTCAGCATAACCGTTCATCTATAGGCTCAGACACAAGAGGGTTGTGGGTTCAATTCCACACGCATATAGGAATTGGTCCTACTACCTCCTGCTCACTAGGATCTAGAAATGTGAAGTGACAGGCACTTCATATCCTAATGTCAAAAAGTCAATGGAAACTTAAAAATGTATTTCTTCGTCTTCGAACACTCCATATCGACCAGTTAACCTCTCTTTGTAATGTGTATGTGATCTGAGCCTAAGAGCAATTGTACATTGTGCCAGTTATGCACCTACAAGTATGCCATCACATCAGATTTCTGAGACACTTTTTATTTACTAGGGTAGCTTCCTAGGCCCCTACATCAGTCACCTCCTACTACATGCCTTGTAGGTCACAGTGGTGCTATTCTTTGCTTCCTTTTGGCCCCGGCACCACACAGGCGCTAATATATTATGATTATAGACAATAAATATTTACAAAGAAATAAACGTACAGGTTTAGAATTGCCTCGTTCATCCGTTGTTGATCCTATGCTAGGGGGTTCCACAATAACATCATAGATAATTCCTGCAGAAAAGAATAACAATAATAAGTAAATAGAAGTCCAGATTAAACATAAGGAAGAAGGGACTGAAATGTGATCAATTTAACAGTTTCAAATATCTTGGACATACAATAATAATAACAAATCATGAAAGATTTCTTCTTCTTCTTCTTGTGTTCACCTGCTAAGAGTTCAGGCGTAGTCAGGGAGCCTGATATGGCACTTTTGACTGATTTTTGCATGAAGGCATGCTTTCTTTTTATCGGTGTTTCCCACCATACTTCTACGTTCTCACTAGATTAGGATTTCGGATTCTCTAATAAAGGCAGCCTTATGCCTCAGATTATCAGCCACGCCATACAGTTTGTCTTGGAAGCTGGTGTAGTAGGTCCGACATTCTTACTGCGTGGCTAAATCTCCGAGGCAGATCGGTGGCCGTAGAATCTGTTATCCCATTCCTCATTGTGAGGGGTGTTGCACCATGTTATGCGCCTTACGGCCTGGTGCATTCATTTTCTGCAAGCATTTGTTTAGGGTTAGCATTCCCTAGCGGACATGTGCATCCGATTTAATCCAAACCTCCTTAGTCGCCTCTTACGACATGCGTGGCAGGTAACATAGGCTCTATTCTTTACACCCCAAATTTGGGCCCCGGTAACCACTGGGCAATCCCCACCATACAGGTGTGCCTTCTCTGACTTCAGAGGTAATGGAAGATATAAAACAAAAGTTATGATCCCGAGAGAAATTGTCGACAATACATTAAATAACAAGATAAGATAATCAACATCTAAACAAGAGTTATTCTTTCTTTTCTCTGCTCATGTAATTTCTACGACAAGTGATAACTAGTGAAGATTCTCTCTCTCGCGCTATCACCTAAATGATCGATGTACCAGACCTCCCCATAAATTCTATTCATGTGGAAATCTGATTCATGCAACCTTAGCATTGGTGTGTTTACGTCACATCTTCAGCACCATTTGGAGCTCTGGTGCTTATCCTTTGGCAATGTGTCCAGTTTCAGCCAGCGTTTACTTGATTCGCTCTCCGTTCTGTAGCCATCTAGTGTTTTTTACAGTGTGGGCGAGGTGAGGTTATTCCCGATAAAACACATTCTCAACCACTCAAGGACATGTGCCTTTTGGATTTGTTTAGGTTTGTCTATGCTGAATGCCCCTACATTTGCGACTTTGCTGGAACAACACACTATTGATCATCCTTAGCATCTTGATGCATCATGAGGTACATGTGATTTTGAGTGTAGAGAAAAATTAAATTGCATACCCCTAAGGCCCTATTGAAAAAAATTAACAATCAATCGATACTGATGCACACAATAGTTCTTCTATACTTGATTGATAGGACCATCATCATTGCACTTCTGTGAGTAACCATGTGTCCTCTGATCTCTTTCACTGGAAGTTCTCAGCTGCAGTGCACAAACTCCATAAGCACCAGCGAGGGTTCCCGATGTAATTTTGAAGATGGTGAAGATATTTTGTATGAATTTTATTTTAAATCCTTTTTCCAATAAATTTTGCCTGTGCAGGGGATTTCCAGCTCTCTTCTCGATTTTGAACTGTTAATGGATGGTTCTTTTATGTGTTCAAATTGAACATGGAACCTACGTTTTATCGTCTGTCTCCGATAGGACTAGGAACTCGATCCCACCTACACTGAGATCAGAGATCTCTGGAAAAGTATCCTGATAGCTCCACGAGGGAGCGAACCGGTTATTTTTGGCATGAGATGCAAAGCTCTTCTATATATTATAATAATATTTCTCTTTTTATTATGGAGAATATCAAATCAATATTCATTCTCTAAGTCATTCAGAAAGTAAGTAGCATGAAACTGTATCATGAGCAATGCTGCAACGAATGATTATCAGAGTTTAGTATCAGGCTGAGTATGATCGGTATGAGTATTACTACTATCCCACTCCCCTAGTCGAGCCCTAATAGTAATACTAATTAGTAATAACTTAAAATAAGTTAAGTTGTGACAAGTCCAAGTAGTTGTGTCAGTCGTAACAACCGTAAGGTGTTCTCATACAACAGATAATGTGCACTGAAATTAGCTTCATACCTCCTGTCACAAGAAAGTAGGAAGTCAGAACGATTGCAAAAACAACCATGGCTGAAGGTTGCCTGACCCATGATGGCTTCCTTAGCTTCAAATTTGGACATTCCAGTACAGAAAACGGTACACCATATATCGCTTCCATGTTGATGTGGCATTGACGTATGAACCGGAAGTGAAACGCACATAATTGTATGGACCGTTAGAAAATATTTCTTTGCTTCGCTCTTTCTTTGTGTCGGCTTTTCCATTTCCTTTCCATTTAATTCTCTTTCTCTAGCACTCAAAAAGAAAACTTACGCTCTGAAGATTTCAA
This sequence comes from Arion vulgaris, assembly GCA_020796225.1. Lineage (NCBI taxonomy): Eukaryota > Metazoa > Mollusca > Gastropoda > Stylommatophora > Arionidae > Arion > Arion vulgaris. The sequence continues at coordinate 29,430,026 of CM036770.1, forward strand.
CAAAGAAGATAAGTGATTATGTTATGTTATGCGATCAACGTCATGGCACAGTGGGCATTCCCATGCATGTTCTGTCCTCCGCTTCAGCAGCTATCCCAAAGTCCATTTGCTCACCGTACCCATGAGAAGTTGATTACTATATCTTCTCTACCACGAAGACGACACTGTCTGGCATGTCCAAACTTAACGCATAATTCTCGAACTCGTTCCAGTGTCTGAGACTTTCCCATGTCACATAAATGAGAGCATACCGCATTGATGATATTGGCTTTGTCCATACTTCTGCCCGTTTGAGTCGGGGCATTGTTTGCAAGAAAGTCAGCACGCTCGTTACCCTGTACTCCAGCGTGTCCAGGTGTGTACAGCCAAGTCATTTTCTTGAGATGTGATCTCCGAATGCTGTCCACCCATTCCACACGCATACTTCCAGATTCATTGGTAAATGGTATTCTCTATATCGGCTGCGCATGTTATGCATACCGATAGATGTGGCAAGACGGGAAAACCATGAGAGAAACCCCAGTAGATACATCAACCAGCACAGAACGGGAGTTGTTATTCTAACCACACGTAAATACATGCTTGGGAGGAGATCAGAGACAGTATGCACATGTCCGATGAAGATGATCCTCAAAGGAACAATGAACAATCTCTCGTACTCGCTCTTTCTGGTGAAACACTTTTCATATCTATTGTCTACATATAATAGTTAAATTTGGACTATCATCGTAGCACTCCGAACATGTATACGCCGATCCTCATCTCAAAAGGTCCAGCGGCCCTACACGCCAGTTCGATGATGATTATTAAATATTTTTGCAAATATCACCCATGCTTACTCTTGTAGTGAACTATTTTCTAATATAATTGCTGGACAAAATCAACAGTGAAGTCCCCCAATTGAAATACTTCCAAGTAATGATGTCTTTTCTGTTACTATTTAAGTCCCTGGCTTAACTATTCGTTACTGTTGCAACAAAAGCTAGTTACTTTGCCAAAAGTGAGGAAGGTCGTTTTGAAGACTTTGACATTTATAAAACTACATCCTATCCAGAGTGAGTGAAGGAGAATTGGGGGAAAAATTGGAACTGCCAAACACGAATACTGTGTTAGAGGCACGAGATATTTGATTATTTAACACCGAACGGGATGATTACCGGTAAAGATACGGTGTGTTGGCCTACTTGTAGGCACATAACTAGCACAACATATAATCGCTCTTAGGATCAGATCACATACAAATCACACAGAGTGGTTAACAAGTGATCGATATGGTGCGTTCGAAGTAGAAAAAGAAGAAAAAGCATAACCACAACTCTCCAAAAAGTGAAGTATATTGTGATCTAGGTGTTATGGGACGGATACTTGGATTTTAGCAGATGTTGAAGGGTCATCATTTTTCGAGCATGTGATCAAGCGGGGAGGTTTAGAACACATTGTGACAACCGGCAAAATCGAGGATAGACGAGATAGAGAAAGACAGAGAGAGAAATTTGTGGATAGCCTGACTTCATGGCAGGGTAGAGCGTCAACATCTGAGTTGATAGCAAAACCAAAACATAAATTTGTGGAGATCAACGATCACCTACGCCAGCTGGCATGGCACCTCATGATGATGATGATATATGGCCTAGCAAAGTATACTTTAATTTCTGATCACAATCTATACTTGATTTCTTATACTATTATGTTAAAAGTATTACAGTAAAAATAATAATAATTCCTCTTATACCGTTATACGTTACATAGGGCCTGCAAGCAATTTCTCCCTACCGCTCTATCATGGACAACTCGCCCAATCTCCTCTATGGAACTGAGACCGATATTTCTTGCCTCTCTCAGCAAAGTTCGTTTCAGGGTCTCCCTAGGTCGTCCTTTCTTTCTTGAACCCTTTGCATCCCACTGCTATATTATAGTTTGAATAATATAGTTGAGACAAAAAATGTCCACCATGAGTAAGAAATTTATATCTCTCTACTCTCTCTCTGCCTTTTTAACACGGATTGGGGCATATGCCCTCAACCAGCTCATGCCAAGTCTTCCTATCTCTAGCTATCTCCTGCAGTTCCTCCAACTCTTCTTTATATTGATGATCTCTGCCTCAAAATCTCGTCTCCGTGTATTTCTCGGCTTCCCCTGCTTTCGCTGTCCCTGCGTGTTCCAGGAAAGGACTCTTCGTGTTATATTCCCCTCAGGTAAGAAATTTATGATTACCGAATTTTGTTTCCGCTTTCAGTTTCAGTTCAGTTCCGCTTTTGTTCCACCAAGCACATATCCATTTCTTTGAGATTTTTCCCCGTAAAATATATGAACACATGACAGTGGTCTCTCTCTCTCTCTCTCTCTCTCTCTCTTTAGCCTGTTACGCCCTTGACGTTTAGGGCAATAACACATGAACTACTTGATCATGTTTCCGTAACACATGAACTGCACGAGTTTGTTTGAGCAAGTTCCTATAACACACGATGCTACCGTGTAGCTCCACAACACACGACGCTGCACGTGTATGCTCATACAACACACGAGGCCACACGTGTATGCTCCTACAACACACGAGGCTACACGTAGCTCCTACAACACAGATGCACACGTGTATGCTCACAACCACGACGCTGCACGTGTATGCTCATACACACGAGGCCACACGTGTATGCTCCTACAACACACGAGGCTACACGTGTATGCTCCTACAACACACGAGGTTACACGTGTATGCTCTACAACACCAGGCTACACGTGTATGCTCCTACAGCGAAAACACGTAAAAACAAAGTACTATAGTTTTACAAATTACAAAAACAGTGACGATATACAGCAACGTTTCGACCCAAAGGCCTTTATCAAGCAAACGATACAACAAGAATGACGGATTTCGAGGAACACTACAAATGGACGATTACATATGGAAACATTCAAACCTATCTAATGAAAATCTGGGAATAAAAACGAATAACGAAATGAGTTAAACACAAAACCAGAAGTGGAAAAGAGGAGAAACAATAAACAATTAAGTGTTTAAATGCTCCAAGAACACACGAGGTTACACGTGCATGCTCCTTCAAGACATGAGACTACACATATTCTGTCATTTGATGTCAGCTTCCAGGTTTGGCACTGATAGCACAATGTTTGGGGTCCCTGTGAAGTAGAGATTAGGTACTCGTCTCTCGTGTCAAAGGTACCAGGTTCACTTCCTCGTTGAGCCATCTGGATATTTTTCCAGAGATCCCTGATCTCAGTGTAGGTGAGATTGAGTTCCTAGTCCTATCGGAGACGGGCTATAAAACGTAGGTCCCGTGTTGAAATTAGGCGACAAGAACCCATAGCAGCTCAAAATCGATATGAGCAGGCTGAAAAGCCGCTGCCTGGGACAAAATTTATTAGAAAAATATAAAAATCAAATTCCTACAAACATTTTCACCATCTTCTAAATTACATCAAGAACCTCGCCGTTGTTACGGAGTTCGTGACTGCCGTTGAGCACTTCCTGTCTAAGAAAGAGATTGGAGCACACGTGGCTACTCACAGAAGTGCAATGATGATGACACTATCAATCAATCATGTTGGGAGAAAAGTTGTGCTAAGCCATGCTCGTTTAATATTCTCGGGGGGGCATGTTTGCATTTCAAAATTAGTGCCATTTGTCCTATGATTTGAGTTGAGTTGTACACAAAATGGTGCTACAAATAAGATGGAGAAAATTGAAGTATTTTTGACATATTCTTCTTTCTTCTGAGTTCTCACTAGATTCGGATCTCAGATTCTCTAATAAAGGCAGCAGTCTGCCTCAGATTATCAGCCATGCCATACAGTTTGTCTTCTGCGTTCTCACTAGATTCGATCTCAGATTCTCTAATAAGGCAGCAGTCTGTCAGATTATCAGCCATGCCATACCGTTTGTCTTGGATGCTATGTAAGGGCCTCTTCTTCTCAGTCTGCATACCGGGGCAGTTCTGTTGGATATAATTCCTATGATTTCTGCTTCCCCGTTTGTGCAGACCTCCTCCTGCAATATGTTTTGACCACCCTCATGATGGTAGGTCTGACATTCTTACTGCGTGGCTAAATCTCCGAGGCAGATTGACGACCGTAGAATCCGTTATCCCATTCCTCATTGTGAGGGTCGTTGCACCATGTTATGCGCCTTACGGCCTGGTGCATCCGTTTTCTGCAAGCATTTGTTTCGGGTTAGCATTCCCTAGCGGACATGTGCATCCGATTTCAGCCAAACCTCCTTAGTCGCCTCTTACAACATACGTGGTAGGTAACAGTGGTTATATTCTTTACATCCCAAATTTGGACCCCGGTAACCACTCGGGTGGTTTTGACATATAAAGAGACGCGAAGTGTTGGAGAAGACCATCATGGAAGGAAGCATCCGGCAAAGAGAAGAGGAAACCCATGGATAAGATGGATTCAGAATGGCTTGAGCATGACGGCTGCAGAGGCAGGACATCTGTCCTACGAGAGATAGAAATTCCGAAGGACTGTTGAGTTGGCAAAGTTCTGCTCAGGACAAACTACTTCAGGCTGATGATGTACATAAAATGATTATACTAGAGTGAACTAACACAAAGACTGATACAGGCTGCTAAAGAAATTCCTGAAAAAGATCGTAAATGTTTTTACTCTAACAAAAACTTGGTCGAATTTCCAGTGTGATTCAGTCATGTGTAACAATCAACTATTGAATGCGATGTCGTAAAATATCACATGACAAGATGGGGGTGTGTTCCGGTTTTTTTTTTGGGGGATTTGCACGTTTGACTTGCGAATTTTTTTAAAGCATTGAAATAGTAATTGGAAGTTGGTAACACTCGTTTGACATAAGTCATTATGAAATAAACATCTGCAGATCTGGGGTAAGTGTTGGAACTCTCAGTTCTGTTAGTTCTTGTTATAGGTAAGTGTTATATTCATATTAGTTCTTGTTATAGATATGTGTTATATTCATATTAGTTCTTGTTTTGTTATGTTATGCGATCGACGTCATGACACATTGGGCATTCCAATGCGTGCTCTGTCCTTTGCAGCAGCCATCCCAAAGTCCCAAATTTCTCACCGTACCCATAAGAAGTTGATTACAGTGCGTTTCAAAACTCATGCCCATGTTTGAAATTCTGTAAGTCCGGAGCCCTTTAACGTAAAGAGGTGATATTTTGCATGTGCTCTATTAATCGTCATGACATTCTCTCTCTCTCTCTCTCTCTCTCTCTCTCTCTTTGCCTTTTACCCCGGATTGGGGCATAGGCCCTCAACCAACTCATGCCAAGTCTTCCTATCTCTAGCTATCTCCTGCAGCTCCCTCCAGCTCTTCTTTATATTGTTGATCTCCGCCTCCAAATCTCGTCTCCATGTTTTTTTTTTTTTTTTTGTTTTTTCTTTCGTCCGCTTTCAACTCAGACGAAGTTTCATCTCTGAAACTGATTTTGCGTGAAAATCTGTTTTCCAATTTCTTACAATGGCAGCAGCGTGCACATTGTAAATTACTTTACACTGGCAGCCGTGTGCTCAATGTACTCGTAATTAGTATTCCCTCGCCATAAAGGCAGATTTTCTCCGACTTCAGAGGTACTCACGTTATCGTCCTGAGTAAGACCAGGGGACTCGAACAAATGCCGGACAGTAGGTTCGAACCCGAGCTATGAGGCGTCTCACAGCTAGCAGGCCGAGCTACTATCAACTACTCTAGGCACTCCCCCGTCTCCATGTATTTCTCGGCCTCGCCTTCTTTCGCTGTCCCTGCGGGTTCCAGGCAAGGACCCTTCTTGTTATATTCCCTCCGGTTTTCGCAAAGTGTGTCCTATCCAGCGCCAGCATCTTTTTAACCTGTTCGTTCCCTGGAATCTGTCTTGTTCTCTCCATAAGTTCCTCATTTGTGACCCTATCATACCATCTTATTCCCTCTATTCTGCGCAGACACCAGTTGATGAATGTTTGCAATTTATGCGCTATTGTTTTAGTTGTTCTCCATGACTCTGACCCATACAGTAGAACTGCTTTAACATTAGAGTTAAATATCCGAGTTTTTGTTCTAGATTTGATTTCTTTAGACTTCCAAATGTTTCCCAGTGCAATGAAAGCTCCTCTTGCCTTCTGTATTCTTATTTTAACATCTCTATCTGTTCCGCCCTCTTTGTCTACGTTGCTGCCCAAATATGTGTATGATTCTACCTCTTGAAGTGGGATTTCACTCAGGAAGATCGTGTTGTCGTTTGCTTGGTTAATTCTCAATATCTTTGTTTTTCCCTTATGAATGTTCAACCCTAGTTGCTGGGACCTTAGATTCAATGTGTTTAGCTTATCCTGCATCTGATTTCGTGTATGTGACAGAAGGGCTATATCATCAGCGAAGTTCAGATCATCTAGTTGCTCTGTCAGAGTCCATTGGATTCCATTTCTGGTGTTAGTTACTGTGGTCTTCATAATCCAGTCTATTGTCAGTAAGAACAACAAAGGTGATAGAAGACATCCCTGACGCACTCCTGTTTCTATTCCAAAAGTGTCTGTTAGTTTACCTTCATGAAGAACTCTACATTTCATATCTGTATATGTTGCTTTTATTAGGTTAATAATTTTCTGTGGATTCCATAATACCTCATTAATTTCCAAAGGGTTTCCATATCAATACTGTCAAAAGCCTTCTCATAATCCACAAATCCGAAAGTGGGGATTTCCATTCAATACTTTGCTCTACTATTATGCGTAAAGTGGCTATCTGGTTAGCACAGGATCTATTTGGTCGGAAGCCTGCCTGTTCATCTCTTAGCTTTGTATCGATGGTATATCTCAGTCTCTCCAGGATGACTCTGCTTAGCATTTTCCCAGGTACTGACAACAGCATTATTCCCCTATAGTTTTCACACTTCTGAAGGTCCCCTTTCTTTGGTAGCTTCACCAGGTATCCTTCTCTCCAGTTTGCTGGTATTTCTTCAGTCTCCCAGATTCTGCTAAATAATTTATAGAGTCGTCATGACATTGCAAAGAAATAATTGCAATGAAAACAAACAGCTGGTTTTCACTTTAGCTTATATGCAGTATACAAAAAATATCAAACATGAACTAGACATACATTTGAAACGCTTACAGTAGTTTTATTGTTGCTATTGGTGCGTAATTTTAAAAACCTTAATATCCATGTGCTTTTAGTGTTTTCCCGTTGTTTACCAGAAGACCAAAGGTGTTTACAATTGAAGTTACGTTTGGTTTTTTGAAGGTAATTTCAATAGCCTCATTCCTTTCAGAGGCGTGCACGTTGTAGGGTCTTTACAATGAGTATAAGAGTAAATTTTGTGACACCGCAAAGCATCACAATGCAGATGTATCAATATTTTTGTAGAGAAGCTAACCGGTATAAGTGGAAACCTCTGCTGTTGGTCAGAGAGGGGCACTCACTTGTCCTAACAGTCGCAAATGGTTGTCTAAGATGGAGAATAGCTCCTCATATGGATGTGGAAGGCAAGGGGAAACCACCACATTATTTTCCCAAGAAATGTTATGGATCAAAACAAATCGAAAGATGGCAGATGCCGATCAGAAATAAAGAGCAGAATAGGACAAGCGAAAACATCATTCCTGAAAATGAGAAACATTATCTGCAACAAGTCCTTGTCAATCCCGATCAGAATGCGAGTTATTCAGTGCTACATAGAACCAATACTGACATACGGATGCGAGTCATGGACAATGAACACACAGATCGAAAAATCTCTGAGAGCCACAGAAATGTGGTTTTATAGAAGAATGATGAGAATCCCATGGACTGCTAAAATGACTAATGTTGAGGTATTGAATGAGATCAAGACACAGAGAAAGCTTATTATCAATATAAGAAAGAGGCAGTCATCATTTTTGGGCATGTGATGAGGAGGGAGGCTTAGAACACATTGTGACAACCGGTAAAATCGAGGGTAAACGAGACAGAGGAAGACAGAGAGAAAGAAAATTTTGGATATCCTGACTTCCTGGCACGGTAGAGCGTATACATCTGAGTTGATAGCAAACACCAACGACAGAGATTTGTGGAGATCCATGATCGACTACGCCAGCCGGCACGGCACCTGATGATGAGAGAAGCTAAGGGTGGGCATTGCTATCCCTGAGCAGAGGGCAATGTGCGATTTGAAGTAAATCGACGCACATTCATTCGCTGGAACCAAGACTTCATGTTCATGTGCAATGCAACTAAGAACGCAAGATAGAAAGTCGAAGATAGTTTTGATAGAAAGCTTATTCGAAGAGAATTGTGTCGAATGTTTGAGTTGAAAAAAACAGTGACATTAAGGAAATTAAAGATGGGGCTTAGAAAGAACAACTACATCGATGTGTCAAAATCTACATTATGGAGAACTGGGGGAGAGAAGATGGTAGGGGAGGGGGCAGTCTTCAATTTTAGAAAATAAGCCGGTGGAAGAAACATTATCTGTGAGAAACCGCATCTAGCTAGTTGTGATGGGAAGCAAATATTTGCGTGAAGTTAGAGAACTGTGTCGGCAAAGTTATCACATTGTGTATTTAGACGAAACATGGATTAATGCTCACCACACCAATGAAAAAGAATGGCAGTCATCAAATGGAACGATTAAGAAATTAGTAGGCCTACCAAGTGGCAAAGGACATCATTTTATAATCGCACATGCAGGTAGTAGACAAAATGGGCTGTTGAAGAATGCTAAACTCCTATTTGTTTCAAAATCAGCCGATAATCGGGACTGCCACACAGAAAAGAACTGTCATATATTTATAGAGTGGATTGAGAAAACTATACTTCCGACATTAGATAGGCTCTCTTGTCTGATAATGGACGATGCATATTACCACAATGTAGTGGCACAAGAAGACAAAGTCCGACGTCGTCTAGTAAAAAAATATGCAGTACTGATGTTTGCATGAGATTGTCATCAATGTACACATCTGGTCCTTTTCAAGACCATCACAATCATTCTGACCTCTTAACATGACAACTGTATCGAAATGAAGGTACATCACAATCATCCTGACCTCTTAACATGACAACTGTATCGAAATGAAGGTACAAGTTGAAGTAAAGCCATTTCTTTTTGTATGAATTCCACTCTCGTGAAAAATGTGGATACACCTATGACTTATCAAAAGTTGCAAATTTGTTATATTGTTGTAAATTCTATTTTGTGCTACCAAAATAATTATTAGGTAGTCAAAAATCAAAGAAAATCGCCGCTTCAGTAAAACGGCTGTACCTACATAAATTTAAATGATATATTCGTAATGTCATTGACAATCTAACACCACAGGCAAAATTACGTTGTATTTCATGCAAGGGTCATTGAGATATTAGAAGAAGTTTGTGGGCACGAGATTTGAAACGCACTATAGTATACCTTCTCTCTCTACCATGAAGGCGACACTGTCTGGCATGTCCATTATGTGACCAGCAACGCTGTGAAATCATGGATATGTTTGGAATATGGTTATAGAAACGTAAAAAAAGTATAGTTTGATAATTTTCCCTCTTCGTATCCACGAAAGCCACCTTCTTGTCAAATTTCAAGTCCGTAGGATGTCCAGATATCTCAAACAATTGGGACAGACATACAATTTAATTGATCTGTGTCTTATATATATATACGATATATATATATATATATATATATATATATATATATATGCTTTATTCTTATTTTTAAATTGTTATTTAAACCTACGGGCGAGCCTTTTTTTTGGGGGTATATCAGAGACCAACAAAATAAGGGGCAGAAGGTGGCAATGGATAGGACACACGCTGAGGAGACCACCCTGGCAGCATCCCCAGACATGCCCTCCGATGGAACACCCAGGTAATAAAGGTAAAGGAAGACACAGGAACACCTGGCAGAGAGTCTCAGACGCTGGATTAAGTCCGAGAATTAGGTGTTAAGTTTGGACATGCCAGACAGTGTCGTCTTCGTGGTAGAGAGAAGATATGCTAATTAACTTCTCATGGGTACGGTGAGGAAATGGACTTTATGATGGCTGCTGCAGCGGAGGACAGAGCAGGCAGGGGAATGCCCAATGTGCCATGACGTCGATCGCATAACATAACACCTAGAGGCGGGAGTTGGTGACGGAATGCAAGAAAATGGGGAGAGAGTGGTGAGATCTGCAAGAGATGGCCTTGGATAAGAAGGTTTGGAAAACCTTGGTTGTGTACCTAGGTCTCCCCAGGGTTAAAGGCTGAAGAAAAAAGAAGAAGGCTAAAAACATATTTTTTTAAAATAACCCCTCGCTGAGAATCGTATGTATGTATATCTATTCTTTCTATTTTTAATATACTCGTACTTTGCCCCGTCTTTCTCTCCAGTTCGCTCTCTCTCTCTCTCTCTCTTTCTCTCTCTCTCTCTCTCTCGCGTTCGCACTTCCATTCGCCGATAGATTTCACAGACAAAAACAAAGGGGCGTTCTAAGAAAGAAATAAAAACGAATTACTTCCTTTGAACAAACTTTCTCAAATCTGGTTTTGAAGTCCCATCGACTACGGGCGTGGTACCTGTTTTGTATCGTCACCCAGCATTCATATGAATAAATTATTAAAACCTGTTTGTGTGCAAGGTTAAACCTTTCGCAACTTTACAAGCATTTCCATTGAATTCATCGTAAGATTCTCTTGATAATCAAAACTGGTTAGTGTATAACTTGAAGACCATCTTGTGTAAATAGTTATCAGAATGAGAAGCAAGGTAGTTTTGTAAAGGTTTTAAAAAAGCCAACTAAATATAGGTCAATAATGTAATTTATCAGTTTCCAACCTGCGGTACGCGTACACTCGTGGTTGAGTGTTGGGTCGTTATGGATTCACACAAAAATGAGTAATGGTGGAGAAACAAGTAGAGTAAAAAAAAATCACAAAGTTAGTTCATCGTCATTATCAAGTAGTTTGTCCCTTCCAGAACTTGGCTCCCATGATAGTGGTCCTGAAAAACTCTATTCTGTGCAAGTTGGCCGGCGTCAGCAGAGGTCATTCTCAGATCGTCAATGACATCTTGCATCCATCGTCTTCTAGGTCTTCCTATCATTCTTCTTTCATGCACCATTACCTCCAAAATTATCTTCTCTATGCACTCAAGTCGTTTGATGTGTCCAAAATATTTAATTTCTCTTGATTTTATGTTCTTTAATCGCCAACTCTCTTTAATATCAAGCTGCTGCAGAACAGAAGCATTTGTTCTTTTCTCTGTTCATGACAGTCTAAGCACTCTTCTGTAACATTTGCATTCAAATGCATTGATGATCTTCTCCGCCGCTTTGTCAATAATGGTCCATGTCAAATATGTTGCCAAGGAAAAAACGCAGGCTCTTAAACACTTGATTTTTGTTCTTATGTCAGTTCCTTCCATAGGTTAGTTCTTTTAGTTTTTGCAAAGCAATGCTCTTCTTTTAATTTAGGGAACAGTAAAGACCTGATTTAAGACTGTATCTTTTACCATCTTTTGAGCCTGATTTTAAGAAACAACATGCATCAAAGCAAGCTCACCAATCTCTCTTTCTATCTCTCGCTTTTGTTCTTTGTTGCCATTTTTATCATTCTTATTGTGATATATAAACAACCTAAACCAAGACCGTTTTTTACATCACATCTTCAGTAGCATTTGGAGCTCTAGTGCTTGTCCTTCGGCGACGTGTCCGATTTCAACCAGCGTTTACTGGGTTCACTCTCCGTTAGCCTTTGGCTGTCTTCAGCCGACCTGCAAGGCAGCAGGTTGCTGTTTTCTTTCAGGGTAGTGACCCTTTTTTTTTTTTCTGATCCAGAAGCACTTGAGCTGAAAGCTCTTCGGCTCGGTGTCATGGACATCGTAACCCTTCGGCTCGGTGCCACGAACACCGTAAATCTGGGGAACCTGTAGCTTTTCTGCCAGTCCGCGGAGTTGAACCCGCACTTACAGAGGAATAGTCACCCGTAGTCCAACGCGCTACGAACACGCTGGGCACGCGGACGTAGCGACCCTTAGAAGAATTACCCTTCACTGGTTGTTGAGCGTCACCTACCCATGTTACCGGTCTTATTTGAACTACTTGGTTTGCCTGCCGTCCAGATTTGTGTACGGTTTACTCCTCTAGCCTTTGATTGTCCCCAATCAAACTACAAGGCAGTAGTAGTTCCCTGCGAGCGAAAATGCACACTGGATTCAAGCCTCTGCTGGGCTTTTCAGCTTTTCTTCACATTTGGGTGGTCCGCTCACCCCTACGCCTGCCAAGCCCCCTCAGCGCAGTGTATCTCTGTCCCACCATTGGACCCATCCATGTATCGTCCGCATGCGTGTTCGCTCTGCTTCGGTGCCTGTCCCACCGTGTCTATTGGTTCTCACTCAGGCCCCCACCTCAGAGCTCAGAGTTTCGTCCTGTGTGGGCCCATGTGCAACTCATCTCGGGCCCAAAGATTTGCTCCACGTGGGCCCCCTATCTTCTCTGGATGCACCACCCATCCCTTTATGTTTATCCGTTCAGCTTTTCCTATCGGCCGGGAGAGGTGTGCATTAATAGTCACTCTGGGTTTCTGCTCGTCTGTGTAGTGAGCGGATCTCATCCAACGTGACTACGTCTGCAACACTACTTAAGCCAGAGTAGCTCTCCCTCGATCCCTACCCGCTTAGCCAGACAAGATCGGTTGTCTGTTACCAGGGTCACTACGTGAGGTGGGGATGATCTTGATTAGTGCCAACTCACTAATCCTGGCGCGACGTTGTCCATATGCGCCTTTGACCCCGCTTAACAATCTCATTAACAATGCCTCAATCAGCTATTTTATAGTATCTGTTTAATGAATTGAGTATATGCTACTAATACATCGACCTTTGACAGTCTTGCTCTTCTCTCTTTTGCCTTTTTACCCCGGATTGGGAGAACAAGACATATTCTAGTGAATAAAGAGGTTTTAAAAAGACGCTGGCACTGGATAGGACATACCTTGCGAAAACCGGAGGGGAATATAACAAGAAGGGTCCTTGCCTGGAACCCGCAGGACAGCGAAAGAAGGGGAGGCCGAGAAATACACAGAGACGAGACTTGGAGACAGAGATCAACAATATAAAGAAGAAGAGCTGGAGGGAGCTGCAGGAGATAGCTAGAGATAGGAGGACTTGGCATGAGTTAGTTGAGGGTCTATGCCCCAATCCAGGTTAAAAGACATGAGAGATGGAGAGAAAGTTTGACCCTGACTTGAATTTACGCTTCAGATTATATGTTGTACTAATTCCGCACTCCGTCATTTGTACTGCATTTGTGCCTGTTATTGGTTTCAAGCCACCAGAACAGCGCAAGACAAAAACAGAAAACCACGACACTGGGCAACAACCCGGTAGCAGTGTGACGACAAAAGAAGAATAAAAGATTGGTCTATGGATGTTGGCCAGGAGATACATGGAAACGCATCCACTCTGGGATTCCGCTGGTCTATAGGTAGTTGCATATCCTTTACAGGACTTTGCGGATCAACCCAGCTTTTAACGCTGTTTGTGATTTTTCTAGGCAATTATTACGTTCAGTAGTTTGCCAAAGTCGTTTGAAACGTTGCTGTGTATTATTATTGTTTTTGTAAAACTACAGTGCTTTGTTTTTACGTGTTTCGCATTGCTACATAGTTTTACTGCAGTCTTCCACTATATCGATAACACACTACTACCTTATCTTACTACACTTGCCCGCGTGCCCAGCGTGTTCGTAGCGCGTTGGACTACGGGTGACTAGTCCTCGGTAAATGCGGGTTCAACTCCGCGGACTGGCAGTAAAGCTACAGGTTCCCCAGATTTACGGTGTTCGTGGCACGAGCCGAAGGGTTACGATGTCCATGACACTGAGCCGAAGAGCTTTCAGCTCAAGTGCTTCTGGATCGGACAAAAAAAATCTTACTTCACTTCTACCCCTACCCGCTTTTCCAGACTACAGTGCCACAGCCTGTTTCCAGGGCCACCTGGCGGTGTAGTAGGGTATTGCTCAGCTCACAGACCCTGGCCCAACGTTCCCACTTTGTTTTATTGCGTCTGTAGCCCCTAATGTATATAATTTGTTAATATTCATTCCAAAACATTGTTTCGTTTTGGCTTCTTGAATATATTATAATTTTTCTACCAGAATAAAAAGCATGTTTACATTTCTATTTGACAGGGTAATCAAGATTGACAGAAATGCGACGAACAAGAATTCAAGTGGTCAAGGTGTTTGTTTGTCTTGCCCTATTTGTTATTATTACTTTCTTAGTGCTCAACATTGACTACAAACGATATTCAAGAACAACAAACAGCACACATGTTTTTCGTCAGGAGGTCTTCATCGTAAGAAACTATACTCCAAATGTAGATCCCAGCTTCAATGATATCGATATTTCGAAACTGTCGTCTGATTCTTTAAACAGAATTCTGGGAAATATTATTGGACGAATTTCTCATTTAGAGCATCAGTTGGAAAACCCTAAGCTCATTTCGTTGACCTCAGATCCAGTTCTGAACGAGCATAACTTTTCGTATATACACACACCAGCAAATGATTGTTCGGATAGTTGGGCAGAAACTCTGCTGGCAGTAGCATCACCAGCCACCAATTTTAATAGACGAAGCCTTATCAGACATGAACAGTATGGAGGTGATGCTGCAATCACAAATAATAATGTCAAACTAGTGTTCTTCCTCGGTACACCTTCCAATAACAAATATCGAAACAGACATCAACTGCATATTGACAATGAAGCGGAGACATTTAACGACATTGTTCAGCATAGTTATGAAGATATTTACAAATATATTGGACGTAAGTCTGTATCCATGTTTAAGTGGGCAAGTGTATTTTGTCACAAAGTCAAGTTTATTATTCGAACAGACGATGACATCATATTCAACATGACCTCAATAGTATCCGTACTTGAGAGAATCGCCAAATCTGAGAGCAATTTTGTTGTTGGGAGTATCAGAAATAACGATACCGCAACCTTCAAAAATAAAAGAAAGTCTAGTTTGAATCCCAGTAACTCAGTACCGTCTCACTTCCTAGGAGATCTTCAAGGATTTCCAGGAAGCACAGCTACATTTCTCTTAGAGGCTGCGCTTCGAGTAGATTCCGTTTGGTTAGAGGATATTTCTGTTACTGGAGCATGCTCTCAAAAGGAAGATTCCTTTTTAACCGACCCTTCTTTGTTTACAAATATATTTAATGGGCATTAATTTACACACGTGTCAAACTGGAATGTCCATTCACTCTCAGATGTGTTCAGTCTGGTACTTCCATTTCAGAGATGTTCTATTGTACTACTATCTTCGTCTCAGCTGTATTCTATTGAACTGTTAATTACATACGCTGTGTTTTTGTAATTTGTAAAACTACAGTACTTTGTTTACGTGTTTCGCATATCAAATAGTTTTACGACAGTCTCATCTATATTGTGGTTACTTCTTCGTTACAATGTGCGTGTGTTAACATATGTGGTAGGAGGTATCACTATAACAAAATAGCTCTTTTCTCTGGTTCTTGTATACTGTGGTACAGATGACCCATATGTGCCTCTTTGCGGAAATGCGCGTATAGCATTAATGATACTTTTTGCATTGTAACTTCAAATTCATTAGAAATGTTACATCAATGTCTGTTTTGAGAAGTCAGCACTATGACCCAATAGCTTCACACTAATTTCGATATACGCCTTTAACTAAAGTCCATCTCCCACTAATGACGTCATTTGTTTACCATGTTCAAGCCCGAGTCTATTTGGTGCATGGAAAACGCAAGAATTGTTTTTAAAAAAACACGGAGTTCGTCCTGAATGTTGCTATTTTTGTTATCAATGTATTAAATGGCTGTAAACATTAATTTTCTCCAACCATGCCAATGGACGCGTTCTTGAGGCAACTTCTAGATGGTATGATTGTTTGAATGGCAAAATATTTTGTAGCGTCGGAAACATGTGTAGTATCAAATGGTTACAAAGATACAAATTTTTATCTGTGGGCATAACAAATTGAACGGACTATAAAATTGATGTTGAATCTATCCAGCGATTTAATTAAGAAATTTTGAATTAAACGCTGTACAAGTAGAACTGGATGCTCGCTCGATGGGCAAAGAGAGGAGCGTGTTTAACCAGTGAGCCACAGGAACCATCATTATGCATACTCTTCGACATCTGCTGGGGGAAACTGAGCATCTAAGCACGACCTACTCTATAATAAATATAGCAGGTAGGTCGTGATCTAAGGGTTTTTTATACAATCTGTTTCTCAGAAGTTTCAACAGGGGAAATAATAATCACGTTTTTATCCGGCTCTTGGTGTAAACTGTATGAATCAAGGTAACTCTGTCATGACCTAGATAAATCCAGAAACGAAACCAAAAATTTTTTCTTTCCTAAGAAAATGCATTTCAGAACAAATTCTGTCTTCCACTTCTACCAAGTTGTTGACCTTGATTCTTATCACAACCAACTATAAACTCATACGACCAGCCACAGCCAACTCGACTGTGGGCCGGCGGGCTCCGGCAAAATTCTAGGAAATTAGACAACAACCGTCACGTGACCTCGCATTCCAGTGCTGCTGTATAAAGACGAATTCATTTGAAAAACAACACAACATGCTAACTCAAGGTTATAATATGAAACAAGTTGAATTTAACAATAAGGAATATCAGTATTATGAATAATTTTCATCAATAAATAACCATAGATTCATAGAATTGAGTAAAATTGCAAAAAACCTTGCAGTGTCCTATCAAACATATATTAAAATCCAGCCCCCCTTTCCCCAACTCAGACTAGATCAGGGTTTCCCGGTTAAAATTAGAGTTGGCTGTGTCCATATTTACGTTGACGATAACGAAAGTGTGTCCTCGCTATTATTTAATATTTCTCTCTCATATTCCTTCTCCCTTTCTATATTAATTTCACATTTTCGCAGGGGCTCCACGCGCAATAATTAACAGTGACAACGATGTCTCATGGTAAGTGAGCTGGCACTAACCAAGATCCTACCCACCAGTGGCGGCTCGTGCTCATTTTTGTTGGTGGGGCCAGGACACAAATTTTCGGAAAAATCATGGTTTTAGGTTAGGTTATATTTTAATTTATAAAATAATAAATACACGTTACACATTATTTTTGGTGGGGCCTGACCCACTGGCCCATACTGACGAGCCGCCACTGCTACACACCTTACTTTCTCAGCACAAACCACGCAGATCACAACAACGTTTTGTCAAAAAGTTTTAATAGGAACGAAACAAATAAACTTTTGTTCTTTATTTTATTTTGCACCTGATTTGACATGGCAACACAACAATCTCAGATCTTCTTCTTCTTCTTCAACCTTCGCCCCTATAGAGGCATAGATCCGCAAATCAAGTTCTTCCAAGTCCTCCTATTCAAGGCTACCTTTCCAGATCTATCCACTCCACATTTTGTTGCATTCCGTCTCCATCAGCCCGATTTCCTTTCATATTTCATCTGATCGCTTCATGAGTCCTTCCTTGCGGGGTCTTTCATCTTCCTCGGGTGGCAAGCTATGAATTTTCTAGGTTGTGGTTTCTGTAGCTATCTAGTGTTTTTTACGGGGTGGGGCAGCTAGCCCACGTCCAACAACTCCAGTCACATCTTACGACACGCATGGCAAGTAACTGGTTCTACTCTTTACACACCTAATTTGGGTCCCAGTAACCACTCGGGCGAAAAGTCTAAGATGGCATCGATATATCAACATTCATATTTTTACACTATTTCACTAGATATATTGAGAGAGCATATTCATTTATCTTAGATATCATATCACTGAAACCCAGTGGCGGCTCGTGCTCATTTTTGTTGGTGGGGCCAGACAAAATTTTCGGAAAAATAGGGTTTGGGGGGGGTTGGTTTATTTAATTTATAAATAATAATACAGTTCATTTTTATTTTGGTGGGTTTTCCCCCAATGGCCCAATGACGAGCCGCCACTGCTAAACATTTCTGCAACAGAACAAACAATAACCCAAAGAAAAAATGGAACAAAAAAATTCTTTATTCATTTTTAAACAAAATTAACCTAACTTGCAGAATTGAGTAAAATTAAAAAAAAGCTCTTTATATCAAACATTTTTATAAACCCCACCCCAAATTTCTTCAATTTTCTCTGTCGTTATACCCCCCTTTTGAAGGGCTCACTCCTAAGAAAAAAATTTTGAATCAAAGGTTTGTTCTAAAAAAAACCGTGAATTTTATCGAGCAACTTTAAAATAGAAAATTTTTCAATAATGGGGAAAAAAATTTTTCTTTTAAAAAAAAAATTTTGGCCCTACCTAGGGAAGTTTTGGGGGGACAGCTATCCATTCAAACCTGTTCACATAAAACAAATTTGGGGAAATGTTCTCTAAAACTATTGTTAATATGAGGCAAAATATTTTCTTTTTCGCGTTCTAAAGAT
The DNA here is from genome assembly GCA_020796225.1 of Arion vulgaris. NCBI lineage: Eukaryota > Metazoa > Mollusca > Gastropoda > Stylommatophora > Arionidae > Arion > Arion vulgaris. The sequence continues at coordinate 29,448,412 of CM036770.1, forward strand.
TGAAATTTCGGATTCTCTAAAAAAGGCACCCGTCTGCCTCAGTTACCCCAAAATATAGTTTGTTTCTTCTCCCCGTTGGGTTTATTTTTAAAAAAAGGGGTCCCTCAGATTATACCAGCCAAAAGTTTGCTTCTGTTTTCACTAGTTTGGGTTTTGGATTCTCAAAAAAAAGGCAGCCGTCTGCCTCAGATTAACACCAAAACCAAAGTTGTTTTGGGATTTTTGGAAGGGCCCCCCTTTCTTTTTTCCCCTCAAGTTGCATACGGGGGGCAGTTCTGTGGATATAATTCATGATTTCTTTTTTCCCCGGGCCCCCCTTTTCATGATGGTAGGCCGAATTTTATTTCCGGAAAAATCTCCGGGGCCGATTGGCGACCGTGAATCCGTTATCCATTCCTTTTGTGGGGGTCGTTGCACCAGTTATGCGCCCGGCTGGTACCGTTTTCGCAAGCTTTTGTTTGGGTTAGCATTCCCAGGGGAAATGCATCCGATTTTAAACCCCCCAGTCGCCTCAAAAAAACCGGGGCAGGTAACAGTGGTTCTATTCTTTACCCAAATTTGGGGGTAACCCCCGGAATGGATAAAAAATATATTATAACTTCAAAGCTAAAAAAAGAGCACTATTAATGAATCAGAATGGCGAGTTGAAAGTTGTTTTTGGGTTTGTGGGGTCACAAGGGGAAAAGAATAGTAAACTACAACCTTCAAATATGTCAAAGATGATGATAAAAAAAGCTCCCTTAAAAAAAAGCGTCGCAGAAATCAGTTCCCGTCTTCTTGTAGGTGAAAGCTGGAAACCCTCTTAGACTCAGATCAATACAAACAAAAAGGGGTTTTTTTAAAAGTGGTCGATATACCTGAGAAAAAAAAGCTTTTTTAAAATCTATTTAATATCAGAAAGGTATTTATATATAGGGGTTTTTTTTAAAAAAAATTTTTTGGGTTTTAAAAACTTTTAAATTTGGTCATTTTTTTTTTAAAATATATGCAGAAAACATCACGAGGGGGGGATTTACAAAAGTAGGCTTCTTTTTATAATCGGAAGAGAAATATTTAATAAAATATGCGGACAATACAGTGTTACTGTCAACATCAAAAAAGAAATTACGAGGAAGTAAAAGATAAAACCGAAAACCAAAATCAATCTCAATGGGTAAAACAAAAATAATGAAAAACAAAAAAAAACGGAACAGAAAAAGATATTTTTATAACGGAGAAAAGTAAAAATGGAAAGTTTTGAATATTTTTTCCCCCTTCAAAAAGGGGAAAAGGAAAAGGAAAAAAAGAAGAACAAACATGGTTTAAAAAAAATTAAACAATTAAAGAGAGGAACAGAAGATAAGAAAAAAAAGATGTTAAGTAAGAGCATGCATTTTCCCAAGTGGCAACTTTGGTTTGAAAAGGGAATTTAATAAGGAAAGGGAAAACATATTGCGCTTTGAATATAAGTCGCACGAGTTGCCCAGGCCCAAAATTTTGGGGTTAAAGAATAGAACCACTTTACCTGCCTGCTTTTGTAAGGGGCAATAAAATTTGAAAACGGAGGGCAGTGCCCGTGAGTCAACCTGCTTTTTGAGGACGGTTGGGGCGGAAAAGGGCTAAAGAGCAAACCCAGTAAACGCTGGCAAATCTGAAACATCGCCAAAGGATAAGCACCAGACCCAAACGGCGCTGAAGAGGGACAAAACCCCACCCTTAAGCGCGAATCAGATTTCCCGAAAATTTATGGAGAGATCGGGACATCGGTCTTTTACGTGATCCGAAGAATAAAGGTTACAGAAGAGTCCTTCGTATATCTGGACGAAAGAGCAAATGTATACCCAGAAAAATTAAAATTTTAAAACCCGGTTTACCTACAAATGGGAAAGAGAAAATTGAGGTATTTTAGACTAAAAAAAGAAAAAGGGCGGGAGAAGCCATCAGGGAAAGGGGGGTACCGGCAAAGAAAAAGGAAGACCACGGAAAGATGGATTCAGGATGAATGATGGGTTGAAATGATCGAGAGGGGACATCTATATGAATAAAGAGATTCCGGAGGACTGTTTGGGTGGCAAATTTCTTAGGATAAGCATTGATGATGATATCAAAAAGTGAAATTAAAAGCCTATTTGTCATCCATCTGCAAACAACAAATTATAAAAGAAAAAACATTAAAACAAAATACTGTAATTTTAAAAATACAAAAAAATGAAAAAAACAACTTTCGAAAAAAGGCTTATCAAAAAAGGAACAACAGAAATGATTAATTTCCTTTTCAACATGCTAAAATAAATAAACAATAAATTCCGAACACCCAAAAATGAAAATCGGGATAAAACAAATAAATGAAAAAAAGTAGAAGGGAAAAAAGAAAAAAAATACAAATCAAATATATATATATATAACATATATCATTTAACATAGACACATATAAATTGGACATGAAAAAAAAACTGGTGTAATAGAAATGAAAGAAGTTCTAGCTCTGAACGAGAACTGTTGTCATAATGTTCTGTAAGATGGATCTATCGAACTGAGAACTGTTGTAACTGATACATTTTCCCTTTTTTTTTCCCATGAATTCCGTAGCGGGATGTCTGAAAACACTTCCAAAATATTTGCATGTGAAGGCTGGCATCTTGACCTCAGTGGCGGGCCCTTCAGGCGATCCCATCCAACTTTTGGGGTACTTATAATTTAGACCAAAAAAGAATTAGGAAAAAAAGGTTCAACTGTGCATATAAAAAATTTGGGGTTTAATTGGGGTCTTTTAAAAAAAATGTCAATGGGTTTGTAGCAAAACATGTTATCGGTTTTTTTGGGCTCCTGAGGCTGGAAGCAGGATCTGTGCACTGGTCGAGAAATTTTTTAAAATAAAGCAACTCATTTTTTTTTAAAATCGATAATTTGTCTCTTTAGGCTACCAGGTGACCCTATTTTGGGGTTTTTATAAAAATAAAAAGTAAAATCTTTAAAAAAATCAGGTTTTTTAATTTTTTTTTTTTGTTTACCTCTTTTAAAAATAGACAGCTGCTCGATTTTGGGAAAAACGCCCAGCTTGTTTGACTTTAAGTCTCAATCTGGCATTTAAACCCTTTTTATTTGTTTAGTTTTGTTTTTGGGCTTCAACATACAAAATTTAACATTCAAAAATTTTTTCCCCGTTCCCAAATTTAATTAAAGGCTTTCCATGAAAATTGGTCAATCTCGATGTACAGGTTGCTTTTGCATTGGATAAAATTTTTGTTGCGGTGCTTTTGTTCTCCAAAATTTGTCTCGCAAAAGGTTTATGATTCTGAAATCAAAAAAAATGTAGGGTTCACCTAATTTCTGGGCCCAAAGACATTACATTTATCTGCTTTTTTTTTTGCTGTTTCTTTTTGTTTGTTTTGAAAACACCATCTTGCTGATTTTAAAATTCTCAGACCCTTTCTGCTCAGGGACCATGCATTAAAGTCCTTCTCAGGGGTTTCTTCTTCCATTTCCGCTCAAACATATCTCCAAAGTAAACACAATTTTACCGTGTTTTTTTAAAAAAAATGTCCAAAAAAGTTAAAAAACTTAATTTTTTTGCCTTCAAGTGTGAAGCGAGCCCAAAATTACCACAAACAAAATGCATAAATTTTTTTTCCACTTTTCACTGCTTCTTCCATATTTTCATCCAGCTTCCCTCTCCCGATAAACATCTTTGTTATAACTGTGTCGGGTAAACCAGGGCTATCAAAAAATTCATGATACTTCTTACATTCCACCCGGGCCCCTTTTTACTTTAGAAGTCCAGAACTGGTCGATGCTTTACTTTCAAACTCCTTCTTCCCAAAGATGTGTTTCCTGTGCACTTTTTCCATCCCCTTTTTTCCCAGAAAGAAGGTTGGGGACTGGCTTATGTTTTGATAGGAATGTTGCCCTTTTCAAAAGTATCATAACTCCCAACTAATTGGGAAAAAATAAAAAGAAACAGTGTGCTGAGTCAATCTGAAAGAAAATTTAAAAACAGGGAAAATTTAAAATTTTTTAGGTGAAAGTCTTTGCAAGGGTACAAACCAATATCTACAGCCTACAAATGAGGTAGAACCCCCCTCCCAAGACAAAATTTTTTCTTTTCCTTCGGGGTAAACAAAGTTCAAGACATTTAACCCAGGAAATACTTTTCTTCTCTTCTTTTTTTTACCATTTACTTCTTTATAGGTCTTGGGAGGGGGGGAGGGGAAAAGGGGGGGGAATGTGTGATCCTGTTTACTTGTTCTACGGCTTTTTTTCATTTTCTTTAAAACTGTTCTTTATTTGACTCCATCTTTTCAAAGTTCTTCCTCTTGCTCTGTGTTTGTTATACTTTTTTATTGTGGCTCTTGTGATAGCGATAAAGGCATTCTTTCAGGTGTCCAAATATTTAATTTGTTTTTCTTTTATCCCATTTCTACATATTCCAAAATGGAAAAAAAAGTGTGTCTACGTCAATTTTTTTCTTTTTCTTCCGGGCTCACTAGATTGGGTTTCGGGTTCTTAAAAAAAACAGCCGTCTGTCTCAGATTATCAGACACGCCTACAGTTTGTCTTGGGAAATGGAAATGAGCCACCTCTTTTTCTCAAGTCTGCATACTGGGGCAGTTCTTAGGGTAAATTCTATGATTTCTGCTTCCCTTTGTGCCGACCCTTCCGCATAAGTTTTGAAATTGATGATGGGTCTGACATTCTTACCGTGGGTAAAAACCCGAGGCAGATTGGCGAGTAAATCGTTATCCCATTCCCATTTGAGGGGGGGCACCATGTTATGCGCCACCCGGGGCATCCGTTTTTTGCAAACATTTGTTTTGGGAGCACCCAGCGGACACATGCCCGATTTAACCAAACCTCCTTAGTCGCCTCTTACGACTGCGGGCAGGGAACAGTGGTTCTATTTTTACATCCCAAATTTGGGCCCGGGAACCACTGGGGCCCAAAATTTTTTTGAAATGAAGGATCTGAAAAGCTCTTTTTTTAATAATAACAAACTCAAAAAATTTTAAGACTTTTTCTCAGTGGACTATCTGACTGGCTCGGATTTTCCATTTGCTTTCTTTGATGTACTCAGTTCCAGAAAAAACCCCCCTCATTCTTTGGGGTTTTAATCTTGGGCCTTTAAATAATAACCTCCCCTGTTTAACTGGCCCCTAGAAAAAAAGCCCCTTTTTCCCAAAATCTTAAATAAACTCTGGCCCCTTCTTCCCCTTTTTCTTTCCCCTTCCTTAAACTTTTTAAGGAAAAATTTTTTTTGGGAATTTTAATTTTTACTATTTTTTTATAGTTCTATGGGGAAGACCCAAAATTTCTTGAAAATAATCTCCAACAGCTCTGGCGTGTGGTATTTTTTGGGCCCCTTAATGCCCTAAAAAAATAAGGTATCCCTTTTTTCCAAACCTTTTTTAGGGTTGCCCCCCGTTGGCCTTTTAAAAGCCCTTACGCCAAAATTAATTTATTTCCCCGCCCGGGCCCCCTGTGGATTTTATGGTTTTCCAAGAAAGGGCCTTTAATGGGGTGATCAGGGGAAAAAACATATTGGCCGGTCCTTTGGGGAAATTTAAATTCACCCCTTTTGAAAAAGCCAAAGCAAAAAACCCTTCATCTGGGAACAGGAGTCATGTAGGCGGCTGATAGATTGGCTGGCTGGGTCGGAGCCAAAGGGGCTCCATGGACCGAAATGAAATTTTTAAGCATTGGGGTTTTTTTTTAAAGATTAGTTTCAGGGGTTTTGAAACCACGCTGATCAGATTGAGAGAGATGTTTCCTTCTTTTTGTTCTTTTTTTACGACCAATTTTTAACACTCTTGTGATATATTTGATCTTTGAAAAACTGTATAGTTGACATTGGTAATTTTAAAAGCATATATTTCACACTTTAGGGCGTGCATCCGATTTTAAAAACCTCCTGGCGCCTCTTACGACATGCGTGGCAGGTAACAGTGGTTCTATTTTTTAAACCCCAATTTGGGCCAGGTAACCACTTGGCAGATGGGTGTCGATATTGGGGGTCACCCGAAAAGGAAGACATACGAATTTTAAAAAAAATTTTTACTCAACATCGAACTGGGGGTTTGCCGCTGGGCCGGCTGGTTTTGTTTACCGGGGGATCGGATCACCATGGACATGTTCGGGGTGAAATGATGATAGTCCTTCGATAATTGGTTACTACTCAACAATAATACCACTTTTTCCAAGTATTAACAAACACAAATATATCATCTATAACTCTGTAAGGAACACTATTTTAATATTTTCCAGTTAATTATTCAAGAAATTACCTCCAGAGTTTGTCTTGCAGCCATTGAATGTTAGTAAAATGTTGACTACTCAATCAGAGGGTGAACGTACGCAACAGTTACTGTGCTCGTGCAACGATGTAGACTTACATGAATGCGAAACATCCTCTCACAGACCACAGGCAGTCATTCGCTGCACAAACTTATATATTTATCTTTATGCGAGAACAAGAAAAGTGGAATTCGTGGAAAAGCTAACCAATTTCTTGGAAACCTCGCTTGTGTTCTTTTGGTTTTAGTTTGTTTTTATATATTGATTTCATGGACTACGACCTAGTTGGGTTTATATTTTCCCGAAAATTCGCGTGACGTTAGCTTATCTTTGATTTTATCATTTGTGTAACCAGTGTAAACAGTGCCGATAAACAGCAACGTTTCGACCAAAAGACCTTTATCAAGCAAACAATACAACAAGAATGACGAATATCGAGGAACACTACAAATGGACGATTACATGTTACGTGTTCCTCGAAATTCGTCATTCTTGTTGTATTGTTTGCTTGATAAAGTCCTTTTGGTCGAAACGTTGCTGTTTATCGTCACTGTTTCTGTATTTTGTAAAACTATAATACTTTGTTTTTACGTGTTTAGCTATTTTTCCAAGTTTTACTGCAGTCTCCACCCTTTTATTATACAGTAGTAATTCAGCGTAGTGTATGTAGCTCAGGCGGTAGTAAGCTCGATCACAAACCCAAGCGTACCTGGTTGGCAAGTTGGTCTGGTTACCTCACGGTGGGCAAATTTGGAATCAAATTTGTTTCCGTGGGATTTTTACAAAGGTAAAAATAGACCTCACCGTTCAGATGCAAACTACTGAACGTATAAGTGGTGCCTAGAAATCAACGACTCGTTTACTGTGGTTGATGGCTACGTCCTTTAGGATATGCACGATTTTCATTTCAGTAGTTCAACAGTCTTCTTTTTCTTCTTGTTCAATGTTATTCAATGTCTACACATAGTGCTAGTGCGGTTCACTGGATGTATGTTGTTGTGTTTGTTAGTTCATCAAGGCTTCCAAATAGCTTTGTGTTGATGTGTTTCTGTTAGCCAGTGTTCATTCCGCAGTTGATTCATTAGGTGACAATCTTGCAGGATGTGTTCGGCTGTCTGTCCACACGTGGGTGATAGAGCCAGTCTTAGTCTGCATTTCATTAGTGGTTAGTGAGGACCATCGTACTCCGGACAGGTCCATATGTGTTACGATCTCTTCCCCCAACCCCAAATAGCTTTACCAGTATATATCCACTAATAACACCCGTTCTGTGTTAGTTAATCAGCTGTCTCGTGTCTCTAAAAATGTTAGTGTCTAACAGTTCCCATTTTCACTCCCATCTCATTCATTCTGGATAGATATGCTTATTTACAAATGTTTTCAAAGTCATCTATATCATCTTCTTTGCGTTCGTTCTTTACGACAAATTTTAATCACTCTTTGTGATATGTTTGATCTTTGCCAAGAACGTGTATACGTTGCACATTGGTTTGGTAGGCCCAAACGCATAGACTTCTACACGTTTAGGACACATGCATCCGATTTTAGCCAAACCTCTTAGTCGCTTTACGACATGCGTGGCAAGTAACAGTGGTTCTATTCTTTACACCCCAAATTTGGGCCCCGGTAACCACTCGGCGAGTCATCTATATGACTGCTTCTCTGATAGCATAGTGTGTTGCCGGTACATACAAGGGGAGCAAAGAATAGTAACAAAGCTACCTACAATGCATGTCGTAAGAGGCGATTGGGGTAGGGTCCTAGGGAAGCTACAGAGGGTCGCAGAAACCGGATGTGCTGGCCTACTGTCTCTGGGCTAAGCCCTTTGTCGTGTGAGTCGTGGCTTCGAATCAGGACCGCGCCATTCTGTTCACGAGTGCAGTGTTTACAATATTTCATTGATGTCCTACACGTGTAGGATGACGTCCACAACATGCGAACTCTCCCTAGCTCAGATGAAATAAAGGCCAATTTAATATTTTCTGTCGCCCGAGTGGTTACCGGGCCCAAATTGGGGTGTAAAGAATAGAACCACTGTTACCTGCCACGCATGTCGTATGAGGCGACTAAGGAGGTTTTGCTAAAATCGGATGCATGTGTCCTAAACGTGTAGAAGTCTATGCGCTTAGGGGCCTACTAAACCAATGTGCAACGTATGTATACGTTCTTGGCAAAGATCAAATATATCACAAAGAGTGATTCAAATTGGTCGTAAAAAACGAACGCAAAGAAGAAGAAGGGTCTACAGTCAAGTACTTTCAACATGCCTCTTCTTCAGTGTATACATTTAGCTTGTCAACATGAACACTAGCAAAAAAAAAGCAGTTTTCAGTCATGGGACTGTTGATATCCTTCTTCTGTGTAGACATTTAACCAGTGGCGGCACGTGCTCATTTTTGTTGGTGGGGCCAGACACAAATTTTCGGAAAAATCATGGTTTTAGGTTAGGTTATATTTTAATTTATAAAATAATAAATACACGTTACACATTATTTTGGTGGGGCTCGACCCACTGGCCCATACTGACGAGCCGCCACTGCTACACACCTTACTTTCTCAGCACAAACCACGCAGATCACAACAACTTTTTGTCAAAAAGTATTAATACGAACGAAACAAACTTTTGTTCTTTATTTTATTTTGCACCTGATTTGACATGGCAACACAACAATCTCAGATCTTCTTCTTCTTCTTCAACCTTCGCCCCTATAGAGGCATAGATCCGTAACCAAGTTCTTCCAAGTCCTCCTATTCAAGGCTACCTTTCCAGATCTATCCACTACACATTTTGTTGCATTCCGTCTCCATCAGCCCGATTTCCTTTCATATTTCATCTGATCGCTTCATGAGTCCTTCCTTGCGGGGTCTTTCACCTTCCTCGGGTGGCAAGCTATGAATTTTCTAGGTTGTGGTTTCTGTAGCTATCTAGTGTTTTTTACGGGTGGGGCAGCTAGCCCACGTCCAACAACTCCAGTCACATCTTACGACATGCATGGCAGGTAACTGGTTCTATTATTTAAACACCTAATTTGGGTCCCAGTAACCACTCAGGCGAAAAGTCTAAGATGGCATCGATATATCAACATTCATATTGTTACACTATTTCACTAGATATATTGAGAGTCACTAGATTGGGATTTCGGATTCTCTAATAAAGGCAGCCGTCTGCCTCAGATTATCAGCCACGCCATATAGTTTGTCTTCTGCGTTCTCACTAGATTGGGATTTCGGATTCTCTAATAAAGGCAGCCGTCTGCCTCAGATTATCAGCCATGCCATATGTTTGTCTTCTGCTTTCTCACTAGATTGGGATTTCGATTCTCTAATAAAGGCAGCCGTCTGCCTCAGATTATTAGCCACGCCATACAGTCTTCTGCGTTCTCACTAGATTGGGATTTCCGATTCTCTAATAAAGGCAGCCGTCTGCCTCAGATTAACAGCCATGCCATACAGTCTGTCTTGGATGCTGGTGTAAGTGGGCCACCTCTTTCTTCTCAAGTTTGCATACTGGGGCAGTTCTGTAGGATATAATTCCTATGATTTCTGCTTCTCCGTTTGTGCCGACCTCTTCCCGCAGTAAGTTTTGGCCCCCTCGTGATGGTAGGTCTGACATTCTTACTGCGCGGCTAAATCTCCGAGGCCGATTGGCGACCGTAGAATCCGTTATCCCATTCCTCATTGTGAGGGGTCGTTGCACCACGTTATGCGCCTTACGGCCTGGTGCATCCGTTTTCTGCAAGCATTTGTTTCGGGTTAGCATTCCTAGCGGACACATGCATCCGATTTCAGCCAAACCTCCTTAGTCGCCTCTTACTACATGCGTGGCAGGTAACAGTGGTTCTATTCTTTACACCCCAAATTTGGGCCCGTAACCACCTCGGGCGATGGCATAATACAATATATTATAACTATCATAGGCTAAACAAAAGAGCACTATTACATGAATCAGAATGTGTCGAGTTGAAAGTTGTTACCTATGTATTGTCGGGGCTCACAAGGGGAGCAAAGAATAGTAACACTACAACCTTCAAGATATGTCGAAAGAGGTGACTAAGGTAGGGCCGAGGAAGCTACCTAGTAAATATTAAGCGTCGCAGAAATCGGATGTTCTGGTCTTCTTGTAGGTGCATAGCTGGCACAACACACAATCCCTCTTAGACTCAGATCACATTACAAATCACAAAGAGTGTTTTAACAAGTGGTCGATATGGAGCCTGCAAAGAAGAAAGCTATATTTTAATATCTATTTCATATATCAGAAAGGTATTTCATATATCAGAAAGGTATTTCATATATAGGCTGCATTTTGTCGCCTTGTCTGTATAACATATATGCAGAAAACATCACGAGGAGGAATATTACAAAAGATAGTGGAAAACTTATCTTTTTATAATCGGAGGAAAAGAAATACTTGAACTAAGATATGCGGACAATACAGTGCTACTGTCAACATCACAAAAAGAAATTACTAGGAGAAGTGAAAGATAAAAACGAAAACCAAAATCTATATCTCAATGTGGTAAAAACAAAAATAATGACAACAGATAAAACGAACATGACAAAAGATATTTTTATCAACGGAGAGAAAGTAGAAAATGTGAACAGTTTTGAATATCTTGGTTCACTGCTAACAACAGATGGAAATGGGATGAAGGACAGTAAAAGAAGAACAGACATGGCTTTACAATAAATTAAACAATTAAAAACAGTATGGAACAGAACTGATAAGAAAACAAAAATCAGAATACTAAATAAGAGCATGCATATTCCAAGTGGCAACATATAGTTATGAAACATGGACATTTAATAAGGCAATGGAAAAACATATATGCGTTTTTGAATATAAGTTGCCGAGTTGTTACCCAGGTCCAAATTTGGGGTGTAAAGAATAGAACCCTGTTACCTGCCATGCATGTTGTAAGAGGCGACTAAGGAGGTTTGGCTGAAATCGGATGCATGTGTCCTAAATGTGTAGAAGTCAACCTGCTGCCTTGCAGGACGGCTGGAGACAGCCAAAGGCTAACAGAGAGCAAACCCAGTAAACGCTGACTGAATCTGGACACATCGCCAAAGGATAAGCACCAGCGCTCCAGACGGCGCTGAAGATGGGACGAAACCCACCCATGCTAAGGCTGCATGAATCAGATTTCCACATGAATGAATTGATGGAGAGATCTGGTACATCGGTCTTTTACATGATCGCGAGAGAATATAAGTGTTACAGAAGAGTCCTTCGTATATCTTGGACAGAGAAGAGCAAATAGATATATCCAGAAATAATTCAAAATTTAAAAAAACTGGCTAACGCTACAAATAGGAAAGAGAAAATTGAGGTATTTTAGACATACAAAAAGACATGAAGGGCTGGAGAAGACCATCATGGAAGGGGGTATACCGGCAAAGAGAAGAAGAGGAAGACCACGGAGAAGATGGATTCAGGATGTAACTGATAGGTTGAACATGATGGCTGTAGAGGCAGGACATCTGGCATATGAGATAAAGAGATTCCGGAGGACTGTTTGGGTGGCAAAGTTCTGCTCAGGACAAGCTACTTGATGATGATATCAGAAAGTATAGAGTTGAAAGCTCTATTTTGTCTATCCATCTGCTGTATTATACAACAAATTATACAATGACAAAACATGTAAAAACAAAATACTATAGTTTTAAAAAATACAAAAACAATGACAATACACAGCAACGTTTTGACCAAAAGGTCTTTATCAAGCAAAAGATACAACAGAAATGATTAATTTCACTTCTTTCACAGCATGCTACATATAGAATACAACAATAAATTCCTAACACCCCTAAAATGAAAATCTGTGACTGAAAACAAATAACAAAATAAATGCAAAAAGTAGAAGGGAAAAAGAAGATAAAACAATACAAATCAAATATATATATATATATATATATATATATAAAACATATATACATTTAACATAGACACATCTAGAATATGGAGCATGAGAAGAAAACTGGTGTAACTAGACATGTTCTGTAAGCAAGATCTGAGAACTGGTGTAACTAGACATGTTCTGTAAGCAAGATCTGAGAACTGGTGTAACTAGACATGTAAGCAAGATCTGAGAACTGGTGTAACTAGAAATGTAAGCAAGATCTGAGAACTGGTGTAACTAGACATGTAAGCAAGATCTGAGCTCTGAACTGAGAACTGTTGTCACTAGACATGTTCTGTAAGATGGATCTGAGCTCTGAGCTGAGAACTGTTGTAACTTGATACGTCTTCTTTTTTCATTTTCCCTCTATGAATTCTGGCGTAGTCAGGATGTCTGATATGACACTTCTGAATAATATTTGCATGTGAAGGCTGGCTATCTTGATCATCAGTGTGCTGTGCCATTCAGGCGACCCTTAATTCAAGTTCTTAGGTACTTGTAATTTAGATTCCAAAGTAAAGAATTAGGAAAAATGAGTTCAACTTGCATATGAAAAAGTTTTGGGTTTAAGTTGGTGTACAAGAAAAGAGACTAAATCAATCGACAAGTCCTTATGTGGTCACCAGTTGGGAAAAGAAAACGCGGAAGACCAAAGACCACTCTTTGAAGAACCATCCAACAAGAAAGTAAACTATTGGGATGTAAACCATACAAGATCTCCAACTGCTAGCAAAGAACCGTATCATATGGAGATCTAAAACCTCTGCCTATGTCGCCTTGGCACGAAAGGAACAAACTAACTAACTAACTTGTACACCAGAATTAACATGTCACATGGTTACTAGCAAAACATGTTATTGACTTTGCTGTTGGTGCTCCTGAGAGCTGTTGGAAGCAGGATCTGTGCACTGGTCTAAGAACTGTTTAAACTAAAGCAAATCATTTTTTTTTAAACTCAATAATTTGTCTCTTGAGGCTACCAGGTGACCATCATATTTGGAGAGTGTGGTTTTATAAACTATAAAATGTAAACTCTTTAAAATCAATCAGTGTTATTAATTTTTTTTTTATTGTTTACCTACTTTCAAAAAATAGAGCAGCTGCTCTCAGATTCTGCCAGAAGACTAGCCTCAGCTTGTTTGACTTTAAGTCTCAATCTGGCATGTGAAACTTCTTTTTTCACTTTGTTTAGTATGCCAGTGTTTTGGTCTTCAACTTTGATACGAAATTCAACACTTGCTAACTGTTGTTCAACGCGTTCCAATTCAATTAAGGTTTCTCTTCCAGTCGAATAGTTGCGTTCAATCTCGATGTACAGGTTGCTTATTGCATTGTGATAAAATGTTATTAGTTGCGGTGCTTTTTGTTCTAACACAAGTTTGTCTCGCAAAGGTTTATGATTCTGAAAGTCAAAAAAGCTGTAGGGTTCACCTAATTTCTCGGCCAATGACATTACATTTTCCATCTGCTTTTGTTTTTGCTGCTTGTCTTTTTGTTTGTTATTGAAAAGCACACATCTATAGCTGCATTCCTTAACCAATTCGCTCAGAGCTCCTTTCTGCTCACGGCACCATGCATTAAAGTCCTTCTCAGGTGTTTCTGCTTCTTCCATTTCCTGCTCAAACATATCTCCATATGTAAACACAATTATACCGTGTTCTTTTAAAAAGTATGTCCAAAATGTGTCGAAAACACTTAAGTGTGTTTTGCTCTTCAAGTGTGAAGCGATTGCCAAACTTGACCACAAACAAAAATGCATGTATACCATCTCCCTGGCACATTTTCACTGCTTCTTCCATATTTTCTATCACAGCTTCCGTCTCCCGATAAACATCTTTGTTATAACTAGTGTCGGCTAAACCAGGACTATCAATAATATTCACTAGATACTTCTTACATTCCACCCGGCCACTTTTCACTTTAGAAGTCACAGAACTGGTCGATGCTTTACTTTCAAACTCGCTTCTTCCCAAAGATGTGTTTCCTGTTGCACTTTTACCATGCCCAGTTTTTCCTAGAAGTAGAAGGTTGCGCACTGGCTTATGTCTTAGATAGTCGAATGTTAGCACATTTTCAAATGTATCATAACTCCCAACTAATTGAGAAAAGATAAAATGAAACAGTGTAGCTGAGTCAATCTGAAAGAAAATTTAAAAACAGGAAATTAAACTTTCTTAGGTCAGCAAAGTCTTTGCAAGGATACAAATCCAATATCTACAGCCTACAAATGAGGTGAGTAACCCCCATCCCAAGACACAATTTTGTTCATACCTTCGAAGGTAAGCAAAGTTCAAGACATTTAGGCCCAGGAAATACTTTCTCGTTCTCTCTTCTTTTCTTCCACCATTTACTTCTTTATAGAAGTCTTGGGAGGGAGGGAGGGAAAAGGGGGAGAATGTAGTGATCCTGTGTGTACTTGTTCTACGGCTTTTATTCATTTTCTTAAGACTGTTCTTGATGCTGTGACTCCATCTTTTGCGTGTTCTTCCTCTTGCTCTGTGCTCGTTATACTTTTTCATTGTGGCTCTCTGTGATAGTCGATACAAGAGCATTCTTGTCAGGTGTCCAAACTATTTAATTTGTTTTTCTTATATCGCTATCTTCTACATATTCCAAAATGGAAAAAAATGTGTGTCTACGTCTAATTTATTTTCTTCTTCTTCTGCGTTCTCACTAGATTGGGATTTCGGATTCTCTAATAAAGGCAGCCGTCTGTCTCAGATTATCAGACACGCCATACAGTTTGTCTTGGATACTAGTGTAAGTGAGCCACCTCTTTCTTCTCAAGTCTGCATACTGGGGGCAGTTCTGTAGGATATAATTCCTATGATTTCTGCTTCCCATTTGTGCCGACCTCTTCCCGCAGTAAGTTTTGGCCACCCTCGTGATGATGGGTCTGACATTCTTACCGTGTGGCTAAATCTCAGAGGCAGATTGGCGACCGTAGAATTCGTTATCCCATTCCGCATTGTAAGGGGTCGTTGCACCATGTTATGCGCCTTACGGCCTGGTGCATCCGTTTTCTGCAAAGCATTTGTTTCGGTTAGCATTCCCTAGCGGACACATGCATCCGATTTCAACCAAACCTCCTTAGTCGCCTCTTACGACATGCGTGGCAGGTAACAGTGGTTCTATTCTTTACATCCCAAATTTGGGCCCGGTAACCACTCGGGCACAAATTTATTTGAAATGAAGGATCTAGAAAAGCTCTTTAGTTTAATAATAACAAAACTACAAAATATTTCAAGACTTTGTCTCAGTGCAGACTATCTGACTGGCTCACGGATTTACCATTTGCTTTCTTTGATGTACTCAGTTCCAGACATAAACCCTCAATTCGCAGGGTAATCTTGGGGCTACTAATAACTCATGTGCACACTAGATATTGCAATCTAATAACTCTGCTTCTTCTTCTTCTTCTAACCCCAGGAATTTTGAATTTTCACTATTTTTCCTATAGTTCTATGGGGGAAGACCCAAAATTTCTTGAAACCCCAGTAATCTCCAACAGCTCTAGGCGTGTAGTGCTATGCTTAATGCTGCGGAAACTGCGGTATCCTTCCACTTCTAGTGCGGTTGGAGCTCTAAAAACATCACTTATTGGTATCGCGGGCATGTGATTATAGTCCAGAGAGCCTTTTCCGCAGGTGATCTAGAACAACCACTCGTTGACCACTCTTTGTATTTATCACTTTTCAACCACACCTTGCAACTTGCATATCATCTGGGCCAACAGGAGTCATGAGCGAGCTGATAGATTGGCTGGCATGGCTACGGAGCCAAAGGGAGCTGCCATGGACCGAAATGACATTCTTAACGCATTGAGAGATTTTTTCCTAACAGATTAGTTTCAGGGTTGTGAAATCCCAGTCGCTGATCAGATTGAGAGAGATGGATGTCTTCTTCTTTGCGTTCGTTCTTTACGACCAATTTTAATCACTCTTTGTGATATATTTGATCTTTGCTAAGAACTTGTATACGTTGCACATTGGTAGACCCCTAAACGCATATATTTCTACACGTTTAGGACGTGCATCCGATTTCAGCCAAACCTCCTTAGGCGCCTCTTACGACATGCGTGGCAGGTAACAGTGGTTCTATTTTTACACCCACATTTGGGCCCAGGTAACCACTTGGGCTAGATGGGTGTCGATATTGGTAGGCCTACAGCCAGAAAAGCGAACGACATACGTAATTTGAAAAAAGAATTATTACTCAACATCGAACTGGCGTGTTTGGCCGCTGGGCGCGGCTGGTTTTGTTTACACGGAGATCGGATCACCTATGGACATGTTCGGAGTGAAATGATGATAGTCCTTCGATAATTGGTTACTACTCAACAATAATACCACTTTTTCCAAGTATTAACAAACACAAATATATCATCTATAACTCTGTAAGGAACACTATTTTAATATTTTCCAGTTAATTATTCAAGAAATTACCTCCAGAGTTTGTCTTGCAGCCATTGAATGTTAGTAAAATGTTGACTACTCAATCAGAGGGTGAACGTACGCAACAGTTACTGTGCTCGTGCAACGATGTAGACTTACATGAATGCGAAACATCCTCTCACAGACCACAGGCAGTCATTCGCTGCACAAACTTATATATTTATCTTTATGCGAGAACAAGAAAAGTGGAATTCGTGGAAAAGCTAACCAATTTCTTGGAAACCTCGCTTGTGTTCTTTTGGTTTTAGTTTGTTTTTATATATTGATTTCATGGACTACGACCTAGTTGGGTTTATATTTTCCCGAAAATTCGCGTGACGTTAGCTTATCTTTGATTTTATCATTTGTGTAACCAGTGTAAACAGTGCCGATAAACAGCAACGTTTCGACCAAAAGACCTTTATCAAGCAAACAATACAACAAGAATGACGAATATCGAGGAACACTACAAATGGACGATTACATGTTACGTGTTCCTCGAAATTCGTCATTCTTGTTGTATTGTTTGCTTGATAAAGGTCTTTGGTCGAAACGTTGCTGTTTATCGTCACTGTTTCTGTATTTGTAAAACTATAGTACTTTGTTTTTACGTGTTTAGCTATTTTTCCAAGTTTTACTGCAGTCTCCACCCTTTTATTATACAGTAGTAATTCAGCGTAGTGTATGTAGCTCAGGCGGTAGTAAGCTCGATCACAAACCCAAGCGTACCTGGTTGGCAAGTTGGTCTGGTTACCTCACGGTGGGCAAATTTGGAATCAAATTTGTTTCCGTGGGATTTTTACAAAGGTAAAAATAGACCTCACCGTTCAGATGCAAACTACTGAACGTATAAGTGGTGCCTAGAAATCAACGACTCGTTTACTGTGGTTGATGGCTACGTCCTTTAGGATATGCGACGATTTTCATTTCAGTAGTTCAACAGTCTTCTTTTTCTTCTTGTTCAATGTTATTCAATGTCTACACATAGTGCTAGTGCGGTTCACTGGATGTATGTTGTTGTGTTTGTTAGTTCATCAAGGCTTCCAAATAGCTTTGTGTTGATGTGTTTCTGTTAGCCAGTGTTCATTCCGCAGTTGATTCATTAGGTGACAATCTTGCAGGATGTGTTCGGCTGTCTGTCCACACGTGGGTGATAGAGCCAGTCTTAGTCTGCATTTCATTAGTGGTTAGTGAGGACCATCGTACTCCGGACAGGTCCATATGTGTTACGATCTCTTCCCCCAACCCCAAATAGCTTTACCAGTATATATCCACTAATAACACCCGTTCTGTGTTAGTTAATCAGCTGTCTCGTGTCTCTAAAAATGTTAGTGTCTAACAGTTCCCATTTTCACTCCCATCTCATTCATTCTGGATAGATATGCTTATTTACAAATGTTTTCAAAGTCATCTATATCATCTTCTTTGCGTTCGTTCTTTACGACAAATTTTAATCACTCTTTGTGATATGTTTGATCTTTGCCAAGAACGTGTATACGTTGCACATTGGTTTGGTAGGCCCCTAAACGCATAGACTTCTACACGTTTAGGACACATGCATCCGATTTTAGCCAAACCTCCTTAGTCGCCTCTTACGACATGCGTGGCAAGTAACAGTGGTTCTATTCTTTACACCCCAAATTTGGGCCCCGGTAACCACTCGGGCGAGTCATCTATATGACTGCTTCTCTGATAGCATAGTGTGTTGCCGGTACATACAAGGGGAGCAAAGAATAGTAACAAAGCTACCTACAATGCATGTCGTAAGAGGCGATTTGGGTAGGGTCCTAGGGAAGCTACAGAGGGTCGCAGAAACCGGATGTGCTGGCCTACTGTCTCTGGGCTAAGCCCTTTGTCGTGTGAGTCGTGGCTTCGAATCAGGACCGCGCCATTCTGTTCACGAGTGCAGTGTTTACAATATTTCATTGATGTCCTACACGTGTAGGATGACGTCCACAACATGCGAACTCTCCCTAGCTCAGATGAAATAAAGGCCAATTTAATATTTTCTGTCGCCCGAGTGGTTACCGGGGCCCAAATTGGGGTGTAAAGAATAGAACCACTGTTACCTGCCACGCATGTCAAGGAGGCGACTAAGGAGGTTTTGCTAAAATGGGATGAGTCCTAAACGTGTAGAAGTCATGCGCTTAGCCTCCCTAACCAAGGCAAGTATGTATACGTTCTTGGAAAGATCAAATATATCAAAAGAGTGATTCAAATTGGTCGAAAAAACGAACGCAAAGAAGAAGAAGGGTCTACAGTCAAGTACTTTCAACATGCCTCTTCTTCAGTGTATACATTTAGCTTGTCAACATGAACACTAGCAAAGGCTTTCAGTCATGGGACTGTGATATCCTTCTTCTGTGTAGACATTTAACCAGTGGGGGCACGTGCTCTTTTTTGTTGGTGGGCCAGACACAAATTTTCGGAAAAATCATGGTTTTAGGTTAGGATATATTTTAATTTATAAAATAATAAATACACGTTACACATTATTTTTGGTGGGGCCTGACCCCACTGGCCCATACTGACGAGCCGCCACTGCTACACACCTTACTTTCTCAGCACAAACCACGCAGATCACAAAACTTTTGTCAAAAGTATTAATACGAACGAAACAAACTTTTGTTCTTTATTTTATTTTGCACCTGATTTGACATAAAACAACAATCTCAGATCTTCTTCTTCTTCTTCAACCTTCGCCCCTATAGAGGCATAGATCCGTAACCAAGTTCTTCCAAGTCCTCCTATTCAAGGCTACCTTTCCAGATCTATCCACTACACATTTTGTTGCATTCCGTCTCCATCAGCCCGATTTCCTTTCATATTTCATCTGATCGCTTCATGAGCCCTTTCCCTTCGGGGTCTTCACCTTCCTCGGGTGGCAAGCTATGAATTTTCTAGGTTGTGGTTTCTGTAGCTATCTAGTGTTTTTTTACGGGTGGGGCAGCTAGCCCACGTCCAACAACTCCAGTCACATCTTACGACATGCATGGCAGGTAACTGGTTCTATTATTTAAACACCTAATTTGGGTCCCAGTAACCACTCAGGCGAAAAGTCTAAGATGGCATCGATATATCAACATTCATATTGTTACACTATTTCACTAGATATATTGAGAGTCACTAGATTGGGATTTCGGATTCTCTAATAAAGGCAGCCGTCTGCCTCAGATTATCAGCCACGCCATATAGTTTGTCTTCTGCGTTCTCACTAGATTGGGATTTCGGATTCTTTAATAAAGGCAGCGTCTGCCTCAGATTATCAGCCATGCCAATAGTTTGTCTTCTGCTTTCTCACTAGATTGGGATTTCGGATTTTTCAATAAAGGCAGCCGTCTGCCTCAGATTATTGCACGCCATACAGTCTTCTGCGTTCTCACGATTGGGATTGATTCTCAATAAAGGGCAGCCGTCTGCCTCAGATTAACAAGCCATGCCATACAGTCTGTTTTGGATGTGGTGAAGTGGCCACCTCTTTCTTCTCAAGTTTGCATACTGGGGGCAGTCTGTAGGATATAATTCCTATGATTTCTGCTTCCCGTTGTGCGACCTCTTCCCGCAGTAAGTTTTGGCCCCTCGTGATGGTAGGTCTGACATTCTTACTGCGCGGCTAAATCTCCGAGGCCGATTGGCGACCGTAGAATCCGTTATCCCATTCCTCATTGTGAGGGGGTCGTTGCACCACGTTATGCGCCTTACGGCCTGGTGCATCCGTTTTCTGCAAGCATTTGTTCGGGTTAGCATTCCCTAGCGGACACATGCATCCGATTTCAGCCAAACCTCCTTAGTCGCCTCACTACATGCGTGGCAGGTAACAGTGGTTCTATTCTTTACCCCCCTAAATTTGGGCCCGTAAACCTCGGGCGATGGCATAATACAATATATTATAACTATCATAGGCTAAAAAAAAGAGACATTACATGAATCAGAATGTGTCGAGTTGAAAGTTGTACCTATGTATTGTCGGGGCTCAAAGGGAGCAAAGAATAGTAACACTACAACCTTCAAGATATGTCGAAAGAGGTGACTATGTAGGGCGGGGGAAGCTACCTAGTAAATATTAAGGTCGCAGAAATCGGATGTTCTTCTTTTTGTAGGTGCATAGCTGGCACAACACACAACCCCTCTTAGACTCAGATCACATTACAAATCACAAAGAGTGTTTTAACAAGTGGTCGATATGGAGCTGCAAAGAAGAAAGTTTATATTTTAATATCTATTTCATATATCAGAAAGGTATTTCATATATCAGAAAGGTATTTCATATATAGGCTGCATTTTGTCGCCTTGTCTGTATAACATATATGCAGAAAACATCACGAGGAGGAATATTACAAAAGATAGTGGAAAACTTATCTTTTTATAATCGGAGGAAAAGAAATACTTGAACTAAGATATGCGGAAAAATACATGCTACTGTCAACATCACAAAAAGAAATTATGGGAGAAGTGAAAGATAAAAACGAAAACCAAAATCTATATCTCAATGTGGTAAAAACAAAAATAATGACAACAGATAAAACGAATTGAAAAAGATATTTTTATCAACGGAGAGAAAGTAGAAAATGTGAACAGTTTTGAATATCTTGGTTCACCTCTAACAACAGATGGAAATGGGATGAAGGAAGAAAAAGAAGAACAGACATGGTTTACAATAAATTAAACAATTAAAAACAGTATGGAACAGAACTGATAAGAAAACAAAAATCAGAATACTAAATAAGAGCATGCATATTCCAAGTGGCAACATATAGTTATGAAACATGGACATTTAATAAGGCAATGGAAAAACATATATGCGTTTTTGAATATAAGGTTTTGGTTGTTACCCGGCCCAAAATTTTGGGTGTAAAGAATAGAACCCTGTTACTGCCATGCATGTTGAAGAGGCACTAAGGAGGTTTGCTGAAATCGGATGCATGTGTCCTAAATGTGTAGAAGTCAACCTGCTGCCTTGCAGGACGGCTGGAGACAGCCAAAGGCTAACAGAGAGCAAACCCAGTAAACGCTGACTGAATCTGGACACATCGCCAAAGGATAAGCACCAGCGCTCCAGACGGCGCTGAAGATGGGACGAAACCCACCCATGCTAAGGCTGCATGAATCAGATTTCCACATGAATGAATTGATGGAGAGATCTGGTACATCGGTCTTTTACATGATCGCGAGAGAATATAAGTGTTACAGAAGAGTCCTTCGTATATCTTGGACAGAGAAGAGAGCAAATAGATATATCCAGAAATAATTCAAAATTTAAAAAAATGCTAACGCTACAAATAGGAAAGAAAAAATTGAGGTATTTTAGACATACAAAGACATGAAGGGCTGGAGAAGACCATCATGGAAGGGGGTATACCGGCAAAGAGAAGAAAGAGGAAGCCCAAAGGAGAAGATGGATCAGGATGTAACGATGGTTGAACATGATGGCTGTAGAGGCAGGACATCTGGCATATGAGATAAAGAGATTCCGGAGGACTGTTTGGGTGGCAAAGTTCTGCTCAGGACAAGCTACTTGATGATGATATCAGAAAGTATAGAGTTGAAAGCTCTATTTTGTCTATCCATCTGCTGTATTATACAACAAATTATACAATGACAAAACATGTAAAAACAAAATACTATAGTTTTAAAAATACAAAACAATGACAATACACAAACGTTTGACCAAAAGGTCTTTATCAAGCAAAAGATACAACAGAAATGATTAATTTCACTTCTTTCACAGCATGCTACATATAGAATACAACAATAAATTCCTAACACCCCTAAAATGAAAATCTGTGACTGAAAACAAATAACAAAATAAATGCAAAAAAAACTAGAAGTGGAAAAAGAAGATAAACAATACAAATCAAATATATATATATATATATATATATATATAAAACATATATACATTTAACATAGACACATCTAGAATATGGAGCATGAGAAGAAAACTGGTGTAACTAGACATGTTCTGTAAGCAAATCTGAGAACTGAACTAGACATGTTCTGTAAAAGATCTGAGAACGGGTGTAACTAGACATGAAGCAAGATCTGAGAACTGGTGTAACTAGAAATGTGGGCAAGATCTGAGAACTGGTGTAACTAGACATGTAGCAAGATCTGAGCTCCAACTGAGAACTGTTGTCACTAGACATGTTCTGTAAGATGGATCTGAGCTCTGAGCTGAGAACTGTTGTAACTTGATACGTCTTCTTTTTTCATTTTCCCTCTATGAATTCTGGCGTAGTCAGGATGTCTGATATGACACTTCTGAATAATATTTGCATGTGAAGGCTGGCTATCTTGATCATCAGTGTCTGTGCATTCAGGCGAATCCTTAATTCAAGTTCTTGGGTACTTGTAATTTAGATTCCAAAGTAAAGAATTGGGAAAAAATGTAGTTCAACTGTGCATATGAAAAAGTTTTGGGTTTAAGTTGGTGTACAAGAAAAGAGACTAAATCAATCGACAAGTCCTTATGTGGTCACCAGTTGGGAAAAGAAACCTGGGAAAACCAAAGACCACTCTTCAAGAACCATCCAACAAGAAAGTAAACTATTGGGATGTAAAAACCATACAAGATCTCCAACTGCTAGCAAGAACCGTATCACATGGAGATCTAAAACCTCTGCCCTATGTGCCGCCTTTGTACAAAGGAACAAACTAACTAACTAACTTGTACACCAGAATTAACATGTCACATGGTTACTAGCAAAACATGTTATTGACTTTGCTGTTGGTGCTCCTGAGAGCTGTTGGAAGCAGGATCTGTGCACTGGTCTAAGAACTGTTTAAACTAAAGCAAATCATTTTTTTTTAAACTCAATAATTTGTCTCTTGAGGCTACCAGGTGACCATCATATTTGGAGAGTTTGGGTTTTTTAAACTATAAAATGTAAACTCTTTAAAAACAATCAGTGTTATTAATTTTTTTATTGTTTACCTACTTTCAACAAATAGAGCAGCTGCCCCAGATTCTGCCAGAAGACTAGCCTCAGCTTGTTTGATCTTTAAGTCTAAATCTGCATGTGAAACTTCTTTTTCACTTTGTTTAGTATGCAGTGTTTTGGTCTTCAACTCTGATATAGAATTCAACACTTGTTAACCTCGTCAACGCGCTCCAATTCAATTAAGGTTTCTCTTCCAGTCGAATAGCTGCGTCAACTCATGTACAGGTTGCTTATTGCATTGTATAAATGTTATTATTAAATGCTTTTGTTCTAACACAAGTTTGTCTCAAATAAGGTTATGGATTCTGAAAGTCAAAAGCTGTAGGGCTCACCTAATTTCTCGGCCAATGACATTACATTTTCCATCTCGCTTTGTTTTGCTTCTTGTCTTTTTGTTTGTTATTGAAAAGCACCCCATCTATAGCTGATTCTTAACCAATCTGCTCAGAGCTCCTTTCTGCTCACTGCACCATGCATTAAAGTGCTTCTCAGGTGTTTCTGCTTCTTCCATTTTCCCGCTCAAACATATCTCCATATGTAAACAAAATTATGCCGTGTTCCTTTAAAAGTGTGTCCAAATTTTTGGAAAACACTTAAGTGTGTTTTGCTCTTCAATGTAAGCGATTGCCCAAAATTGACCACAACAAAAAAGCATGTATACCATCTCCTGGCACATTTTCACTGCTTCTTCCATATTTTCTATCACAGCTTCTGTCTCCCGATATACATCTTTGTTATAACTAGTGTCGGCTAAACCAGGACTATCAATAATATTCACTAGATACTTCTTACATTCCACCCGGCCACTTTTCACTTTAGAAGTCACAGAACTGGTTGATGCTTTACTTTCAAACCGCCTTCCCAAAGATGTGTTTCCTGTTTCACTTTTACCATGCCCAGTTTTTCCTAGAAGTAGAAGGTTGCGCACTGGCTTATGTCTTTGATAGCCGTATGTTAGCACATTTTCCAATGTATCATAACTCCCAACTAATTGAGAAAAGATCCACTGAAACAATGTAGTTTAGTCAACCTGAAAGAAAATTTAAAAACAGGAAATTAAACTTTCTTAGGTCAGCAAAGTCTTTGCAAGGATACAAATCCAATATCTACAGCCTACAAATGAGGTGAGTAACCCCCATCCCAAGACACAATTTTGTTCATACCTTTCAAGGTAAGCAAAGTTTAAGACATTTAGGCCCAGGAAATCTTTTTGTTCTCTCTTCTTATTTTCTTCACCATTTACTTCTTTATAGAAGTGTTGGGGGAGGAGGGGGGGGAGGGTAGGGAAGGGGGTGGGGAGGAGAATGAGTGATCTTTTTGTACTTGTTCTATGGCTTTATTCATTTTCTTAAGACTGTTCTTGATGCTGTGACTCCATCTTTTGCGTGTTCTTCCTCTTGCTCTGTGCTTGTTATACTTTTTCATTGTGGCTCTCTGTGATAGTCGATACAAGAGCATTCTTGTCAGGTGTCCAAACTATTTAATTTGTTTTTCTTTTATCGCTATCTTCTACATATTCCAAAATGGGAAAAAATGTGTGTCTACGCTAAATTTATTTGAAATGAAAGATCTAGAAGAGCTCTTTAGTTTAATAATAACAAAACTACAAAAAATTTAGACTTTGTCTCAGTGCAGACTATTGACTGGCTCACGGATTTACCATTTGTTTCTTTGATGTACTCAGTTCCAGACTAAACCCTCCATTCGCAGGGTAATCTTGGGGCTACTAATAACTCATGTGCACACTAGATATTGCAATCTTGGTACCACTAATAACTCATGTGCACACTAGATATTGCAATCTTGGTACAATTAATAACTCATGTACACACTAGATATTGCAATCTTGGTACCACTAATAAATCATGTACACACTAGATATTGCAATCTTGGTACCACTAATAAATCATGTACACACTAGATATTGCAATCTTGGTACCACTAATAACTCTGCTTCTTCTTCTAACCCCAGGAATTTTGAATTTTCACTATTTTTCCTATAGTTCTATGGGGGAAGACCCAAAATTTCTTGAAACCCCAGTAATCTCCAACAGCTCTAGGCGTGTAGTTATGTAATGCTGCGGAAACTGCGGTATCCTTCCACTTCTAGTGCGGTTGGAGCTCTAAAAAACATCACTTATTGGTATCACGGGCATGTGATTATAGTCCAGAGAGCCTTTTCCGCAGGTGATCTAGAACAACCACTCGTTGACCACTCTTTGTGACCAATGTGATTTTCGCCAGAGAGAGTACTGAGCGCAATCGGGATGAAAACGCTTGAACTCACTTGAAACGATCACTTTTCGCGTTAATTGGCCATTTTGATCTGAGCCTGCAAGTGTACGCATTTTTGGACGTCATTCTACTGAATTGTAAGGCGATCGCGTCTGAAAAGTGCCAGCCCTTGTTAATAATTAGGCTTGTACGAGAAGACAAGCCTGTGCATTATCAGCCTTACTCTTTCTAGCCACGGGAGTTTATTCCAGCAGGAAATTCTTCACAGTTTGAGACACATGTCGGCACTTGGCAATTTGGACTCTGCATTTTCCCTGGCCCTGGGAAACACTGGACTGGGGTCTCAAAAGATAATCCAGAAGGTTGTTTCATTCAGCCCCAGTTGTTACCGGGCCCAGATTTGGGGAAAAAATAGAACCACTGTTACCTGCCATGCATGTTGAATGAGGATAAGGAGGTTTGGTTTAAATCGGGTGCACATGTCCTAAACGTGTAGAAATCTATGTGTTTAGGGGCCTACCAAACCAATGTGCAACGTACACATTCTTGGCAAAGATCAAACATATCACAAAGAGTGATTAAAATTGGTAGTAAAGATGGACGCAAAGAAGAAGAAGAGGAGTTTCATTCAGCACTATCAACGCAGCTTTTGGAGGACATGGGACTTGTATGTAGCTTGAGTCAATGAATGTGGTATATTTGGTTGTTTGGGTTTCACATTAGCCAACAGCTGCTGCAATATTTTATATCTATTATCCCAGCACACTATATCCCTTAAGGGTGGGCAGGTGGATTCATGTTCGTCTTCCTAGCACATAATGTTCTCTTCACAGTCTGATAGGCATCACCTGTTCATAAAGGCATCACCTGTTCAAAGGCACCAGTGGCGCTCACTCTGATTACTTTCAACCACACCTGCATATCATCTGGGCCAACAGGAGTCAGGCGTCATGAGCAAGCTGATAGATTGGCTGGCATGGCTGATATCAACGGAGCTGCCATGGACCGAAA
The DNA here is from genome assembly GCA_020796225.1 of Arion vulgaris. Classification (NCBI taxonomy): domain Eukaryota; kingdom Metazoa; phylum Mollusca; class Gastropoda; order Stylommatophora; family Arionidae; genus Arion; species Arion vulgaris. The sequence continues at coordinate 29,475,202 of CM036770.1, forward strand.
TGAATTCTTTAAAGCATTGAGAGATTCTTAACTAAAAAATTAGTTTCAGGGTTGTGAAATCCCAGTCGCTGATCAGATTGGGGAGATGGGTGTCTTCTTCTTCTTCTTTGCGTTCGTTCTTTACGACCAATTTTAATCACTCTTGTGATATATTTGATCTTTGCTAAGAACTTGTATACGTTGCACATTGGTAGACCCCTAAACGGGATATATTTCACACGTTTAGGACGTGCATCCGATTTCAGCCAAACCTCCTTAGGCGCCTCTTACGACATGCGGGGCAGGTAACAGTGGTTCTATTTTTTTAAACCCACATTTGGGCCCAGGTAACCACTTGGGCTAGATGGGTGTCGATTGGAGGCCTACAGCCAGAAAAGCGAACGACATACGTAATTTGAAAAAAAGAATTATTACTCAACATCGAACTGGCGTGTTTGTGCTGGGCGCGGCTGGTTTTGTTTACGCGGAGATCGGGTCACCTATGGACATGTTCGGAGTGAAATGATGATAGTCCTTCGATAATTGGTTATTACTCAACAATGATACCACTTTTCCAAGATTAAAAACACAAATATATCATCTATATTTAATTATTCAAGAAATTACCTCCTGTGTTTGTCTTTTGGGCCCTTGAATGTTAGTAAAAAGTAGACTTAATTTAACGAAACATCCTCAAGGCAGTCATTCGCTGCACAAACTTATATGTTTATCTTTATGCGAAACAGGAAAGTGGGAAAGCTAACCAATTTCTTGGGAAACCTCCCTTTTGTTCTTTCAGTTTTAATTTGCTTTTTTATATTGATTTCATGGACTACGACCTAGTTGGGTTTTTATTTTCCGAAAATTCACGTGACGTTAGCTTATTTTGATTTTATCATTTGTGTAACCAGTGTATTAGTGTTGAATTATTTTGTTTGTTCTGTCGATGTGCTTTTGGCGTGACGTGAAGCGTGGCCAACGTTACTAACTGGCCCCGCGCGGACGGCAATATTGCAATGTGACGTCACAGGCTGAGGCGGTGTATTCTCACAACTAACTATTGACTGTTACTATTGGGAAAGCTGATCTAGACAATACATCTTGCAGATGTTAGAAATTTGTTGTTGGATGCATGTGTGTATTACAGAAGATGTTTTCTGATAAGTAGCTATAGTTGTTGCTCTCACATACCATTTTTTGTTTAATTTTATACAGAATACTTAGATTAATTTTAAATATGATAACTATTGTACTTACATCAGCTTATGGTAGTCTCTCTTCAGTTATCCTTTGAATAAGTAAGCTACATGTTTGCAAAACCCACATCTTGATTAGCAAAAAACCATCACTTATCAGTAATCCAGGGAATTAGTCAGTCACAAATTTGCACATCACCACAGCTTGATTAGCACAGAAACTAAACAGTATTACATAAATATATTTATCTACTACTAAAATTTTTGCATTTTCCCTTTTTTTGGTGAAGAAGCAGTTTGCTGAACATTGAGATCATTCTTTTTTTTTTCCTTAATTGTTGAGGAAAATGTTGGAAATTTTGGGAAACCCGGGGACAAAAAAGTTTTTTTTTTTTTGAGCCCCAAAACAATGCAGGTACTGCCCCAATTAGAATTTTATGTAGCTGGCAGTTACAATTTGTATGACAATCTCCTTCGGGTTTGTGGGACCAAGAACTTATATTCATAGTCAGATGATATCGGCTTTTGAACAACTATATATGAAGAAAAGAGAACAGTGAGATCTTGTGATAGGTACTTCAGTCCACCCCATCTATTAAATTGTGTAGTTAAATGAAACACCATTTTTTTTTTACATTATGTCGAAGGGGAAACAATAGTTAATACCAACTTTATTACATTTTGAAGGAGATCAAAGTTCATACCAACTTTAATACATTATGTGAAGGAAAATCAATAGTCTACATCCCACTTTTATTACATTATGTGAAGGGGATCAATAGTCTACATACCAACTTTTATTTAATTATTGAATGAAATCAATAGTTCTGAAACCCTTTTTTAAAATTATATCAATAAATCAAGTTCTGACAACTTTTTATAAATTATGTTAAAAAATCCCAAAAGTCTACATGAACTTTTGTTTCATTATGTCAAAAAGGGGATTAAGTCTATGTGACAACTTTTTTTACATTATGAAGGAAATTTTAAATCTATGTAAAACTTTTGATACATTATGTCCGAAGAGATCAATAGTGATACAGGATAACAAGGGGGAAAAAAAAAAGTGTGCCAATCAATTTTCACAACACTACAACTTGATTAGCACATAAATAAACAGGTTTTCACAAATATATTTATCTACTACTGAATTTTTTCTTCTTTCCTTTTTTTTGAAAAAAAACAGTTTTCTGAACATTGCATTGAACATTCCTGATTTTTATATCATTGTTGGGGAAAATGTTGGAACCGCCCGACAAAAAATATTTCTTTTTTAGCCCGCAACACATACAGTACTGTCTAATGAAAATTTCATGTAACTGGTAGTTACAATTTGTATGACAGTCTCCTTATGGTTTGTCGTGGCTAAGAACTTATCTCCATATCCAGATGATATGAGGACAGATCAGGTTCAATTTAATATGTCATAAATGCAAAACACTGAGTGTTATACCCTTTCTGTTATCTTTAGTTCTGACCAGATGGAATGGCCAGCTGGGAATTGGAGTGTTTTCTCTGGCACAAAACTAATGCTTGTTGTGGATGATAAACTAATTGCTTCAACCAGATTATCATGTGCCATTGTCATGTAATAGTCAATAGTTGGTGCTCTTCTAAATCTTTTCATGATTTGCATGGACAAGAGGTTTTCAACATGAAACCATCTCTAATTTTCACTATTTGACAGCCAGTTAAAGGAACTCTTATCTATGGAAACTTTCTTTAGGTGAACAGTAAAGGACATGTCTTGATCTATTTTAATACTGAGTCCTATAGCTGCTGCTTTCAATAATTATACAATAGAATATGTTCCTTGTCTACATTTCGGTACACAACACTTTCTAGGCAGCGTTATTTTGTTGTTATGTTTATTAAAGAAGGTAATTGTTAAATTATACACATATAATTATAATCGTAATTTGATCTACATTTTGGTACACATTACTTACTAGCTAGGCATCGCTATTTTATTGTTATGTTTACAACACTGACAACAGTTAGGTTTACTGAAGAAGGTACTTGTTAAATTAACTTATATATATATATATATATATATATAATTACAATCGTAATTTGATCTACATTTTGGTACACAGCACTTACTAGGCATCGTTATTTTGTTGTTATGTTTACTAAAGAAGTCTGTTTGAGTTCGTATGTTTACTAAAATGTCCATATGTTTACTAAACACGTTTGAATAATCCGCCTCACCCTCCATCTTGAATAATATAGCGCTTCGGCCAGTAGTTACGTTGGCCACGCGTGAAGCATGAAACGCGTATTGTTTGTTTGTTGGACCACTCGTGTTGGAGGAGTCATGTTATTATACAGTAGTTTTAGTTTAGTTTAGTCGTCGGATCACCATCACTGCATGTCGAACAAATTAGTCCATAAGTGCTCCGATCTCTCCCTCAGTATGTCCATCAGCGTGTGGCGACTAACGACACCGGTTCTTTGTTGGTTACAATTCTTCTTTGTCTGCCAGCATAGCGTTCTTGTCGAGCTACACCACACTTAACTTTGAGTTCTTGCAGTCTGGTTAGTGTTGTGGATGCACCGCTATTACGTGAATCATGTACACGCCCTCTCTCCTTAAGGAATTTATAATATCAGCCTGGTCCATTGCTTGTCCGCTTTGGACAGCAGCCATACCTGCAAGCCTATCCGCACGTTCATTCCCCTTACACCTGCATGCCCTGGTACAAAAATAAAACTGATCTTTGTCAGCTTAGACCTCCCCAGCGATTCTATCCAATGTCTCCTAGCCCATCCTGTTTCAATCTTCCTGAGCATACTCATTGAGTCACTGAGAAAACATGCATGGATAAAGTCTGTGATTCTAGCCAAATCATCGCTTTGGTAACCGCCATGATTTCCATAGTGAGACTGCTTGTAGTCACGGCAAAACCACCACTGTCTTCCCTCACAACATCACCTCCGACCTGAGCAGTGAAAGCCCACGAGCTCGCACATGTCGAATCACCGAACCATCCGTATAAATGATTACATCATGCTCAGATGCGTTCTCATAAATTAATGCCTGAACCTCTGCCTCCACAACAAGTGGGTTGTGTTGCCTGCATTCTTTATCAAGTTCGATGCATACAGAAAAGGATGTAGCGAATGCTCTTGGCACTGGTATCCATTCTTCACCGGGATCAATGTCTTCAAGTGTACACACCTGTTCAATACAGTCCTCAGCTTGACCCATCCAAGATTTTCCTCTTTTTAACCTATTTCCTTTTGTCTCTTTATTTCCAAGTGCAGAGGATGTTGTGTGTCAGCATTGACTCGAAGGTATGCTGGTGCACGGCTCATCAGTATTCTATACTCCATAGTAGGATAGTCGGAGATATCGCATCGCCCTGCACGACGTGTCTTTAGTGCAACCAAGTATAATGCGCATCGCCTCGTTCTGTATTCTTTCCAGTCGTTCTATCTGACTATGACTGAGAGTCAGGATCGCCAGCGCATACTCAAGCACAGAAAGGACCAGACCCTGGTATAAAATACAAAGATGGCGCTGTTCACAATCCGCCGCAGCCATTACCCTCATCGCCAGCAAACCTTTCCTCGCCTTCATTATCACATAGCTATGTGTTCCGTAAAAGCTAGACTACGATCAAACGCAACCCCAGGTATTTCATAGACTGAGATCGCTCCACTACCTCTGAACACAAAACACAGATGGTGTTGGAGTGTTGACGATGTGGTTGTTTAAAGAGAACCATGTCACCGCTGCTTTGTGGGGTTGACCAATGCTCCTGCTTCAACGCACCATCTACCTATGCGGTCGAGTTCTGACTGAGTTCCTCCACAAGCTGTTCTCTATCCTTGCCTGACGATACACCAACACATCATCTGCATATGACATTGTCCTTCCTCTACCCGTGATCTGCTCTTTTGTGATGCTCACAGTATAGGCATTGAACAACACCGGAGATAATGGTGACCCCTGTGTTAAGCCAGGGTGGATTGTTGTTACTGATGACGCCCAACTGCCACATTTAAACACTATCTTTCGCTGGAAGAGGCCGCAAAGATCCAATTGAGGAGGAATGGGCTGATATTGAGTTCAGTCAGCTGCACCATTAAAATATGCAACGGCACTCTATTATAGGCATCTTCAAGGTCAATTGCAGCAGCACATGTCTCAATGCCGAGTGAAAACCCTCATAGACATCGTAGGCGAACACCGCTGCGTTACGCCATGTCTCTCATATGGACGGTACCTCCAAGGGTGGGTGGAAGGAGACGTAACCTCTCTAGTTGGCAGGATATTTTTCTGGCAATTATTTTCTCCAACAACTTGCCTATTGTATTCTGCATGGTGATTACCCGATAGCCCTGAATTTTTGTGTGGTCTTTGCCAGGCTTCGGCAGAGGTACCAGGTAGCTGTGCAACCATTCTTCGTTGATTATTGCAGTCGTAATGCTTTTGTTGTAGATGCCAGCCAGTTCTTCCCACTCCCATCAGACAACCCGTCAATGTCACCATATCGTATGCCATCTGGACCAGGTGCACTGTTTTTGCTCTCCGTACAGCATCCTTGATTTCCTCCACCGTCACCAAATCATCTACATCTAATTCCTGGTTCTTACATTTAGCTGCAATGGATTGTCTTGCAGTGTTTCGCCTACAATGTCTTTCTGGTCACTCTGCTCTAAATAGTGCGCAAACAGAGCCCTACCCTTGTTTTCATCTGTCCTCTGCCATGTAAGATCCAAGCTCTGGAAGTGAATAACACACCGATTCTTTACTGTACCATTCATACTTCTGTGCAATCGCCAGAACAGATTCAACGATTTGTCATTGCCACACGTTGAAGAACTCAGCCCACTTCTCACTTTTTACCATCCTTGCAATAGCTTTGAAACACCCTGTTTTATTATTCATTTCTTGTTTCAACTGCAAGATGTCAGCAGGATGGGTAGTTCCATTTTTCCTGGCAGTTTGCCACCTCCTAACACCGCTTGTCTATCCACGCCTTCTCCACCTCGTCATCCCACCATGGTGGCTGTTCCCAACGTTTACTACTGTTGGTGTGCTTGCCTCGTTTGACACACCTTATTCTACTGATAACGTCTTGCCCTGTGGTGTCGTACTGGAAAGAGTGCGTTACTGGCCTATGTTGTTTTGATCTACCTTTGTTCACCAGTATGATGCACGGACGGTGGTCACTGCCATGGTACCCTAAAATCCCCCATCTGCACACAGCAGTGAGTGTAGGGGATACAAGTGCCAAATCAATAACACTATCCTCATCTCCTGGGCGACTCGCAATTCTAGTGACACCGCTGGTATTGATGCACAACAATTCCGTGGTCTCAAGTGCTAGTTCGAGATCTTCTCCTGTGTATTCGAGAAATGTTGCCCCATGATCTACCCTTTGCGTTGAAATCACCACAGAAAATGACATTATTGCTCTCATGACTTATAATATCACTCAAACACTGCCATTTCTGGTTCCACTTTCGCATTACAGGCAACGTTGACCAGCACAAACGGTTTTTCAGACTGGACTTTAATCGCCTGAAGTTGCAATTCGTCATCATCCCATCGAGACATGTCTACTTCCGACACATCAATGCTATTACGGACTAGAATTGCAGACCCATATGTCTTCTGTTGTAGTAACATTTGAAACCCGTCATACGTAGTACACCACCATCGCCCAGTCGCGTTTCTTGAAGAGCTACGATGTCTGCTCTGTATACAAGGGTTTCAAGAATTAGCCCGCGTTGATGCGCACTTGCACAGTTCCAGTAGAATTATACAGTAGTACTTCAGCGTAGTGTCTGTAGCTCAGGCGGTAGTAAGCTCGATCACAAACCCAAGCGTACCTGGTTGGCAAGTTGGTCTGGTTACCACGTGGGCAAATTTGAATCAAATTTGTTTCCGTGGGTTTTTTACAAAGGTAAAACTAGACCTCACCGTTCAGAAATCAATGGAAAACTACTGAACGTATACGTGGTGCCTAGAAAATCAACGACTCGTTTACTGTGGTTGATGGCTTTGTCCTTTAGGATATGCCACGATTTTCATTTCAGTAGTTCAGCAGTCTTCTTTTTCTTCTTGTTCGATGTATTCAATGTGCGGTTCACTGGATGTATGTTGTTGTGTTTGTTAGTTCATCAAGGCTTCCAAACAACTTTGTGTTGATGTGTTTCTGTTAGCCAGTGTTCATTCCGCAGTTGATTCATTAGGTGACAATCTTGCAGGATGTGTTCGGCTGTCTGTCCACACGTGGGTGATAGAGCCAGTCTTAGTCTGCATTTCATTAGTGGTTAGTGAGGACCATCGTACTCCGGACAGGTCCATATGTGTTACGATCTCCCCCCTCCCCCACCCAAACCCCAAATAGCTTTACCAGTATATATCCACTAATAACACCCGTTCTGTGTTAGTTAATCAGCTGTCTCGTGTCTCTAAAAATGTTAGTGTCTAACAGTTCCCATGTTCACTCCCATCTCATTCATTCTGGATAGATATGCTTATTTACAAATGTTTTAAAAGTCATCTATATCATCTTCTTTGCGTTCGTTTTACGACCAATTTTAATCACTCTTTGTGATATGTTTGATCTCTGCCAAGAACGTGTAAACGTTGCACATTGGTTTGGTAGGCCCTAAACGCATAGACATCTACACGTTTAGGACACATGCATCCGATTTTAGCCAAACCTCCTTAGTCGCCTCTTACGACATGCGTGGCAGGTAACAGTGGTTCTATTCTTTACACCCCAAATTTGGGCACCGGTAACCACTCGGGCGAGTCATCTATATGACTGCTTCTCTGATAGCATAGTGTGTTGCCGGTACATACAAGGGGAGCAAAGAATAGTAACAAAGCTACCTACAATGCATGTCGTAAGAGGCGATTGGGGTAGGGTCCTAGGGACGCTACAGAGGGTCGCAGAAATCGGATGTGCTGGCCTACTGTCTCTGGGCTAAGCCCTTTGTCGTGTGAGTCGTGGCTTCGAATCCGGACCGCACCGTTCTGTTCACGAGTGCAGTTTTTCCAGAGACCCCTAGAATTGTTGCCGGAGCTACGGAGTTCGTGCATAACTGGCACACCGTACAATCGCGCTTATGCTCAGATCATATACAAATCACAAAGAGTGGTTTAACAGGTGGTCGATATGGAGCGTTCGCAGAAGAAGATAGCAGTGACGATATCCGCACTATCCATTGACTGCCCTTCATAGTTCCCTGCTGTATTCGCCAAGCGGCTTACACGTTCGAAGCCTTGTACTCAGCGCCGGATTAGCCTAGTAGCAGAAGTAGCAAATGCTACGGCCCCGCGCTTCTAGGGGGCCCCGCACCTATGTGACAGAGATGAAAAGGAAAGAAATAACCAAGATGTTATATCAAAAACACGCAAGCTGTCTGAATTTTTAATGTCGTGTTTGATGGTGCTGAATCCAAAGAAATCGAAGCAGAAAATACAGAAGATGTGTCCCGCTGTGTAGTAGATGAGGGCAGTGCTATAGAAGAATCATCATTACCAATATTACCATTAAGATCAGCAACTCTTCACGATTTAGCCACACTTTCCACACGATAAATTGAAATCAAATGTACTGCAACTTCAAGTCAAAGAGAGGCAGAAAGCACAGCACATGCTTCTAATGTAGCATCATCTTCTACAAGCCAAAAACACAACGAAAGTAAAATGTACTCCGACGATATTGGTGAATGGCCAAGCAATTTCAATCGAGATTATTTGATTGCGAAAGAAAGTAGCGAAGTGCAACATATGAATAGTGATTTCTTGTCTTCAAAAAAAAAAAAAAACATACGATAAAGAAAACAATCGACGATTTTGTTGAAAGTCGTTTTCCACATACACACATACACCAACAAACAAAACTCACGTGAGAGATTGGTTGTGTTATACAGAAACAAGTTTGTGACAAGTTTGTTTGTAAAAGTTGTGTTTTATTTTATTATCATACAAAACCTAGGGCCCCGCGCTAAAATTTGCTACAGGCCCCGCGCTGGCTTAATCCGGCACTGCTTGTACTCCTGTATGCCCTGGAAACAAAATAACATGTAATAGACTAATTCGAGGTGCGCTCAATATGACGAACCATTCATGACGTATATGTTTTTATGTTACAATATTTCATTGATGTCCTACGCGTGCAGGATGACGTCCACAACATGAACTCTCCTAGCTCAGATGAAATAAAGGCCAATTTAATATTTTCTGTCGCCCGAGTGGTTACAGGGGCCCAAATTGGGTGTAAGAATAGAGCCACAGTTACATGCCACGCATGTCTTAAGATGCGACTAAGGAGGTTTGGATGAAATCGGATGCACATGTCCTAAACGTGTAGAAGTTTATGCGTTTATGGGCCTACCAAACTAATGTGCAACGTATACACGTTCTTGGCAAAGATCAAACAAATCACAAAGAGTGATTAAAATTGGTCGTAAAGAACGAACGCAAAGAAGAAGATATTTTCTGTGCACTTTTTCTTCAGTACACTTTTTAAAATTTGAATATTTGTTAAGAACGTTGTGGTGAGTTTAAGAGTATATAACGTGTTTTTTTTTTTGTGTATTCTTGCACATATTATGTTATATTTTTATGTCAGCTGTAGCATTTCTTGAGAAAACAGTCCACAGTCTCGCCTGAGTGGTTACAGGGGCCAAAATTTGGGACCTAAAGAATAGAACCACTGTTACCTGCCACGCATGTCGTAAGAGGCGAATAAGGAGGTTTGGCTGAAATCGGATGCATGTGTCCTAAACGTGTAGAAGCCTATGCGTTTAGGGAATACCAAACCAATGTGCAACGTATGTATACGTTCTTGGCAAAGATCAAATATATCACAAAGAGTGATTCAAATTGGTCGTAAAGAACGAACGCAAAGAAGGGTCTACAGTCAAGTACTTTCAACATGCCTCTTCTTCAGTGTATACATTTAGCTTGTCAACATGAACACTAGCAAAAAAAAAGCAGTTTTCAGTCATGGAACTGTTGATATCCTTCTTCTGTGTAGACATTTAACCAGTGGCGGCTCGTGCTCATTTTTGTTGGTGGGGCAGACACAAATTTTCGGAAAAATCATGGTTTTAGGTTAGGTTATATTTTAATTTATAAAATAATAAATACATGTTACACATTATTTTTCGTGAGGCCGACCATACTGGCCCTTAATGATGAGCCTCCACTGCATTTAACTATCATCTTGTAGATGTTTAAAGAAAGCAGAATTCTATCCCAAAAAAAACTATACATTATACAGTATTATTCTTCTGTGCACACTTTTATGTAAGCTCTTCTTCTTCTTTGTGTTCGTTCTTTACGACCAATTTTAATCACTCTTTGTGATATGTTTGATCTTTGCCAAGAACGTGTTTACGTTGCACATTGGTTTAGTAGGCCTCTAAACGCATAGACTTCTACAAGTTTAGGACACATGCATCCGATTTCATCCAAACCTCCTTAGTCGCCTCTTGACATGTGTGGCAGGTAACAGTGGTTCTATTCTTTACACCCCAAATTTGGGCCCCGGTAACCACTCGGCGATAAAATAATAAATACACGTTACACATTATTTTTGGTGGGGCCCAGTCACACTGGCACTTAATGACGAGCCGCCACTGCATTTAACTATCATATTGTAGATGTTTAAAGAAGGCAGAGTTATATCCCAAAAACTATATAGTATTATTCTTCTGTGCACACGTTTATGTGAGCATGTAAATTCTATAGACATCAATGTTTATTCTACAAATGTTGATACTACAGGGTGTTCAACTTAAAAGCAGCCGTGAATGGAGCTAATCTGGCATATATGTATGGAAATGGGAAGGTTCAGTTATGACGTAGTATAGGTCAAGGTTGTGTGACGGTATGTAATTGTAGTGGAAAGGGCGATGAACAAATGTGACGTAGGATGAGCTAGTCAGAACCGGTTTAAATAGTAAATAAACACAACTCAATGCTGTAACTGGCAACTTTCGAATTGTCAATGGGGCTGCAATTATCTTGAACACCCTGTATTTACCTATGCCTTATTTGTTGGTGAACTTAAATATGTGTAGGTCAAAGACTGTCTATATTCGAGGTGTGTTCATCTTATCTTTTAAGTCTGCTTCAATATTACTAAAGACAAAAATCAGCCGAAGACTACTATATTTTATTTGATTCTGTGTACACTTTTAGCTATCAGAATGGACATTCGCCCGTATTGTGCCGGGACCCGCAAGGGAAGCAAAGAACAGTACCATTGCAACCTACAATGCATGTCGTAAGAGGCGACTGATGTAAGTCCTAGGGATGCTACCCTAGTAAAATAGTAAAAGAGAACAGCGTAGAAATCGGATGTGCTGGCCTACTTGTGATCGCATAACTGGCACAATCGCTCTTAGGCTCAGATCACATACAAATCGCACAGAGTGATTGACAATTGGTCGATGTGGAGCGTTGGAAGAAGAAGAAAGAATGGACATTAGTAATGGAAAGAGTTCTTTCAGCCCAAAGCTATCAATATTCTTCTACTTTATGTAGACACATTTATTGAACATTTTAAAATAGTCATCCTAACATTACTGATAACCTCTGTATACTACTTTTGTGGGGAGTGGGGGTGTTCCCTTAAAAAAGTCAGCCTATGATTATCCACAGCCATCTCTTGATAACTAAGCTAGACAACTGACCGGAGATTCCCTGACGTAGATCAGAAAAGGGGGCTGGAAATTACAGATGTTTGATAGCACACTGTATGCTTTATTTGCAATTTTACTCAATTCTGTGAGTCTATAGTTATTTATTAGGGAAAAATATTCATAATATTCATATTCCTTATTGTTGCATAATATAACTTCGATTTAGTATTTTGTTTTGATTTTAAAAGGAATTCGTCTATATACACAAATACTGGAATGCGAGGTCACGTGGTGTAGTTGTGGTCTGATTTCCCATAATTTTACCTGAGTCCCAAAGGGCCCCTTAGTTTATAGTTGGCTCTGGATTATCAGTGTTTTCTGTACACTTTTAAAATTGTATTTCAGATTGAATATTGCTAAACAGAGTTGTAAGATTTTTTTAAACCTCTGTACACTTTTCCTTCATCATCTTGTCTTTTGTTAGCAGTGAACCGAAGTACTCAAAACCACTCACATTCTGTATTTTCTCTCCTTTAATAGAAAAAAATATAATTTGTCATGCTTGTTTTATCAGTTGACATTATTTTTGTTTTTGCCACATTGAAATATAAAATATTGTATTTCACCTTTCTCTTGCGCTGCCATTATTAATGTCTCAATTATATGTTTTCGATGTTGATAGTAACACTGTGTTGTACGCATATCTTTATCATCAAATAGTTTGTCCTGGGCAGAACTTTGTCACCTCAACATTATTATTGTTGAGGTTTTCTAGGCATTGTCTTGGAAGGTAGTCTGCCATTGCTTTCCTTCCTGGCAGTGACCATACTGGTCCATGATCGTAGCCATTGTCTCTATTACAGAGATTCTCTGCCTACCGTCGTGAGTTTTGAGACCATAAGCATTGACGCTCTGCCGGCTGCTCCCTCACTCATCCGCCAACTGCTCCCATACCCTGCCAGGGATGGGGTGTAATCGGTACTTCACCTTGCCCAAGGGTGTCCCGTAGACTAGCGGAGGGAAGGAGGCGTCTTACATCTCCTTTGATAGAGGTTTACCTCTACCCTACTAGTTCAGGTATTTCTTTTCCACCAATTATAAAAGTTTCATATTGTTCTTTACTGCTATCTCCTGTAACATTCCTCATGCTGTTGTCAGCATATGTGTTAAACAGACCAGATGATGATCCCCTATCAATGTTGAATAATAATAGAGAAAATGTATAATTATGTATGCTTATTAAATAAGAGTACTTGGAGCAGTTGAATTATTATTGGTGTTGAATAATGTTCAGAGATGTTGTATCAATGTTTGAGTCTGTCTCGCCTGATGGTCAGTCCCTTACACTTTCCCTTGCATCGTATGCTCTTTCTTCTTCCCTCTTTCCTCGAATCATGTTTGCCTCATAGCATCAGGTCAAGAAGTGATTTCTAAAACGGGCCCTTGTGTGCGCTTCGTAGATAGTGTCTTTCGTCGCCTCTGAGGTCCATCTTTTGTGTGGTTACCTTGCATCGTGTGTTCAACACTCTTTACCGATCACTTTCACGCATTATATTTGGGTTTATGTGTGATCTGCTACACAGAGCATGTCTTCACTTTATGAGACATTGTATACACTTTCACGCAGTATATTTGGGTTTATGTGTGATCTACTACACAGAGCATGTCTTCACTTTATGAGACATTGTATACACTTTCACGCATTATATTTGGGTTTATGTGTGATCTGCTACAAAGAGAATGTCTTCACTTTATGAGAAATTGTATAGAAACAGACACTATAATTTATCATTTATTGGTGGGTTATGAAACCAGCCAATGGATAGATCTGACATTTTGAACGTCCTCATAGTCTGGCCGCAAAGAAGATTTTCAGAAACAAATCTAAGTCATCTACTAGATTGCAGGAGCTGGGATTGAAGATTGGAGTAGCAAGAAAAGAACAGCACAACAGATATGAGTAGGCTCATCAATAAATTATCGAACTGGTATGGTCAGTCGCTGTTGGAGATATTGCGAAGGAGGTCAGAGCACCTATGGACATGTCCGGAGTGCAATGAAGATATTCCAAACTGAAACTGGTGTGCAAGCAAATCTCATACTGCACACACACTACTACGTTAATGGTTGTCAGAATCAATGTCCCTGAACTCCAAGTCAACCCATAGGCGCACAGTCTCTTTCAGCTGATGGCAAAGTGTGTGTATGCTGATGTTTCCTATATGTAGTATGTTCAACATACTTTTTATTCAGCCTTTCAGACTCTAAACCTGCTTCCACTACTTTTGATTCATAATTACTCAGGGCATTTAAGGAGATAGCCCAAAGCCAGGGTCTGTGAGCTGGCATTGACCACAACCCTACTCCATCTCCCTGTGATGGCACTTGAACAGGTTGCAGCCCTGCAGTCTTGGAAAGTAGATAGGAATCGACATGAAGCTACACACTAGTGTATGTGTAGTTGCACATGCTATGAGACTGGTGTGCAAGATTCCTGAAACAGTCCAGAAAAACAAACGGTGGATACAACTCAGAACATGACAACATGAATAAGAAAAAAAATAGTCATCAGACTTATAAAGTGACACTATGGTCTCAGAGCACACTTCCATAGAATGGGTCTCAGGGACTTGGTAGCCTGCACCTGTGGAGCACCAAAAGCACATCTTGGAAGACTGCTCCAGCCTGAACAGCATGATAATGGAGCTCTGGCCAACAGAAACAACCCATCAGAACATACTATGGGGAAACCGGTGAAGACCTCACCGCCCTGTTTATGACACACACTGGAGTAGTCGCATAGCAGAAGTTGATCGCAGAAGAAGATGCTCAAGATTAGCCAGCATAATAGGAATGCAATCAGGCTCTATGATAGACCTTAATCAGATAAAACACCGCCTGCGTGGTACAGGAACCCACAAAGGAGTAAAAATAGTAACACTACGACCTACAAGGCATGTTGTAAGAGACAACTCAGGTAGGGGCCTAGTGAAGCTACCATAGTAAATAAACAGCGTCGCAGAAATCGGATGTGCTGGCCTACTTGTAGGCGCATAGCTGGCACAACGTACAATCGCTCATAGACTCATATCACATACAAATCACGCAGAGTGATTTAACAAGTGGTCGATGTAGAGCGTTCGAAGAAGAAGATAAAACACTGAATGACACACTAAGCAGATAAAACACTGAATGACACACTAAACAGATAAAACACTGAATGACACACTAAGCAGATAAAACACTGAATGACACACTAAGCAGATAAAACACTGAATGACACACTAAACAGATAAAACACTGAATGACACACTAAACAAATCAACATAAATATCTGAAATCCACATTTCTGAAAAAATCAGATGACAAAAATTGTGTGTGTTAGAATAATTAATAATAATAATAGATCAAATTCTTCATTAATGAACACTAAACAAATAAAACAGCACATCAATTGAACAGTTGAGGTTCAAGAAAAATATTTCAAGTGAGAATTCTGTCTAAAAATAACTTATTATGTTCAGTATTTTATGTGCGACGAGTACCAGTCGCTGGTGACAGTCCATCGTGGCTAATACCCGTCATGTGTGGCTAGCACCCATCATGCGCCGCTGGCACCCGTCGCGCACAGCTGGTACCAATCATACCTTTTCTAGTAGCAGTCACTCGTAGCTAGTACCAATCATACGCTGCTAATACCAGTCACATGCTGCTAGTACCAGTCACCTGGCTAGTATCAGTCATACACGGCTAGTAGCAGTCACTCGTAGCTAGTACCAATCATACGCCGCTAATATCAGTCACACGCTGCTAGTACCAGTCACACGCGGCTAGTACCAATCATACGCTGTTAATACCAGTCACATGTGGCTAGTACCAGTCACACGCTGCTAGTATCAATCATCACACTAGCAACAATCACACACGGCTAGTGTCAATCATACATTGATGAAATTAAGCGTAGTAAACAACAAGATCTTAAACATCATTATTATATTATTTCTGAGAAAAATCGAGAGACAGGTATGCACACAAAATGGTAAAGTTTCATTTAATACTACGCCTTCCCCAGGCAACATAACATCCTTATATTGTCTGGCTGAGTTCTAGAAATCAAGATCTCTACGTTCTGATCCCATGTACAACCTTCCAAACAAATTTATGTCCTACTGAGCAATACTGTCCCAGATTATAGGAGACTGGGTTAGGTCTAACAACCTAAATCTATCAAAATGAGAGTCCCAGATTTTAGAAGACTGGGTTAGGTCTAAGAACATAAATCTATCACAATGAGAGTCCCAGATTTTAGAAGACTGGGTTGCCCGAGTCGTTACCGGGCCCAAATTTGGGGTGTAAAGAATAGAACCACTGTTACCTGCCACGCATGTCGTAAGAGGCGACTAAGGAGTTTTGGCTGAAATCGGATGCACATGTCCTAAAGGTGTAGAAGTCTATGCGCTTAGGGGCCTACCAAACCAATGTGCAACGTATACACGTTCTTGATCAAACAAAGATCAAACATATCACAAAGAGTGATTAAAATTGGTCGTAAAGACGCAGAAAGAAGAGAAGGAGAAGACTGGGTTAGGTCTAACAATGAGAGTCCCAGATTTTAGAAGACTGGGTTAGGTCTAACAATGAGAGTCCCAGATTATAGGAGACTGGGTTAGGTCTAACAATGAGAGTCCCAGATTTTAGGAGACTGGGTTAGGTCTAACAAACTAAATCTATCAAAATAAGACTATGTTACAGAAAGAACAATGACAAAAAACTAACATAACATACGCATAGTGCTAGCACCAAATGTCAGTGCTAGGTTCTATTAAAACTGAATTGAAAAACAAAAAGAGAACTTGCTCAGTTTTCAGAAAAGGCAGATATTCACATGCAGTGGATTCCATCTCACTGTGGTATTGCAGACAATGTGAGTGCTGATGTCTTGGCTAAGGAGGGTCGTGCAGAAGAGCAAATTTATCCACCCTGTCTTTTCAAGAGGTCAAAACCCTCATATAGATAAAATCAACAGTAGACTGGGTGGGGAACTGCCTAGAGTAGTTGATAGTAGCTCGGCCTGCTATCGAGACGCCTCATAGCTCGAGTTCGAACCTACTGTCCGGCATTTTTGAGTCCCTGGTCTTACTCAGGGCGATAACGTGAGTACCTCTGAAGTCGGAGAAAATCTGCCTGTATGGCGAGGAATACTAATTACGAGTACATTGAGCACACGGCTGCCAGTGTAAAGTAATTTACAATGTGCACGCTACTGCCATTGTAAGAAATTGGAAAACGGATTTTCACGCAAAAATCAGTTTCAGAGATGAAACTTTGAGTTGAAAGCGGACGAAAGGAGAAAAAAAGCAAGAAAAAAAAGCAGTAGACTGGAAGACAAACACTGGATATGATTATGGAAAAGACTTCTTCAAAGACCTAAACAGAACAGACCAGGTCATTATATTTCACCTATGTACCGGACACTGCAGACTCGACAATCACTTACATAGACTAGGAATAAGTCAAACAGCTCTCTGCCAGTGTTATCAGGCGAAACAGACACTGGAGCATATACTGCAAGACTGTCTTCTCCTGTGTGAGCAGAGAAGCAGCATGTGGCCACACCCAGTTGACCTAAAACTAAGCTTTGAGGAAACCTAACAGACCTGAAGCTGAATGCCCAGTTTGTGGTTCACAGTAAACGTAGCGCATGACCAGACATTGCTGAAGAAGAAACCTGACAGACCTGAAGTTGACTGCCCAGTTAGTGGTCCACAGTAAACGTAGCGCATGACCAGACATTGCTGAAGAAGAAACCTGACAGACCTGAAGCTGACTACCCAGTTAGTGGTCCACAATAAGCGAGCGCATGACCAGAGATCGCTGAAGAAGAATTGCAAAACTAAGATAAACGTTAGTGATAAGTTGTAGTTTTATGTTTCCTTAAGACACTGAATTGAAAAACCTATATAAATGATGGTTTAAGACGCAGTTAATTCACTGCACGGGTTTTACCCATATGTCTCAGTCACTCTCGCAGACGCATGAACCTGCCAAGAGTATTGTCACAGCACAAACCGTAGCTTCAGCAACAACTAGGGTCTTTGGAAAAATGTCTCCATGAACAGAATAGTCTGAATCGACATCACACGACCTTTGGATTGCATGACAAGGACTTACAGAGAACCCCAGATGATGTTAGTGATAAGTTACAGTGCAATAGTTTCATTGAGAACACAAGGAATCTTCTTCTTCTTAGCGTAGTTCTTCGACCAATTGTAATCACTCTTTGTGATATGTTTGATCTTTGCCAAGACGTGTATACATTGCACATTGGTTTGGTAGGCCCTAAACGCATAGACTTCTACACGTTTAGGACACATGCATCCGATTTCAGCCAAACTCCTGAGTCGCCCTACGACATGCGTGGCAGGTAACAGTGGTTCTATCTTTACACCCCAAATTTGGGCCCGTAACCATTGGCACACAAAGGAATAAGTGAGAAGAGGAAAGATAGCTCAGTGACAACCATCTGGAATCTAGAAATATGGAACAGTCAGTAGGTTCCAGAACGTTGAACTCTCCAGTCTTTACTGCCGGTGTAATATCACTTATACGGGCAGTGTAGAACAGGAAGGACATGTCTGAAGAATTTAATGCCTGCATGGCTAGTACATTTTGAAGTCCAAAGAAATCAAATCTAGAACAAAGATTCGGATATTTAACTCTAATGTTAAAGCAGTTCTACTGTATGGGTCAGAAACATGGAGAACAACTAAAACAATAACGCATAAATTGCAAACATTCATCAACTGGTGTCTGCGCAGAATAGAGGGAATAAGATGGTATGATAGGGTCACAAATGAGGAACTTATGGAGAGAACAAGACAGATTCCAGTGAGCGAACAGGTTAAAAAAGATGGTGGCGCTGGATAGGACACACTTTGGAAAACCGGAGGAATTTAACAAGAAAGGTCCTTGCCTGGAACCCGCAGGGACAGCGAAAGAAGGGAGGCAGAGAAATACATGGAGACGAGATTTGGAGGCGGGATCAACAATATAAAGAAGAGCTGGAGGGAGCTGCAGGAGATAGCTAGAGATAGGAAGACTTGGCATGAGTTGGTTGAGGGCCTATGCCCCAACCCGGGTAAAAGGCAAAAGAGAGAGAGAGATGGCTAGTACAGTCACCGCAAAACTGCTCACGTTTTTTTTTTTCTTTATGACCTCAATATAAAAAAACACCTTGGCCTGTCGGGGATCAAACCGGGCCTCCCAAATGGGAATCCCTTTCTCTAATTCATTCGGCTAGATACTCTTCAGACGCACCCCACATATAAATAATTTAAATTATTTTGTAAAATATACAGTACTTTGTTTTTACGTGTTTCGCTAAAATTACATGATAAAATAAAATTTGGTAGTGAAACACATAAATGTGGACAGTTAATTTAGAGGATTTACATAAATCCATCCATCATACATACACCAACGAAACGAAACATGGTCTCATGAACAAAGCTTACAGAGCAAGCTATGGGAACTCTTGAGGAACTCTAACTGACATGCAGCTTCATAGTGGCAACCCATCTCATGGTTTAGGCAGGCATATGAAACCGAACGCAAAGAAGAAGACATAAATCCAGATATCATTTCTTCTGCGTTCTCACTAGATTGGGATTTCGGATTCTCTAATAAAGGCAGCCGTCTGCCTCAGATTATCAGCCACGCCATACAGTTTGTCTTCGTTCTCACTAGATTGGGATTTGTTCTCAATAAAGGCAGCCGTCTGCCTCAGATTATCACCGCTACAGTTTGTCTTCAGTCTCACTAGATTGGGATTTCGATTCTCTAATAAGGCACCTGCCTCAGATTATCACCCGCCACAGTTTGTCTTGGAGCGGTGAAGTGAGCCACCTCTTTATTCTCAAGTCTGCATACTGGGCAGTTCTGTAGGATATAATTCCTATGATTTCTGCTTCCCCATTTTGGCCACCCTCATGATGGTAGGCCTGACATTTTTACTGCATGGCTACATCTCCGAGGCAGATTGGTGACCGTAGAATCTGTTATCCCATTCCTCATTGTGAGAAGTCGTTGGACCATGTTATGCGCCTTACGGCCTGGTGCATCCGTTTTCTGCAAGCATTTGTTTCGGTATAGCATTCCTAGCGGAAAGCGTGCCCAGGTTTCAGCCAAACCTCCTTAGTCGCCTCTTAAGACATGCGCAGCAGGTAACAGTGGTTCTATTCTTTACACCCCAAATGTGGGCCCGGTAACCACTCGGGCGGATATCATTTCAGAAACTGATTCATTCTCTGAACTAATAAGACAAAATTTACAATAGAATAAATGTAACAACATTTGCAGATTTCAATACGATAAGATTTATCTTAAAACAATCAACAAATTGTATTCGTAAATAGATTTTAAAATTCACCCAAAAATTACATTACACCCGCTAACATCAAGATTTGTGCATTATCAATTTAAAAAAATATCTGTATATACATCATAGAGAGCTGCAGTAGCGTAGTTGTTAGAGAATTCACTTCTTAGGTGTATGGTCCAGGTTCAATTCCACTATGGGATGGAATATTTTTGGGCTCTCAGGTTTACCCAGCCTTAATTGGGTACCAGGAAAAGTACTGGGAAGTAAAGGCGGCCGGCGTGATGTTGACCGCATCACGTGATGTGCCGACGGTCATGAACAAATGTGTGCCTAACACCATATTACCCAATAAACCTTGAGGTATGAAAAATGGTTCCTTTACTTTTTACTAACATACATCATATGTGGCAAATAGTACAGGCTGTCTATAATCTGTGCACATTTTTCTTCTCATATTGATAGGTTATAGCGTACATGTTTTTTAAAAATATAATTTATTAAACAAATGTTACAAGTTGATACAAGCAGGACTAGACTTAATGCTGACAGTTTGAAATTAATGACCTAGTTTTAAGTTAAACACAAGTGAAGACTTAATTACAAGTTGATACAAGCAGGACTAGACTCAATGTTGACATGCTGACAGTTTGAAATCAATGACTTAGTTTTAAGTTAAACACAAGTGAAGCTCCTATGTCCTGTGAAATGACTCTTAGATCCAGGGATGACGCATAGTGTACTATAAAATCAAAATAGTAGCCATGTTGATAGTTGACTGCAGTCTCAGAGTACACCTTCACAGAATGGGTCTCAGGGACTCGGCAGCCTGCACCTGTGGAGCACCAAAGCAGTCCCCAGAGCACATCCTGCCCTAGTCTGAGTAGCGAGAGATTGGAGATCTGGCCAACAGAAACAACACTACAAGACAAACTATGGGGAACCGGTGAAGACCTCAAGCGCACCGCCCTGTTTATGACACATACCGGAGTAGTCTCATAGCAAAAGTTGATCGCAGAAGAAGAAGATAGTTATATAATATATATATATTTTACTATAACACCAACATGGCAGCCATGTTAATAGTTATACCCACTAATCCTCATAGTTATTTAAAGTATTATAAAATGGTTGTCAGGATGAATAAATTGTGTAGCATTGTTAGAAGAAAAAAAGTGTGTGAATTTTCTTTGTTTTACAAGAACAAAGATTGATCATAATCGTGATTCCAACACAGGTTTCTGTGTGTGAATCTATGGGTTCTTGTACCAATTATAAAACAGCATACTCTGTCCAACGTGTGTTACATATTTGGGCATATCTGACTCGCCAGAGTGATTACTGAACCCTAATCAGGGGTGTAAAAAATATAACCACTATTACCTGCCACGCATGTCATAAGAGGCGGCTAAGGAGGTTGAGTGTGTGGCTAGCTACCCAATCCCATTAAAAAAACACTAGATAGCTACAGAAACCACAAACAATGAAATTCAGAGCTTGCCACCCAAGGAAGAAGAGGGACACCACAAGAAAGGACTTATGAAGCGACCTGATGAGGCGTGAGTTGGAAATGGAATGCAAGAAAATGGATGGAGGGAGAGAGAGAGAAATCTAAAAGATGGTCTTGGATAGGAGGCTTGAAAAGCCTCAGTTGTGAACTTATGCCTCTCTAGTGATGAAGAAGAAGCATATCTGATGGATGTTTATTGAGGCTAGGGCACCATATGGCTATTGAAATATTAACAACAATAGTAATATTAATATAGCTGAAAAACGACTGATTCTCCAGTGAAAAATAAAAGATCTGGATTAAGTGGCAGTAGAATAGTTACAAAATAAAGATTGCAAAAGTAGTAAAATCGTATTGATTAGAGTGCTATGAAAAAACTGAATAATAGTTTGTATTATTGAAATCTGATTAATGCTAAAGTCGGTAGAGAAAAAAAGAATGCCATGAATGTATGACCGGAGTGGAATGTAGCTAGCAAGCACCGCGATAGACTGCGCTGCTCTAAACATTTTCATATAAATTAAACTAAAGTCTTACTATATTTTTTTTATCCTAATACACATATTTTAACTCTTTCCACGCCCATTTATTTCCTCAATTTTTAAGCAGTTAATTCAAGGAAGTAAAAAAAAAATTTTTAAATTATGATCCCAACTACTCGTCAATAAATAAACATATATATATTATTATATACTAAATTGAAGAAAACTGGACAACCCAATAGAATAACAAGGTTAAAAATACTATAAGTAAAATAGTAGAAGTAAAACTAGAAAGACTTCTTATAAGGGAAGCAACTCTATGGCGCAGTGTGCGCTAAAGCGTGGAAAGAGTTAATTTGTTACTACTGTTTTTGTTTAATCTCCGGAGATTGGTATGTATACCAGAAAGTGGAAGGGAAGCTGATATCAAAGTAGTATTTTCACTAGTTATCACTTGTCGTAGAAATTCCAGGGGTCGAAGGCTTTGACCAAAAATCCTCAGTAAGCTAACAGCAAGTGGTTTGGACTATGGGTTCCCAGAACCCAGACCATTATTTGAGTAGCTAAACTACAAGTACCTCTGAAATTGGAGAAGGCACATGCCTATATAGTAAGGGACACTGATAATAAGGAAATCAGGCCTTCATGCAAAAATCAGTCAGAAGCGCCATACTAGGCATCCTGACTATGTTTGAATTCCTAGCAAGAAAACCCAGCAGAGAAGAAAGATGTATAATATTAATAATAAAATAGTTGCAACGACTTGACTTTGAGACACTTGTCAAGATAATAACAAAACATAAAATTTGGTCAAACAAAAGACTAAATTCATACACAAATTTCATAATAACATTAACTCTTAGTGGACCAGGGCAAAAGTCATGTTTTTACAATCCATTTATTTTTAGAATAAAAAATTAACCTTTAATGTGGCTCCTGGTAAAAAGGTGCCCAACCCAAAGCCATGTAGTGTGGTGTATGGTCCACAAGGAGTTATGATGATAAAATAATCATATGTTTTCAGAACACATATAAATGTATAATCAGAAAATATAAGTAACAAATAAAAGAACTTTATTGCAAGATAAATATGGTAAACAATGACACAGAGAGAAAAACAACACTTAACTATAACACACAATGGTATGACAGACAAGACTGCCCCAGTCTGAGTAGCGTGAGAATGGAGATCTAGCCAACAGAAACAACCCTACAAGACAAACTATGGGGAACCGGTGAAGACCTCAAGCGCACTGCCCTGTTTATGACACATACAGGAGTAGTCGCATAGTAGAAGTTGATCGCAGAAGAAGAAGGTATGACAGACTCTAATAACGCAACTTCCCTTAAAATGGGTCTAAAAATGAGGATTCCAATAGAGATCGTGTCGGAGACAGATTCATATCAAAATCTAATAAATCAAATACTAAGCCGACAATCAAGATTTTTCTGACATATAATTAGAAGGGGCAGTTTAGAACATTTGATTACAACAGACAAAAATACAGGGAAAGAGAGATAGAGGGAGACAAAGGGACAGAATTCCGGACGGCTTGAAATCTTGGTTCGGTTACAGAGTTGATGGATTGTACCAAAGACAGATAGATGTGGAGAGACATGATCGCCTAAGCCTACCGGCACTTGATGGATTGAAAGATGAAGGTTGATTTCACTGCACTGGGTTTCCCATAGTACTCAATCATTTCCTACAGAAATGGCATGCTACCTGCCAAGGGTATCGCACAAAGCCCAAGCTCCTAACAGATCTTCGGGAGGGGGGGAATTCACTAGTGGACTTCTTCTTTGCGTTCATTCTTTACGACCAATTTTAATCACTCTTTGTGATATGTCTGATCTTTGCCAAAAACGTGTATATGTTGCACATTGGTTTGGTAGGCCCCTAAAGGCACAGACTTCTACACATTTAGGATCCATGCATCCGATTTCAGCCAAAGAACTAGTGGACTGAAGGACAGGGTCCAGATTCGAACCCAGGACCTACAACGGCTGGTCCATTTTACCACAGAGACTTCGCTACAACCAAACATTACTTCATACAAACACATTTATTCCATCATTTGTTAGGAAAAAAACTCGAGAGTTGCTACAATAGTAAATCCAATGCTGGCACTTCCAAAAAACTAATCACAATATATATGAGACTGCAGTAAAACTATTTGATTGGTGAAACACATAATCACAAAGTACTGTAGTTTTACAAATTACAAAAACAATATACAACAACGTTTCGACCAACCAATGCCTTTATCAAGCAAACGAACAACAGGAGTGACGAATTTAAAAAACAATTACATATGGACGACTAGATATGGAGATATAAAACATTTGAATGTCTCCATATTTAGTGAAACAAGGCTGCGTC
Organism: Arion vulgaris; assembly: GCA_020796225.1. Lineage (NCBI taxonomy): Eukaryota > Metazoa > Mollusca > Gastropoda > Stylommatophora > Arionidae > Arion > Arion vulgaris. The sequence goes on from CM036770.1 coordinate 29,499,752, forward strand.
TTATCGCCAATGCTCTTTGGAATAGCAATTGACTGGGTCATGCGAAAATGCACCAATAACGCAAATATGGGCATCAAGTGGGTTGATAAAATTTTAGAAGACCTTGATTTTGCCGACGATATAGCCCTTTTGAGTTCATCACATCAAGATATTCAAATGAAAACAAACCTTCTCCAAAATATCTCAGGACAAATTGGTCTCCAAATAAACACCACAAAAACAAAATTGTTGACCTTACCAGCAGGCCAGAAAATATTCAACTAGAAAACTACACTCTTGAAAAAAGTCAAAAGTTTTACATACCTAGGGAGTATGATGACATCTACGGGGATACAGAGCCAGAAATTCCACACAGAATCGCATTGGCATCAAGTGCTTTTAACAAATTGTCAAATATATGGAAGTCCAATTCACTCAGCAAGCACTTAAAATTAAAGATCTTTAACTCTTGTGTGATTCCAGTATTAACTTATGGATGCGAGAGTTGGAAAGCAACAAAAGCTCTAGAAAGAAAATTAGATAACTTTGAGAATAAATGTCTTAGAAGAATATTGAACCCTCAAATGGTCAGATTTCAGACCCAATACACAAATAAGACAAGAGACCAAGCAAGAAAATGTATCCAATTTTATAAGAAAGCACCGCTGGAACTACATCGGCCACACACTTAGAATGGATGAGAGAAGACCCCTTACCAATCCCTCATATGGACACCAGAGGGAAAAAGAAAACGAGAAGACCAAGAGAGACTCTGCGTAGAACCATCACAGAGAAGGCTCAACGATGGGCCTAGTAAACATTAAAGACCTAAAACAGATAGCACGAACCGCGAGACATGGAGAGCTATGACCTCTGCCCTATAGGCCGCCCACAGGCCCAAGAGGAAAGACTAACTAACTAATCCCTAGGGCCTACATCAGTCGCCTCTACGACATGCATTGTAGGTTGCAGTGGTACTATTCTTTGCTTCCCTTGTAGGCCCCAGCACCACACGGGAACATTCTCTACAACCAATTTGATCATTCTTATTGAGAAATATAAATGATCTTTGCCAAGAACGCCTATAAAATAGCACCCCCGTTAGGCCTCTACTAGTGTAGGACATGTGCATCTAAAAAAAACATTTTTCGGCCTAAAGTAATGTTTGAGTCTGACTTACTGACAGTCAAACACTTTCCTTTGTGTGTACATTACTCTTTAATGATCAGTTTAACGCTGTATATTTGGGCTTGGATCAACGTAGTATATTTGGGCTTGGATCAACGTAGTATATTTGGGCTTGGATCAACGCCGTATATTTGGGCTTGGATCAACGCAGTATATTTGGGCTTGGATCAACGCAGTATATTTGGACTTGGATCAACGCAGTATATTTGGGCTTGGATCAACGCAGTATATTTGGGCTTGGATCAACGCAGTATATTTGGGCTTGGATCAACGCAGTATATTTGGGTTTGGATCAACGTAGTATATTTGGGCTTGGATCAACGCAGTATATTTGGGCTTGGATCAACGCTGTATATTTGGGCTTGGATCAATGCGTTATTTGGGCTTGGATCTCGCCAAAGAAAACAGAGTTAATTGTTATTGAAGTGAACACATGTAACAACATAAAACAACATATTCTAAGATACAGTGAGTTATAGCTGACCAAAACCCTACTTCACCTTCAAGTGGTGATCCAGCTAACAGACTGCATTCCTGAACCCTGACAAGTTGAGGAGATAAAGTATTAAAAACAAGGTCTTACGCCAACGGATTAACTTTATTACGCCAGGATTTACCCCAATGGCTCGGCCCCTCTCCGGAGAAACGGCACTCCATCTGCTTAGGGTATTGCACAAAACTTGAACTCTGTAGTTCCGACAACAATCCTAGGGGTCTCTGGAAAAAAATGCTCTTGTGAAAAGAATGACATGGCCTGGATTCAAACCCACAACCTTAAGAATGCAAGGCAAAGGCTTAACCACTTTGCCCTCCTGAGGAGATCAAGTAAAGGAACCCATTTTCATACCACAAGGTATATTGGGAAATACAATGTTGTATTTTTCTCTAATGGTACAGATAAGCAATGTGGTCAACCTGAAGCTAGCATTCTTTATTTCAAATTGCACCTATGAAGTCGGAGTAAGACTTGCCTGAATGGCAAGGACACTGGTGATACAGAAAGCAAGCCTTCATGCAAAAATCATTAGAGGAGCCATATTAGGCGCCATGACTACACCTAAATTCATAGCGAGCGAACAGGAAAAAATAAACTTCTCTGGTAGCCAAATGAGGCTGGGCCGGAAACAAATTCTGCTCCCAGTGTGGACTTTATCACAGATACATGTACATACAATGAAAGTTCATTAACTGCTACGATATGGCCACTCTTAACGTGAGCAAGGATTGAAGACAAATGGCAAACCCTGCCTTGATAATGTCAGAATCTTCAAACAGAATGACCGGGTCTAAGATATTGATTGATATTGCTGTCCTCTATGTAATTATCAGGACAAACAAAGAAAAGAAACACAAGTACACAGTTACAAATTTCAAACAATTTGTGGTTAAGTTGGAACTATATTTAATCTTCACATTTGGCAAAAACCTGTCAATGTCATATTTTACCTGAGAGAAATATGCCAGATTGTAACTGATTTTATAACTGCTACAACTGTACATTTTATATTCACTATTAAATAGCTCAAACATTACTAGACCTAACCAAACAAAAAAGTGAATTATGTTGCTACATAGACATGTATCATGGGATTTGTTAACGGTTATTAATAAGCTGGAGATTATTACCCTTTGAAATGAAAATATCAAGAGTTACAAGATGGATATGTAGAAGGGATTGACAAAGTGACGAGATAAATGAAAAAGAGATTATTGACATTTTGACCACCAGTATGTTGTCGGGGCCTGTAGGGGAAGCAAAGAATAGTACCCCTACAACCTACAAGACATATCATAATGTAGGACAATGCAAGACTAATGTAGGACCTAGGGAGCTACCCTAGTAAATAAAAAGCATCACAGAAATCAGATGTGCTGGCCTACTTGTAGGCGCATAACTGGCACAACGTATAACTGTTTTTGGGCTCAGATCACATACAAATCACAGAATGGTTAACAAGTGGTCGATGTGGAGCGTTCGAAGAAGAAGACTGTGATGAGACAAATGAAAAAAAAGATTGACATCAATTCCCAACAATTGTAAATGAGACTTGCATGTATCCTAGAGTCAATGATTATGCTCAAGATATTATTGTGCACAGACAACAACAAGAAATACCAAATGACTATCACACTGTCTAAATCATCTCCCTCACACCTACGACAGAAATACCAAATGACTATCACACTGCTTACATCATCTCCCTCACACCTACGACAGAAATACCAAATGACTATCACTCTGCTTATATCATCTCCCTCACACCTACACATGAAATACCAAATGACCATCACTTTGCTTACATCATCTCCCTCACACCTACACATGAAATACCAAATGACCATCACTTTGCTTACATCATCTTCCTCACACCTACACATGAAATACCAAATGACCATCACTCTGCTTACATCATCTCCCTCACACCTACACATGAAATACCAAATGACCATCACTTTGCTTACATCATCTCCCTCACACCTACACATGAAATACCAAATGACCATCACACTGCCTACATCATTTCCCTCAAAATTATGCACACAATCCACTTACAATAAATTCCAACCGCAAAATTAGTTGACAACTGAAAAAAAAAAACCGAAACCATTACCACTCTTATCCTCCCTCCCCCAATTCAAACAACAACATATCACCAACTCATTGTACCCCTGTTGCTGGGGCCCACAAGGCGAGCAAAGAATAGTAACACTGCAATCTACAAGGCATGTCTAAGAGGCGACTGAGGTAGGGGCCTAGGAAGCTACCCTAGTAAATAAAAAGTGTCGCAGAAATCAGATGTGCTGACCTACTTGCAGGCGCATAACTGCTCTTAGGCTCAGATCATATACAAATCACAAAGAGGGGTTAACAAGTGGTCAATATGGAGCGTTCAAAGAAGAAACTCATTATTCCTGGACACATTGCAACTTATGCACGATATCTAAAGGGTTCTAAACAATTGAAGGATTTACTTCATATCATGTGGGTCCCCATATTTGACTCCGTCCCTCTTTGCAGAAATGGCAAAACCATCTTCCAAGAGTGTTGCAAAAAGCATGAACTCCGTAGCTCCAACAACAATTCTAGAGATATCATACAAATAATTGCACATGTGACCCGATTCGAACCTACAACCTTCAGACAAGCATCTTAACCACTTCATTCACTATTAACAAGATTTTTGTTGAACTGTCACTTCTTCTTTTGTCGTCACACTGCTACCGGGTTGTTGCCCAGTGTCGTGGTTTTCCGTTTTTGTCTTGCGCTATTCTGGTGGCTTGGGTGATTGTTCTTTTTGCTCTTTCACAGGATTCTCCTATGCCATCTAACCATTTTTTCGTGGTCTTCCTCTTGCCTTCTTTCGTTGTAGAAGACACTGTATACTGTGGAGTTTGGATGCATTCTTATTAAGTGGCCATACCACTTCATTCTTTACAACTACCTATAATACCACTTTTCAGGTTGGTGTATAGATTGGGGTGGGGTGGAGGAGAAGGAGACTACATGTGCAATTTAATGACCGCAAGGTTAGTGCAGTTGCTGTGAAACTGCTCAGGTCATAATTTTTCTTTATGCAGACAAAAAATCCTTGGCCTTACTGCGATTTAAACGAGTCTCTGATATGGGAGCCCACGCTCTAATCGAGTCACTCCACCACTTCGCCATAGATACTCCCCGCTGGACAGATGATGTTCATCAGCCCGGGAGGGCAGGTCGTCTACGGGTTGCTGTCCGGAAAGAAAATAGCAACCTGCTGCTTTGTGGGTTTGGGCTGGGGACAGCAAAAGGCTAACGGAGAGCAAACCCAGTAAACGTTGGTTGAAATTGAACACGCCACCGAAGGATAAGCACCTAAGTTTCAATAGGTACTGAAGGCTGTGCATGTGCATCCGTTCTTGATGTTTGGCTGCTTATATATCACAATCGAATGATAAAATCGGCCTAAGAACGATCGCGTGCGAGAGATACTCCTCTAATTCTATGCATGATGATATAACACAGACAACTCAAAAGTCTGGACAAATCATCAACAACAACAAACAGAATACAGATAAACAGACCAGTTAGCAAGAGTAAACATCCAACAACAACAACAATATCATAGATACAACAATCTCAAGACATGGGTAACTTGTATGTATGATGACGAATGAAGATGGAGATGGATTGGGAAAATACAACTTCTCAGATCACACAATGTAGAAATAGAGATTTGATTAGAAATAATATAACTGGAAAAATATGTCAACATTACAAGTAATTCATCTCAATATGACAATAATGGACAACACCATAATCATGTTGACAATTATAGACTGCATCAAAATCATGGACAGCACTACAATTATGCTGACAATCTTTGACATCTTCATAATCAAGTTGACAATCATAGACATCAATACAATCATGTTGACAATCACTGGCATCATCACAATTATTTTGACTTTCATGGACATCACAATCATGTTGAGAATCATGAACAATATTCACTACAATCATGTTGACATCCATGGACAACATCACCACAATCATGCTGACATCCATGGACATCACCACAATCATGGACATCATCACAATCCTGTTGACAATCATAGACATCAAAACAATCATGTAGATAAAACAATCATGGCAACAAAAGAATCATGGAAAAGAAAACAAAAAAAATGTGGAAAGGAGAACTGAGACTTTGTGTTTGGAATCAAATTGCATACAATAAATACGACCATACTTGGTCAATTCTATAGTGTTTACAGAAACTAGTTTATTGTTCCCATTAGTCATACTCAATCCTTGCAAACATCAAGTAGAATACTAGTCAATCATACTGTGGATACCAGGACATTGTGGCATACCAGGAAATGAAAGGTCTGACAAACTCGCAAGGACTGGAGGGAGACTAACACAACCCCACACAACACTTTACAGAAACTCTCCTGAAACAATCCAGAAAAATGATGCGGAGAAAAACAAATGGAGAATACAACCCAGAGCACGACAGTATAAATACACTAAACAGAAATGCGCAGACCAGTCTTCAGACCTAGACGGGACATTGCAGTCTCAGTCCACCTCCATAGCATGGATATCAGCTGCCTGCACCTGTGGAGCACATACTGCAAGACTGTCCCAGTCTGAGAATGGAAATCTGGCCAACAGAAACAACTCTACAAAACAAACTATGGGGGACCAGTGAAGACCTCAAGCACACCGCCCTGTTTATGATACATACCGGAGTAGTCACATAGCAGAAGTTGATTGCAGATGAAAACTTAGCTAATCATAGCAAACCCGTGTACAATCCAAGCACATTCTCATACACAGTCCTAGCTAACCCACAAACAACTGTCGTACCCACGGACGACTCTGAGGTCAACAATAGGATATCAAAAGTCAGTGCTGCATTTGGAAGGCTACATGTTACTGTGTGGCCTACATGTTGAGTGCATAAGCGTAGCCACAATGCTGAAAGTTTCCAGGGGCTATGGTGCTAACCATGCTGCTGTGCGTCAGCGAGACACGGACAGCATATAGTAGGCAAGCAAGAAAACTAAAACACTTCCACACAAACTACTCAAAATAAACTGGCAGGACAAAATCCCAGATACCAAAGTCCTTATAAGAACTAAAATGACAAGCATCAACATCCTGTTGCAGAAGGCCCAAGTGAGATAGACCGTTCACGTTGCTAGGATGTCTGCTAAACGCATATCAAAACACTCAACAGTCCCCTGTGTGTTGCCGGGGCCTGCAAGAGGAACAAAGAATAGTAAAACTGCGACCTATAATGCTTTATGTAAGAGGTGAATGAGGTAGGGGCCTAGGGAAGCTACCCTAGTAAATAAAAAGCGTTACAAGAAACAAATGTTCTGGCCCACTTGTAGGCACATAACTGGCACAACGTACAATCGCTCTTAGACCACATACAAATCACAAAGAGTGGTTTAACAAGTGGTCGAAATGAAGCGTTCATAAAAGAAGATACCATATGGTATGCAAACTAGTTGTTTACTTTTTACTATACTCTGTCAAGAATGAAGAAATGAAATAAAATTGGACAGTCTGGGCACCAAAGTGGTAGTTTGCTGGATTTCAACACCAATGTATAGTGTTCAATTCCTGGTATGCATAATTTCCTAGTCTACTCTGCTAAAAATTGGTACCCAAAATTTTCCAAGTTGAAAAGACATTCACAATCATTGTCAAAAAGTATTTATGTGCTCTGCAACTTTCAGTTAAGTAAAAGGGGCAGGGCACCTATTTCTTCTCCAAGAGTGCATAGATATCAATTCTAAACTAATTTTCCCATGTGCTTTTTCCACCCAAGATCTCAGTGTAGGTGAGATCGAGTTTCTAGTCCTATCAGAGACAGACGATAAAATGTAGGTCCTGTGTTCAAATTGGGCTAGCAAAAGAACCCTTGACAGTTTAAAATTGATAGGAGCAGACTGAAAAGCCGCTGCCATGTCAAAATTCATTAGAAAAATTAAAATTCCTATGAAATATTTTTCACCATCTTCTAAATTTCCCCAGGGACCCTTGCCGGTGCTATGGAGTTTGTGCACTGCCGCTTAGATCTTCCTGTGTAAGAAAGATATCAGAGCACACATGGTTACTCACCGATGACGGTCCTATCAATCAATCGATCAAGCAATCATTCCCCCCAAGAACTTTGAACAAAATGGATGACCCCCATCACTAACCACAAATTGTGGGAACCTAATGTACTCTTGTTTTGTTCACAGGTGTTTGTAAAGTCTCACTACACTTCATAAATAGGACAACTTGAAAAATGGAAGTATATGACGTCATCAAAAAATGTGCTAAAACAAAGTAGATACGTTTGAATGTTTCTGTTATCGTCCATTTGTAAGTGTTCTGTGAAATTCGTCACTCCTATTGTGTCGTTGGCTTGATAAAGGCCTTTTGGTCGAAACGTTGCTATTTATCGTCACTGTTTCTGTATTTTGTAAAACTATAGTACTTTGTACGTGTTTCGCTATAAAACAAAGTAGTGAAATTAGTTACTGCTATGGTCTACTGTTGTTTTTGGTAAACTGGAAAGAGCCAATGAATTATTCATTATAGCAGATGTTGGAAATATTCACTACGGCCTTCAAGATATGACTGTACATGTTTCTTCATATTGTCAAATATTCTTTCTGCAGTTGAAAACACCATATTGGTTTGAGTGAAAAAAAATACTCCAGCAGTCAAGTCAATCTCTGCATATTGCATCAAAATTGACTATGGAACACATTTTTTGATGAGGTCATATACTTTGTTTTACACATTTGTTCTACATATAAAATGTTTTGCCCTCTGTGAGTGCGGGTTCAATTCCGCTGGCAGAAAAGCCACAGGTTCCCCAGATTCACGGTGTTCGTGGCAGCGAACCGAAGGGTTACGATGTCCATGGCACCGACCAAAGAGCTGAAAGCTCAGTGCTTCTGAATCAGAAGAAAAAAAATAAATAAAATGCTGTGAGACTTTACAAACACCATGAATATAAGAGCCAAGAATACTAGCTATCATCTACATGACTTTCACATTTGTTTTGTTATCTCTCACTTGATATGTTTTCTTGGTTTCAATGAATTTTATTTCTTAAAAGGTTTTCAAAGTCCAAGGATTGGCTTCATTGCACCAGGTTTTACCCCACATGGCTCGGGCCCCTCTCCACAGAAATGGCATGCCACATGCCAAGAGTATTGCAACAAAGCACGAACTCCTGCAACAATCCTAGAGGTCTATAAATGCACAGGTGAACAGAACGGCGCTGCCCGGATTCAAACCTGCGGCCTTCCACTCACAAGGCAAGGGCGTAACTACTTAACCACAGAGACCTCAGGAATTTCATTTCTGTTTAACTAAAGGAAGGTCATGGATAAAATCTGAAATAAATTCCTTCTCTTGTACACATAACAACAATACTAGATGTCAAAATCTTAAACAAAATAGAATCAAATAAAGCACACCACACATGCACACAAAAATGATACAGTGGTGTATTTGACAAACAAACAAATACAGCAGTCCTTCCTGGCTGACCAATGGAGGTGGAAATTCTATCACAGGTGCTTGGTGTAGATATAGTATTGTCTTTAGCACTTCGAAAGGTCATTACCAGGGGGCGTGCCATCATTGCGATTTTCTAGATGACATCTTTCGTTGTGCTCCTGTCACAAAATAAACAATAATGTGAATTTTTTTGTTAGTTATGTTCGATGGGAACAAAAATTCGGATATTTAACTCTAATGTTAAAGCAGTTCTACTGTATGGGTCAGAAACATGGAGAACAACTAAAACAATAGCGCATAAATTGCAAACATTCATCAACTGGTGTCTGCGCAGAATAGAGGGAATAAGATGGTATGATAGGGTCACAATGAGGAACTTATGGAGAGAACAAGACAGATTCCAGTGAACGAACAGGTTAAAAAAGACGCTGGCGCTGGATAGGACACACTTTGCGAAAACCGGAGGGAATATAACAAGAAGGGTCCTTGCCTGGAACCCGCAGGGACAGCGAAAGAAGGAGAGGCCGAGAAATACATGGAGACGAGATTTGGAGGCGGAGATCAACAATATAAAGAAGAGCTGGAGGGAGCTGCAGGAGATAGCTAGAGATAGGAAGACTTGGCATGAGTTGGTTGAGGGCCTATGCCCCAACCCGGGGTAAAAGGCAAAGAGAGAGAGATGGCTAGTACAGTCACCGCAAAACTGCTCACGTTTTTTTTTTTTCTTTATGACCTCAATATAAAAAAACACCTTGGCCTGTCCGGGGATCAAACCCGGGCCTCCCAAATGGGAATCCCTTTCTCTAATTCATTCGGCTAGATACTCTTCAGACGCACCCCACATATAAATAATTTAAATTTCAGGTTTCCCCAAAGCTTAGTTTTCAGGTCGACTGGGTGTGGCCACATGTTGCTTCTCAGCTCACACAAGAGAGGACAGTCTTGCAGGATATGCTCTGGTGTCTGTTCCGCCTGCTTATACTGGCAGAGACCTGGTCTGTTCTGCTTAGGTCTTTGAGGAGTCTTTTCCATAATCATATCCAGTGTTTGTCTTCCAGTCTACTGCAGATTTTCTCTGTATGAGGGTTTTGACCTCTTGAAAAGACAAGGGTTGGTAAATTTGCTCTTTGGCACTGCCCTCCTTAGCTAAGACATCGGCACTCTCATTGCCTGCAATGCCACAGTGAGATAGAATCCACTGCAAATGAATTTCTGCCTTTTCTGAAAGCTGAGCAAGTTCTCTTTTTTGGTTTTTTACTGTGCTGTCAGTGATTTAGCCTCCAGGGCTTGTATAGCTGACAGTGAGTCTGTAAGAAATACCATCTTGCCTACAGGTGCTTGCAGCTTATTCATGTGCTGTGCTGCCATCAGAAGGGCTAAGAGTACTGCTTTGTCGTTGGAACATATTCTTCCAGTAGGGGCTGCTAGAGACACAGTAGTAGCACCTGGGTGCCTAATGTCACTCCTGCTCCACCATTCATGGTTGTCTCCATTGCCGATCCATCTGTGTAAATTCTTATTCAGCTGTCTTCTGGAAACATGTAATGGAGATGTTCCATTGTAGTTGCTTTCTTCATTAGATTAGGCTTGGCATCTTTGCTTAACAATTTAGGGATGGAGGTTGAGAAGTTTAGTGCTACTGAGTCTGGTTCTCAGTGATCAAAAAGTAATTCTTCAGGTATTGAATTATGATTTAGTAGTTCCAAGTATGACTTTATTATTTCTTTTGCTTTGTGGTTTATACTTGTATGAACGGACACTTTTTCTAAAAGGGCTGCGAGTTTTCATTCTTGGGCAGCCAATGCCAATTTGTAGAATCTGCATGTGTTCTGTAATTGTGGAAGACTGGTTTAAAGTGTGTTATGAACAGATGGGTGTGGTGGGAGGAGTTCTTGTCTAGCTTTATGTAGTCCAGGGCATTCAAGCAAGATATGCTGTACCGTCTAAACGGGACACAAATTTGCAGCTGTAAGATTTTACAAAGGCTTTACAAAGTTGAAGAGAGGGGGTTAATAAAGATGGTAAAAAAGAAATACTTTGGACATATAAAACTATACGATTCAGGAGAAGAATGTTCTGGAGGGTATGATGTCGAGCAGACGGGGGAAGTGGGAGAGTACAAGATGTTATACACAAGTTGAGTACAACTGTGCAGACGTAGGACAGGAAGGTATTTAGAGCTACTGTCATGGAAAACAAGTTCCAAAAGGGACAAACACTATATGATGATGATGATACCGGTGAATGTGTGTAGAAGACGATTAATGAGTGACATACAAATTAGACAACATACCTTGCCTCAGACCTGGAGCAGGTGTACTCAAACCACATCACATGAGGAATCAATGTTGAATCTCGTAACATCAGAATTTCACCGACAGGACTAAATGAACAAGTCAAACAAGAGAAATCTCATTAACAGAGGAACAAGAACTCATAACTTTTAGAAGATTCTAGCATATGTAAGTGTTGTGTGCATGTGTGTCTGAAATCGAGCATGCTGTGATATGACTGTAGGTAGTCTTATTCTTCTTCTTCTGTATCTTCATTTGTTGTTTCTTTGTTTGCGTTTGTTTCTTATCAACCAGTTTAAGGACAGACTGCACCCCTACATTTAACGATTTTTCTTTAAAAAATGAAATTTGAGAGTTTTTTAAATATTTTATGTAATACATCCAATTTCAAACAAGAAACTATCTTTAGTTTGCAACAAAAAGTGTAGTTTTGTATTTTAATAACATTTTTTAACTAGGCATGTATATGTTTTTTTAGCTAATTATATATGAAAAACCATAACTCTGCTTCAACAGATGGTAGCAAAGTGTTTATAGTAATATGGTAGCACAGATAGATTAACTAATAGCATCATTAAACTTATGCAGCGTCATTATGATGCAGCTTGTATGAAAAATTCTGGGAAACTAAAGCACATTGGTTGGATAAATAGTATTTGAGCCATATTTAAACATCACAAAGATAACCATGAGAACTGCAATAGGCTGAGTAGCTTGTGCCCTAAAGATAAAGTTTTAGTTGATTAAAAACAAACTGCCTAATTTTTTTTTTGGCAACATAATGCAAGTATTTGTCAAGCTATCTTGCGACTTCGTTGACAAAATATATTCATGATGGTTCTCACAATGCTAATGAATCTTTACATAAACGTATATGGACTTGCTGTCCTAAGATCTCATTTACTTTGAAGAGAAGGTTAAAAGTAACTGTCAATGATGCCAATATTGTAGTTAATAATATGAAATTATGCCAATATGAAACTTTTGTTTTAGTTTAACTTTTCCTTTGGAAAACATTATTTTCAGTATTTTGCAGTCACCTATAAAAACCACATATCTTCCTTGCTAATACAGAATTTAGGCACAAAAAGATAGAAAGATGTAAACAACTAGCGTTAGCATCTAAAGTATGTGCTGAGGCAAGTTTGTATGCTCCTGGGGATCTTAAAGTAAATTAATTTGGTCAATAATTGAAAATATGTTAGTTTTTTGGCTTTTTCTCAAAATTGTTATTTTCCATAAATGTATGTCACTAAATACACTTTTCTCAAAACTACTCAAATGATTGCTGTAAAACTTTGCATACTTCTTTCTTACGCACATTTGATCATCCCCTACCACTTTAAAAAGAATTCATTCAACCGTTTTTGTGTTTCATGCAAAAGAATATCTCCTACCCCATATTTTTTAGTCAAAAATCTGGATTTGCATTAAAAATCCAGAAAAACTCATTTTATTATACTTTTAAATCTTTGCTACCAGTTCAAGATGTCGATGTACAATAACATCTGAAAGTTCTATAGTCCTAACCTGAATATAACATAAATCATCCTGTATTTTGCAAGGTTACTTTTTGGACATTTTTCCCTAAAAAATCCTCTATATTAAATTGTTTTCATACAATATACATGCTTGGATTTTGGAAATTTTTTCCGAGTTTTAACATCAAGTTGATCATTTAGAATCATAAACGCAACCTCAATGCTCAATATTTATGTTTAGGGGTGCCGTCTGTCCTTAATCCCTTTTTGTGATGTGTTTGGTTTGTGCCGAGAACGAGAACATGTTGCTCCTCGGTTCATAGACTCCTGCGCATCTAAGACAGTAACATCTGAAAATTTGGGCCTATGAAAATGTTTGAGTTGGTCTGTCCTGACAATCCCGTCAATTTTTGGGGTCTTTTTGCATCTTCTTCTTCTTTGAACGCTCCATATTGACCACTTGTTAAATCATTCTTTGTGATTTGTATGTGATCTGAGCCTAAGAGCGACTGTACAGTGTACCAGTTATGCGCCTACAAGTAGGCCAGCACATTTGATTTACTAGGGTACCTTCCCTAGGCAACTACCTCAGTCACCTCTTACGACATGCCTCGTAGGTCGCAGTGTTACTATTCTTTGCTCCCCTTGCAAGTCTACACTGGCAACACACTGGCTTTTTTTTGCATTGTATGTTCAGCGCTCTTTATTGATTAGTTGTCAATTTTATTTATTGCGCCTGTGGTCTCATCATTCATTTAAGACTGGGATTCTGGACACTCTAATATAGTCTGCTCTGAACAGACACGCAGACTAAAACTAGTTCCATCACCCACATATGCATGTGGACAGATAGCTGAACACATCCTGCAAGATTGTCACCTGATGAATCCACTGTGAAAAGAACACTGGTCAACAGAGACAGACATCAACACAAAGCTATTTGGAAGCCTTGATGAACTAACAAACACAACAACATACATCCAGAGAACCAAACTCATTGTGTAGACATTGACCATCAGCGAACGAGAAGGAAGAGAAGGAAGGAAGAGATATAGTCTGCTGTATGTTTCAGGATTTCAATTTCAAACCATACAGTTTCTCTTCGAAGGTGGTGGTACGCAAAAGGTTATAGTAGAGACGTAGAGTCTCTGTGGCATAGAGTTTTTGTGCTCACCTCTCGTGCTAAAGGTAACCAGTTCGCTCATTCATGGAGCCATCAGGATATTTTTCCAGAGATCCCTGATCTCAATGTAGGTGAGATCGAGTTCCTAGTCCTATCGGAGACGGACGATAAAACGATGGTCCTGTGTTCAATTTGAGCATGCAAAAGAACCTGTGGCAGTTCAAAATCGAGAAGAGCTGGCTGGAAAGCGCTGCCTAGCAAAATTCAATAGAAAAGGTTCCTACAAAATAACATCGGTGACGCTCGCTGGTGCTGCGGAGTTTGTGCACTGCAGCTGAGATCTTCCTGTATAAGAAAGATCGGAGCACACATGGTTACTCACCGAAGTGCAATGATGATGTCACTATTAATCAAACAATCAAATATGAACGTGCGTGCATGCTTCTGCAATCAAATGAGTACATAAAATGTAGAAACTTTTGATAAATGATTTAGTTAATGATGCTACAACGTATGATCAACTTCACTTTCTGAGACTCTCTCTCGCGATCATCTAAAAGACCGATGTACCAGTTCTCCCCATAAATTCATTCACGTGGAAATCTGATTCATGCAGCCTTAGCATGGATGGGTTTCATCACATCTTCAGCGCCATTTGGAGCTCTGGTGCTTATCCTTCAGCGATGTGTCCAGATTCAGCCAGCGTTTACTGGGTTCACTCTCTGTTAGCCTTCGGCTGTAACCAGCCAACCTGCAAGGCAGCAGGTTGACTTCTACACATTTAGGACACATGTCTCCGACTTCATCCAAACCTCCATAGTCACCTCTTACGACATGTATGGCAGGTATTAGTGGTTCTACTCTTTACAACCAAATTTGGGCCCGGTAACCACTGGGCAAATCTGAGACTGATAATTTGTTTCCCACTTCAACCTGTAAACTTTGTGATAAATCTTATGATGTAATTTGAACACACATGAGACTACTAGAGCCCCAACATGATATTTATCAAACAACGATGCTACAGTTAGAAGACACTCACCTGTTAGCAATGAAGGGGAAGAATGGTGTCAACACAAAATGGACAGTCCCAAACCACAAGATACCCAGTACACAACCTAGAAGTCCTCCAAACAGCACTTGGCTAATAGTGTGGTATCGCAGGTATATCCTGTCAGGAAAAAGTTCACATTTTATATACATAGACTACCTACAACAAGTAAAACAGTTTTATCTTAACAAAACAACTTGCTTTGAAATATCCCAGCGATGTGCGGAAACCTACAAATCTGAGGTGGTCAGAGCGGATCAGATCAGATGAAACCTGCTGCCTTGTGGGTTTTCAGCTGGGGAACAGCAAAAAGCTAGCGGAGAGCAAACCGTACACAAACGCTGGTTGAAATCGAACACACCACCAAAGATAAGCAGTTGAACTCCAATTGGTACTGAAGGCTTGCTCACGTACATCACGTTCTGATGCTTGGCTGTTTATATATCACAATAGAATGATAAAAACGGCTTAAGAACGATCGAGAGAGAGATCTGGAGAAAACCGAGGGTGGCTGTGGTGATACTTAATAAATTGGCGTTTCAGGACAAAGACACATATGTATGGTATCATATAAGCAAGCAAAATGTATAATCATATCATAAATCTAACAAAAGTACAAACTTTAAATATTCCCACATGCAGCCCTACATATATGTGTATATATATATATTCCTCTTGTGCCGTTATATGTTTGTTACATAGGGCCAGCAAGTAATTTTTCCATACTGCGCTGTCCTGGGCAACTCGTTCAATTTCTTCCATGGAATTGAGTCTGATATTTCCTGCTCTCTCTCAGTAAAGTTCGTTTCAGGTCTCCTTAGAGCGTCCTTTTTTCTTGAACATGTTGCCTGCCACTTCAATGCCTGCTTTGATCATTTCTTAACAAATCTCCATCTTCTCTTTCTTATCTTCTTCGTGTTCGTTCCTTACGACCAATTTTAATCACTCTGTGATATGTATGATCTTTGCCAAGAACGTATATATGTTGCACATTGGTTTGGTAGGTCCCTAAACGCATATATTTCTACACATTTAGGACATGTGCATCCGATTTCAGCCAAACTTCCTTAGTCGCCTCTTACGACATGTGTGGCAGGTAACAGTGGTTCTATTCTTTACACCCCAAATTTGGACCCGGTAACCACTCGGCGTCTCTTTCTTATAACAGTTGTTACTAGTTGTTGACCAGACATCTCTCTAATTTTATCACTTCTCCTGAACTTGTCCCATTTATGTTCATTATTTTTCACAGACATCTACTTTCAAATGCATTAAACTTATTTCCTATATTTTAATCATTTTCATCTCTCACTGGCATATGTTAGAATTGATACAACATTGGAATAGAAAATTTGTAACTTAGTTTTAAAACTATATAACTTGCAGTTCCATATTTTATTTAGACTTTTACAAGATGATGTTGTTTTGACAATTAACAGCATAATTTATTTTTAAACATGTCCGGTGAAATCAAAATTGCCCTACATCCATTGAGTAAAAAATAGTATCCTACATCTTATTCGTTCACTCTCCAGCGCCATCTTGTATCGGTAGTCCCTAGTCACGGTTTCAGACCTCATGGCTGCAGGTTGCCCCATAATTGCTATATTCCTGTACCAGCGGACACCCCTCAAAGTCATCTCATCAATGTCTTCTTCTTCTTCTTTGCGATCGCTTTTTGATGATTATACCGTTAGACGCGTTCTTATGATGAAATTGACTGTTGTCTGGAGCTCATCTCTAGTGCCATGTAGTTTTTAATGTAGTGTTGTGTTGTAGGGCCAGCATTCCTTTCTTGGAAGGACATACAGGGGGCAGTCTTGCAGGACATGTTCTGTGGTTTGTTCAGCGGAGCCACAGAGGGGTTGGGGACAATCGCAGCCTGTGTAGGTGTTTGTTCAGTCTGTTATGACCTATCCTGAGTCGGAAGATGATAGTCTGTCCTTGTCGGTCAAGTGTGTGTAGTCATCGTTGGATGGTGTAGGTTCTTTTCTAATGTCCATGATAGCTCTTTTTTTTTTTCAAAGTATGTGATTTCATTATCTATTTGTTCACATTCTGCTCCTTTTTAGCAAGTTTGTCTGCCTTCTCGTTACCTGGCACTCCGCAGTGTGATGGTACCCACTGAAGTGTAACTCTTTTGTTGGTAGAGATCTTGCTGAGCTCTTTTCTCAGGGATGGATGGTTACTCTGTAGGGCTTGCAAAACAGATAGCGCGTCTGTGACATGGAAACTAGTCAAGCAAACAGAAGTCCAGACACAGACCAGCAGCTTGCACAGCAATTAAATGTAGATAGCAGCCACCAGAGTGCCAACACCAACATCTGTCACTTGAATTGGCATTTCACGCAGAAGGAAACAGCTGTTACGACAAAACACAAAAGTCTGCATTGGCATTACTACATAAGGCAGTCACTAGATCCCCAGCGACTAGCTGTCCGGCATTTTCTTAATATGAATTTCCCATAACAACCCCATGGGCAAAAACAAAAAGCATTCCAAATAAAAGTAACAGCTCACAGTATTGCTCCAAGTATTAAACTCAGGGGGTTACAGTTGATGTCTGAGAGTGAACTCACTCTGTTTGCTGAGTGATTGTATCATCATCAATGCACTTCAGTGAGTAACCATATGTGCTCTGATCTCTTTCTTACACGGAAGATGTCACAGGCAACAGGCAGTGCATGAACTCTGTAGCACGCGAGGTACCCAATGTAATTTAGAAAATGAAAACACTTAAGAATTATTTTTTCTTTCCCGAATGTATTTTGCCAGGGCAGCGCTTTTGTCCGCTCTTCTCGATTTTGAACTGCCAAGGGTTCTTTTATGTGCTTAATTTGAACACGGGACCTATGTTTTCTCATCTGACTCAGAGAGAACAAGGAACTCAATCTCACCTACACTGTTCAGGGATTAATGGAAAAATATTTGATGGCTTCACGAGAGCAAACCGAGTACCTTTGGAATGAGAGGTGAGCGCCTAACCTCTACGCCACAGAGGCCTCCTCAGACAGTCACAAACTATTGACTGCCTCAATTTATATAACATTAGCTAACATTTGTTCGTTGAGCAGTTTCAGTTATACCATCTGTATCCATAACCAACACACCTCCCCCTCCCCCAGTTATTACCTACTAAAAGATACTAGGAATGCAGAGAAGACACTCAGCGCAGAGCATACACACTTCCAGAGATCATCCACCACAGACTGATTTCTGTACAACCTGAAACAGTCAACAGACAAGTTACATAAACAATGAAGCATTGATTCTTCTTCTAATGTTCCATATCGATCACTTGTTAAACCACTCTTTGTGATTTGTATGTGATCTGAGACTAAGAGCAAGTGTAAGGTGTGCCAGTTGTGCGCCTAAAAGTAGGCCAGCACATCTGATTTCTGCTACACTTTTTATTTACTAGGGTAGCTTCCCTAGGTCCCACCTCAGTGATCTCTTACCACATGCCTTGTAGGTCGAAGTGTTACCATTCTTTGCTACCCTTGTGGGCCAGGCACCTAACAGCGGCTTTACATAAACCATTTGTTAAACTACTCTTTTGGTCTATATATCATCTCGACTTATTCCTCTCCGCTCCTCGTGGAGCATAGGGCCTCAACAGTTGTTCGCCACTCTTCTCAGTCTCTGATTGTTCTCTTTCTGGTCTCTCAGGACAGTTGAGCACGCCTCAGTTCCTCAAGAAGACTTCGTCTACAAGTCTGTTTAGGCGTCCAATTTTCATTTTCCTTGCGGGTTCCACTCAAGTGCTTGTCTAGTGACACTCGACTGTGTCTTTCGCAGAGCATGCCCGACCCATCGTCATATTCTCATCTTGACCTGGGTCATCATGGGTTCCTGTCCGATTCTTATCCACAGGTCTGTGTTTGTAACTCTATAATACCATCTTATTCCGAGAATCCGCTGAAGACATCTGTTGACAAAAGTCTGAATCTTATTTGTATTTAACTTGGTGACTCGTCACATTTCTGAGCCATTACAGCAACACATATTTCAGATTTGAGCTCAAATATATTCAGCATGGATCCCATCCTTTAAAAAAATTAAAGTTAGGAAACAACAACAAACATACAACCTATCTACAGGCATGAAGGGCTACCAGAGTCATTGACTCACATGACTGGAAGTGGTGAAAGCGAAAGGAAGCTACTTTCATGAGGACGGAAGTCCTGAATGCCAAAACCAAGACCAGAATTGGATGCTGAAATGTAAGAACAATGTACGAAACCGGAAAACTGTCACAAATAACAGCAGAAATGAGAAGATATAATCTACATATCCTAGGGGTTAGCGAGAGCAGATGGACAGGAAATGGAAGAAGTACCACTGCAACAGGTGAAACAGTCCTTTTTCTGGACGAGACGATGACCTACACCATGAAGGAGTAGCAGTAATCCTAAGAAAAGACGTGGAAAAGTGTCTGTTAGAATGGAAACCTATCAGCAGCCGCTGATTAAGATCAGACTAAAGGGGAAGCATACAAACATCACAATCCTACAATGCTATGCACCAACTAATGATAGCGAAGATACAAAGAAAGACTCTTACTACGAAAACCTACAAGCAGAATTAGACAAGTCACCATCCCATGATGTTATCATTGTTATGGGAGATCTAAATGTGAAGGTCGGACAAGACAACACGCATAGTTATAGAACTATGGGAAAATATGGATGTGGTATGATGAACGAAAATGGGAACGTTTAGTAAACTTCTGCAGCATGAACAATCTCGTTATAGGAGGAACCCTATTTCAACATTTAGATATCCACAAATTAACATGGTATTCCCTAATGGCAGAGATAAAACCAAATAGACCATATAATGATCAATGGACCCTGGAGACGCTCGCTGCTAGATGTTGTAGTCAAGAGAGGTGCAGATGTTGGTAGCGACCACCACCTAGTCACAGCTTATGTCAAACTTAAACTAAGAAAAACAGGACAACAGAAAACTTCCAAAAGAGGTTCGATGTGGATAGACTAAAAGACACGGAAGTAAGGGATAAGTTTATAATGCAGATAAAGAACAGATTCCAAGCCCTAGAAAGTAATGAAACTACGGATGAAACTGACAACATAGATAGAACATGGGACAACATAGCATCTATATATAGCCAGAGCAGTGAAACATGTCTAGGGTACCGCACAAAGAAAAGAAAAGAATGGATAACACCAACAACATGGAAAATAATAGACAGCGAAGAATATTAAAAAATTGTTAGAAGCAAAGTCCGAAAGACTGAAAGCAAGATACCAAGAACAGTACAAAAGCGCAAGTAAAGAAATCAAACGGGCTGTGAGAGCTGACAAAAGAATGTATGTTGAAGACCTGGCAGTGCAGGCAGAAGAAGCAGCAAAAAGTGTGATCAGGGAACAGTGTACAAAATTACAAAGCTAATAAGCGGAAAACATTACAGGAGATCAAATACTCTCATAAGGATAAGAATGGAATACTATTGACAACGGAAAAGGAACAAGAAATACGATGGGCAGAGCATTTTAAAGAATTGCTAAATAGACCACCGCCAACGGTAGTAGCAGACATACCAGAGCCAACAGAGGAATTAGAAATTGGCATTGAAACACCCAACCGGGATGAGATCATTACAGCAATTAAATCTCTTAAGAATAACAAGGCACCAGGAATGATAACTTAAACGCAGAACTATTCAAAATAGACCCAGAACTTGCAGCTAATATATTGCAACCCTTGTTTACTACTATATGGAATACCCAAATAATACCTGATGCATGGAACAGAGGAGTCATCATCAAGATCCCCAAGAAGGGCTCCCTTGCCGATTGTAATAATTGGCTTGGAATAACACTGCTTTCTGTCCCAAGTAAAATCTTAAGCAAAATCATCGTACAACGTATTACTGATGCTGTGGATAAGAAACTAAGAAAGGAACAAGCAGGATTTCGAGAGGAGGAGCTGTATAGGCCAAATATTTGCTCTTAGAAATATCATAGAGCAATGCACAGAATGGCAAAGCAAACTCTATATCAACTTTGTAGATTTTGAAAAAGCTTTTGATAGCATACACCGAAAGTCTATGGTGTATCTTAAGATGGTATGGAATCCCACTGTGTTTTATAAATATTATAAAAGCTGCTACAGCAAGTTTGCATGCAGTGTTGAAACTTCAGAACTAAAGTTTGAAGTAAAACAGGCGTGCGACAAGGATGTGTTATGTCAGCCCTATTATTCAACACTGTCATAGATTGGGTGATACGTAAAACAACGGAAGATAAGGCAAGAGGTATTAGATGGAGACATCCACTCTGGAAGACCTAGATTTTGCAGATGACATCGCACTCCTATCTCATACACATAGAGATATCCAGGAAAAGACCTGCCGCCTTAACCAATATAGTGAGATGGTTGGGCTGAAAATAAATCAGAAGAAAACTGAAGTAATGACTCTGAACACAGCAACCCCAGCACCAGTCAAACTAGAAGGTAAAACCCTCCGAGATACAACCGCTTTCACATACCTTGGAAGTGTTATTAGCAATGAAGGAGGCGCTGGATCTGACATTAAAAACAGACTGAGTAAGGCCCGAAGTGCATTCATGACCCTTCAGACCGCCTGGAATCTGCCCAATACAGCATCAGAACCAAGATTAGTATCTATAACAGCTGTGTGCTGTCAACATTGCTGTATGGATCGGAATGCTGGAGAATGACAGAACAGGATATGTCAAGACTCTCCGCCTTTCATACAACTTGTCTTCGAAAAATCTTACGCGTGTACTGGCCGACTACTATCTCGAATCAAGAATTGCTTGCACGATGCCAACAAGAGAATATGGGCACTATCATCCGAAGCTGGAGATGGATTGGACATGTGATGCGCATGGAGACTGGCTCCGACACGAAAACTGCACTGAGATGGACTCAGAGGGTAGGCGAAAGCGTGGAAGACCCAAGACGACCTGGAGGAGAACGATGGAGCAAGAGCTGAAGGAAATGAATCATAGCTGGAACACAATACAGAGGAAGGCCATGAACAGGGAAGAATGGTGTCCGTTTGTTGCTGCCCTAAACGCCAAGGGCGTAACAGGCTAAGAGAGAGAGATATTCAGCATGACTTCAACCTAACCTAGACACTAGAAAAACTATATCTGCTCTCTGGAACACTTTACTGCATAAGCAGCCTGTGTGTTGCTGTGATCCTCAAGGAGAGCAAAGAATAGTAACACTGAGATCCTACAAAGCATGTCGTAGAGCGACTGATGTAGGGCCTAGGAAGCTACCTTAGTAAATAAAAGTATCGCAAAAATCGGATGTGTTGGCCTACTTGTAGGCGCATAACTGGCACAACGTACAATCACTCTTAGACTTGGATTACATACAAATCACATAGTGGTTAACAAGTGGTCGATATGGAACATTCACAGAAGAAGACTCGGATCACATACAAATCACAAAGTGATTAACAAGTGGTCAATATGGAGCATTTAAATATTGGTTATTGGTTACTAAACTGACGTCATTGCACTCTGGGCAGACCCATAGGTGCTCAGTCTCCCCAACAGATATCAAAGAGTATGCATACTGATGGTTCCTGTGGCTCGCTGATTGAGCATTTATGTACACAGACTACATTTAAATAAGAAATGCATAAGCGGTAGGACAAAGGATTTGTTAAATATGTTACTAAAATAACTACGAAGAGAGAGAAAACAAAGTAAAAATCCAGAAACAGAGATAAGAAAGAGAAAACAAAGTAAAAATCTAGAAACAGAGATAAGAAAGAGAAAACAAAGTAAAAATCTAGAAACAGAGATAAGAAAGAAAGAAAAACAAGTAAAAATCAGAAACAGAGATAAGAAAGAGAAAACAAAGTAAAAATCTAGAAACAGAGATAAGAAAGAAAGAGAAAACAAAGTAAAAATCTAGAAACAGAGATAAGAAAGAGAAAACAAAGTAAAAATCTAGAAACAGAGATAAGAAAGAAAGAGAAAACAAAGTAAAAATCTAGAAACAGAGATAAGAAAGAGAAAACAAAGTAAAAATCTAGAAACAGAGATAAGAAAGAAAGAGAAAACAAAGTAAAAATCCAGAAACAGAGATAAGAAAGAGAAAACAAAGTAAAAATCTAGAAACAGAGATAAGAAAGAAAGAGAAAACAAAGTAAAAATCTAGAAACAGAGATAAGAAAGAGAAAACAAAGTAAAAATCTAGAAACAGAGATAAGAAAGAAAGAGAAAACAAAGTAAAAATCTAGAAACAGAGATAAGAAAGAGAAAACAAAGTAAAAATCTAGAAACAGAGATAAGAAAGAAAGAGAAACAAAGTAAAATCTAGAAACAGAGATAAGAAAGAAAGAGAAAACAAAGTAAAAATTTAGCAACAGAGATAAGAAAGAGAAAACAAAGTAAAAATCTAGAAACAGAGATAAGAAAGAAAGAGAAAACAAAGTAAAAATCTAGAAACAGAGATAAGAAAGAGAAAACAAAGTAAAAATCTAGAAACAGAGATAAGAAGAAAGAGAAACAAAGTAAAAATCTAGAAACAGAGATAAGAAAGAGAAAACAAAGTAAAAATTTAGCAACAGAGATAAGAAAGAGAAAACAAAGTAAAAATCTAGAAACAGAGATAAGAAAGAAAGAGAAAACAAAGTAAAAATCTAGAAACAGAGATAAGAAAGAAAGAGAAAACAAAGTAAAAATCTAGAAACAGAGATAAGAAGAAAGAAAACAAAGTAAAATCCAGAAACAGAGATAAGAAAGAGAAAACAAAGTAAAAATTTAGCAACAGAGATAAGAAAGAGAAAACAAAGTAAAAATCTAGAAACAGAGATAAGAAAGAAAGAGAAAACAAAGTAAAAATCTAGAAACAGAGATAAGAAAGAGAAAACAAAGTAAAAATCTAGAAACAGAGATAAGAAAGAAAGAGAAAACAAAGTAAAAATCTAGAAACAGAGATAAGAAAGAGAAAACAAAGTAAAAATTTAGCAACAGAGATAAGAAAGAGAAAACAAAGTAAAAATCTAGAAACAGAGATAAGAAAGAAAGAGAAAACAAAGTAAAAATCTAGAAACAGAGATAAGAAAGAAAGAGAAAACAAAGTAAAAATCTAGAAACAGAGATAAGAAAGAAAGAAAACAAGTAAAATCCAGAAACAGAGATAAGAAAGAGAAAACAAAGTAAAAATTTAGCAACAGAGATAAGAAAGAGAAAACAAAGTAAAAATCTAGAAACAGAGATAAGAAAGAAAGAGAAAACAAAGTAAAAATTTAGCGACAGGGATAAGAAAGAGAAAACAATGTAAAAATTTAGTGACAGCGATAAAAAAGAGAAAAAAACTTACCTTATTAACAAGAACAATGAAAAATATGCAGAGAAAAACCACATAAACTGAGCATGACTAGATGGCATCCCATATTCTGTGTACAAATTTTGTCGACCTGAAATACAGAAATAATTACAAATGCTATCCAAACCTCTCAGACGTCTTGTCTTATTTGATTGATTGATTGAACCATCTTTATTGTACTTCAAACAGTCTCACTATGGAAATCATGGTAGTAACTAAAGCGATGGTCTGGCTGGAGTCACAGACTTTTATCCATGCATATTGGCTCAATGAGTATGCTCCGAGAGATGGAAACAGGCTGGGCTTGAAGACAATAGTTGGAGTCGCTGAAGAGGTCTGTCTAGGCTGACAAAATGAAGTTTTATTTTTGTGCCAGGGCATGCAGGTGTAAGGGGAAATGAACACCGTTAGGCTTGCAGGAATGGCTGCTGTAAGAAGCGGGCGAGCAATGAACCAGGCTGATATTACAAATTTATTAAATGAGAGAGAACGTGTACATAATTCAAGTAATAGCAGTGAATCTACAACACTAACTGGACTGCAAGAATTCCAAGTTAAGTGTGGTGTAGCTAGACAAGAACACTATACTGGTAGTCAAAGAAGAATAGTAAACCAACAAAGAACCGGTGTCGTTAGTCGCCACACGCTGAAAGACATACTGAGGAGATCGGAGCACTTATGAACTAATTGTTCAATGTGCAGTGATGATGATCCCAAAGACTAAACAAAACTATTTTACTTCAGTGAATGACCATGTGTGCTTTAATCTTTCTTACGCAGAAATATATCTGACGCAGTACACAAATTTCATAGCACTGGTAGAGCAGTACTGGCACAATGCACAATCGCTCTTAGGCTCAGATCACATACAAATCACAAGAGTGGTTTAGCAAGTGATCGATGTGGAGTGTTCAAGAAGAATTGCCGCATGGCTTGTTCAGTAGCTGCAAAGCTGTTCAGGTTAGGATTTTTCATTTATGCACACAACAGAAAAATCCTTGGCCTTACCGTGAATTGAACAAAGGTCTCCCACATGGGAGCGGTACTCTAATCCATTCAGCCAGACGCTCATCCTAACCACTCAAACAAATAAAAAGCTACATTCTAACCACTCTAATAAGCCAACTACATCATTATTTATACTACTTCTTCTTCGAATGTCCCATATCAACCACTTGTTAACCACCCTGTGTGATTTGAATGTGATCTGAGCCTAGAAGTAATTGTACGTTGTGCCAGTTAGGTGCCCGCCTACAAGTAGGCCAGAACATTTGATTTCTATGCTTTTTATTTACTAGGATAGCTTCCCTAGGTCCTACATCAGTCGCCCCTTACAACATGCCTTGTAGGTCACAGTGGTACCTTTTGTTTCCCTTGTGGGCCCTGACAACACACGGGCGGCAACCACTCTAATAAGCCTACTTGCAAGTTACATTATTAATCAAACAATTGTCTCAAGTAATCTCCCCGCACCCCCATAAGCATCAACTTCTTCAGACCTATTGCCTCACTTCCTTGTGTAAGTAAACAAGGGTTAGTACTGCCGTTCTACTGAATAAATAAACTAGAAAATCAATACAAAGCAAACATAATAACTCACGATTTATCAATAATTATTGATTTTCTTACACACAAAATATACAGACTTTTTTTCTAAGGGACTTCTGTGACACTGAGGTACTGTGCTCGTCTCACACCTCAAAAGTACTTAGTACCCACACAACCTTCAGAACGACAGAAAACAGCACTTGCTACAGACTGAACAGACCCCTACACAGACTAAAACTAGTTCCATCACCCACTTGTGCATGTGGACAGACAGTCGAACCACATCCTGCAAGATTGTCCCCTGATGAATCAACTGCGGAAAGAACACTGGCCAACAGGGACAGACGTCAACACAAAGCTGTTTGGAAGCCTTGATGAACTAACAAACACAACAACATACATCCAGAGAACCGGACTCATTGTTAGATATTGAACATCAGCGAACAAGAAGAAGAAGCGACGATCAGCCCAACCAAGTGGTTTGGAAGCCTTGATGAGCTAACAAACAACAACATGCATCCAGAGAACCGGACTCATTGTTAGATATTGAACATCAGCGAACAAGAAGAAGAAGACAACGACAGCCCAACCAAGTGGTTTGGAAGCCTTGATGAGCTAACAAACAACAACATGCATCCAGAGAACCGGACTCATTGTGTAGACATTGAACATCAGACGAGGACAAGAAGACCACTTGCTGAGTGCATTGTGCAGCAAACAGGTTATTTTACAAAGTTTTCTGATACCAGAGTAGATAAGATTGATTGATTGGACCATCATCAGCACACTTCGGTGTGCTCTAATCTCTTTCTTACACAGGGAGATCTCAGTGGCAGTGCACGAACTCTGTAGTATCACGAGGGTCCCCAGTGTAATTTAGAAGATGGTGGAGATCTTCTTCTTCTTTACGTTTGTTCTTTACGACCAATTTTAATCACTGTCTGTCTTTTTCTTCTTGTTTGTTCTTAACGACCAATTTTAATCACTCTTTGTGATATGTTTGATCTTTGCCAAGACGTGTATACGTTGCACATTGGTTTGGTAGGCCACTAAACGCATAGACTTCTACACGTTTAGGACATGTAAATCTGATTTCAGCCAAACCTCCTTAGTCGCCTCTTACAGTGTAACATGTACTATGCGTGTACTATGCGTGGCAGGTAACAGTGGTTCTATTCTTTACACCCCAAATTTGGGCCCGTAACCACTCGGCGTGCAATGGTGGAGATATTTTGAAGGAATTTTTGTTTTCTCTCTAATGAATTTTGCTTAATGAATTCTGGCATGCTCTTCTCGATTTTGAACAGGGTTCTTTTACGTGCTCAACTTGAACTAAGGACCTACATTTTATCATCCATCTCCAATAGAACTAGGAACGTGATCTCACCTACACTTCGAACACTCCTTATTGACCACCTGTTAACCCTTTCACTGCTACATACTTTCT
The DNA here is from genome assembly GCA_020796225.1 of Arion vulgaris. Classification (NCBI taxonomy): domain Eukaryota; kingdom Metazoa; phylum Mollusca; class Gastropoda; order Stylommatophora; family Arionidae; genus Arion; species Arion vulgaris. The sequence goes on from CM036770.1 coordinate 29,527,225, forward strand.
GAAGGCTGAGCTAAAAATAGCTACTCTTTGTTTCTAGGTCACAAACGTGAATGTACGCATATAGCAGTGACAGTAACAATGTATAACGTGTTAACACGTCTTTAGCCCAAAGAGGAGAGATAATAACAGACGTGTTAATGCATCTTTAGAAGTGATTGGTAAAAACGTATATATACGTCCTTAGCAGCTAAAGGGTTAAACCACTCTGATATGTATGTGATCTAAGGCTAAGAGCGATTGTATGTTGTGCCAGTTATGCACCAACATGTAGGCCAGCACATCCGATTTCTGCAACGCTTTTTATTAACTAGGGTAGCTTCCTAGGCCCCTATCTCAGTCACCTCTTACGACATGCCTTGTAGATTCAGTGGTACTATTCTTTGCTTCCTTGTGGGCCCGCACGTCACGGGCAGAGATCTAGCTAAAATCATGACTTTCATCTCTGACTGTACACATTTTTTTTCAAGATCCAGAAGCACTTAAACTTTCAGCTCTTCGGCTCGGTACCATGGACATCGTAACCCTTCTGTTAGGTGCCACGAACACCATAAATCTGGAGAACCTGTGGCTTTTCTGCCAGCCCGGTACATATAAGCTCAACTTGTCAGTCGGAGGGGGACTGCCTAGAGTAGTTGATAGTAGCTCGGCCTGCTAGCTGTGAGACGCCTCATAGCTCGGGTTCGAACCTACTGTCCGGCATTTGTTCGAGTCCCTGGTCTTACTCAGGACGATAACGTGAGTACCTCTGAAGTCGGAGAAAATCTGCCTGTATGGCGAGGAATACTAATTACGAGTACATTGAGCACACGGCTGCCAGTGTAAAGTAATTTACAATGTGCACGCTGCTGCCATTGTAAGAAATTGGAAAACGGATTTTCACGCAAAAATCAGTTTCAGAGATGAAACTTCGTCTGAGTTAAAAGCGGACGAAAAAAAAAAAAAAAAAAAAGTCCTGTGACTTACCTCTAAGTGGCCTTGGCTCTCTGATGGTATACTTAATGAGAAGATTAAGCAGCTCGTCTAGTCCAAGACCAACAAGGAATGCCATCTGAGAATAAGATTTACAACAGTTAGAAAAAATCATGTATCAATCACTAATTTATGATTTATTAGATACTGAACTGATGTCCCATCACATGCTCAGAATAAAACCTGTTCAGACTGCACAATGTGCATGTAAGCTAAATACAGACTGCAGAGAACATCCTACAGTCTTGTCCATCATACTTCTTCTTCTGCATTCTCACTAGATTGGGATTTCGGATCTCTAATAAAGGCCGCCATCTGCCTCAGATTGTCAGCCACGCCATACAGTTTGTCTTGGATGCTGTGGTCTAAGTGGGCCACCTCTTTCTTCTCAGGTATACATACTGGGGGCAGTTCTGTAAAATATGCTCTGGCTGGTATCATACTCGCCAGGCCACAGGTGCATATCTTGAATATTGTCTCATTCTGTTGTGACCCGTCCAGAGGTGAAGTATGACAGTCTGGTCCCTTCTAGACAGTTGGTACTATTCGTCTTGCTGTGTTTTGGGTGTTCGTTCTCCCACTTTGCTTTGTAGTGTCCTCTGTTTATGGTTTTTGCTACTTCATAGCTGACCAGGTTGTCATCTTGGGGCATTCCTGCTCCCTCTTTAGCCAGTCTGTCAGCGTCTTCATTCCCCTTGAGCTTGCAGTGTGATCTCCATCATACATAGACCAATGAAATATGGCCTCAACAACATAGCTTACATAGCAAGCTATGTGGAACTCACAAGGAAATTGACATGCAGCTTCATACAGGCAACCCATCTCATGGTATAGATGAACAAATGAAACCGATTGCAAAGAAGAACTGACATTTCATCACTCTGGGCAAACCTATAGGTGCTCAGTCTCCTTCAGCAGATGTTGAAGGGTAAATATACAGATGGTTCCTGTGGATCTCCAGTTAAGCACTTTTACTCATTCTACCGACGGGCATCCAGTTCTGCCTGTACATTGTGTAACTCCTTAAACTGTTGGATTGATTCTTCTTTGCGTTCGTTCTTTACTATCAATTTTAATCACTCTGTGTTATGTTTGATCTTTGCCAAGAACGTGTATACGTTGCACATTGGTTTGGTAGGCCCCTAAGCATAGACTTCTACATGTTTATGACACATGCATCGATTTAATCAAACTTCCTTAGTAGCCTCTTCGACATGTGGCAGGTAACAGTGGTTCTATTCTTTACACTCCAAATTTGGGCCCGGTAACCACTCGGGCGTGGATTGATTCAATATTCTTCTTCTTGCGTTCACTGCTATGAATTCAGGTGTAAATCAAGGCACCTGGTATAGCGTTTCTGACTGATTTTTGTGTGAAGGCATGCTTTCCTTATTATCAGTGTTCCCCACCATTCTTTTTCTTCTTCAGTGATCTCTAGTCTTGCGCTTAATTTACTGTGGACCACAAACTGGGTAGTCAGTTTCAGGTCTGTCAGGTTTCCCCAAAGCTTAGTTTTCAGGTGACTGGGTGTGGTCACATGTTGCTTCTCAGCTCATCCAGGAGAGGACAGTCTTGCAGGATATGCTCTGGTGTCTGTTCTGCCTGCTGACACTGGCAGAGCCCCGCCATTCAACAGTGACTCCAGAGGTCATTCAATACTTATTTGAGTGTCTTCGACATACTCTCTCTCCATCTTCAACTCCCTGACGAACAAAGTTGATGCAAGTCTGGCCGCTCTCTCACAACCCCATGTCCAGGACAGTAAACCCAAGTACACCTCTGGAGTTTAGAAACCTTAAGAAATGAAATCCACTAAAACCGTAATGTGTCGTTTTGGACCTTTCAAAGCATTAATGGTTCAGCATAACAATGGATGCAGTAAACGGAACACTAATGGGGAGCAGCAATAAAGGCCTCAACCATCCTCCTACTGTATGCATGCTGCTCTGCAATGACCCTACTGTGCAAACTAGCTCAGAAACCCCAGCTTGACCTCTCACCATGATGCACAGATCCATCAGTATATACATCATCACCATTTGCGTTATCTGCTACGAGCTACTTAATTGCAAGCTCATTTTTCATATTTCCCCAATCTATACATTCCATTATTAGAGTAATGATAAATTGGGATAATTGGCTGTGATGATCCATTATACCCATTTCGGTAGGGTAGCAACTATGATCACCTGGTCAAATGTTCTCTCAGCTTGGGTTATATCAGAAAAACCATGCATGATTCTCCTCTACAAGATTAATTGATCAAATTGAACTGCCCAAGTGGCCCCGGGGCCAAATTTGGAGTTAAAGAATAGAACCACTGTTACCTGCCACGCATGTCGTAGGCGCCAAGGAGGTTTGGCTAAAATCGGATGCAGTGTCCGCTGGGAATGCTAACCCGAAACAAATGCTTGCAGAAAATGGATGCACCAGGCCGTAGGCGCATAACATGGTGCAACAACCCCTCACAATGAGGAATGGGATAGCAGATTCTACGGTCGCCAATCTGCCTCGGAGATGTAGCCATGCAGTAAGAATGTCAGACCTACCATCACGAGTGTGGCCAAAACTTACTGCGGGAAGAGTGGCACAAGCGGGAGCAGAAATCATAGGAATTATATCCTACAGAACTGCCTCAATCTGAGGCAGATGGCTGCCTTTATTAGAGATCTGAAATCCCAATCTAGTGAGAATGCAGAAGAAGAACTGGTGTGTTGGGCCGCTGGACACTGCTGGATTTATTGAGGCAGTGATCGAATCACCTATAGACATGTCTGAAGTACTATGAAGATAGTCTCTCACATAACTGATAACTACACAACATGAAAACCAGCTCTTTACTTGACTGTTTAAATATACTATCTGTATTGATGGTATCAGTGATATACTTACTGTGTGTAGGTCTCTTCTGAAGACAATCAATGTCATCAAGCTGATGATCAACACAAATGGAGACAAACTAACCCATGCAAGAATGAAACCAACAAAATCACCTGAAAGTTTGTAAAAAAAAAATGACCTCAATGATAAATTGAAAATGGATGAACATCCATGACTCATCATCATCAATCCTGAACAGAACTTTGCCAGCCTAACAGTCCTTCGGAATTTCTCTCTTTGACAGGCCAGATGTTCCGCCTCTGCATCTGTCATGTTCAAACCATCAGTTACATCCTGAATCCATCTTCTCCATGGTCTTCCTCTTCTTCTCTTGCGGTATGTCTCTTTCATGATGGTCTTCTCCAGCCCTTCATGTCTTTTATATGTCCAAAATACCTAAATTGTCTCTTTCCTATTTGTAGCATTAGCCAGTTTTCTTTGATTTTGAGTTCTTTCTGGATAGATCTATTTGTTCTCTTCTCTATCCATAATGTACGAAGGACTTTTCTGTAACACATATATTCAAAAGCACATATATGTTTCTCCACTGCTTTATTAAATGCCCATGCTTCACACTCAATCATGACTAGAAATAAGAAAACAGAATAATTATTTTATTTATGAACAATACATTATTAGTACTAATTATAACTAAGGGTTGCAGATGTTCATGAATAGATGCCTGCGCAGGATACTCTATCTGCAATGGTATGACAGGATCACAAGCAGGGAACTGTGGGATAGAGCGGGACAACGACAGGTGGAACAAGAGATAAGGAGCAGAAGGTGGCGATGGATAGGACACACACTGAGGAAACTTCCTGACAGCATCACGACACAGGCTCTCGATGGAACCCCCCGGGCAATAGAGGTAATGGAAAACCAGGAACATCTGGAGATGGGAGTTGGAGAAGGAATGCAAAATAAAATGGAGAGAAGTGGAGAGATCTGGAAAGATCACCTTGGATAGGTGAGCTTGGAAGTCTTTAGTTGCAGATCTACGCCTCTTTAGTGGTGAGGTATTATATGTCGTCACATAAGAGATACCGCTAAAAACTAAAACAAATCTTATAAGAGCGATTTTCTGGCCAACACTATGTTACCAGTGTCAAACATGGCCAATAAAGCAGTTAATGAGCGGAAAATCATGACAGAGATGAGGTGTCTTAGTAGAGCTGCAGGTGTGACAATAAGAGACAAAATTAGAAATGCAGAAATCAGAAGACTGGAAGTGGAACCAGTCATGCAATTCATAAAAGAACAACAGATGAAATGGTTTGGATATCTGACAAGAATGCCCTGGTATCGACTACCACAGAGAGCCACACTGAAAAAGTATAGAGTACAGTACAGAGTAAGAGGAATACCACGCAAAAGATGGAGCGATGGCATGAAGACCAGCTTCGCCCGAGTGGTTACCAGGGCCCAAATTTGGGGTGTAAAGAATAGAACCACTGTTACCTGCCATGCATGTCGTAAGGCGACTAAGGAGGTTTGGCTGAAATCGGATGCGCGTGTCCTAAACATGTAGAAGTCTATGCTTTTAGGGGCCTACCAAACCAATGTGCACACGTTCTTGGCAAAGATCAAACATATCACAAAGAGTGATTAAAATTGGTCGTAAGACGAAGCGCAAAGAAGAAGAAGACCAGTTTTAACCCTTAGAACCCGGGCTCCCGATATTTCGGGCTTGAGGGTTCAAAGGGTTAAGAAAATTAATATCAGCTTACAAAGTGCCTTAGAACAAGCACATACATGATAACTACATCCTGGCCCCCAACTCCTTCTATAAAGAGGTAAATGGTGGAAAAGAAGAAGAGCAGTGAGAATGATTATCCAGCTATTTGCAAGCATGTATGGCTATGATTTATGAATCTGTTATGGCTTCTATTTCAGCTTTAGCATATCTCAATACAAACATGATACTCTACATTGTGATCTCTTAATTTGATCTGTTGTTAATATATGCAAATGCTTCAGTCACCAACTGGGTACACCATGAATTTTAAAAGTACCACTTTCTTCTCATTCCTCGAATGCTCCATATCGACCGCTTGTTAACCACTCTTTGTGAATTGTATGTGATCTCGTCTGAGTGGTTCTCTCTCTCTCTCTCTCTTTGCCTTTTACCCCGGGTTGGGGCATAGGCCCTCAACCAACTCATGCCAAGTCTTCCTATCTCTAGCTATCTCCTGCAGCTCCCTCCAGCTCTTCTTATATTGTTGATCTCCGCCTCCAAATCTCGTCTCCATGTATTTCTCGGCCTCCCCTTCTTTCGCTGTCCCTGCGGGTTCCAGGCAAGGACCCTTCTTGTTATATTCCCTCCGGTTTTCGCAAAGTGTGTCCTATCCAGCGCCAGCGTCTTTTTAACCTGTTCGTTCACTGGAATCTGTCTTGTTCTCTCCATAAGTTCCTCATTTGTGACCCTATCATACCATCTTATTCCCTCTATTCTGCGCAGACACCAGTTGATGAATGTTTGCAATTTATGCGCTATTGTTTTAGTTGTTCTCCATGTTTCTGACCCATACAGTAGAACTGCTTTAACATTAGAGTTAAATATCCAAATTTTTGTTCTAGATTTGATTTCTTTGGACTTCCAAATGTTTCCCAGTGCAATGAAAGCTCCTCTTGCCTTCTGTATTCTTATTTTAACATCTCTATCTGTTCCACCCTCTTTGTCTCGTTGCTGCCCAAATATGTGTATGATTCTACCTCTTGAAGTGGGATTTCCCACAGGGAGATCGAGTTGTCGTTTGCTTGGTTAATTCTCAATATCTTTGTCTTTCCCTTATGAATGTTCAGCCTAGTTGCTGGGACCTTTGATTCAATGTGTTAAGCTTATCCTGCATCTGATTTCGTGTATGTGACAGAAGAGCTATATCATCAGCGAAGTCCAGATCATCTAGTTGCTCTGTCAGAGTCCATTGGATTCCATTCTGGTGTTAGTTACTGTGGTCTTCATAATCCAGTCTATTGTCAGTAAGAACAACAAAGGTGATAGAAGACATCCCTGAGCACTCTGTTTCTATTCGAAGTATCTGTTAGTTTACCTTCATGAAGAACTCTACATTTCATATCTGTATATGTTGCTTTTATTAGGTTAATAATTTTCTGTGGGATTCCATAATGCCTCATTAATTTCCAAAGGGTTTCCCTATCAATACTGTCAAAAGCCTTCTCATAATCAACAAATCCGATATAAAGTGGGGATTTCCATTCAATACTTTGCTCTATTATTATACGTAATGTGGCTATCTGGTCAGCACAGGATCTATTTGGTGGTCGGAAGCCTGCCTGTTCATCTCTTAGCTTTATATCGATGGCATCTCTCAGTCTCTCCAGGATGACTCTGCTTAGTATTTTCCCAGGTACTGACAACAGCATTATTCCCCTATAGTTTTCACACTTCTGAAGGTCCCCTTTCTTTGGTAGCTTCACCAGGTATCCTTCTCTCAAGTTTGCTGGTATTTCTTCGGTCTCCCAGATTCTGCTAAATAATTTATACAGTATTTCTGTGGATGTGTTTATGTTGGCTTTAACGCCTCTGCTGGAATACCATCTGGACCGGCCGCTTTTCCATCTTTTAAAAGTTTAATGGCTTTACTAATCTCCTCCTTGGATGGTTTCTCACAGTTGATGTCCAAGTCAATTTCTGCCGGTTGGATATCTGGGGGTTTGTAGGTGCTGGTCTGTTCAGGAGTTCCTTGAAGTATTCCATCCATCTTTCCATTTGGTCTCTAACATTAGTGATAGTTTCCCCACTACTATTTTTGATCAACCCATTTGATGGTCTGAATTTTCCTGCTAGCTTTCTAGTGATATTGTAAAGATCCCTAAGGTTTCCTTTTCCTGCAGCTACCTCTGCTTCTCTTGCTAGATCTTCTACGTATTGTCTTTTATCTAACTTTATTTGTTTCTTCACTTTCTTGCTAGCTTCTGTGTACTTTTCCTGGGCTATGGCTTTGGCAGTTCTAGTTTTGCTATTATTTAAATCTGCTTTCCTCTTTTTCCTTTCTTCTATTTCCTTGAGAGTTTCTGGAGTTATCCATGCCTTATGATTCGCTCCTTCTTTCCTAATACCTCTGTGCATGTTTCATTCCAAATATTTTGGCTTGCTGCCAGCATTCTTCCGCACTCACCTCATCTTGTAATTGCATAAAACCTCATACTTATTAGAGACTGTGACCGTGAACTGTTCCTTTGTTTCTTGACTTCTGAGGTATCCTACATTATATTAGTGTCTATGTTCATGGGATGTTATGTATCGCTTAAGCTTCAGTTTAATTTTACTTATCAGCAAATGGTGATCCAAATCTACATCTGCCCCCTTAGGACCCTTACATCTTGTAGAGATGACCTGAATTTCTTGTTTATGCATATGTGGTCAATTTGATTTTCTGTTCTGTGATCTGGTGATACCCAGGTTGCTTTATGTATTCTTTTATGTGGAAAGACACTTCCACCTATGACGTATTGATTCGCTGCACAGAAATTAGTGAATAGTTCTCCATTTTCGTTCATTATTCCTAGTCCGTGTTTCCCATGATCTCTCGTAGCCTATGTTGTCCGAACCTATTTTGGCATTGAGGTCACCCATCAGAATTTTGATGTTCCCATTTCTCTGATTACCTATAGTATTTTGAAGTTTTATGTAAAATTCCTCCTTTACTTTTTCCTCTTTATCATTGGTAGGTGCATAACACTGGGTCACATTCAAGAATACTTTCTTTTGGTGGTTCTGAATGTTGCTGTGATTATCCTAGGACTCACTGCTACCCATTTTATTAGTGCAGTCTCCGCTTCTTTAGATAGCATTAAAGTCACTCCTTCACTATGGGGGCATTTTCTTCCATATGGCCTGAGAACAGCATTGTTTCTCCTGTGTTTAGACGTTGTTTGCCTGCACCATTCCACCTAGTTTCACATAATCCCAAGATGCCAATCCGTGAAATTTCATCTCATTTACAACCTGTGCTGTCTTTCCCATTTGATACATACTTCTAACATTCCAGGTGCCAATTCTGGAGCTTTTCCTAGGTGAAAGGAAGATAATCTGCGGTGTAGACTCCTTGCGGCTTTCTCTGCATCGCTTCATACCTCTTCTAGAAGAGCTTCCTTTCCTCTTGGTTGGCACAGTTTTTATTTTATTTTTATGTGACTTGTTCATGATTGGTTGGATTTTGTGGCTAAAATTTTCTACTGGATAGGGTAGCCAGCCCTACGCCAAACCCCACCTTAGTCGCCTCTTACGACATGTCTTGTAGGTCGCAGTGCTGCTACTCTTTGCTCCTTGCAGGCCCGGCACACGGGCGGTCTGAGTGGTTACCGGGCCCAAATTTGGGGTGTAAAGAATAGAACCACTGTTACCTGCCACGTGTATAAGAGGCGATTAAGGAGGTTTGGCTGAAATCGGATGCACATATCCTAAACGTGTAGAAGTCTATGCGTTTAGGGGCCTACCAAACCAATGTGCAACGTATACACATTCTTGGCAAAGATCAAACATATCACAAAGAGTGATTAAAATTGGTCGTAAGACAGCGCAAAGAAGAAGTATGTGATCTGAGCCCAAGAGTTGTGCCAGGTAGGTGCCCGCCTACAAGTAGGCCAGCACATTCAATTTTTGCTACACTTTCTATTTACTAGGGTAGCTACCAAAGGCCCCTACCTCAGTTACCTCTTACAACATGTCTTGTAGATCGCAGTGAGACTATTCTTTGCTCCCCTTGCGAGCCCCGGCACCACACGGGCGAAAGAACCACTTTAAAGACTGAGTACGGGGGACTGCCTAGAGTAGTTGATAGTAGCTCGGCCTGCTAGCTGTGAGACGCCTCATGGCTCGGGTTCGAACCTACTGTCCGGCATTTGTTCGAGTCCCTGGTCTTACTCAGGACGATAACGTGAGTACCTCTGAAGTGGGAGAAAATCTGCCTGTATGGCGAGGAATACTAATTACGAGTACATTGAGCACCGGCTGCCAGTGTAAAGTAATTTACAATGTCACCTGCTGCCATTATAAGAAATTGGAAAAACAGATTTTCACGCAAAAATCAGTTTCAGAGATGGAACTTCGTCTGAGTTGAAAGCGGACGAAAGGAAAAAAAAAAAATGAGTACCTCTTAAGTCGGAGAAGACACACCTGTATGGCAGGGGACACTGATAAAAAGGAAAGCAGGCCTTCACGTAAAAATCAATCAGAGACACCATGCCAGGCACCCTGACTACGTCTGAATTCATAGCAGTTGAATGCCAGAAGAATGTCAAATGAACTTATACTGTGGTGGAACATATCCTTCATACTCTGATTTCACTATGGTATGAGAGCTAACAGGATGGCCCTGTTACTGATACTAATCTGAGTTTAAACAGTAACTTAATCAGTTTAGTTGACAACAGGTGTGAAGAAATTTACATTTTAAATAAACCAATAACAATGCCTATATTGTTGACTTACCGGGGCCCAAATTTGGGGTGTAAAGAATAGAACCACTGTTACCTGCCACGTATGTCGTAGAGGCGGCTAAGGAGGTTTGGATGAAATCGAATGCCGTGGGAATGCAAACCGAAACTAATGCTTGCAGAAAACAGATGCACCAGGCCGTAAGGCTCATAACATGGTGCAACGACCCTCATAATGATGAATGGGATAACGTATTCTAAGTCGTCAATCTGCCTCGGAGATTTAGCCACGCAGTAAATATGTCAGACCTACCATCACAAGGGTGGCCAAAACTTACTGCAGGAAGAGGCCAGCACAAGCGGGAAGCAGAAATCATAGGAATTATATCCTGCAGAACTGCCCCCAGTATGCAGACTTGAGAAGAAAGAGGTGGTCCGCTTACACCAGCATCCAAGACAAACTGTATGGTATGGCTGACAATCTGAGGCAGACGGCTGCCTTTATTAGAGAATCTGAAATCTCAATCTAGTGAGAATGCAGAAGACGAAGAATATTGTTGACTATTCTACTGAAACTTAAGGGATCTAAAGCCAAAGGATTGCTTTCATTACACCAATTTTTACCCCATATGGCTTAGTCCCCCTCCGCTGAAATGGCCCACGACCTGCAGAAGGTATTGCACAAAGCATGCTCCATAGCTCCTACAACAATTCTAGGGATCTCTAGTGAACAAAATGGTGCTGTCTGGATTCAAACCCATGACCTTCGGAGCGCAAGGCAAAGGCTTAATCACTTAGCCACAGAGACTCCAAACTAAAACTGAAGAGAACCAATGTTTATAGCCTTGCAGGTGCTCTGTCACTTTCTTCTATGTTCATCTTATAAAGGGTGTTTGTTGTGGTGTTCACAGGGAGACTGCTAAATCTGTTCATTTCATGCTGACACATTTGTTTTTAGCACTGTAATATGTCTTTTTTTCTTTTGCGTTCGTTTCACCAATTTTAATCACTTTTGTGATATGTTTGATCTTTGCCAAGAACGTGTATACGTTGCACATTGGTTTGGTAGGCCCTAAACGCATAGACTTCTACGTTTAGGACATGGCATCCGATTTCAGCCAAACCTCCTTAGTGCTTCTACGACATGCGTGGTAGGTAACAGTGGTTCTATTCTTTACACCCCAAATTTGGGCCGTAACCACTCGGCGACTGTAATATGTGAACTGTGGGCATCTGTGGCTTAGCGGTAGTGAGCTCGATCACAACCCACGAGTACCTGGTTCAACCTCTGTGGCAGGCAGTTTGGAAGCAAATTTGTGTGGATCTTTACAAAAGGTAAAAATAGACCCATCATTCAGAAAACAATGGCAAACTACTCAGCGTATAAGTGGTGCCTAGAAAATCGATGACTCGTTTACTGGAGTTGATGGAGTTGTCCTGTTCTTATTTTTCTTCGAACGCTCCTTATCAACCGCTAGTTAAACCACTCTGTGATTTGTATGTGATCTGAGCCTGTGAGTGATTGTACGCTGTGCCAGTTATGTGCTTACAAATGGACCAGCCCATCCGATTTCTGCGGTTTTTCATTTATTAGGGTAGCTTCCCTAGGTCCCTACCTCAGTCACCTCTTACGACATGCCTTGTAGGTCGCAGTGTTACTATTCTTGGTTCCCCTTGTGGGCCTTTGCAACACACAAGCAACGGTGATGTCCTGTAAAGGATATGCCATGATTTTAATTATGAGAACTGGGTTTGTCTTCCCTGTTTGATCGTAACGTTAGCTATCAGCCGAGATTTTGTTAGGAGGAATCGAACTTGTAGACTGGATAGAGAAGGATACAAGAGAGGAGTAATCAAATTGATATGGAACTTCATCACTGCAAAGCAAATAGAAGTAATCACAAACATTTAAGCAGAAATGAATGGGACTTGACAGTCACTCAGAATGATGGCAATACCAGGCCAGACTGCAGAATACAACCTGCTACCAGCCCCTTAAAGGTGTGGAGTAGGGTTCACTCTATAGGATTAACAGCTCTAGTTCACTGATCCTGATTTGACGTATCACATTCACAGCATCTACGGTCATGGTTCCTTTCAGCGAGGCAACAATATCAGGAGCATAGATCAACAATGTCAGTGACAGAGATCAACAATGTCAGGGGCGGAGATCAACAATGTCAGGGGCGGAGATCAACAATGTCAGGGGCGGAGATCAACAATGTCAGGGGCGGAGATCAACAATATCTGGGGCAGAGATCAAATGTGCATTTACTATATCATTAGTTATTAAATCAGCATTGTGCCACGTGAACCATCAGCCTGTATACTTTTTTACATCTTCTGGGAAAGACTCGGCACCTATAGGTCTGTCCGAAGTGTTGACATTGGTTCAATACATTTTCAATAGATTCAATATTAATTTGTTTGTCTTCATCCAACATGTAGTCACCGTGACACAGAAGGATGTCCCCCTCATCTTCAACTCCCTGACAATCGGAGCTGTTGGCACAAGCCTGTTCGCTAATGCTCCCATGTCCAGGACAGTAGATCAAAGTAAGACCCTGAAGATTGGAAACCTCGATAGACAATATCCACTCATAACCACAACCTGCTGTTTTAGACCTGAAACATTCATTGAGAGTTGAAATACAGTAACGGCCATAGTAAACATTGTCCATGAGAACCATTACAACTGTAGCGCACCAGCAACTGCTTCAATCTACATCCTCACACTGGACCTTACTTGTTGTAATTGTCCTGTATGCTCCATTTCTCTCTGCAGGACCCTACAATCATCAATGAGCGCTACCTACTGAAGACAATGATCCAGGCCCTGCCCTACAATCTACCTTAAACGTAATGTAAGCTTTCTTTAAGTGTAAATAAATCCCACACAGTCACACTGTGTGACGATAACATGGGTAAAATACTTTATGGACACTTATTATCCGGTCTGAAAATCCCGCTACTCGCGCTAGCAAAGTTACTGCCCAATACTATCACTAACGGCTGAACCGTAACGATTACAGTGTAACGTAACTTACACTAGTTTTACACTCTACTTACACACTTACTAGCAGCTAGCAACAATTACAATCACTAATTAATGATAAAGATTAACAATCAATGGACTAGAAAGTTTGATTGTGTTAGTGAGTCCTATAGAATACTATAATAATCACATTAATTTAACTGCTTATGATCTCCTATTGTACAACAATGATGTATCAAGTATGTATGTTGCCTTCGTAAACAAACCCAAACATACGGCAATCAACTTTTTTTTGTAATCATATATTTATCATAGGATCGTCAGCTCTAAGTTAGAAAATATACGGAAAATTACAGCTGACTGCAAGATTTACTCAGAGTCGGCATTAACTCACAAAGAGTCTTTGAATGCAACAGTTCAACTATTATCTATCTGCACAAATTACCCTTTGGAAATTCCACATATGTGAAAGACACTGGTTTCCATTCTGATGGATTGAACTGCTCCTCCATCGCTGATACCGCATCCTCCGCCATCATGGATTAGATATTTGCGCATGCGTACTTTGAGATCGGCTAACGTTCGATACAAATTTCATTGAATAGATGCATTTGTTCTAGGCATCCGCCGGAGAATATAGCGGGAGAAAACCAACATTATGGGCATTATTGGACAATCAATGCACCTTGACTCCCTTTTGCATATTTTCATCATGCTGATAAAGGTGGAGTTGGGCTGCGACGATCTATTTTCTGTGTTCAGCGACAACACAGCGGAATCGATAGATGGAACGACGTTATCATACGTGGTGGACAGGACATGGTGACAAGTTAAAATAACGGAATAGGCCTCAAAAGTAAATGTCGAGACGGCAATAATCTGATAATCTTCACTGACCACAATGCTTTCTCGTGAATGCTAGAGATACGATAAATGATAACTAGTGCGAAAACGAGTGATCATGTGACAAACAAATATTTTTAGTTTATGGATCATCTATTTGTGCTGATTCGTGACAACAAAACGAAGGGAATGATATCTTTCTTTTTTCTCTTTCTTCAATCCTGTTTTGCCTCACACCGTCAGGATAAGAGATTTCTAGAACGAGCCCTTGGATGCGCTTCATAAATAGTATCTTTCGTCGCCTCTGCTATCTCTGCCACCTTTTACGTGGACGGCCTTGTGCATTGTATCCGAGTGTAGTATAGCATTGCTCTTTATTTGAGGCGCACTTTCTTTTCTCTAATCCTGTTTTGCATCACAGCGTCAGGGTAAGAAGAGATTTCTAGAACGAGCCCTTGCGTGCGCTTCATAAATAGTGTCTTTCGTTGCCTCTGCTATCTCTTAGATCTACCTTTTGCATGGCCGGCCTCTTGCTTTGAATCCATTGTATCAGAGCAACATTGCTCTTTGAGGCGCACTGTCTGTTGGTAATCTGTTTATGTGACCGAACCATTTAATTTGTTGTTTCTTGATGAAGTTCAGTACTGATGTTGTACGCACTTTTTCCCTGAAGTCTTCATTTCTAAACCGGTCTCTTCTTGTTACCCCCATCATTCTGCGTAGACACTTCATCACTGTCGGGACTAGGTTTCTTCTATCATTTGATGTCAGCGTCCAGGTTTGGCACTGATAGCATAACGTGGGGAAAAGGATTGTGTTGAACATTGCTTTTTTTGTGTTGGTGGCATTTGTCCTTATTATTTCATTTGCTTTGTTGCATGTTATGTTTTGGCATCTACAAAAAACTATAGTAACATATTTAATTTTTTTTCTTGTTCTTCTTCGAACGTTCCGTATCGACTACTTGTTAACCACTCTTTGTGATTTGTATGTGATCTGAGCCTATAAGAGCGATTGTACATTGTACAAGTTGTCGCCTACAAGTAGGCCAGCGTATCGATTCAGCAATGATTTTACTCCTATTTACTGGGAAGCTTCTGAGTGTAAGCATGAACCCGTCGCCTCTAGGCATGCTTTAGATGAGTGCTACTAATGAGCTTGCTAAATCGATGCTGTGTTAAACGGCAGAACAGGCTTTAGTCTCAACAATGAATATCGTTCATTGTCACAAGTCTTTACGTAAGGTCGAAGTCACCAAAAAGGCATTGTTTATTTACTAGTAGCTTTTCTATCCTACTCAGTCGCCTCTTACGGTATGCTTTTAATCGCATGTTCTAATTTCGCTCTTTGAGTCGCAACACACGTTGTCAGTCTATAAAAATGTCCTTATCATCACAAGTCGTGGCCCTGCACTTCCTTACCACGTTTATTTTTTCTTCAGCGTCTCATCTTCTTCTTCGATGTTCTTTCTGTCGTTTGATCATTCTTATTGTGATATAACAGCCATACCAGAACTGTTTTTGTCACATTTTCAGCGCCATTTGGAGCCTTGCTTTCAAGATGTCGATTTCGCAGGTTTTGACACCTCCGTCAGCCTTTGACTGTCCCCAGCCGACCTGCAAGGCAGCAGGTTGTTCGTTCGTATCAAACATGGCATCCGATAACATACGGACGGCGGCTCAGGTAAAATTCTAGAAAATAAGACCACAACTATCGCGATGATCCTCGCATTCCAGTATTGTTGTATAAGACAAATTCATTTTAAAAACAATACAACTTGTTAAATCAAGGTTAAATTATATTACAAGTTAAATTTAACAATAAGGAATATCAGTATTATTAACAATTTTCATCAATAAATAACCATGAGAGCATAGAATTGTATAAAATTGCAAAAAAATCGTACGCGTTCTATCAAACATATACTCTCTCTCGATCCCTCAAAACATAAACAAAAATCAATCCAATTAAACAGGAATTTTCGATTTCCCGTCTGAGCTGCTCGGACTTCTGTTGCCGGGGGATATGGTATCAACCATATTAATCACTCTTTGTGATCTACGTGACCCCAGTTTTAAGGTCATGACCCCAAATACTCAAGTCACTCAGCTTCATATATTATATGCATATCTCAAGTCCCTGCCCCTCAGAAAGTCTCAAGTTCCCAAGCCCCCGTCTCAAGTCCCTATGCCCCATCTCTCAAGTGCCTCATTATTAGCTGGTGTTCTCTTGCTAATTATTTGTTGCAAGTCTGTACTGTTAGTTAATTAGCAGGGGAAGACGTCGTCGTGTAGAGTAAAGGGACTCTGTGACCACCAATGTCACAACACCATTCATAAAATTCTCGAACATCGTCCAATCCGTAGCCCTTGGCAACATATGTTATCGGTGGCCACGGTCCAATCACAAGCTATTTTAAGTTGTAATACCTCAAGCCAAGCGAAACGTCTTCCTACCCACCGGTTGACCAACGGCAATGTTTAATTATCAGGGAGTCTCAACTTGTGAATTTTTGGGTCCAGTTGCTGCATATACTTTCGGAAATATATTCACCATATTCAAAATTAAATTGGGGACCTTGTTACGGAGTTCGTTCACTGCATCTGAGATGTCCATGTGTAAGAAAGAGATCGGAGTACTCACGGTTACTCACCGAAGTGCAATGATGATGGTCCTATCAATCAATAAATCTTTCGGAAACTACATAAATAATAGTTGAGATTTAAAATCATAAAGGGATATGGTTATATAGAATTATTGAACCATATAGTGCCCCACATTTTCTCATTCAGTTTAGTTTTCTGTGCCATGTTTGATACCTCAAATCATTGAAGAGGGCAGTATTCCGAGCGTGCTCGGATTCAGGGACCATTTTGACATGTGTAATGGTCTGTTTGTGCAGCTTTCCTCTTGGGGAGGTGGGCTTGTACACAGCCAGGCTCTAGCCAGGGCTAGAGCCTGGCTGTGGCTTGTAAGACCGGTTGAGAAATGAAGACATCAGGAGAAAAAAATGAGTACAACATCAATACTGAACTTCATCAAGAAACAAGAAATTAAATGATCGGCCACATAAACAGATTACCAACAGACGATGCACCTCAAAGAGCAATGTTGCTCCTATACAATTTATACAAAGCAAAAGGCCGGCCACGCAAAAGGAGAACCTCAGAGATAATAGAGGCCACGAAAAACACTATTTATGAAGTGCACACAAGGGTTCGTTCTTTCTTTCTCGATCGATCGTTCTTTTTCGGCCATTTTTATCATTCTTATTGTGATATATAAACAGCCTCTGCCAAGAACGTGTTTTACGTCACAATCTTCAGTACCATTTGGAGATCTAGTGCTTGTCTTTCGGTGACGTGTCCGATTTCAATCAGCATTTACTTGGTTCGCTCTCCGTTAGCCTTTGACTGTCCCCAGCCAACCTGCAAGGTAGCAGGTTGCTATTTTCTTTTAGGGTAGTGACCCTTAGACGACCTGCCCTCTCGTGTTGTTGAGCGTCATCTGTCCAGGAAACCTGTCTATTTCTGGACTACTTGGTTTTCCTCCCGTCCAGTTTTGTGTACCGTTAACTCCGGTAGACTTTGATGTCCCCAATCAAACTGTAAGGCAGTAGTAGTTCCATGCGAGCGGAAACGCGCACTGGATTCAACCTCTGCTGGGCTTTCCAGTTCTTTGCACATTTGGGTGACCCGCTCACCCCCACGTCTGCCACGCCATATCAGCGCCGCATACGTCTGCTCACCGGTGGGCCCATTCGTGCATCGTCTGCTTACAAGCTCGCTCTGCCCTGGTGCCTGCCCAACCATCTCCATTTGTTCTCACCGTGCTCACATTTACCATGCCTCTAGGCTGTCTGGACACGGGTCTCAACTCGGGCCCCCCACCTCAGGGCTCCGAGTTTCGCTCTATGTGGGCCCACGTGCAACTCTTCTCGGGCCCAAGTTTTGCTCTACGCGGGCTCACTCTCTTCTCTGGATGCACCCCTCATCCTTTATGATTATCCGTTCAGCTTTTCCCATCGGCCGGGAGAGACGTACATTAATAGTCACTCTGTGATTCCGCTCAGCTGTGTTGCGTGCGGATCCCATCCAACGTGACTAGGTCTACATCTCTACTTATGCCACAGTAGCTCTCCCTCGATCCCTACCCGCTTAGCCAGACAGGAACCAATGTCTGTTACCTGGGTCACCACGTGGAGGTGGGGTAGGAACTTGGTTAGTGCCAGCTCACTAATCCTGGCGCGACGTTGTCCCCACGCGCCTTTTACCCCGGCCTCGTCCTTGAAATCTCTTCTTATCCTGACGCTGTGAGGCAAAGCAGGATCGGAGAAAAGAAAGAAAGAAAGAGCTTGAAATCTACAATGTCCTGTCTGGAGCCTTAAGATGGTGGTTCGTTAGTGTCTGTCTACGCCCTCGTGGCGCCGGTTCCCGCATGGGAAGTAAAAAGTAGTACCACTGCAACCTACAATGCATGTCGTAAGAGGCGATTGATGTAGGCCCTAGAGATGCTATACCTAGTAAATAAAAAGCAGTGCAGAAATCGGATGTGCTGGCCTACTTTTAGGCGCATAACTGGCACAACGTACAATCTCTCTTAGGCTCAGATTACATACAAATCACACAAAGTGGTTGGCAAGTGGTCGATATGGATCGTTCGAAGAAGAAGCAGTGTCTGTCTAATTTTGGGATGTGGTCTTGTGGGCAGTGCCGGATTAGGCCAGCGCGGGGCCTGTAGCAAATTTTAGCGCGGGCCCTAGGTTTTGTATGATAATAAATAATAAACACAACTTTTACAAACAAACTTGTGTCGATTTAATGTGAGCAAATTTAGAGATAATACTAGACAAATCAATTTCTCTATAAGTAAATTACATTCAATGTTCATTAAGGTGAGGTTATTTAGACAATCTTGTCCCAACGTGTTCCTTAACTCACTTTTATACGCTTTAATGCTGAAAATCCTGAAGAGAAAGTAGCCAATAAATGGGATTGCTTAAAACAGAGTATACAAACTGCAAACAAAAACCTGCCTGTAAAAGAATCCATGAAAATCAAATGTGGATGACTGATGAAATCTTAGAAAAATGACAGAACGAAAGAAAGCCAAGAACACCACAAAGTATACAATTTTAGACAACGAAATACGCAACATGTGCAGAACCACAAAAGTAAACTGTTTAGAAACAAAATGCAAGGAAATAGAAGATATGGCAGAAAAACACAGGGCCAGAGATATGCACAGAGAAATAAGACAAATGACAAGTAAGAAAAATACTGTAAAAAGTGGAGGATGTATCAAAAACAACAACAACCAACTTTTGTTTGATAAAACAGAAATATTGACAAGATGGACAGAATATGTAACGGCTCTATTTGATGATCAAAGAAGCAGTAAACTCAGTATAAAGTGCAATGACAGCCCAAGAATATTAAAATCTGAAGTTGTAAGAGCAATCGAAACAATGAAGCGAGGAAAGGCTGCAGGATTGGACAATATTACTGTGGAAATGTTAACCTCCTTAGAGGATTTTGGTATTTCAACCATTACAGATTTGTGCAATGATATATATAACACAGGATATATACCAAGAGACTTGAAGACATCAGTATTCATACCACTACCCAAAAGCCCAAAGCACAGGAGTGCACAGACTATAGGACAATTAGCCTGATGAGCCACATAACAAAAATACTACTCAAGATCATACATGAAAGAATTAAAACAAGATAGACATAGAAGTAGGAGAAGAACAGTTTGGCTTTAGAAAGAACAGAGGAACAAGAGAGGCAATACTTTGTATAAGACTACTCGCTGACAAGTATATAGAAGTGCAAAAAGTATCTACTTGTGTTTCATCGATTATAGCAAAGCTTTTGACAGAGTCCAACATGAAAAGCTAATCATATGTCTACAAGAAATAGGCCTAGATGGGGATGATATCAGATTAATAAGTAACATATACTGGGAACAGACAGCAATAATAAAATATGAAAATAGCTACTCTCAATACATAGACATAAAGAGAGGAGTGAGACAAGGATGCATACTGTCACCAAGCCTATTTAACATCTACACAGAGAAAATCTTCAAACAACTAGAGGGAATGCCAGGACTCAAGATCAATGGAAAAATAATAAATAACTTAAGATATGCAGATGACACAGTATTGGTAGCAGAAAATGAACAAGATCTACAAGAATTAGTGGACCAATTGGACAGAACTAGCAAGGAATATGGATTAGACATTAACATACAGAAAACAAAAACTATGGTAATCAACAAGGAAATGGAAAACCTAAAATGAATATAAAAATACATGGAGAATTACTACATCAAGTAAAAGCTACTCCTATCTCGGTCAGATGATAACAGATGATGGCAGATGTATAACTGAAATTAAAAAGAGAATAGGAATGGCCAAGGATAATTTCAATAGTATGAGAAAGTTACTGACATCCAAACAAATCACAAACAGGCTAAAAATTAGAATGATCAAATGCTATATATATCCTATATTAATGTATGGCTCGAAACATGGACAATGAACAAGCAGTTAGAAGACAGAATTGATGCATTTGAGATGTGGATATATAGAAGAATAAGCAGAGTTTCATGGACAGAAAAACAGACAAATAAACAAGTTTTAGGAAAACTAGGCATGAAGAAACAATTATTAAGAGAAATAAAATT
The DNA here is from genome assembly GCA_020796225.1 of Arion vulgaris. Classification (NCBI taxonomy): domain Eukaryota; kingdom Metazoa; phylum Mollusca; class Gastropoda; order Stylommatophora; family Arionidae; genus Arion; species Arion vulgaris. The sequence goes on from CM036770.1 coordinate 29,548,010, forward strand.
CAGACAAGTAAAGTATTTTGGGCACATAAAAAGGCATGACACCATGATAAAACATTTACTAGAGGGAAAGTTGAGGGAGGAAGAGCAAGAGGAAGACCGAGAGATAAGTGGGAGGAAACTTTAAGAAATGGACAGGTTACAGTCTGGCAGTGTGCAACACCAAGGCGAAAGACAGAGGATGCTGGAGATTCATTGCAACCAACCTTCGATGTGGAGACGGCACCTGATGATGATGATGAATGCTGAAAAAGAACGTTCTCCGCTGCAGTTAGTAACATTAAGGACAAGTAAATTCGTAAGACTATTTCTACATTTGAGAATAATCACAATATAGACGAGACTGCAGTAAAACTATTTGATTGGCAAAACACGTAATCACAAAGTCCTGTAGTTTTACAAATTACACAAACAATGACAACATACAGCAACATTTCGACCAACAATGCCTTTATCAAGCAAACGAATAACAGGAGTGATGCATTTTTTAAATCAATAATTATAATGCATATACTAAACGTTGTTTTTCATCATGTGGCCAACTTGTATGAGAATATGTTCGGTAGTTTTTTCTTTCTGTGAATTGTTAAAAAGACAACCCTAGTTCTGGGTGGGTCTCCGTCATAGCGTTGACCACGACAGTCTTTGATATCAATGCCATTTTTCTTTAAAACATCAAGTAAACTTTGGGCGAGTTGTTCAGCAGTATGACCTTCCATAACCAAGAACTTCACAAACCTTTCCACTGGTTCAGATGGTAACACATAGCGCACTATTACAGAGAGCTGGTCCACATGCGAAATATCTGGAGTCGAGTCCAGTGATACGGAATAGTACTTGCATTTCTTAATTTCGCAAATAATATGATCCAGTAAGTTAATGCAATTAGATGGATACATTCCTCACATGTTGTTTTTGATAAGTATGATGTATGTCCCTTTCCTTTATTTGTATAAGTATTTATATGCTGAGCCAGAAAAATAAATAACATAAATAAGAAAAAATGAAAGGGGATATTATTGCCCACCTCCCAACCTTGGTTCTTTGTTTATGACTAGTGACAGCTTAGCTCTGTCACATAGGCGCGGCCCCCAGAAGCGCGGGGCCCGTAGCATTTGCTACTTCTGCTACTAGGCTAATCCAGCGCTGCTTGTGGGTAATTGCTGCATGTTCTACGACTTCCTGCACATTTGTATTTCCTTTTGATAAGTGTTGTTGCTTCCCTAAATGATATTCTGTAGTGGAATTGTTCCTTTTTGATACCTTCTTACGCAAGTCTGTCAGCTGCTGCATTATCTGCGATGCAACAGTGTGCTAGAATCTATTGCAGTGATACGTTGTTGCTGACGGGCAGCTGCTTTAGGTATACAGTACTTTAACTGCTAAGAGCGTATATATACGTTTTTCTCATTCACTTCTAAAGAAGCATTAACACGTCTGTTATTATCTCTCCTCTGTGAGCTAAAGACGTGTTATCACGTTATACATTGCTACTGTCACTGCTATAGGCGTACATTCACGTTTGTGACCTAGAAACAAAGAGTAGCTATTTTTAGCTCAGCCTTCGGAAAGTATGTAGCAGTGAAAGGGTTAAGAGATCCTCGGTTCTTTTGTAACGCCTGACGAGCTGACATACAGTCGCACAGTGCGACTATATTTTATACTTCAAGTCCTTGTTACAATTGCATCCTACCATTTTACCCACCATCGGCAATGGTACCTCACTTATTTGTAAATCTTCTTCTTCTTTTGTCGTTACACTGCTACCGGGCTGCTGCCCAGTGTAGTGGTTTTCTGTTTTTGTCCTGCGCTGTTCTGGTGGCTTGTGTGATTGTTATCTTTGCTCTTTCACAGGATTATGTTACGCCATCTAGCCATCTTTTCCGTGGTCTTCATCTTGCCTTCTTTCCCGATGTTCTGTTGTAGAAGACTGTATACTGTGGAGTTTGGACGCATTCTTATTAAGTGGCCAAACCACTTCATTCTTTGTTTCTCTATGTAATTCAAGCACGGTTCTGTGCCAACTTTCTTTCTTATGCTGATGTTAAAGATATATATTTTTGTTATTTGTAAATAACAAAAATATATATCTTTAATTTTATATTATATACAGGTTGTGTAATCACTCGTCTGTGGCTTAGGGGATAGTGACTCGGTCTATTAACCTCGACGTTCTGAGTCTGCATCACGCTGCGGACAACTTGGTGACAAATTGTTTCGCGTGGATTTTTACAAAAGGACGATGGCACCACCGTTCAGAAAGCAATGGCAAACTACTGAACGTAATAATGCCTAGAAAAATCACATACAGCGTAAAAATCTGGGGTTGATTATCAAAATCATGTAAAGGATATGCAATTAACTAACTTTTGTGTAATCACTATGTATACTCCATGCCAAATTTCATAAAGATCTGACCATTTCTAGTCATGTGTTTGTCCATCAACAAGTGTTGCATAATTTATGATCGACCTTATTCCTCCTTAAGGAAAGCAAGAAATGATGGAGAGTTAGAAATCGCAGACCAAATAATCTAGTGCCGTGCCGAATTGGCGCCAGATTTCGTCTCTATTCACAATCTATTGCCCGCCTGTCCAGCGTGTTCGTAACACTTTGGACGATGGGTGACAAACTCCCTGTCAGTGCGGTTCAATTCCGCGGGCTGGCAGAAAACCACAGGTTCCCCAGATTTACAGTGTTCGTGGTACCGAACCGAAGGGTTACAATGTCCATGGCACCGAGCCGAAGAGCTGAAAGCTTAAGTGCTTCTGGTCGAAAAATTTTAAAAATTGACAGTCTACCATCATTAACCAAAAAGGGTTTCTATACTACAGGGTGTTCAAGATTAAAGCAGCCCCATTGACAAACCCGAAAGTTCGCCGATAATCTATCGCGTTATGTTTATGTACTATTTAAACCGGTTCTGACTAGCTCGTTTTACGTCACATTTGTTCATCGCCCCTTCCCGCACTACAATTACATACCGTCACATAACCTTGACCTATACTACGTCATAACTGAACCTTCTCATTTTCATACATATATGCCAGATTGACTCCATTCACAGGCTGCTATTATCTTGAACACCCTGTAGAATGTCATAAGTCGCCAAACTCTTCTCAGGAATGATATCTCAATGTTTATCATCCAGCGACAAGATATACACACTTCAACTGTCTATTCATCATCATCATGTACTGTGTTCACATCGAAAGTTGGATGCAATGGATTTCCAGCGAATTATATTCTTTGTTCTGATAGTACATTCTGGCAAGCTTCTGCCTGCCCCATTCTTTATGTTTCCTTGCAATTATATTATTTTTCTCTCTTTGCTTTTAACCGTCACCACCCCTATCGTCTTCAACAAGGCATGTAGTCCTCCAATAAAAACAAAATACACTTTTGTCTAACTTCTATTTCTTTAGTTCTCTTTTCACTTCTAATTATTGTACCTCTTCTTTGTTAGTTTTCCTTTTTTCCAGTGGCGGCTCGTCATTGGACAGGGCCAATGTGGATTCCAAATAGGGCCCCACAAAAAATCAAGTGTATAACTATATGTAAAATATTAATATATAACTTCTAAGCTTGTGCCGTATGCGCCTACAAGTAGGCCAGTACATCCTATTTCTGCGCTGCTTTTTATTTACTAGGGTAGCTTCACTAAGCCCCTACCTTAGCCATTTTGTGGTTTAGACTTTTACGCTTTAGTATGGTTTTTTCCTCCCGCCATTTTTTCATGTAGTGGATGGTAAGGCATCCTTTTGATCCTTTCAGTCTGTAGAATCACTTTTCTTCTGTCTTCCAAGGGCTGGATGTTGGCTTCCATTTCTACAATTGATGTAGATCTGATGGCTCTCAAAATAGTGCGCAGACACATGTTTTGAGTTTTTCCAGTATCAATTTGTTTGAATGGGCTGCTGATATCCTTGACGATGAATCATATTCCAGGGTCGGTCTAACTGCGCCAATGTATACCTGATTCAGGATTCGACTATCAGCTCCCCATATAGTTCCATCCAGGTAGTTCCAGCCATTCTTTTCAAATAACTCCGCACCTTTGAGTAATGTTGTTTTCCACATAACTCGGTCATCAGCTACAGGGTGTTCAAGGTTAAAGCAGCCCCATTGACAAATCGAAAGTTGCCAGATAATCTATCGCGTTATGTTTATGTACTATTTAAACCGGTTCTGACTAGCTCGTTTTACGTCACATTTGTTCATCGCCCCTTCCCGCACTACAATTACATACCGTCACATAACCTTGACCTATACTACGTCATAACTGAACCTTATCATTTTCATACATATATGCCAGATTGACTCCATTCACAGGCTGCTATTATCTTGAACACCCTTTCCATTTGTTGGGACCTACAGAAAAGTTCTTCATTAAGACCTTGCAGATTATTATATCGGAGCAGTGGTCTGACGTGGTGCATCTTTCCTTTCGAAAGTTCACAGAATACCTGTTGTGTTATACGGCTATTGCCTTTTCTTCTCACATACCCTAGCCATCTTAGTCTTCTTCCGCTGAACATGCTGCAAGGTAAATTTCAACGTTGCAGTGGTTATCTTGTCGTACCACCTGATGTTCATAATCTTGCGGAGACATCGAAGTTACATAATGTTGTCTCCTCTTATGTATTCGAAAGATTGTCAATGTTTCTGAGCGAGTGGCGGGCTCGTGATAATTTTTGTTGGTGGGGCCAGACATTTTCCCCCGGATAAATCATGGTTTTTTATTGCTATATTTTAATTTATAAAATAATAAATACGCGTTATACATTATTTTTAGTGGGGCCCGCCCCACTGGCCCTTAATAACGAGCCGCCACTGTTCTGAGCTATATAGTAAAAAGGAGCTAATACACAGGTTCGATAGATTTGAATATGTGTCTGCAATGTTAGTTTTGTGTTGTCCCACGCTCTCTTTGATAGTTTGCCGAATGTAGTAGCCGCACTACCTATTCGAACGTCGATTTCTTCGTCAAGAGAAAAACTGACAGTGACTATGGACACGCTTTTTGAACTGGTGTTAGATGCAGTGGTGGCTCGTCACTAAGGGTCTGTGGGCCGGGCCCCACTAAAAATAATGTGTAACGTGTATTTATTATTTTATAAATTAAAATGTAACCTAATCAAAACCATAATTTCCTGAAAATTTGTGACTGGCCCCACCAACAAAAATGACCACGAGCCGCCCCTGGTTAGATGGTTACCATTTAAAGTGATATTTGTTGATGTGTTACTTCCTGACATAAAAACAACTGTTGTGGGAAACTTATAGTCAGAGAAAATAAGTCGCACGCCCTGACCAAATTATTGATTAGGGATTGCAGGGTAGCCTCACTATGTGCGACTAGAACATCGTCAGCGAAAATAAGTTCATTGAGAATTTCGTTTTAATCTTTGCTTTTAAGTGAGCCAAGCTGAAGAGTAAACTATCATATCTATTGCATCCTGCTGTCCTGCAGGGTGGATGAGGACAGTCAAAGGGTGACGGAGAGCGAACCCAGTAAATGCTGGTTGAAATCGGACACGTCGCCAAAGGACAAGCCCTGGAGCACCAAATGGTACTGAAGATCGCCCGAGTGGTTACCGGGGCCCAAATTTGGGGTGTAAAGAATAGAACCACTGTTACCTGCCACACATGTCGTAAGAGGCGACTAAGGAGGTTTGGATGAAATCGGATGCACATGTCCTAAACGTGTAGAAGTCTATGCCTTTAGGGGCCTACCAAACCAATGTAGAGCCGCTGTAGCGTAGTTGTTAGTGAACTCGCTTCGCAAGGCTGGTGGTCTGGGTTCAGCTCCGCAATGCGCGTGGAATTTTCCCGACCGCGACGGCTCTCAGGTCAACCCAGCCTCAACTGGGTACCAGGCATGCTCTGGGAAAGTAAAGCGGCCGGCGTGATGTTGACCACATCACCCATCGTGTGCCGACGGTCAATGAAAAATACAGGCCTAACACTGTATTGACCTATATACCACAAGGTATGAAAGGGTTCCTTACTTTTTTTTTTACAAACCAATGTGCAACGTATACACGTTCTTGGCAAAGATCAACGATATCACAAAGAGTGATTAAAATTGGTCGTAAAGAACTAACGCAAAGAAGAAGAAGAAGAAGAAGGTACTGAAGATTGTGACGTAAAACAAACGTTCTTGGCAAGGGTTGTTTATATATATCACAATAAGAATGATAACAATGGCCGAAAAAGAACGATCGAGAGAGAGAGAGAGAGACCTAGTGCGAATGAAAATATCGCCATCAGCATTCCCGATGGCATGGTATAAAAGGACAGTGAAGAAGATGCCAAAGAGAGTGGGGGCAAGAACACATCCGCTGTTTGTCTTCACTCTTAACCTCGAAGCTATGAATTTTGCTGAAATCAAATTGTTTGCTGGCTTTCGTGCCCTCATGTAAGGAGATGTTAAGTTGGAGCAATTTTGGGGAGAATCCAATATATTTCAATATTTTATAGAGTCCTGGTCTGCTGACCGTGTCAAATGCCTAGGACAGATCGACGAAAGCACCGAATAATAGCTTCTTCTGCTCTCTGAATTTCTTTTGCAGTTGTTGAAGAGAGAATATCATGTCAGTTATTGACCTTCCAGCTCTGAATTCACACTGTGACTATGGGAGAACACGATCTACCAGTTTATGTAGGCGTTTTGAAAGGACTAGTGCAAAAGCCTTGCCCGTGACTAGTGGCGGCTCGTGCTAATTTTTGTTGGTGGGGCCAGACAAAAATATTCGGAAAAATCATAGTTTTGGATTAGGTTATATTTTAATTTATAAAGTAATAAGTACACATTACACTTTATTTTTGGTGGCGCCCGGCCCCAGTGGCCCTTAATGACGAGCCGCCACTGCCTGTGACACTAAACAGGGAGATGCATCTGTAGTTGTTACAGGTCCCTTTGTTTTCTTTATTTTTCTAAAGTGTCACTATCTTTGCCTCCCTCATGTCTTGGTGAGTTTCATCCTATCTCCACCACTGGTTAAGAAGATTGTAGAGGTGGGGCAGGGGGACATGTTTGTTATATTTGAGGATTTCTACAGAAATATTGTGTAGTCCTGAAGCTTTTCTATTTCTTCTTTGCGTTCAATATGTTTGATCTTGGCCAAGAACGTGTATACGTTACACATTGGTTTGGTAGGCTCCTAAACGCATAGACTTCTACACGTTTAGGACACGTGCATCCGATTTCAGTCAAACCTCATATGTGCCTCTTACGACATGCGTGGCAGGTAACAGTGGTTCTATTCTTTACACCCCAAATTTGGGCCCCGGTAACCACTCGGGCGGCTTTGCTATTTGAAAGTTTTTTGATTGTTTCTGAGAGATCAAACTCTGTGGATTCGGCGTCTAGCTCGGTTAGTTCATAATGTTTCGGTATAATCTAATCAAGGGCATGGTTTGTGGGTTTATCCACAGAGTAAGCTTAGAGTAGTGTTCTACCCACCTTTCGAGTTGTTTGTTCATATTTGTTATTGGCTTACATATTTATGATTTAAGTGGGGCCATTTTTGTGATGTTCAGCCCCAGAGCTGCTCTGATGATTTCGTACATTTCCTTGGTGTTGCCCATATCTGCAGCATTGTGTATCGCAAAACATAGATTTGACCAGTATGTATTTGCACACCTCCTTGATTCTCGTTGCAATACTGAACTTGGATGCTGAAGACGGTCCTTTGAGCTTTGCGAGGGTTTCTTTTTGTAATTTATTAGTGCTCTTTTCTTTTCCTCAATTAGGGAAATGAGTGTTGTTTCATTTTATTGTACCAAGTCTGTGTTTTAGAATTTCTTAGTGCCAAATGAAGAGATGGTACAGTTATACGTGTTAGTTTTAAGGATGTTCCACTTTTCGTCTAAGCTACTTTCTCACATTTCATTCTCATACAGACTAGCAGTAAATTCCTTTCTGAAGTCTCCCTATTCTCTGCAATCCGCATTATAGCGATGATGATCTTCTTGTTTTATGAGATTTTCTTGATAGTGCTTTGACTTTGCTGATCGGGGGTCTCTGTGGCTAAGTGGTTAAGCCCTTTGCCTTGTGAGTCGAAGGTCGTAGGTTCGAGTCCGGACCGCGCCATTCTGTTCACGAGTGCAGTTTTTCCAGAGACCCCTAGGATTGTTGCTGGAGTTACGGAGTTTGTGCAAAACTCTCAGCAGGTGGCGTACCATTTCTGCGGAGAAGGACCGAGCCGTATGGGGTAAAACCCGGTGAAGTCAATCCTTCGACTTAAAAACCCTTTAAAACCTTATAACTGCTGATATCTAGTGCGAGATCAATGGTCAGATTTCAGACCTAATACACAAATAAGACAAGAGACCAAGCAAGAAAATGTATCAAATTTTATAAGAAAGCGCCGCTGGAACTACATCGGCCACACACTTATAATGGATGAGAGAAGACTCCTTACCAATCCCTCATATGGACACCAGAGGGAAAAAGAAAACGAGGAAGACCAAGAGAGACTCTGCGTAGAACCATCACCAGAGAAGGCTCAACGATGGGCCTAGTAAACATTAAAGACCTAAAACAGATAGCAACGAACCGCGAGACATGGAGAGCTATGACCTCTGCGCCGCCCACAGGCCCAAGAGGAAAGACTAACTAACTAAGTGCGAGAACTGTATCACAGTCTGTGCTGTGGAAAATTTGAGAAATATACCCTTTCTTTCTCTAATCCTGTTTTGACTTACAGCGCAAAGTTAAGAAGATATTTATAGAACCAGAGCCGGATTAGCATAGTAGCAGAAGTAGCAAATGCTACGGGCCCCGCGCTTTGGGGGCGCCCCGCGCCTCTGGAGCTAAGTTGTCACTAGTCATAAACAAGGAACCAAGTTTGGGAGGTGGGTAATAATTTCCCCTTTCATTTTTTTTATTGAGGTTAGGGCCAAGGTCATGTTTACTCAATTTCGGACTTAATTGGGCGGTCACACTGAGCTCATTAATAACGTAACAGTTTTTTTACTTTTTTGTATAGGAGTGTCTCTTGTGTGCACACGCTTCTAATAAACGAAAACTTGAAAGCTTGAACAAAAGAACAATTAAATTTGACTCATAACCCAGTTCAAGTCTCTGTTCGTTCAGTAGTTTTTGCGCGCGAAACTTAGTTTAAAATAAATGCAAGTGGGCGTATGAAATATTGTTCTAAGACATGAGCAGATCTGGGCACTCCTAAATAAATTTCATGTCATTCACGTTTTTGTGAGAAACTGTTTTGCACTCGACTAGATGTCCCAGAAAATAATGCGAGGGAGGGCCAAATGATTAAACAGAAAACTTGGACACACTTGAAGGAGCGCACAAGAAGCCGCAACACAGAGCTGCATAATTTTACAGAGAAGCACACAAACGGACACAGAGAGTAATTTTTATTTGTTCTGCTAACTTTGAATGTATTTAAATCCTCCCATCTTGTTATTTTATTATTATTTTATTTTACATAGCTAATTTTATGTTTCAGTGAGAAATTAATTTTTAAAAATAGTTTCTATCATTTTCGTTTTCAATGAATTCAAATGTTTTAAATCAGAGTTATAGTCATGTTAAGTGGTTAAATTTTTTTCGATTTTGTTGAAAGTCTCTATACATTCTTTTCCGCTTCTACCTATCGATGGGGCATTCTAACAAAAGCACTGGAAGATACAGGTTCAAAACTCCCGACTTTGAAGAGACTGTCGGACACCAGGTGGTCTTCCCGAGCTGATGCGACAAAAGCACTTTTATGTGGTTTTACCATTATCAAACAAGTTTTGGATGACATCTCAAATAACATGGATCAAAGGTAGAGTGTCGTAATCAAGCGTATGGGCTAGTTTTGGAGATGAGTAAGTTGGAAACGGGAATAGTTAGCATTTTATGGAACGGAATTCTAGAACGCTTGCAAGCGTCTAGCGCTTCATTACAGTCACCTGATCAAGACCTTAACACGGGATATACTCTTTATGAATCGTTACACGGGTACGTTCAAGCAATGCGGCCTACATTTTCAGATATTGAGGCCAAAGCCAAAATCCTGACTCACTGTCAAGAATATCAGCAACAAACTTCACGAAGACGCAAGCGAAATACTAAGTACGACGATTTTAGTGGCTCTACTACGCTCGATGAAGTTGTAGAAAATCAAACACCCAAACAAAAATTTGAAAGTCAGGCGTTTATTGTCATAATTGATAATGTACTCTCTGCCTTAGCTAAACGCATGGAAGCGTACCATAGAGTGACTGATGTATTTGGAACATTTCGGCAGTTAAAATCTCTTACAGCAGAAGAGATCTTGAAAAGAACTCCAAATATTGTCAGCTCTTACCAAGAGGATTTGGAAGAAAGCCTAGGCGACGAACTTGTGCAGTTCGCTGAACTTCTTAAAACTAATGTAGCTGCTGCTATTAGCAACGAAAAGAATGAGGCCCTTGAACTGCAATTTTATAAACTTATAATGGAAAATTCATTAGAGTCGTGTTTCCCAAATGTAGAAATAGTCTTACGAATTTACTTGTCTTTAATGATTGCTAACTGCAGCGGAGAACGTTCTTTTTCAACATTAAAGCGTATAAAAAGTGAGTTAAGAAACATGATGGGACAAGATCGTCTAAATAACCTCACCTTAATGAACATTGAATGTAATTTACTTAGAGAAATTGATTTGTCTAGTATTATCTCTAAATTTGCTCACATTAAATCGAGACAAGTTTGTTTGTAAAATTTATGTTTTATTATTTATTATCATACAAAACTTAGGGCCCGCGCTAAAATTTGCTACGGGCCCCGCGCTGGTCTAATCCGGCTCTGTATAGAACAGGTTTTTGTGTGCGCTTTCTCGTTGTGATAAAGTGATTTTCGCCGCCTCTGTCATCTGTGGTTGACCCCTTGCGTGGACGGCCTTTTCCTTCGCATCACATGTATCGGAGTAACATTGCACTTTGAGGTGCACTGTATGTTGGTAATTTCCTTATGTGGCCGAACCATTTAATTTGTTTTTTGATGAAGTTCAGTACTGATGTTGTACCCACTTTTTCTCCTGATGTCTTCATTTCTAAACCGGTCTCTTCTTGATACTTCTATCATTCTGCGAAGACACTTCATCCCTGTCGTGACTAGTTTTCTTCTATCGTGTGATGTCGCCGTCCATGTTTGGCACTGATAGCATAATTTGGCATAATGTCGGGAGAAAGATTGTGTTGTACAGTGATTTTTTAGTGGTAAATGGTTTATATTTCAAAATTGGCGCCATTTACGAAATATGTTTATTTTTATTTACCACTTGACGATTTGTACTGCGTGGACCCCCATTTCTCCTTAATATCTTCTACGTCTCTGTAATATGTGTATACATCGTTTTATTCACGTTGGTCTTCAAAACGAGATTATTATTAGTCCACAGTTTGGGTTCTAATATGCTTCTGAGAAGTCACGCCTACATGGTTTCAAGTGGCCATGTTTATCGTCTATTTCTCTTTCACGTTATATGATTTACTCGATGTTAGAAGTGAGAACTTCGTCCTATTTTCATACCAAAAATGAAATTATCAAGATAGCGATTTAAAGGGCGTTTAAACATATATTTTAATGTTTAATACATGTACACACATAAAATAATGCTTAAAAATATAAGCGCAGTAGCTTTTATTTGCAAGTTAGTAGATGTTTACGTTTGACAAGCAGAAATGGATGCCGGGGAGAAGAATACGGTGTTGTGTACGTAACCAGCGAGTCACGGGAATCATTAGTATGCATATCCTTCAACATTTGTTTAGGGAGACTGAGGATCTATAGGTCAGCATGGAGGGCTGTATCGTTGGTTCAATAACCAATAACATTTGTAATGTGTATTGTCATTGTTTTTTGTGTGTAAAACTACAGTACTTTGCTATTACGTGTTTCGCCAATAACATTTTTGTACATAAGTTGAAACAGTTCTAGAAAGTTACCAAATATATACATAAAAAATAGAAGGAATTGTAAAACGTGTACTAGATATTTTTGGACAAGAAATTGAAGATAATCAATAAAAGAAAAGTGAAGAGATGGTTGTGGTTGCAACCACGATCAGTGAATATGAAAATCTGAGAAGAAAAATGAGATTTGTAATTATGAATGAGGATATTCTCCTGTCCTATAATGTTCTATTGGGAGAACCCTTGAAGAAATTTTGGCGGACAAACCAAATTGAATAACTTGTCGTCACGGTACAATTATCTCCCTTCATGACCTGCATCTAACCTAAATTTAGGAATCAAATAGACCAATGAAAATGTTCTGCCATGACGCGGTTTCCCCACGTAGTGAACTGTAACCCGTTTTGTGATTTGCTAAAAATGTGTTTTGGTTAGTGTTAAAGGCTTTCATTGGTTATATGTCGACATAGTGACCTAATTTTAGCGCGTTCCGGCTACAACTGTTAGCGTCTTCATATTGCCAGAGCGAGTAGACGAAACAAAGGAGAAGTAAGTTATATTTTCACAATTTTACCTCAATTTCACTTACTTTTCATGCATTTTTATGTTTTAAATAACTACGCGCATATTGCTTTGTTTTTAATAATTTAATTGCGCACTTTTGAACACGTGTTGTATGCGTATTTATAGCATATATCATCACTGCTTTGCCGACTCGGACTGTTTAAAAGATTCAAATAAGCTAAGCTGCACGTCTCTACTAGCCCGCCACTTTAAAGCGTTCGTCGGCCATTTTCCAACTAGGTTTGTGTCTTCTATTAGTTTACAGATCAGCCTAGGTATTTAAATGCCACGAATTAAATGTTATCAAAAACGCGTTTTACATAGATAAATTTACTACCGTGTGGAAAATGTTATAGCAAAAGTGGACACGTAGTGAACAATTTACTTGCGTGGTTTAAGTTGAAAAAATGAAATAAGTGATTCTTCCAACATTTCAGTTTGTAAAGAATTAGTTGTAGCGTGGTTTATCAAACAGCAACTTTAATTATTGTTAATTATCACGGTATTGTTGTTTTCCCTCAAGTAGATAGTATATTTTATAAAAATAATACTAGCACAATTACTTTATTGAATTAAGTCGCCCCATCACAACTTCGAATTTCTTCGAGAAGTTTTGAGTCCACGTTGAGCGAAGCATTGCCGGGGGAATATGATTTAGTTGCACGAAACTACAGGTGTCAACTATCCGTTATTATTCACATTCTTAACGGATAACATTTCCTGAAATATTAGTTTGTGGTTCAGAATAAATTGATAATAGCATTCACTTTGGTATACACGCCATCAAATTTCTTGTGTATGCTGGCTGCATTTCCATTACTACAAGATGTCATCCGTTGGTCTCAATTTAAGTATGGCCGCTACGCTACGCCTAACCAATATAAAAACTTGAGATTCCGTTAGGCCAGATATAAAACCCTCCCATAATTACCACCAATGGCTATTATCAATATATTCATAAAGACATGCTTTAATTGTTGTGTAATGTAATATTCAATTAAAAATAATATTTAGGAGAGGGTCCATCCTTTGATACTGCTAATAGTAAGTGAAGTAACTGAAAGATGTCATGATAACCTTCAAATGAATCCCATAATTTCATGGACTTACTAATTCAGTCTCTGTTACACCCAGTTATTCATATCTTTAATAGTTCAACCGTATCTATAATTCTGATATATTATTCCAACATTCTTTTCAAATGACAGCATAATTCTGATATATTATTTGTGTCTATAATTTAAAAAAAGGACGTTTTATACTATTTACTATATAACTTGTGTTGCAGGTTACCCAAGCTAACTTGTGTTATCTCAAAGAACCAGTAGACGCTCGTAATGGCAGCTGCTAAAGGTCGTGGAAAGAAGGCAGCAGCAGCTGGAGATGCAGCAGCTGCACCAGCGCCAGCTGGAGATGCACCTCCCGCAGCAGGAGCTACAGGTAAGAGTACATACTTTTTTTTACATCGCCAAGTTACAACTATTTTGTTTAAATAGAGGCATAGATTATCTCCAGGGACAAAAAGTTTGGCTGCATGTTGTACCCTCATATGGTACATTCTACCAAGATGTTCCTTTTTCAATATTACTTCGGAAGTCGAAGGCACATCTGTATGTCCATGGATATTTGGATTAAATTGGAATCAGGTCATCTCGCAAAACAGATGGAATAAACATGGCGCACAGAATTCATAGTGAATTTTCAATATTATCGCTGGTTTTTTCCTGGGTGCTTACCTTTTTGAAACTCCCTGCAATATGAAATGTTGATATACAGTCCATGCAATGTTAATTAACTAGTGACCCTACTTGTTTTAACTATTTTATTAAATATGTAATTTTGAAATGGAAAGCACTTTGGTACGTATTCAATAAATTCTTATATAGCTGGTAGTGATTAGTTATGCAAATATCTGCAAACATACTTTGTGCTAGATCAAGTGTGATACTGCAGATATTTATGACAATTATAGCAATTTTGAATTGCTTATGAAAGTTCTTATGTTTGCCCGCCATGAATCGTAGTCATATCCCACAGTATAGCACTTTTTTGTGTGTTGCGTTTGTTATCAGCATTCCTCGCCATTCAGGGTGTCATGTCCGACTTCAGAGGCAGTCACTTTATAACTGCAAATACATTACTTTTATAGATGGTGTATGTCACCAACTGTTATAGACATTCTATGATCTCTAAGTTATTTGTCAATTATTTTTTTCAGCTGCAAAGTCACCAAAGAAGGCAGCAGCAAAGAAGGGCAGGAAAGCAGGTACGTAATCCACTTGATTCATTCTTAACCTTTTTGTTCTAATTTTTCATAACTGATATATTTCATATTAAACATTGTCAGCTCTTAGCAAGACAAATGCGGCACAGTATGGTCTCTGTTAATGTTCTGTGTTTGTAACAACGTAATGAGAAAATACCACGATTCAAGGCCAAATTGGGCTAACAATTCTTGCACATTAAGTGTTTGGAGTACAGGAATCATTATTTAGGATCTAACTTACAAGTACCTATGAAATACAGTAAGACTCATCTGTACGATGCAATAGTGAAAATTAAAGTAAACCGTCTCGGAAAAATTAGGCGCCATGATCTCGTCAACATTCATAGTTGATAGAAATGTTAAAAAAATTGGAGAGGAAAGTTAACTGGTTGTAAGGTTACCATTTGATCTTCGAACACTCCATATCAAGCACTTGATAATCACTCAGAGTGATCTGAGCCTAAGAGTGATTGTATGTTGTGCTAGTTATGCGCCTACAAGTAGGCCAGAACATACGATTTCTGCAACGCTTTTTATTTTCTATGGTAGCTTCCCCATACTCCAGTCACCTCTTTCTTACGACATGCCTTGCAGGACGCAGTGCTACTAATGTTTGCAGGCCATGGCACTACACAGGCGAGACCACTGGATCTACAATGGGTTCATCAAAACTAACTTCTGCTTAAACCTTAACAAAAATATAGAAAAATGTGATGTCAGAACCAAAACATTTAATGCTTGTAAACTGAGAATCTCATGGATTACTAAAAGGGTTGATGCTGTTGTATTGAAATCCTAATACAGACATGTCCTTATCAGAAAATGATCTGGCAATAGAACTGTGTTTTTCAGACTTCCAATTTTTCAAGTCACAGCAAGAATGGTTATAAATCAAGCAACATATGTACCTCAAGGGATAGATGGAATAACTGTTAAAAATCTTGTATGGATTGAGCTGAGATTTTTTGTGATGACCAGCTATAATTCAACCCCAACCAAACAGGACATTGTAGTCAGTGGTTGCAAGGTTCTCACATTTGTTTTCACATGAGCTAAATGTTAGATCAGGTGAAATTTGATTGCAAAATGTATTGGTATCTGTGCTTCTAAGTAACTTGTCTTCAAACTGCTTTTTAACAAGTTTTAACTTTTAGCAGACTAATGAATTGTTTAAAGCATGTAGTAATATATATATTTGCTTTTTATTTCATTAGGAGGTGTCTCCAAGGCTAAGTCCAAGGCCAAGACAAAGAAAGCAACAACCAAGAAATGAACCATTTAATTGTACAACTTGTTTTATTAAATACAATTTTTTTTTTGGTTTTAAATATTGATGCATATTACAACAGACATGTAAATTTGTCACCATTTTCCAGTGGATGTCAACTTGAAACTTGATTTGGGGGTGTTATAAAAGGAGATATATGAAATAACTGGATACAAATACTGGAATCGTAAATGTGCCATTTCCTGTGAGAGCTGATAACTGATTGCAATTATAAATTTAAAGTTGCTGATACATGCAACATATGCAAATATAACAGGTTTTTTTAAAATTCATACTTGAATTTGGTAAATACTGTTAGCAAATTTTACCAACTAAAATGAAAAAGTAATTTCTTAAAGCTGGAAACTAAATTTTGGGAGAAAAGAAAAAGTTAGTAATGTATTGTAGTTATGTTGACAATAGTGTAAAACATGTATGTTTGATCATTCATTAACTTCATTACATTTTGTTCATGTATCTGATATATATATATCACACATCAGTGTTGACATTTTTAATTTGAAAATAATCTGTTATTTAGTCAACACTTTTCTTGCCTTCTTAGAGTTGTTTTGTGTTGTTGTTTTAGCTTGTGATAAATGAGTGGTGTAAGACATTGTGTTTTTATTTTTATTCTACTATGAGGTGGTTACATCTTGCACTCATTTTTAGAACTTCTATGTGATTTCATTCTACACATTTTTTTGTTTGTTGTTGGATTCTTAGATTGAAGAAATACAAAGCTGTTAGTGTTTGTTTATGGTATTGGTGGGTGTGTCTGCTGCTGTATGTTTGATGATATTGACAAATCCAGAATGCGTAAATACAGTCACAGATACCTGCATGAAATGTTGACTTAATATATTTCGCTGGAGTTGAAAGTTTAGTTATCTCTTCTTTGTAGTCATATTCTCACTTTTCATATATCCTCAAATGTCACTTTCTTTGTGAGAACCTTTGGTTGATTTTTGATTATTTTTTTTTGGTGTGATGGACAAAATAAATTCATGTTAATTGTAACTTTTAGGTGGTTTATCGTCACTTTTTAACATTTTTCCTCTTTATGTTAAATACCACCTATTTCTTCAAGTTCATAGATACAAAATTTGGTGAGATAGTCTTTCGACTCGTACATCAGACAATTTTTCTTAAAACTACAGATATATGCCCAACATGACATCTGAATCTCATTTGTTTAAATGTGGTAAAATTGTCGTGCATTTTCGAAACTTGCAATGCCCTGTAAACTTTAAACATGGGCCAATTAGACCAAATTATAGGGCATGTCATATTTAGTCTGAAATTAGATTTACTTGAAGCAATATAAAGATTCATGTTGTCACAATATAAACTTTGGTGTTGAGTTATTTTTTTTGTCATGACAAATATGTTGTTTTTGTGTGCCACACAAGTTTTAGTATCTCTAAGTGATTCAGTGTAGCAGGAAAAAATATTGTGAGGACCACAAGAAGTTGCAGATAAAAGAAAACTAGATTGACAATCACACTTGTAGCATGACTAGGGAGGCGTATCATTGTGTGAGAACTACAAGAAGTTGCAGATAAGAAAACTAAAGATCACTTTTGTAGCATTAGTGGGGAAATATGTGTGTGAGGATCACAAGAAGTTGCAGAGATATGACAACTAAAGCTACCATCTTCTTCAATGATCCAGCGGCACTTGAGCGACTAAGGAGGCTCGGATGCACGTCCTAAACATGTAGAAGTCTTATGTGCAGTGTATACATGTTCTTGGCAAAGATCAAATATCACAAAGGATGATTAAAATTGGTCGTAAAGAACGAATACAAAGGACCAAATCTACAAAGGACAGTACACTAAGCAGCCACAAATACAGAGAAATCAGGCATCCATTTTTCCCCAATACTGTTTTGCATCAGGATAATAATTTATAGAACAGGATTTTGTGTGTGCTTCATAAGTGTCTTTCGTTGCCTCTGTTATCTCTGAGGTCTACCTTTTGCGTGACAGACCTTTTGCTTTGTATTAGAGTAACATTGCTCTTCGAGGCTTCTATTGGCAATCTGCTTCTGTGGCAGAACCATTCAATTTTGATGTTTCATGATGAAGTTCAATACTGATATTGTGCCAATCTTTTTTTGGACGTCTTCATTTCTTAACCACTCTTGTTACTCCCAGCATTCTGCGTAGATATTTCATCTTTGATGTTAGCGTCCAGGTTTGTCACTAACATAATGTGGAGAGATTATGAACAATGCTCACTTTAAGTACATGTCCTAAATGTGTAAATGTCTATTTGGGGCCTACCAAACCAATGTGCAACGTTTACATGTTCTTGGCAAAGATCAAACCTATCACAGTGATTTTGGCTGAAATCGGATGCATATGTCCTAAACGTGTAGAAGTCTATGCGTTTAGGGGCCTACCAAACCAATGTGCAACGTATACACGTTCTTGGCAAAGATCAAACATATCACAAAGAATGATTAAAATTGGTCGTAAAGAACGAACGCAAAGATCACAGTGATTAAAATTGGTCAAAGAACAAACGCAAAGAAGAGTACATGTTGAGCATTGTTTCATCAACTAGTCAGAAGTTGTTGATTTTCTAGGTACCACTTATACGTTTAGTATGTTGCCATTACTTCCTGAATGGTGAAGTCTATTTTTACTGTTCCCAAAATTCCACAAAGAAATTTGCTTCCAAATTGCCGACCACTGAGGTCGAACTATATACTCAACTATCACAGATGCCCACAAATCACTAAGTAGACCATGAATAGTATCAACAGGTCAGAAATCGAGAACAGCAGACTGGAAAGCGCTGCCTAGGCAAAATTCTTTAGAATAGATTAAAAATAAAATTGGAGAAGGCCCATGCAGACGTTTCGTGACCAACTACCGTTCCATCCGTGTAAATCACGTTGCCTGCATTGCAGTTTACATTGATGATGGCTTTATATTTCTTCTTTGTGATCACTTTTTTGATGATTATACTGTTAGACGCGTTCTTATGATGAAATCGACTGTTGTCTGGAGCTCATCTCTAGTGCCATGTAGTTTTGAATGTAGTGTGTTGTAGGGCCAGCATTCCTTTCTTGGGAGGACATACAGGGGCAGTCTTGCAGGACATGTTCTGTGGTTTGTTCAGCAGAACCACAGGGGCACAGAGGGGTTGGGGACAATTGCAGCCTGTGTATGTGTTTGTTCAGTCTGTTATGACCTATCCTGAGTTGGAAGATGATAGTCTGTCCTTGTCTGTCAAGTGTGTGGTAGTCATCGTTGGATAGTTTAGGTTCTTTTCTAATGTTCATGATTCTTTTTTTTTGATGTCTTTTTTTTCTTCAAAGTATGTGATTTCATTATCTATTTGTTCACATTCTGCTCCCTTTTAGCAAGTTTGTCTGCCTTCTCGTTACCTGGCACTCCGCAGTGTGATGGTACCCACTGAAGCGTAACTCTTTTGTTGGTAGAGATCTTGCTGAGCTCTTTTCTCAGGGATGGATGGTTACTCTGTAGGGCTTGCAAAACAGATAGCACGTCTGTGAAAAAGTTGGAATTATTGATCTTGATTGCGGCCTGTATTAGTGCTTGAGCCTCTGCGGTGTAGTTTGAACAAAATTTACCAGTTGGCATGTACTTTGTTTCTGTGTGATTGTTGGAATATGTAATATAGATACCAGCCCCTCCGTTCTTGATTGCATCTGTTGCAGATCCTTCGGTGGATCCATGATTGTTTAGGGTAGTTTTCTTGGATCATGCACATAGTGGCTGTTCTCTTCTGCAGGTCATTGTGTATTTCTCCAGTTGTGATTCCACTAATTGTTGTGATGATTTTTGCTGTATCGCTAACTTGTTCCCAGGGAACAGGGTCGAGACTAGGTATCAGCGGTGTTGTGTGCATTGGTAGGTGATCTTGGTACTGTCTTTTTAGTTGCTGTCCCCGATGGGACGAGCTGCTGCGTTTAGTCGTCCAAGTGCCAGATCATTTAATCTTGCTTTCATTGGATGCAAGGGCATACTGGTGTATTTCTCCATCTGGATCATATTTTGGTTTCCCTTCTGTAAGCCAGGGCTTGTACTCCAGTGGTTTTTGTGCATCTCTGTGATAGGCATAGATTTCATGGCCCTGGTGATGATCCTGAGTGCTTGATTTTGCACTCTGTCCAATGTCTGCAGGTGTGTGTTAGCAGCTGTAGCCCACGCTGTTGAGCCGAACTCTAGGTGAGGTCTAATTGTTCCGCTGTAGACTTTCTTAAGTGTGTGTTCATTAGCTCCCAGTTGGTACCTGCCAGTTTTCTGAGTATTCCAATTTTTCGTCTGGTCTTTCCTTCTGTGTTTTCTATATGCTTGTTCCATGTGAGTCGTTTATCAAATGTTATCCCTAGATAAGTTGGATTGCTTTCTTTTTGTATTGGGGTGGTTCCTAAGTGTATGTTGGCTGCTTTGTCCCTGTGGGAGAGGGAGAACAGTGTTGTGGAGGTTTTGTCTGTGTTGTGTTGATTGTAACGTACCACTTCTCTGCCCATTCCATAAGTTTATCTGCTGCTCGCTGTATTCTACCAGTTGCAGATGTGTGTTGCTCTGTGCACCATAGCACTAAATCGTCTGCATATAGAGCGGCCTTCACTCCAGCTGGCAGATCCTTTACTAGGTCGTTGATGTAGACAAGGAAGAGAGTTGGAGACATAACTCCTCCTTCAAGGTACCCCTTGACGCATTAAGACCTTTTTGCTCTGATGTCCACTTTATGTGTCATAGTCATGGAGTCACTGAGTATAAAAACATCAGAGTAGTCATGAGATGCCAACCACAACACCGCCTCTCGTACCTCGATTGTTAAACTGGTTGTGGTGTAGGCCCTACTGGCCTCTATTATTATTTTTCCTCCTCTGGCCTCTATTATTATTTTTCCTCCTCTGGCCTCTATTATTATTTTTCCTCCGGAGCGTGCTGAAAATCCCACGCACAGTGTTATAACAGTAATGTAATACACAGACTTAAATTGAATACCATGGAGATGAAGTCAGAGCAGTAATATGGAGACGGATCAAATATCAACACTGCGCATGATAGTGGAGCAGAACTCGTTCCTCTATGTCAACTTTGTAGATTATGAAAAGGTATTTGATAGCCTAAACTGGACAGAGAAACACTCTGGAAACTAAAGAGGTATTATGTCGTATCCCAGAAGCTAACCAACCTAATAAAGAAAATGTATGAGTAGACAATTGCTAGAGTACTGCATGAAGGAAAACTGACATGCCTTTGAAATAAAGACTGGTGTGAGACAGGGCTGCCTTCTATCACCCTTCATTTTCCAGCTGGCTATTGACTGGATAATGAGATCAACAACAGCCAGGGGAGAAATGGAATACAGTGAACCATGATGAGCTAATTGGAAGATTTAGATTTTGCAGACGATCTAGCACTCCTCTCTCACAGCCATCAACAGATGCAAGAAAAACAACTAAACTAGAAACAATCTCACAACTGGGTATGACTATTCATGGGGAAAAAGCAAAGATCATGAGATTAAATGCTAATTCCTGAGACACGATCATATTGAGAGGAGCACCATTAAAGGAGGTGGACACATTTACGTATCTCGGAAGTGTTCTCAACATTCAAGGTGGCACAAGTTCATACAAGAGACAACATTGAATATATTGACAATATTTCAAGCGAAAGGAATGTGGAACAGATGAAGATTAGAATACAAAAGGCAAAATCAGCATTTTCCATTCTGCAGAACATATGGAGTTCAAGAATGACCAGGAATAAATCTAAGATATTTAACTCAAATGTCAAGGCTGTCCTATATGGAGCCTGGAGGAAAAAAAAAATATAGTAACACTGACCTACAAGGCATGTCGCAAGAGGTGACTAAGGTAGGGACGCTACCTTAGTAAACAAAAAGCGCTGCAGAAATCAGATGTGCTAGCCTAATTGTAGGTGCATAACTAGCACAACGTACAATCACTCTTAGACTCAGATCATATAAAATCACAAAGAGTGGTTTAACAAGTGGTCGATATTGAGCGTTTGAAGAAGGCATGAATAAAATAAAACACAGCGCCCGAGTGGTTACCGGGCCCAAATTTGGGGTGTAAAGAATAGAACCACTGTTCCATGCCATGCATGTCGTAAGAGGCGAATAAGGAGGTTTGGCTGAAATCGGATGCACATGTCCTAAACTTGTAGAAATCTACGGTGTTTAGGGGCCTACCAACCAATGTGCAACGTATACACGTTCTTGGCAAAGATCAAACATATCACAAAGAGTGATTAAAATTGGTCGAAAGAACGAACGCAAAGAAGAAGATAAAACACAGATATTCAAAATACAATTGTTATTATTCACCAGAATTTAATTGAACTGCAATTATTATAAAAATAGAACAACAATAAATGATGTTAAATGTGCATTCAATAGTATTCATTACAAATGTACAATCTCTCTCTCCTGCATTTAAATCATATAGCAGAAATGTTTACAGTAAGAGCTTTAGTCAGGTTACTGGGGATGGATTAAGGGAAACACTGCAGCTGCTTAATGGCCATTCGTTGAATGAACCGCCAGTGTGGTTCCCAGGGCCAGCATAGGAAGCAAAGATAAGCACTACTGCAATCTACAAGGTATGTCGTAAGAGGCGACTGATGTAGGACCTAGGGTAGCTATCCTAGTAAATAAAAAGCGTCGCAGAAATCGGATGTGCTGGACGAGGTGTAGGTGCATAACCAGCACAACATACAATCGCTCTTAGGCTCAGATTACATACAAATCACATCAGAGTGGTTTACAAGTTGTTGATATGGAACGTAAGAAGAAGATGATTGCAAAGTTGATAACACACTGCACTAGTGAGCAGGTGCCATGGACATTTTGGGGTCAGCTTCATCAAATAATTCTTGGTGTGGATACTATATGCGATTGGACTACATGAGAATCAGATCTATTACTTGGGGATTTCTACGTTGTCTTCTTTGCGTTTGGTTTCGTATGCTCGTCTAAATCATGAGATGGGTTGCCTCTATGAAGTTACATGTCAGTTGGAGTTCCTCGAGAGTTCCACATATCTTGCTCTGTAAGCTTCGTTCATGAGGTCATATTTTGTTTCGTTGGTGCCTGGGTGTTGCCTGGGACTGCAAGGAGAGTCAACTGACCCTGGAACACAAATTAAAGCTCCCACCCCTTCGCTTAACGACAAGAGTGTACAACCACTTTCATCATCCACGTGAGGAAAGACAATATACACCTACCACTTAACAATAAGCATGCTGCAACTTCTGTGTAATCAGACATACACAGACTCAAGTTCTAACACAGTATAATTTCTAACACAAACAGAAACTCTGGAAATAATGCCAGACTGTAGCAACATGTCCTGGGTACTACAGATGTCTGACATGTCTTCTTCCATGTATTAGTCATTCAGATTTAAACCATACTTTTCATACAAGTCTTTGGACTGGATACCTTCTATGATAGCTGTAGATAAGAAACATCAATGGTTTACAGATATCACAGTATACTATTGTTCACTTTTTGTCAAAAAATTGCAATGATTTTATAACAATTGGGGACATAATAATTCCTCTCGCACCGTTACACGTTACATAGGGCTTGCAAGCAATTTATCCATATTGCTCTATCCTGGGCAACTCGCTCAAATCTCTTCCATGGAACTTAGACCGATATTTCTTGCCTCTCTCAGCAAAGTTCATTTCAGGGTCTCCTTAGGTCGTCCTCTCTTTCTTGAATCCCACTTCAATGCATGCTTTGATCATTTCTTCTCAAGGTGTATCCAACATATCGCCATCTTCTCCTCCTTATAACAGTTGTCACTAGTGGTTGACCAGACATTTCTATGATTTCATCACTTCACCTGAATTTCATCTATTTTCAAACACATTCAACTTACTTTCTATATCTTTAGTCATTTTCCAACTCTCACTGGCATTTGTTAGGATTGATACATTTGAAATAGAAAATTCGGAATTTAGTTTTAATACTATATAACTTGCTGTTCCCTATTTTATTTAGACTTGAATGGGAATCAGACTTGGAATTAGGTTATAGAGTAAGTGCAGTTACAAATGGTATGAGAGTTAATTCTCAAAACAGATAAGTACTATCTATAAGAATGGCGCCCCCATGTGTTGCCGGGTTCGAAGGGAGCATAGAATAGTAACACTGTGCCCATGGAAGCTCTCTCTCTTTGTCTTTTTACCCCGGATTGGGGCATAGGTCCTCAACCAACTCATGCCAAGTCTTCCTATCTCTAGCTATCTCCTGCAGCTCCCTCCAGCTCTTCTCTATATTGTTGATCTCCGTCTCCATGTATTTCTCGGCCTCCCCTTCTTTCGCTGTCCCTGAGGGTTCCAGGCAAGGATCCTTCGTGTTTTATTCCCCTCCGGTTTTCGCAAAGTGTGTCCTATCCAGCGCCTTTTTAAAACCTGTTCGTTCACTGGAATCTGTCTTGTTCTCTCCATACCCTCCTCATTCGTGACCATATCATACCACCTTATTCCCTCAATTCTGCGCAGACACCAGTTGATGAATGTTTGCAATTTATGCGCTATTGTTTTAGTTGTTCTCCATGTTTCTGACCCATACAGTAGAACTGCTTTAACATTAGAGTTAAATATCCAAATTTTTTCATGGTTGGTTGGATTTTGTGGCTAAAATTTTCTACTGGATAGGGTAGCCAGCCCTACGCCAAACCACACCTTAGTCGCCTCTTACGACATGCCTTGTAGGTTGCAGTGCCGTTACTCTTTTCTCCCTTGCAGCCCGGCAACACACGAGCGCTATGGAAGCTACCTAGTAAATAAAAACGTTGCAGAAATCGGATGTGCTGGCCTACTTGTAGGCGCATAACTGGCACAACATACAATCGGTCTTAGGCTCAGATCACATACAAATCACAAAGAGTGTTTTAACAAGTGGTCAATATGAAGCGTTCAAAGAAAAAAGATAGAGACTGCAGTCTGACTATGAGAGTAGGGATGGTAGAGAAGCGATGTCTGAAACTGTAAAGTAGAAAACAGATTTATCAGGCTGGATTTGGTAGTAGGAGTAGCCTATGACACAATGTAGGAAACAATTTTATCAATGAACAAAGAAGAGAAGACATATATGTTTGGAAAATCAGCACGAAAGCAGGACAACATGAACACACTTCTAACCTGCTGCCTTGCAGGTTGGCTGGGAACAGCCAAAGGCTGACGGAGAGCGAACCCAGTAAACGCTGGCTAAAACTGGACACATATACCAGAGCTCCAAATGGCGCTGAAGATGTGACAAACACACCCATGCTAAGGCTGCATGAATCAGATTTCCACATGAATGAGATTTATGGGGAAATCTGGTACATCGTCTAAACGGTGATTAGAGAGACAGAGAGAATACACTGCTTGGTGTAAATCATATCTTCTTTTTTTGCGTTCATTCTTTACGACCAATTTGAATCACTCTTTGTGATATGTTTGATCTTTGCCAAGAATGTGTATACGTTGCACATTGGTTTGGTAGGCCCCTAAACGCATAAGACTTCTACACGTTTAGGACACATGCATCCGATTTCAGCCAAACCTCCTTAGTCGCCTCTTACGACATGCGTGGAAGGTAACAGTGGTTCTATTCTTTACACCCCAAATTTGGGCCACGGTAACCACTCGGCGAAATCATATCTCATGAAGCACAAATAAGCTAAGGACAATTACAAATTTGGTGCTTCAGAAAAATAGGAGTTATCAGCAAAGACAAACCTAAACATGTCCAAAGATGTGCGTCCCAAAATGTGCCTAATCTGGAAAGATCTCTCCCATTCAGACAAGCATAAACACCAACCTTGGCGTAGATTATATGTCCAAATATATGACATAAAAATAACTAATAAAGGGCGTTGAACATACAATGTAAAAAGACTGAAAATATAAGGGATTGCAAGGACAGACAAACTCAAATATTTCTTTAGGCAAAATTTTCTGGCGTGCCTGTCCTACATGCGTAGGAGCCTATAAACCGGGGACGTAACATATAGTCGTTCTTGGCACAAACCAAACGTGGCACAAAGAGTGATTAAACTAGTTGATAAGAGCAAACAAAACATATGTGTTGATATATGATAATTACCTATCCTCCCCAGTAGCAGCTGTCCAACATCCTTGATCTCATTGTACTCATGCAGTTTCTCAATGTGAGTCTGGAGTTCAGATTCTCTGTAGCCACTAGAAAGATAAAGAAGAATTTAAGAAAGTACTACCTCTGTAGTAGGAGAAGGCATGCCTGTATGACGGGGGGACACTAAAATAAGGAAAGCGGTCCTTCACACAAAAATCGGCAGTGTCATACCATGCACCCTGACTATGCCTGAATTCATAGCAAGTGAAAGAAAAAAATATATGGAGTATATATTTTGGTTGACTTTCAGATGTTAGTAGTCTGACAAAGGTAGCATTCAGCGCTAGGCTACCAATTTTGTTGCAAAGTATATTATTTTTTTTAGTTTAGTCGTCGGATCACCATCACTGCACGTCGAACAAATTAGTCCATAAGTGCTCCGATCTCTCCTCAGTATGTCCATCAGCGTGTGGCGACTAACGACACCGGTTCTTTGTTGGTTTACAATTCTTCTTTGTCTGCCAGCATAGCGTTCTTGTCGAGCTACACCACACTTAACTTTGAGGTCTTGCAGTCTGGTTAGTGTTGTGGATTCACCGCTATCACCTGAATCATGTACACGCCCTCTCTCCCTTAAGGAATTTATAATATCAGCCTGGTCCATTGCTCGTCCGCTTTGGACAGCAGCCATACCTGCAAGCCTATCCGCACGCTCATTCCCCTTTACACCTGCATGCCCTGGCACAAAAATAAAACTGATCCTTGTCAGCTTAGACCTCCCAGCGATTCTATCCAATGTCTCCTAGCCCATCCTGTTTCAATCTTCCTGAGCATACTCATTGAGTCACTGAGAAAACATGCATGGATAAAAGTCTGTGATTCTAGCCAAATCATCGCTTTGGTAACCGCCATGATTTCCATAGTGAGACTGCTTGTAGTCACGGCAAAACCACCACTGTCTTCCTTCACAACATCACCTCCGACCTGAGCAGTGAAAGCCCACGAGCTCCGCACATGTCGAATCACCGAACCATCCGTATAAATGATTACATCATGCTCAGATGCGTTCTCAGAAATTAATGCCTGAACCTCTGCCTCCACAACAAGTGGGTTGCGTTGCCTGCAGTCTTTATCAAGTTCGATGCATACAGAAAAGGATGTAGCGATTGTTCTTGGCACTGGTATCCATTCTTCACCGGGATCAATGTCTTCAAGTGTACACACCTGTTCAATACAGTCCTCGGCCTGACCCATCCAAGATTTTCCTCTTTTTAACCTATTTCCTTTTTGTTTGTTTATTTCCAAGTGCAGAGGATGTTGTGTGTCAGCATTGACTCGAAGGTATGCTTGTGCACGGCTCATCAGTATTCTATACTCCATAGTAGGATAGTCAAGGAGATAGCGCATCGCCCTGCACGACGTGTCTTTAGTGCAACCAAGTATAATGCGCATCGCCTCGTTCTGTATTCTTTCCAGTCGTTCTATCTGACTATGACTGAGAGTCAGGATCGCCAGCGCATACTCAAGCACAGAAAGGACCAGACCCTGGTATAAAAGACAAAGATGGCGCTGTTCACAATCCGCCGCAGCCATTACCCTCATCGCCAGCAAACCTTTCCTCGCCTTCATTATCACATGAGCTATGTGTTCCGTAAAAGCTAGACTACGATCAAAACGCAACCCCAGGTATTTCATAGACTGAGATCGCTCCACCACCTCTGAACATAAAACCACAGATGGTGTTGGAGTGTTGACGATATGGTTGTTTAAAGAGAACCATGTCACCGCTGCTTTTGTGGGTTTGACCAATGCTCCTGCTTCAACGCACCATCCACCTATGCGGTCGAGTTCTGACTGAAGTTCCTCCACAAGCTGTTCTCTATCCTTGCCTGACGATACACCAACACATCATCTGCATATGACATTGTCCTTCCTCTACCCGTGATCTGCTCTTTTGTGATGCTCACAGTATAGGCATTGAACAACACCGGAGATAATGGTGACCCCTGTGGTAAGCCAGGGTGGATTGTTGTTGGTGATGACGCCCAACTGCCACATTTAAACACTATCTTTCGCTGGAAGAGGGCCTAAAGACCCAATTGAGGAGGAATGGGCTGATATTGAGTTCAGTCAGCTGCACCATTAAAAATGCAACGTTAAAGTATATTATATGGAGTGGTACCCCATCTCATATTTTAGTGTGAACGACTCAAACATATTCAGAATGAAGGCATGCATATAGTCCTTGACTGCACTAGAGATGCTCTCAATGTGTGGATGAGGTATATGCTTAGCCTTCTGTCACTTAGTTCC
The DNA here is from genome assembly GCA_020796225.1 of Arion vulgaris. Lineage (NCBI taxonomy): Eukaryota > Metazoa > Mollusca > Gastropoda > Stylommatophora > Arionidae > Arion > Arion vulgaris. Next base: position 29,576,440 of record CM036770.1, read on the forward strand.
CGACATGCTAATGAGAAAGCAAACATGTGGGTTGCTGTGGAAAAGGGACATCCACTGCGCAAGAACACTAATCTTCTTTGAACGCTCCATATGTGACCACTTTTTAAACATTTTTTGTGATAGGTATGTGATCGGAACATAAAATTGTACGTTATGCCAGTTATGCACCTACAAGATGACCAGCACATCCACTTTCTGTGATGCTTTTTATTTACTAGGGTAGCGTCCCGAGTTCCCTACCTCAGTCGCCTCTTATGGCATGCCTGACTAATGATGTTGACCCTACTAAAAGGGAAAAAATGCATTCCAATAGATAGCAACATGACCAACTACCACAACGTTATCATTACTCATGGAAGGGAATGTAGAGATTGGGGCAACATGAAGGCTGATCTCACTGTTAAGAAGCTGAAAGAAGATAATGCAAGGGATGATGATGTTGTTTATACCGATGGGTCGGTTCATCATGGTGACAAATAAACATATAGGATGAGAGGTGCATCCAGCGAAGAGATGTGGGCCCACATAGGGTGAAACTTGTGCCCCCACCCCAGGGGCAGGTGTGAGAGTGAGTGGACCACCCAGGTGTGCAAAAGACTGGAGGGCCCAGCAGATGTTGAAGCCAGTGCGCGTTTCTGTTCACAGGGGAAATACTGCTGCCTTGTAGTTTGGGGACAATCAAAAGCTAGCGGAGTAAACCATACACAAAACTGGACGGCAGGAAAACCAAGTAGTCCATAAAAAGACAGGTTTTCTGGGCAGATGACGCTCAAGAACCCGGGAGGGCAGGTTGTCTAAGGGTCGCTACCCTAAAAGAAAATAGCAACCTTCTGCCTTGCAAGTTGGCTAGGGACAGTCAAAGGCTAACGGAGAGCAAACCCAGTAAATGCTGGTTGAAATCGGACACGTCGCCGAAGGACAAGTACTAGGGCTCCAAATGGTACTGAAGATTGTGAAGTAAAACAAATTCTTGGCAAAGGCTGTTTATATATCACAATAAGAATGATAAAAATGAACGATCGTGAGAGAGAATCGATCCAACAATTTAAGGAATTTGAGTTCCCCATTGTACAAATAGCACTCGATGCCTGAGGTGAAGAGTGTGTTTAAGCAGCGAGCCATCAGTATTCATACTCTTTGACATCTGTAGGGAAGACAGAACACCTATTGGTCTGTTCGGAGTACAATTAGGTCGGCTCAGTAAACAATAACTATGTTAAACAATGCTTAACAGACTGACTACTTGCAGCATGTATACTTGAAAAAAGCATCACTTACGCAGCTTCTAGTTTCTGTATTTCTGAATTAGTATCCTGCAACCTTTTTTTTAAAACAACCACCTTCTCTGTCAGTTCTGCATGAGATTCTTTGGGAGAGTCTACATTCTGAAATGTAAGAATACAGTAGTACATGAACTAAAAGAAATGAATCACAGCTGGATCACAATACAGAAGAAGGCCAAGAATAGAGAAGATTTGTGTATATTTGTTGCTGTCCAAAGCGTCTCAGGCTAGAGGGAGAGAGATGTTAAAGCAGGGTAAAATTGCTTCCAGTATCACCATAACAACAGTTCAATGAACTTTCAACATCAACTTATAGACTTCTGTAGAGCCAGAGTATTAGTTCCGCATTTATCTTTTGTTATTGGAGTGTCAGGCTGACAGATTAGAGCGTGGCTCCCATGTGGGAGACCCGTGTTCAATTCAAGGTTTACACCAAGTATTTTTTGTATTGTAGGCATAAAAGAAAAATCATAACCTGAATTGCACTAGCCATGTGGCCATTAAATTCCTCAGGCTCTCATCCCACATTGCCTAAAAGCGGTGTTACTAAGCAGTAACGACAGTTATTTTAAAATAATTTTTAAAAATTTGTTACTGAACTGACTTCATAGAACTCTGGGCAGACCCACAGGTGCTCAGTCTCCTCAGTAGATGTTGAAGGGTAATCATACTGATGGGTTTCAGTGGCTCACTGGGTAAACACACACCTCATTCATGCTTTGCATGCATTCCGTTCTACTTATACAATGTGTAACTCCAAACCCCTTAAATCGCTGGACAGATTCAACATCACTTTTAGTCCCAGAGAGCCAAAAAAGAGCAGAAGTAATTGCATCAATCTCCATCTTCATACTGGAAGTAGTTGTCCTGTTTGTTCTGCTTTAGTGACTTGTTCATCAAAGGGAACTCGGGTAGGTCAGCCTGACTACAGAATTATTCAAAGAGCACACAACATACAAAGCCTTCTCTGGATTTACCTTTGGTTCTAGTGACTTTATGTAATTTAAACTCAAGATAAGAATAATAAAACACAGATCTCATGTTCAAGTTGAAAAAAAGTAAGTAAAGAAACCCTTTTTATACATTGAGGTATACTGAGTCAACTGATATCAGGTATACTGAGTCGAGGTATACTGATCAATGAATATCAAAGCAGGCATTGAAGTGGGATGCAAAAGGTTCAAGAAAGAGAGGTCGACCTAAGGAAACCCTGAAATGAACTTTGCTGAGAGGCAAGAAATATCGGTCTCAGTTCCATGGATGAGATTGAGCGAGTTGCCCAGGATAGAGCAGTATGGAGAAATTACTTGCAGGCCCTATGTAACGATAACGGTACGAGAGGAATTATTATTGTTATTACAGTGCTGAGTAATACAGTGTTAGGCCCGTATTTTTGATTGACCATCGATACACTGTGGATGATGCGATCAGCATCAAACTGACTGCCTTTACTTCCCAGTGCTTTTCCAGAAACCCAATGAAGACTGGGTTGACCTGAGAGCCGTTATGGTCTGAAAAATATTCACGCCCACTGTGGAATTGAACCCGGACCACTAGCCTAAGAAGCGAGTTCACTAACAACTACGCTACTGCAGCTCTCTGTTCAGGTTGAGCATGTGAAAAACCCTTTGCTGTTGAAAATTACAAAAAGAAGACTGTAAAGTCACTTCTATAGCGACATTTAAGATATAACAACACCGTATATACAACCATCATCGGGTTGTCGACAGCAAAATTGATTGCACTCTTTGCTAGTGACATGGAAATTCCGGTGTTCGAGGTTTGGTCAGCTTCGCCAAAATTTATCTGTGTGCACACCACATGCGATTAAGTTGGACTACAGGAAACCCTACTACTTTACTATTTGTCTATTATCTATTCCCAGGTGGAAGATGTAGTTGGCTGTCTACTATTGTCGTTAAGCGTAGGGTTGGGAGCTTTAATTTGCGTTCTAGGGCCAGATGAGTCACTGTTGTTGTGTTGTATCCGTGTTTATGTAGTGTGGTCTAGATATTGTCTATCCATCTTTTTCTTGGTCTTCCTTAGCTCTAGTACCTGATCTCTTTTTATTATATGCTGTTATTGGTGGTTGGTTGCATTTCATTCTCATTAAATGTCCAAACCACTGCATTTGTTGTCTTTCGATGTATTCGTACATGAAGTTATGCCCACTCTGCTTCTGATGTCCTCATTTCGTAGTCTGTCTTTCCTGGTGACTCCCACTGCCTTCCTCAAGCATTTCATTTCACACTTAGTGAGCTTTCTGTGGTGTGTTGCTGTAAGAGACCAAGTTTGGCACTGGTAACAAACTACTTTACTTGGGGATTAAATTTATAATAGTTCTGAAGGTTCACCTGAATGGTGAGGGACACCAGTGATACAGAAAATAAGCCTGCACTTATAAATCAGTTAGAGCAACATATTAGGTACTCCAACTACGCCTGAATTCATAGCAAACAAAATAAGAAAAGACCTACCATCATGAAACAACTAGAGAGTGAACCTGAATAAACAAATGCACAGAATGAAACTGGAGGTGCATGGCCAAAAATTGCAGATATCACAGCGCTGTTGTAACCATTGCATAAAGTAGTTACACTCAAATAACTCAACTTCTTCTTCTCCTTTCAACTCCCAGCAGAGCACAGGTCTTCAACAAACTTCTTCCAGCTCTTCCTCTCTCTTGCCATGTTTTACCTATCCTTTTAATATCAGCCTCCAGCTCTCTTCTCCAGGTCTGTCTAGACCTTCCCTACTCCTCTTTCCCTGTGGGTTCCAAAACAGTGCCTGTCTTGTAATGCTTCCGGTCGGTCTTCTCAATGTATGTCCTATCCATCGCCAGCGTCTCTTCCTGAGCTTTTTCTCCACTGGTACCTGCTTAGTTCGTTCTCTGAGTTCCTCGTTTGTAATCTTATCATACCATCTAAGTCCCTCTATTCTATGTAAACATCCAGTTACGAAGGTCTGCAAATAACTCAATTAACAAACAAAATTATTGCAAGCAGTGGTTTATGTTGTTGTCGAACCCCAGGAATTATGGGTTCACTCTTTATCCTATATTAGAGCGAGGGCTTTCTTGCCGAGCCAGAAGACTCCAACTCTAAGTGTGTAGTGCAATGCTTAGTGTTGCGGAATCTCATTCTCAGGTAGAGTCTATTGCTACCCATTGCAGTACCCCCTCGTTTCTAATGTGGTAGCTCTCTAAAAACATCACTTATTGACCACACTTGATAATCTGCATGTGATTATAATTCAGAGAGCGACTTCCGCAATTTCTCTAGAACAATCACTCTGCGTTACCAATGTCAGAGAGTACTGAGCGACCACCTGCATGGAAAGATGGAGGGTTTGAGCTCACTTGAGTGATCAATTTTGGGCTATATTATGTTATGCGATCAACATCATGCACATTGGACATTTCCATTCGTGCTCAGTCCTTTGCTGTAGCAGCCATCCCTCTGCTCACCGTACCCATGAGAAGCTGATTAGTAAATCTTCTCTCTCTACCACAGAGATAACACTTTCTGGCATGTCCAAACCCAGTGCCCAATTCTCGAACTTGTTCCAGTGTCTCCTTTATTTAAGAAGTGGTTTATCAATGGTTATACTAGAAAAAATCTGGCCAGCAATGGCGGAATGCAGGAGGGCCATTCAGAGTCAGGACTCTTTGATTCTGAACACGACTTTGCTAGCGCATTTCCGCCATGTTTGGTCAGGTATTTTCCGGTTTTGTTTGCCGAGCTACTGAGTTAGTGCTTGAGCAACGCTGTGAGCTATGAATGTTACATGGAATGCTTTTTGCTCTGTCAACCGTACGTTTGTTGTGTGTATTCAGAAAATGGCGAACAGCGGTTATGACGAACAAGCTCAATCTGCCGTATTCAGTTATATTGCGGGTGCAGAAAGTTGGATTTTGTCGTGATTGATGTTCCTTCGACAAGAATTGCAATTCAAGTGATGAACAGTTTTGTGTTGCTACATTAGCGACAGCCATATGCATTTTATGCGGTGCAGGTTGCTTTTGTGGCGGTACACGGCTGTTTCATTCTGGAATTAGTTCACACAGGAAACATTTCACAGTTGTTAGCATTTTGTGTGATTTTCATTGGCACAGGAACGGAGCAATTATGCAGTGAAGTTGGAACCGTACTTATGAACTAGAACAAACAAAGAAAATAAGTGCAGTACTCACTGATCTACTCAATGGTGACTGAAACTGTTTAGAAAGAGGGGATATAAATTTGATCTTGCCTGTAACTCCACTTTTGTTACTGAAAGAAAGGATACACATTTTTGAAACGCAGCATCAACATTAATGAAACAGTACCCTAGCACTAGAGTTCCAAACTTAAATTTGTATATCAGTATGGGAGAGCCGTAGTAATATAGTTGTTAGTGAACTCGCCTCTTTGGCTAGTGGTCCGGGTTCAATTCCACAGTTTGCGTTGAATTTTTTTCTACTGTGACGGCTCTCAGATTGGTTCAGCCTCAATTAGGTACCAGGAAAAGCAAAGGTGCCACATGATGCTGACAACATCACCCATCGTGTGCCGAGGTTTAATAAAAAAAAATGCGGACCTAGCACCGTATTACCCAATTTACCTCGAGGTATGAAAAAGATTTACTTTACTTATGTCAGTATGGTTAGAACATACATGGGGTCAAAGGCACATGGGGACAGCGCAGCACCAGGATTACTGAGCTGGCACTAATCAAGATCCTACCTCACCTCCACGTGGTGACCCTGGTAACAGACACTGGTTCCTGTCTGGCTAAGCGGGTAGGGATGAGAGATAAACATATAGGATGAGAGATGCATCCAGCCAAGAGATGTGGGCCCACATTGGGCGGAACTCAGGCCCCCACCCCAGAGGCAGGCATGAGCCAACCACCCAGGTGTGCAGAAGACTGGAGGGCCCAGGAGAGGTTGAAGCCAGTGCGCGTTTCTGCTCGCAGGGAACTACTGCTGCCTTGTAGTTTGATTGGGGACAATCGAAGGCTAGCGGAGTAAACCGTACACAAAACTGGGAGGCAGGAAAACTAAGTAGTCCATAAAAAGACAGGTTTTCTGGGCAGATGACACTCATCAGCCCGGGAGGGTAGGTCGTCTAAGGTCGCTACCCTAAAAGAAAATAGCAACCTGCTGCCTTGTAGGTTGGCTGGGGACAGCAAAAGGCTAACCGAGAGCGAACCCAGTAAACGCTGGTTGAAATCGGACACATCACCAAAGAATAAGCACTAGAGCTCCAAATGGTACTGAACGTTATGACGTAAAATTACGTCTTAGCAAAGGCTGTGTACATATCCCAATTAGAATGATAAACATGGCCGAAAAAGAACGATCGAGGGAGAGAACATACATGGCCATGTGAAGTTTGAAACACCACATATCCCTATAGATGGACATACACTCACTCGAACAGCATCTATGAGTTATTTGGGTGTAAAATTTGATCGCAGTTTAGGGACCATATCGACCAAGTTGTTGCCAAGGCTCACAACGCACTATCCGCACTGAGAATCATGGCACCTGTTAACATTGAGCAAGCCTTCTTGTGCTCCTGTACCAAGGTATTGTTATGTCATGTATAGAATATGTATGCGCTCTCCTAACAATTAGTCCTACGCAAACAGTGAAACCAGAAAGAATTCAGAATGAGGCTATGCGCATCATTCTGGGATGCACCAAAGATACACCGGGAGTGTCAATGAGATTCTTTCTTGACCTCCCCACTATTGCTAACAGAATTGAAACTTGGAGGGTTCGATCATATCTAAAAATCAACGCAGACAAGAAACATCCTCTCCATGAAGAACTCATTAAGGAGAAAGGGTGTAGATTCAAGAGAGGCATATCATGGCTGAGTCAGGTGGAATATACTCTTAGGAAAATATGTGATCCTTCCGAAATTGAACCAGGAGAGGAATGGATTGCTGTGCCACCTCAATTTAAGACTGCTTTCACAGTTATTACATCTATTAAGAAAAATTGCTAACAAAATAATCTATCACTGATTAACGTGGAGGTGGAGGCCCTCTTGAATGACATCATCAATGATACAGATGTGGTTATTTACACCGATGTTTCAGTCATTTGCCAACAACGCTGTGCGTGGGCTTTTTCAGCACGCTCAGGAGGAAAAATAACAAGAGAGGCTAGTGGGGCCTACGCAACAACCACAAATAGTTTGACAATGGAGATTCAGGCTGTTATGGAGGCGGTGAAATGGTTGGCATCTCACTACTACTCTCGTGTTTTCATACTCAGAGACTCCATGAGCATGATTCGTAAAGTCGAATCAAGAATGGTGAGACGTATCTGGGTGGAGGTACTGGTACAGACAATGATCCAAGAAATCACCATTTTTTCTCTGTGCACATAAACGAGCTGATAGATTGGCTGGCTTGGCTACAATATCAGAGGAGTTGCCATGGATCGAAATGATATTCTTCACGCATTGAGAAAGTCTTTCCGAACAGAGGAGTTTCAGGGCTGTGAATCCCACTGGCTGACCAGATTGAGAGAGATAGGTGTCAATATTGGTGCAGCCCGAAAATAACGACAAACTAAATATGCAAAGAGATTGATTAATCAACATCGAAATGGCGTGTTGGGCTGCTGGATTTGCTGAGGCGGAGCACCTATGACATGTCCGTAGTGCTATGATGATAGTTCTCATATAACTGATATATGGCCAACTATTATGATCATACATGTATGGGTTTTTCTTGTTTTCACATATTATATATATATATATATATATATGGCAGTACATACATCTGTACATGTTATTTTGTCTAGCTGAAAAAAAAATACTAAATACAAACTAATTGACACGAATTGATGACGCTTGAAGTCTTTTGTAAACAATATATGTAGATGTATTATCTATGAGTGATATACAACGTATTTTTTAAACAAAAGGGTATAAAGGTGAAGGATCGGTTTTACTACACGGGTTTCCCCATTGCTCCGTCCCTTAACCGAAATGACATGTCACCTGCAAGAGTATTGCACAGCACAAAGTATAAACTCCAGAAACAATCATAGAGATCTCTGAAAAAATGCACCTGTTAACTGAACGACGTAATCAGGATTCGGACTCATAACCTTCTGATCGCAAAGGCAAAATTAACCACTTCGCCACGGCCAAGACCCCTCTCTTTGGCCTGTGGTTACTCAACAAGGGAAAGGAAGATGTTTATCAAGCGGCATGTTTTACCTAGATGGGGAATCAGTATTCTAGTCACAATGTTCTTGAATTATTGACTCTACATAACCTTTGCAAAGTGAAAACAATTTGAAAAGTAGATAAGAATTAGAAACTATACATATACTATAATTTGTATAAATACATCTAACTTGTGATGTTAGTGTACTAGTACTGTACTGTAGTGTTAGCTTACGATTTGTTCATCTGAGAAGAATGCCGATCTCACACAATCTCGTATTAAGAGTTACATACAAGGTAACTAAACGGTTATGTTACTTGTTTGCTATTATAGGAGATAACAATTTCTGGTTATATTAGTGCAGGTTGACCATACGAACAAGGAAAACTTTTGCATGCAAAATTGCTGGTCCTTATAACTTTTTCAGAATTTTGTAGCAGAAGGGAAAACCATTTAAGGCAGATTTTTAAACAACACTAATCTGAAATACCTGCAAAATATAACCTACATCAATAAACAAGTGATAATATTTATATTGCAACTCACGTGCAATTGCAATAAACTTTAAAAATATTATTTGAAATAAAAAAAGCTTTAACCCCTATATACAGACTACGCACATGGGGTCTATTAAAAAACGTCTCTAATATAAAGAACGGACAAACGGGCAGAAATATACTTAAACAAATTTACTTGTAAAATGTGGAATGGGTCTTCAATATAAAATATTAACCCTAAGTTTTTAGATGGAACAAATTAAAATATTAGTTATGGTTGGACTTTGTGGCTACAATTTTCTACTGGATAGGGTAGCCAGCCCTACCTTAGTCGCCTCTTACGACATGCCTTGTAAGTCGCAGTGCCGCTATTCTTTGCTCCCCTTGTGAGCCCCGGCAACACACGGGCTTGTTATGACAACTACTGCCATTAATCAGCAAAATATTTTAGTATTCTTATTCTTCTCCTTTCAACTCCCAACGGAGCACAGGTCTTCAACAAACTTCTTCCAGCTCTTCCTCTATCCTGCCATCCCTTCCAATTCTTTCCATGTTTTACCTATCCTTCTCATATCAGTCTCCAGCACTTTTCTCGTCTGTCTAGGCCTTCCCCTACTCCTCTTTCCCTGCGGTCTCATTGACTGTTTTGCAATGCTTCCGGTCGGTCTTCTCAACGTGTGTCCTATTCATCGCCAGCGTCTCTTCCTCGACTCTTTCTCCACTAGTGTCTGCTTAGTTTTTTCTCTGAGTTCCTCGTTTGTAATCTTATCATACCATCTCAGTTCCTCTAATTTTAGTACTATACTTGTTTATTGTATTAGAGTCAGAAGAAAGACTATATCGTTTCAGTATACTTACCATAATCATCAGCGTGTGCCATTTCCAGATCGAATAATGACAGCAATAGATTTCCAGCAAATTCAATCCGTTTCTCTCGGACGAGTTGCTGCTGACCGTACAAAAGACATACATATCACGGACATATACAAATAATACAAGAGATGAGACTAGTGATATTGAACCGACTTGCTTCTCTTCGAAGTTGAGGTACGTTATTCGACTCACGCTTCAAAAAGTGTTGTGCCCTTTTTCGGATGTGAGTTACTTGAGAAGCTTGAATTTTTATTAGCTAATCATTAATTCCCCAAGCCTTTTCTCAAATCTAGAACCCAGCTATGGATGTGGGATCAAGAAATTCTTAAATGTTAGTGTTAGGATCAAGAGGATCAATCCTGCTTGTTGGCAGTACTAACGATGAAGCAATAGGTTTATTAAGAAGAGATAGATCAAAAGGCAATTTTGTTTTATCAGCAGTAATTGATTCAAAAAGTTTGTTCATTACTTGAACATGTTTTAGAGTTGAATGCAAAAATATTATTAATAACTCATTCTGAGGGTCGCAATACAGTTCACACAGTAAAGCGGCGATGTAACATTACTCGGGTCTTGCTGTAGTAAATTTTCTGTTTGTCTTGTTTTTGTCGATTTTCTGATTCATGGACCAAACTAAAATAAATATTTTAAAATGCAAACTAATTTTGTTTTAATGCTGATTTTCCTGTTAAATACTAGATCCAAATCTTTAGTGTTAAATCGCAAAAATACTGCAGAATCTAGCATTTTTTCGTCCCACTGCTACCGTGTTATTGCCCAGTGCTATGGTTTTATGTTTTTGTCTTGCACTGTTCTGGTGTCTTGGGTGATTATTCTTTTTGCTTTTTGACAGGATTCTGCTATGCCATCTAACCATCTTTTCGTGATCTTTCTCCTACATTTTTTCCTGATGTTCTGTTGTAGAAGACTGTAACTGTGAAGTTTGAATGCATTCTTATTAAGTGTCCAAACCACTTCATTCTTTGTTTCTCAATGTAATTGAAGCAAGGTTCTGTGCCAACTATCTTTCCTATGTTTATATTGATGATTAAAAATGTTAAATTGTCAACCCTGCCCGAAGAAGAACGGAGTGTTTGGCCCAGTACATTACTTAAAATTGTAAGGATATCAGCAATATAAGAATATATGCAATAAATTCTTGCAATGTGGCAATGATGCGTACAATGCTAGTAATGTGTGCAATGCTTGCAATGTGTGCAATGATGCGTACAATGCTAGTAATGTGTGCAATGCTAGTAATGTGTGCAATGCTTGCAATGTGTGCAATGATGCGTGCGATGCTAGTAATGTGTACAATGCTAGTAATGTGGGCAATGCTGCAATGTGCAATGATGCGTACAATGCTAGTAATGTGTGCAATGCTTGCAATGTGTGCAATGATGCGTGCGATGCTAGTAATGTGTACAATGCTAGTAATGTGGGCAATGCTTGCAATGTGTACAATGATGCGTACAATGCTAGTAATGTTGCAATGCTATGTGGAATGCTAATGTGTGCAATGATGCGTGCGATGCTAGTAATGTGTGCAATGCTAGTAATGTGGGCAATGCTTGTAATGTGTGCAATGATGCGTACAATGCTAGTAATGTGTGCAATGCTAGTAATTGTGCAAGTTGAATGTGTGCAATGATGCGTGCGATGCTAGTAATGTGTGCAATGCTAGTAATGTATGTAATGATGCGTGCGATGCTAGTAATGTGTGCAAAGCTTGAAATGTGGGCAATGCTAGTAATGTGTGCAGTGGTACTTGCAATGTGTGCAATGGTTTTGTAAAAAATTGATAAAGAGAGAAAGTAAACAACTTTAAACGCAATATAGTTGATACCATGTTTATTATTATAGTTGATACCATGTTTATTATTATAGTTGATACCATGTTTATTATTTTTATTATTACATGCAGTTAGTCACCTGTGTGGTGCCGGGGTCCACAAAGGAAGCAAAGAATAGTACCACTGCAACCTACAATGCATGCCGTAAGAGGCGACTGATGTCGACACTAGGGAAGCTACCCTAGTAAATAAAAAGCAGCGCGGAAACTGGATGTGCTGACCTACTTGTAGGCGCATAACTGGCACAACGTACAATCGCACTTATTCTCAGATCACATACAAATCACACAGAATGGGTTGACAGGTGGTCGATATGGAGGATTCTAAAAAGAACATACAGCTAGTTATACACAGTTAACGTATATCATCACCAAATTGCTTGTCTTAACTATTAAGGACGTATATATACGTTTTTACCAATCACGTCTAAAGACGCATTAACACGTCTGTTATTATCTCTCCTCTTTGGGCTAAAGACGTGTTAACACGTTATTCATTGCTACTGTCACTGCTATAGGCGTACATTCACGTTTGTGACATAGAAACAAAGAGTAGCTATTTTTAGCTCAGCCTTCAGAAAGTATGTAGCAGCGAAAGGGTTAAGCATGACTTCGCCACCCTAACAGTCCTTCTGAATTTCTCTCTCTCATAGACTAGATGTCCCACATCTGCAGGCGTCATACTCAAACCATCAGTTACATCCTGAATCCTTCTTCTGGTTGGTCTTCCTCTGCTCCTCTAAACTGGGATGCCTCCGTCCATGATGGTCTTCTCCAGGTCTTCGTGTCTCTTTATATGTCCAAAATAATTCAATTTTGTCAAGAACTCCAACTGACATGCAGCTTCATAGAGGCAACCCATCTCATGATTTAGACGAGCATACGAAACCGAACGCAAAGAAGAAGAAGAAGAAGACAATTTTGTCATTCTTATTTGTAGCATCAGCCAGTTTTCTTTGATTTTGATTTCCTTCTGGATAGATCTATAACGTATACCATGCACACTGGCTTACTATTGCTGTTTTGTTGTTAAAGAAATGAGTCATATTGATACGTTAAGTTTTGTGTGGATAGAAAATTTACAAATTAATTTTAAATAATAGAACAGGAGGTCTCAGCTGCCTGCATATGTAAAGCACCAAAGCAGCTCCCAAAGCCCATCCTGCAAGACTGACCAAGCACAGCCAACTCTAGATAACTAGACCAGACAACTGACTAGGTGTTCCCTGACCTAGATCAGAAAAGCGGGTCGGAAAATATAGATGTTTGATAGAACACAGCAAGCTTTTTTGCAATTTTACTCAAGTCTGTGGTTATTTATTGGTGAATAATATTCGTAATATTGATATTCCTTATTGTTAAACTTAACTTGTTGTATAATATAACTTCGATTTAGCATTTTGTGTTGATTTAAAAATGAATTCGTCTATATACACCAATACTGGAATGCGAGGTCACGTGGTGTAGTTGTGGTCTGATTATCCATAATTCTTACCTGAGTCTGAAGGCCCATAAGTTTATAGTTGGCTCTGGACCCAGCCTGAGCAGAGTAAGAATGGAAATCTGGCCAACAGTAACAACCCTTCAGAACAGACTCTGAGGGGACCGGTGAAAATCTTAAGCACACCGCTCTGTTTATGACACATACTGGAGTAGTCACATAACAGAAGTTGATTGCAGAAGAAGAAAAATGTTAAATAAATAGAAGTTAAATAGTAATTAGCATGAAGAAACAATTCTTAAGAGAAATAAAATTCAGACCAGAAGTATTTTGGGCACATAAAAAGACATGACACCATGATAAAATATTTACTAGAGGGAAAAGTTGAGGTGGGAAGAGCAAGAGGAAGACCGAGAGATAAGTGGGAGGGAAACTTTAAGAAATGAACAGGTTACAGTCTGGCAGTGTGCAACACCAAGGCGAAAGACAGAGGATGCTGGAGATTCATTTCAGCCAACCTTCGATGTGGAGACGGCACCTGATGATGATGAAATAGTAAATATTTGTTGTCAAGCTGTGAGGTAGGGTTCGTCCTGGATGTACAAGCAATTATCTGCATTAGGAGGTCATGGCACGACTACGCCACTGTGTCACTGTGTAGAGTTCCTTGTCATCTTCTTCTGCTTATAATTTTAGAATCGAATATTCTTTTTAAAAAAAAGTAGCTAGTTTTGAAAATTTCTATATTTTCGTAGTATTCTATTGGTACAGAGCAGTGGCGGCTCGTCATTAAGGGCCAGTGGGGCCAGGCCCTATCAAAATAATGTGTAACGTGTATTTATCATTTATTAAATTAAAATATAACCGAACCCAAAACCATGATTTTTCTGAAAATTTGTATCTGGCCCCACAAACAAAAAGGATCACGAGCCGCCACTGGTACAGAGAGTTTTTCAGGCGGCCTATGATGAAGCAACATTCCGCAAGGGACATGCTACTACTCGATTCTGTTGGTATGCGTCTTTTAATAGCACTACAAGCTAAAATTTGCTCACATGATGATGCTGGTCATCCGAGTTCGATGCCCTCAGCAGTCAATTCTCTAAATGCAATGCCATGTCTTAATTATCTGACAATTGTCGCTGTTGATGTGGCTATCCTGTTTTTTTTTTTTTTTTTATTTCTCTTTCTTCTCTTTCGTCCGCTTTCAACTCAGACGAAGTTTCATCTCTGAAACTGATTTTTGCGTGAAAATCCGTTTTCCAATTTCTTTACAATGGCAGCAGCGTGCACATTGTAAATTACTTTACACTGGCAGCCGTGTGCTCAATGTACTCGTAATTAGTATTCCCTCGCCATACAGGCAGATTTTCTCCGACTTCAGAGGTACTCACGTTATCGTCCTGAGTAAGACCAGGGGACTCGAACAAATGCCGGACAGTAGGTTCGAACCCGAGCACAACTACTCTAGGCAGTCCCCCGTTTCATTTCGTTAATAATAAGGTTGTTGGTAATGTTGTTGTTGGTAATGTTGGTATTGGTAAAGTTGTTGTTTGTTTAATGTTGGTATTGGTAACTTTGTTGTTGGTAATGTTGGTATTGGTAACTTTGTTGTTGGTAATGTTGGTATTGGTAACTTGTGTTGTAATGTGTATTGGTAATGTTGTTGTTGGTAATGTTGTATTGGTAACTTTGTTGTTGGTAATGTTGGTATTGAGTATATACTTGTTGTTGGTAATGTTGGTATTGGTAATGTTGTTGTTGTAATGTTGTATTTAAGTTGTTGTTTGTAATGTTGTATTGGTAACTTTGTTGTTGGTAATGTTGATATTGGTAACTTTGTTGTTGGTAATGTTGGTATTATAACTTTGTTGTTGGTAATGTTGGTATTGGTAACTTTGTTGTTGGTAATGTTGGAAATTGGTGAAAGTTGTTGAATGGGGATATGTTACATTATTTCTCAATTAATCTGTTGTTGTGTATGTTGTATTGTAATGTTGTTATTGGTGAATGTTCTATATACTAACGTCTGTTGTTAGGTAAGCTGTATTCGAACCGGTTTTTTGGAATGGATTGACGTTGTTGTTGGTAATGTTGGTATTGGTAACGTTGCTGTTGGTAATGTTGCTATTTATAACGTTGTTGTTGGTAATGTTGGTATTGGTAATGTTGTTGTTGGTAATGTTGATATTGGTAACGTTGTTGTTGGTAATGTTGGTATTATAACGTTGTTGTTGGTAATGTTGGTATTGGTAACGTTGTTGTTGGTAATGTTGGTATTATAACGTTGTTGTTGGTAATGTTGGTATTGGTAACGTTGTTGTTGGTAATGTTGCTATTGGTAACGTTGTTGGTGCAGTTGTTGAATGAGGCACTGCATTTACACGTTACAATTATTTCCTTCTAATTTAATCTGTTGTCTGTGTTGCCCGTTGTTATTCGACTATATTAGTTAGTTATCTAGAGTGGATATAGTCCTAAATACTACTACGTCCTTTCCTGGCAGCAAGCAGGGAGCTGTACCATCGACCAGGCCAGGTTCAATTTTGAACTGGCTCTTTCTGATTCTTGTTCTTTCTATCTTGTTTGGTGTTTGTATCTTGAGATAATTCTACATATTTATCCAGTTTGTTTTTATATTTCTAATTATTAAGTTACTAACCGCCCGAGTGGTTACCGGGGCCCAAATTTGAGGTGTAAAGAATAAAATCACTTTTAGCTGCTACGCATGTCGTAAGAGGCGACTAAGGAGGTTCGGATGAAATCGGATGCACGCGTTCTAAACGTGAAGAAGCCAATGCATTTAGGGGCCTACCAAACCAATGTGCAACGTATACATGTTCTTGGCAAAGAACAAACATATCACAAAGAGTGATTAAAATTGGTTGTAAAGAACGAACGCAAAGAAGACGTTACTAGCAAAGATATTTAGGTTTCTAAAAGAGATTGCTGGAATAGCCGTGAGAGGATATAACACAAATAACCTGAGTTATGCTGACGAAACTGTCCTAAAAACAAGAAATGAAATAGAGCTCCAGAAATTAGTTGATGAGATTGTGATAGAGAATAATAACAAAGGGACTGAACCTAAATATTAAGAAGACAGAAGTTATGGTTATTTTAAAAAAACAGACTCCAATAAAATGCACCATCATAGCAAGTGGGACGGAGCTAAGGATACTACACCAATTTAAATACGTTGAAGGTTTGGCAAAATTTGATGGGAGATGCAGATCAGAAATAAAGAGCAGAATAGGGCAGGATAGAGCAACGTTCCAGAAAATGAGAAGCATTATATGTAACATGTCATTGAGGTCAGAATGAAAGTTATTCAGTGCTATATAGAGTCAATACTGACATACAGAAGCGAGTAATGGACAGTAAACAGCCAGAAAGTAAACTCTATGGAGGCCACAGAGATGTGGGTTTACAGAAGAATGATGAGAATCCAATGGGCTGCTAGAATGACGAATTTAGAGGTTTTTAATGAGGTCAAGACACAGAGAAAGCTTATCATCAATATAAGAAAGAGGCAGTCATTATTTTTCGGACATGTGAGGAGAAAGGGAGGTTTAGAACACATTGTAACAACCGGTAAAATCGAGGGTAGACGAGAAAGAGGAAGACAGAGAACATTTTGGACAGCCTGACTTCATGGCACAGAAGAGCATCAACATCTGAGATGATAGCAAACACCAGAGACTTGTGGAGATCCATGATCGCCTACGCCAGCCGGCACCTGATTATGATGACTAGCAAACTGTGCCAGATTTCTGAATAACAAACGGCTCAGTGATCTCTGGAACTTGTGTGTGTTCCCAGTCGCCAGGAAAACGTGTTCCGTCAGACTTGTTGCACTGCATCGACAAAGGTGATGTTGCGTAGAGGTTTCTCAATAAATTGATGTTGATGCAACAAATGACAGCCCAAATGATATTCAGTTTGACGGTCGCCTGCTCCTGGATAAACATTAGCTTTTCAATCTGGGAGAAAAACACTTTATGTTACCAGAATTGAAAAAATAAAAATATGAACAAAACAAAATCACTTGATGCAACAAATGAACAAAATCAGTGGCGGCTCGTGATCATTTTTGTTTGTGGGACCAGAAAATATGTTCGGAAAAATCATGATTTTGGGTTGTTCTTTCTTTCTTTCTTTCTTTTGTCCTTCTCTGCTTTTTTGCCGTTAGGCGTTAACTGATGATCGGTTTCCGAGATAATGCACGCTCGGTCGCTTGATATGGTGTGGTATTGTGGAGTTTTAAGATGTCTGTAACTCCATCAACCCATCTTTTTGTTGGTCTGCCCTTTCCTCTTGATGATTCCATTTTCAGGTTGTACGCTCTTGCAACTGGTGTATTCGGGTTCATTCTGACCAAGTGGCCAAACCATTTGAGTCTCTGTTTTTCAATAAATCCAATTTTGGGTTGTTAAATTTTAATTTATAAAATAATAAATACACATTATACATTATTTTTGTGGGGCCCGGCCCCACTGGCCCTTAATGACGAGCCGCCACTGAACAAAATACTCTTTTGTTTGCGCTAGTTTTTATCAACCATGGTGACCCCTCCTTGTTATCTGTGTGATTTGCTCAGAGAACGGAAGTACATTGCGACTCCGTTAGGATCTTACAGCATGTAGGATAGTCACGTCAGAATTTAAGTAAAAGTGTTTTTAAAGCTGAAAGACTGACTTTATTGCACCGGGTGTTGTCCCATATGCCTCGGTCACTCTCTGCAGAAATGACACGCCACCTGCCGAGAGTATAGCACAAAGCATGAACTCCGTAGCTCTGTCAATAATCATAGGAGCCTCTGGAAAAACTACACTCGTGAATAGAACGGCGCGGTCCAGATTCGAACCCACGACATTCGACTGACAGGGCAAGAACGTAACCGCTTATCCACATAGACTTCAGGTAAAAGTGTATGAATATTCAACCGAACACTCGCTCGTGTGGTGCCGGGGCCCGCAAAGGAAGCAAAAAATAGTACCACTGCGACCTACAAGGCATTTCGTAAGAGGCGACTGATATAGGGCATTGGGAAGCCACCCTAGTAAATAAATAACATCGCAGAAATCAGATGTGCTGGCCTACTTGTAGGCACATAACTGGAAACAGCGCACACTCGTTCTTATTGTCATAGTTCCCCAGATGGCAGCGGAGGAATGGACAGTCAGCCAGATAGTTAGAGTAGTATGATTAGATTGTTTAATAGTTGAGACTATGTGTTGTACTCTCTATGCAGAAGTGCAACACATAACTACGAGACATGACGCTTTTGTGTAGTTGTGTAGTGACGATGAGTTAGTAACGTTTTTAGTAAGAAGGGAGATGACATAAACATTGGGCACGACCAGACGTGTTCGTGTATTGTCCACAAGTGATAATAATAAATGTATATGAAATGAATCCACCTTGTTCGTTTGGTATATTATAAAGCAGCATGAATAAGCCCTCCGTTTACAGTGAGGGGGTCCTGTAACAATGAGAAAGAAAGCCCCCCCCTCCTGTAACAATGGCTCAGATCACATACAAATAACACAGAGAGGTTAACACGTTGTCGATATGGAACGTCCGAAGAAGAATAATCAACCATGGTAACCACTTCCTGTTATCTGTGTGGTTTGCTCAGAGAACGAAAGTACCTTGCGCCTCCGTTAGGCTCTACAACATGACTGTCGAGTAGCGGGTACCATGTGACAATTGCAATAATAGCCTACTACTAACAATAATAATAAAGTAATACAAATAGTAATATGAATAAAAGTAATAACAGATGAATAAAAATAATAACAGATGAATAAAAATAATAACAGATGAATAAAAATAATAACAGATGAATAAAAATAATAACATGATGAATAAAAGTAATAACAGATGAATAAAAGTAATAATATGAATAAAAGTAATAACAAATGAATAAAAGTAATAATATGAATAAAAGTAATAACATATGAATAAAAGTAATAATATGAATAAAAGTAATAACATGATGAATAAAAGTAATAACAGATGAATAAAAGTAATAACAGATGAATAAAAGTAATAACAGATGAATAAAAGTAATAATATGAATAAAAGTAATAACAGATGAATAAAAGTAATAATATGAATAAAAGTAATAACATGATGAATAAAAGTAATAATATGAATAAAAGTAATAACAGATGAATAAAAGTAATAACAGATGAATAAAAGTAATAACAGATGAATAAAAGTAATAACATGATGAATAAAAGTAATAATATGAATAAAAATAATAACAGATGAATAAAAGTAATAACAGATGAATAAAAATAATAACAGATGAATAAAAGTAATAATATGAATAAAAGTAATAATATGAATAAAAGTAATAATATATGAATAAACGTAATAACATGATGAATAAAAGTAATCAAGATGAATAAAAGTAATAATTGAATAAAAGTAATAATATATGAATAAAGTAATAACAGATGAATAAAAGTAATAACAGATGAATAAAAGTAATAACAGATGAATAAAAATAATTACATGATGAATAAAGTAAAATATGAATAAAATATAACATGATGAATAAAAGTAATAATATGAATAAAAGTAATAATATATGAATAAAAGTAATAACAGATGAATAAAAATAATAACAGATGAATAAAAGTAATAATATGAATAAAAGTAATAATATATGAATAAAAGTAATAACAGATGAATAAAAGTAATAACAGATGAATAAAAGTAATAATATGAATAAAAGTAATAATATATGAATAAACGTAATAACATGATGAATAAAAGTAATAACAGATGAATAAAAGTAATAATATGAATAAAAGTAATAATATATGAATAAAAGTAATAACAGATGAATAAAAGTAATAACAGATGAATAAAAATAATAACAGATGAATAAAAATAATTACATGATGAATAAAAGTAATAATATGAATAAAAATAATAACATGATGAATAAAAGTAATAACAGATGAATAAAAGTAATAATATGAATAAAAGTAATAACAGATGAATAAAAGTAATAATATGAATAAAAGTAATAACAGATGAATAAAAGTAATAACAGATGAATAAAAGTAATAATATGAATAAAAGTAATAACATGATGAATAAAAGTAATAATATGAATAAAAGTAATAACAGATGAATAAAAGTAATAACAGATGAATAAAAGTAATAATATGAATAAAAGTAATAATATATGAATAAAAGTAATAACAGATGAATAAAAATAATAACAGATGAATAAAAGTAATAACAGATGAATAAAAATAATTACATGATGAATAAAAGTAATAATATGAATAAAAATAATAACATGATGAATAAAAGTAATAACAGATGAATAAAAGTAATAACAGATGAATAAAAGTAATAATATGAATAAAAGTAATACCATATGAATAAACGTAATAATATGAATAAAAGTAATAACATATGAATAAACGTAATAACATATGAATAAAAGTAATAACAGATGAATAAAAGTAATAATATGAATAAAAGTAATAATATATGAATAAACGTAATAACATATGAATAAAAGTAATAACATATGAATAAACGTAATAACATATGAATAAACGTAATAACATATGAATAAAAGTAATAATATGAATAAACGTAATAACAGATGAACAAAAGTCATACACATGAATAAAAGTAATAATATGAATAAAAGTAATAACATGAATAAAAGTAATAACATGAATAAAAGTAAATCGGAAATAGGATAGTCTAGCACTCTTCAGTTCCTCAAGTAGACTTCGTCTCCAGGTCTGTTTAGGGCGTCCTTTTTCGTTTTCCTTGCGGGTTCCTCTCAAATGCTTGTCTAGTGACACTCGACTGTGTCTTTCGTAGGGTATGCACGAACCATCGCAGTTTTCTTCTCTTGACCTGGGTCATCATGGGTTCATGTCCGGGTTCTTATCTACAGGTCTGTGTTTACAACTCTATCATACCATCTCAGTCTGGGAATCCGCCGAAAGCATCATTTGACAAAGGTCTGATTCTAATTTGTATTTAACTTGATGACTCGCCACGTTTCCGAGCCAAACAGCAACACAGATTTCACATTTTAGCTGAATATCCTGAGCTTTTTAGGAAGAAACACAATTATAAAATGGCAGTTTGACCTACTTATTGATGAGATACATAAAAGTATCCAAGGCTTGTGTCTGGATAGAACTCTTGCAGACTTCCAGCTCTGTCTTGGGATAGTAGTGGATATAGTTGACACACATCTCGTCAGATATGGCAAAACCACCCTAGAGCAAGATATAGCAGTGTGTTCATTATGTGTTATAATCAAGTGTGTCTTTTTCTTCTTCACCTTTCAACTCCCAGCCGGAGCACAGGTCTTCAACAAACTACTTCCAGATCTTCCTCTCTCCTGCCATCCCTTTCAATTCTTTCCATGTTTTACCTATTCTTTTCCTATTCGTTTAAATAATAACATTTAAAAGTATGTCGATACTGCATGTAATACTGCTGATTTAGGGCGGTGTAGGACATGGAGGAAGGGGGGGGGGCATGAGTCACAGCCATCTCTAGATAACTAGGCCAGACAACTGACAAGGGGTTCCCCTGACCTAGATCAGAAAAGGGGGCCGGAAAATATAGATGTTTGATAGAAATGCAAAGCTTTTTTTGCAATTTTACTCAATTCTATGAGTCTGTGGTTATTTATTGGTAAAAATATTCATAATATTGATATTCCTTATTGTTAAACTTAACTTGTTGCATAATATAACTTCGATTTAGCATTTTGTGTTGATTGTAAAATGAATTCGTCTAAATACACCAATACTGGAATGCGAGGTCACGTGGTGTAGTTGTGGTCTGATTTCCCATAATTCTTACCTGAGTCCGAAGGCCCATACGTTTATAGTTGGCTCTGCATGAGTCTATGAAATGCTAGTGCAGTCGCATGCTAGTGATCGAATTGTGATAATGACCGCATTGCTAGTGCAGTCGTCGTGAAACTAATTCAGGTTAGGATTTTTTTTATGTCAACGACAATAAAAAAATTCTCATTGGCCTTACCGGGGATTGAGCCCTGGTCTCCGCATGGGAGCCCGCGCTCTAATCCATTTGGCAAGACGCTTCCCTCTTATTTGTAAAATAAGGATGTACGGCCGAAGTATTAATTTGATTGCACCGGGTTTTACCTTCTACCTTCTATGAAGTTCTATATTCTACTAGTTCTTCTTCGCCTTCTTCCTTCCTTTCGTTCGCTTGAAATATTGTCTATATATTCAATGTTGTCTCTTGTATGAACTTCACCACTGGCGGCTCGTGACTATTTTTGCTGGTGGGGCCAGACATATATTTTTGGAAAAATCATGGATTTGGGTTGCTATTTTTTAATTTATAAAATAATAAATACACGTTACATATTATTTTTGGTGGGGCCGGCCCCACTGGCCCTAATGACGTGCCGCCTCTGAACTTCACTGTCTTTTATAGCTCCCACAGAGATCCGTGTAGTTTTCTGTCGAGTGTTGTTTCGCTAGGCCAGTGAGTTTGCCTTAGTGTATCATATTCGGGGCAGTCTTGAAGTATATGCTCTGCAGTCTGGTGTGCCTGTCCACATGTAACATGGTTGAATTGCCAATCTTGAATTTTGTATACATGTGGCTGCGGAGCCGATTGTGTCCTGTTCTATGGCGCAGAATGACAACTTGTTCCTTCATCTTCTATTTCAAACGCTCCATATCGATCACTTGTTAACCACTCTTTGTGATTTGTATGTGATCTGAGCCTAAGAGCGATTGCACAGTGTGCCAGCTATGCGTCTCCAAGTAGGACAGCATATTCGATTTCTGCGACGCTTTGTATTAACTAAGGTAGCTTCCTAGGCCCTTCCTCAGTCGCCTCTTGCGAAGGCTGTGGGTTCGACTTAGGAATGCGAACCCGAATAAAAAGCACTAGTAAACCGGATGTGCTGGCATACGATTCTGTTGGCACCTCTCTCTCTCGCGATCGTTCTTTTTCAGCCATTTTTATCATTCTTATTGTGATATATAAACAGCCTTTGCCAAGAACGTTTGTTTTACGTCACATCTTCAGTACCATTTGGAGCTCTATTGCTTGTCCTTCGGAAACGTGTCCACTTTCAACAAGCGTTTACTGGGCTCGCTCTCCATCAGCCTTTAACTGTCCCCAATCAGCCTGCAAGGCAGCAGGTTTGTAGGCATATCTAGCTGGCACAACAAGCTTTCACGATAAGGCGCAAATCACATACAGATCACAAAGTGTGGTTTAGTAAGTAGTTGATGTAGAACAAATCACATACAGATCACAAAGTGTGATTTAGTAAGTAGTTGATGTAACGAACAAATCACAATAGCTTACAAAGTGTGGTTTAGTAAGTGGTTGATGTAGAACAAATCACATACAGATCACAAAGTGTGGTTTAGTAAGTAGTTGAGTGAGAACAAATCACATATAGATCACAAAGTGTGGTTTAGTAAGTGGTTGATGTAGAACAAATCACATACAGATCACAAAGTGTGGTTTAGTAAGTAGTTGACGTACAACAAATCACATAGAGATCACAAAGTGTGGTTTAGTAAGTAGTTGGTGTAGAATAAATCACATATAGATCACAAAGTGTGGTTTAGTAAGTAGTTGATGTAGAACAAATCACATATAGATCACAAAGTGTGGTTTAGTAAGTGGTTGATGTAGAACAAATCAAATAGATCACCAAGTGTGGTTTAGTAACTGTAGTTGACACAACAAATCACATTAGTGAATTAAGATAGTGTGGTTTAGTAATAGTTGATAATGTACACAAATACATGAGATTGAAAAAGTTGAAGTTTCAGTAAATGAGTTGGGACGTACTATAAAACCATTCACACAGTGTGGTTTAGTAAGTAGTTGATGTAGAACAAATCACATATAGATCACAAAGTGTGGTTTAGTAAGTGGTTGGTGTAGAACAAACAAAGTAGAAATCTGACCATTGTTGTGTTTAGTCTTCCAACTAGTCAGTAAAAGTGTACACAACAGAAGAAAACGTTTCCTTGCTTATTGTTGTTAATTATATATTGGCTTCATTATTGTTGCTGCTATTATTTTTGTATATTAATTATACAGGGTGTTCAAGATAATTGCAGCCCCATTGACAATTCGAAAGTTGCCAGGTACAAATTGAGTTGTGTTTATTTACTATTTAAACCGGTTCTGACTAGCTCGTCCTACGTCACATTTGTTCATCGCCCCTTCCGCATACAATTGTCACACAACCTTGACCTATACTACGTCATAACTGAACCTTCCATTTCCATACATATATGCCAGATTAGCTCCATTCACGGGCTGCAATTATCTTGAGCACCCTTTTTTTTGTATAGTTATTAGTTGTATATTAGATTTATATATTAGTTATATTTTTTAGTTGGGGATATTTACCACAGTCGCTTCAGCTCTATCAGTTGTATCGTACTCACAAGTTGTGATGAGGTCGTCTCCCTGAAAGGAAAACACATCAAATATATCGTTAGATTTATGAAACAAAAACAACCCACACCCTCATTACCTACATCCTCATTACCTACATCTCATTACCTACATCCTCATTACCTACATCCTCATTACTTACATCTCATCACCTACATCCTCATTACCTACATCTTCATTACCTACATCCTCATTACCTACATCCTCATTACCTACATCCCCATTACTACATCCCCATTACCTACATCTCATTACCTACATCCTCATTACTTACATCTTTATTATTACATCTAATTACCTACATCCTCATTACCTACATCTCATTACTACATCCCCATTACCTACATCTCATTACTTACATCCTCATTACCTTACATCTCATTACTACATCTCATTACCTACATCCTCATTACTTACATCTCATTACCTACATCCTCATTACCTACATCCTCATTACCTACATCCTCATTACCTACATCCTCATTACCTACATCCTCATTACCTACATCCTCATTACTTACATCCTCATTACCTACATCTCATTACCTACATCTCATTACCTACATCCTCATTACCTACATCTCATTACCTACATCTCATTACCTACATCCTCATTACCTACATCCTCATTACCTACATCTCATTACTTACATCTCATTACCTACATCCTCATTACCTACATCCTCATTACCTACATCCTCATTACCTACATCTCATTACACTCATTACCTCATCTAATTACACATCTCATTACCTACATCCTCATTACTTACATCTCATTATTTACATCTCATTACCTTTCATCCTCATTACCTACATCCTCATTACTTACATCTCATTACCTACATCTCATTACTTACATCCTCATTACCTACATCTCATTACCTACATCTCATTACTTACATCTCATTACCTACATCCTCATTACCTACATCCTCATTACTTACATCTCATTACCTACATCTCATTACTTACATCCTCATTACCTACATCCTCATTACCTACATCCTCATTACTTACATCCTCATTACCTACATCCTCATTACCTACATCCTCATTACCTACATCCTCATTACCTACATCCTCATTACCTACATCCTCGCCGAGGGTTACAGAACCCAAATTTGGGGGTAAAGAATAGAACCACTGTTACCTGCCATGCATGTCGTAAGAGGCGACTAAGGAGGTTGGTTGAAATCGGATGCATGTGTCCTAAACGTGTAGAAGTCTGCGTTTAGGGCCTACCAAACCAATGTGCAACGTATACACGTTCTTGATCAAAGATCAAACATGTCATAGAGAGTGATTAAAATTGGTCGTAAAGAACGAACGCAAACAAGAAGAAGACCTACATCCTCATTACCTACATCCTCATTACTTTTTTTCGATCCAGAAGAACTTGAGCTTTCAGCTCTTCGGCTCAGTGCCATGGACATCGTAACCCTTCGGTTCGGTGCCACAAACACCGTGAATCTGGAGAACCTGTGGCTTGTCTGCCAGTCCGTGGAACCCGCACTCACAGAGGGCTGGCCTCCCGCAGTCGAACGCGCTACGAACACGCTGGGCAGGCGGGCATCCTCATTACTTAAAATCAACTCTTATCATCATTTTCTTTATTGAATTCCCCACCCACAGTCCACCTCCCCTATTCCCTTCCCAACCCGTCATTCCCTCCGAACTCACGGGCAGAACGTGTACTGGTTGAGGTAACCTTCTGATTTCCTGAAAGTGAGGACTGTAATGACTGTCTCTGTTCACCTCTGGGAGCTCACGCCCTGCTCGCACGTGCTTGGTGTACACTCGTTTTCCTGTCAGATGTGTGTGTAACTGCGAGGCGAACATATGTATGCCGAGTGATGAAATGCCCTGTAAGAGATAGTAACTGTGTAATATTGGCCAATTTGATGTTGTAGTAGTAGTGGTGGTGATGGCGGCTGTTGGGGATGTGATTGATGAGAATGATGTGTCTGACTGTGTGAGTATTTATGTATTCAGGAAATGTTGGGAGTGTTAGGAAAATCGAATTGCTAAGTATGAATTATAAACTAGATGGGAACCATGGTGATTAAGTTCACACGGAGTGAGAAACGAAAGTGAGGGAGACAGAGAGAAACTGAGAGTGAGGTGAGAGAGATATGGAGGAGAGAAAAGTAGTGAGGATAGAAAGAGGAAGGGGAAATGGAATGGGACGACGATAGAGAAAAATAGAGGGTATTGACTGAAGATGGAGGTAGGTAGGAGAGATTTGTGATTGAAAAGTGAAGTGAGAGATAGAGGGAGTGGCGGTTCGTGAACATTTTTGTTAGTAGGGGCCAAACACCAATTTTAGGAAAAATTATGGTTTTAGGCACAGCCAACTCTAGATAGCTAGGCCAGACAACTGACTGGGTAATCCCTGACCTAGATCAGAGAAGGGGGCTGGAAAATATAGATGTTTGATCGAACATCGCAAGCTTTGTTGCAATTTTACTAAATTATGTGAATCTATTGTTATTTATTGATGAAAAATATTCATAATATTGACATTCCTTATTGTTAAACTGAACTTGTTGCATTAATATAACTTCGATTTATCATTTTGTGTTGATTTTAAATTGAATTCGTCTATATACAACAATACTGGAATGCGACGTCACGTGGTGTAGTTGTGGTCTGATTTCCCATAATTCTTATCTGAGTCCGACGTCCAAAGTTTATAGTTGGCTCTGCTCTAGTTCAGGTGATTAGAAAATCAACGACTCGTTTACTGTGGTTGATAGCTACGTCCTGTAAAGGATATGCCACGATTTTCATGTTCAATATTTTAGTATTTACTATTATTTGTCTATTCCGGGAAGTTACCCCCTTTACAATAAAGTACATTGTCCTACATTTCGCACGTGTGTTGCCAGGGCTCGCAGGGAGCAAAGAATAGTACCACTGCAACCTACAATGCATGTCGTAAGAGGCGACTGATGTAGGGCCTAGGAAGCTACCTAGAAAATAAAAAGCAGCGCAGAAATCGGATGTGCTGGCCTACTTGAAGGCGCATAAATGGCACAACGTACAATCGCTCTTCGGCTCAGATCACATACAAATCACACAGAATGGTTGATATGGAGCGTTCGAAGAAGAATAAGAAGCATAAAGTACGAACTCCGTAGCTCCAACAATAATCCTAAGAATCTCATAGAAAAATTGCATATGTGTCACGGTCCGGATTCGAATCCACAACCTTCAGTATAACAGACAAACGACTTAACTACTTCGCCATTGAGACCCCGTTGAGATCACAGTGTTACTATTCTTTGCTCTCCATGCAGGGCCCCGACTTTATCTTCTTACAAATGTTTAAACCAAGTTAGTTTGCAACAAACAATCACAGTTTTTTTATTTCTAGGTTAGGGTTATATTATGTTATGTTATGGGCATTCCCATTCTCTCTCTCTCTCTCTTTGCCTTTTACCCGGTTGGGCATAGGCCCTCAACCAACTCATGCCAAGTCTTCCTATCTCTAGCTATCTCCTGCAGCTCCCTCCAGCTCTTCTTTATATTGTTGATCTCCGCCTCCAAATCTCGTCTCCATGTATTTCTCAGCCTCCCCTTCTTTCGCTGTCCCTGCGGGTTCCGGCAAGGACCCTTCTTGTTATATTCCCTCCGGTTTTCGCAAAGTGTGTCCTATCCAGCGCCAGCGTCTTTTTTAACCTGTTTGTTCACTGGAATCTGTCTTGTTCTCTCCATAAGTTCCTCATTTGTGACCCTATCATACCATCTTATTCCCTCTATTCTGCGCAGACACCAGTTGATGAATGTTTGCAATTTATGCGCTATTGTTTTAGTTGTTCTCCATGTTTCTGACCCATACAGTAGAACTGCTTTAACATTAGAGTTAAATATCCGAATTTTTTTTCTAGATTTGATTTCTTTAGACTTCCAAATGTTTCCCAGTGCAATGAAAGCTCCTCTTGCCTTCTGTATTCTTATTTTAACATCTCTATCTGTTCCACCCTCTTTGTCTACGTTGCTGCCCAAATATGTGTATGATTCTACCTCTTGAAGTGGGATTTCCCCAGGGAGATCGAGTTGTCGTTTGCTTGGTTAATTCTCAATATATTTGTCTTTCCCTTATGAATGTTCAGCCCTAGTTGCTGGGACCTTTGATTCAATGTGTTTAGCTTTTCCTGCATCTGATTTCGTGTATGTGACAGAAGGGCTATATCATCAGCAAAGTCCAGATCATCTAGTTGCTCTGTCAGAGTCCATTGGATTCCATTTCTGGTGTTAGTTACTGTGGTCTTCATAATCCAGTCTATTGTCAGTAAGAACAACAAAGGTGATAGAAGACATCCCTGACGCACTCCTGTTTCTATTCCGAAAGTATCTGTTAGTTTACCTTCATGAAGAACTCTACATTTCATATCTGTATATGTTGCTTTTATTAGGTTAATAATTTTCTGTGGATTCCATAATGCCTCATTAATTTCCAAAGGGTTTCCCTATCAATACTGTCAAAAGCCTTCTCATAATCAACAAATCCGATATAAAGTGGGGATTTCCATTCAATACTTTGCTCTATTATTATACGTAATGTGGCTATCTGGTCAGCACAGGATCTATTTGGTCGGAAGCCTGCCTGTTCATCTCTTAGCTTTATATCGATGGCATCTCTCAGTCTCTCCAGGATGACTCTGCTTAGTATTTTCCCAGGTACTGACAAGCATTCCCATTAGTGCTCTGTATTCCGCTGCAGCAGCCATCCGAAACGCCCGAGTATTTACCGGGGCCCAAATTTGGGGTATAAAGAATAGAACCACTGTTACCTGTAACGCATGTCGTAAGAGGCGACTGAGGAGGTATGGCTGAAATCGGATGCTTGTGTCCTCTCTCTCTTTAGCCTGTTACGCCCTTGGCGTTTAGGGCAGCAACAAACGTACACCATTCTTCCCTGTTCATGGCCTTCCTCTGTATTGTGTTCCAGCTATGATTCATTTCCTTCAGCTCTTGCTCTATCGTTCTCCTCCAGGTCGTCTTGGGTCTTCCACGCTTTCGCCTACCCTCTGGAGTCCATCTCAGTGCAGTTTTCGTGTCGGAGCCAGTCTCCATGCGCATCACATGTCCAATCCATCTCCAGCGTCGTCTTCGGATGATAGTGCCCATATTCTCTTGTTGGCATCGTGCAAGCAATTCTTGATTCGAGATAGTAGTCGGCCAGTACACGCGTAAGATTTTTCGCAGACAAGTTGTATGAAAGGCGGAGAGTCTTGACATATCCTGTTCTGTCATTCTCCAGCATTCCGATCCGTACAGCAATGTTGACAGCACACAGCTGTTATAGATACTAGTCTTGGTTCTGATGCTGTATTGGGCAGATTTCCAGGCGGTCTGAAGGGTCATGAATGCACTTCGTGCCTTACTCAGTCTGTTTTTAATGTCAGATCCAGCGCCTCCTTCATTGCTAATAACACTTCCAAGGTATGTGAAAGCGGTTGTATCTCGGAGGGTTTTACCTTCTAGTTTGACTGGTGCTGGGGTTGCTATGTTCAGAGTCATTACTTCAGTTTTCTTCTGATTTATTTTCAGCCCAACCATCTCACTATATTGGTTAAGGCGGCAGGTCTTTTCCTGGATATCTCTATGTGTATGAGATAGGAGTGCGATGTCATCTGCAAAATCTAGGTCTTCCAGAGTGGATGTGAGCGTCCATCTAATACCTCTTGCCTTATCTTCCGTTGTTTTACGCATCACCCAATCTATGACAGTGTTGAATAATAGGGCTGACATAACACATCCTTGTCGCACGCCTGTTTTTACTTCAAACTTTAGTTCTGGAGTTTCAACACTGCATGCAAACTTGCTGTAGCAGCTTTTATAATATTTATAAAACACAGTGGGATTCCATACCATCTTAAGATACGCCATAGACTTTCGGTGTATGCTATCAAAAGCTTTTTCAAAATCTACAAAGTTGATATAGAGTTTGCTTTGCCATTCTGTGCACTGCTCTATGATATTTCTAAGAGCAAATATTTGGCCTATACAGCTCCGTCCTCTGCGAAATCCTGCTTGTTCCTTTCTTAGTTTCTTATCCACAGCATCAGTAATACGTTGACGATGATTTTGCTTAAGATTTTACTTGGGACAGAAAGCAGTGTTATTCCACGCCAATTATTACAATCGGCAAGGGAGCCCTTCTTGGGGATCTTGATGATGACTCCTCTGTTCCATGCATCAGGTATTATTTGGGTATTCCATATAGTAGTAAACAAGGGTTGCAATATATTAGCTGCAAGTTCTGGGTCTATTTTGAATAGTTCTGCGTTTAAGTTATCATTCCCTGGTGCCTTGTTATTCTTAAGAGATTTAATTGCTGTAATGATCTCATCCCGGCTGGGTGTTTCAATGCCAATTTCTAATTCCTCTGTTGGCTCTGGTATGTCTGCTACTACCGTTGGCGGTGGTCTATTTAGCAATTCTTTAAAATGCTCTGTCCATCGTATTTCTTGTTCCTTTTCCGTTGTCAATAGTATTCCATTCTTATCCTTTATGAGAGTATTTGATCTCCTGTAATGTTTCCCGCTTATTAGCTTTGTAATTTTGTACACTGTTCCTTGATCACACTTTTTTGCTGCTTCTTCTGCCTGCACTGCCAGGTCTTCAACATACATTCTTTTGTCAGCTCTCACAGCCCGTTTGATTTCTTTACTTGCGCTTTTGTACTGTTCTTGGTATCTTGCTTTCAGTCTTTCGGACTTTGCTTCTAACAATTTTTTTTTTAATATTCTTCGGCTGTCTATTATTTTCCATGTTGTTGGTGTTATCCATTCTTTTCTTTTCTTTGTGCGGTACCCTAGACATGTTTCACTGCTCTGGCTATATATAGATGCTATGTTGTCCCATGTTCTATCTATGTTGTCAGTTTCATCCGTAGTTTCATTACTTTCTAGGGCTTGGAATCTGTTCTTTATCTGCATTATAAACTTATCCCTTACTTCCGTGTCTTTTAGTCTATCCACATCGAACCTCTTTTGGAAGTTTTTCTGTTGTCCTGTTTTTCTTAGTTTAAGTTTGACATAAGCTGTGACTAGGTGGTGGTCGCTACCAACATCTGCACCTCTCTTGACTACAACATCTAGCAGCGAGCGTCTCCAGGGTCCATTGATCATTATATGGTCTATTTGGTTTTTATCTCTGCCATTAGGGAATACCATGTTAATTTGTGGATATCTAAATGTTGAAATAGGGTTCCTCCTATAACGAGATTGTTCATGCTGCAGAAGTTTACTAAACGTTCCCATTTTCGTTCATCATACCACATCCATATTTTCCCATAGTTCTATAACTATGCGTGTTGTCTTGTCCGACCTTCGCATTTAGATCTCCCATAACAATGATAACATCATGGGATGGTGACTTGTCTAATTCTGCTTGTAGGTTTTCGTAGTAAGAGTCTTTCTTTGTATCTTCGCTATCATTAGTTGGCGCATAGCATTGTAGGATTGTGATGTTTGTATGCTTCCCTTTAGTCTGATCTTAATCAAGCGGCTACTGATAGGTTTCCATTCTAACAGACACTTTTCCACGCCTTTTCTTAGGATTACTGCTACTCCTTCATGGTGTAGGTCATCGTCTCGTCCAGAAAAAGGACTGTTTCACCTGTTGCAGTGGTACTTCTTCCATTTCCTGTCCATCTGCTCTCGCTAACCCCTAGGATATGTAGATTATATCTTCTCATTTCTGCTGTTATTTGTGACAGTTTTCCGGTTTCGTACATTGTTCTTACATTCCAGCATCCAATTCTGGTCTTGGTTTTGGCATTCAGGACTTCCGTCCTCATGAAAGTAGCTTCCTTTCGGCTTTCACCACTTCCAGTCATGTGAGTCAATGACTCTGGTAGCCCTTCATGCCTGTAGATAGGTTGTATGTTTGTTGTTGTTTCCGTAACTTTAATTTTTTAAAGGATGGGATCGTTAGTCCCAAGCCCAACCCCAACCTGGAGGACCAGGAGACCATGCTTCGTCTGTCCCCTCTTCAGTGACCTTTCCGGCTTGGTTAACCCTTCCGGGAACATAAGTTCCCGCCGTCCTAGCTCACTGTATCATTGGAGCACGCAAGCCTCCCACCACTACAAGGTAATGGCCTCATGGGGAGGGCTTGTGTCCTAAGCATGTAGAAATCTATGCGTTTAGGGGCCTACCAAACCAATGTGCAACGTATACACGTTCTTGGCAAAGATCAAACATATCACAAAGAGTGATTAAAATTGGTCGTAAAGAACGAACGCAAAGAAGAAGAAGAAGAACCATCCGAAAGTCCATTTGCTTACCGTACCGTACCCATGAGAAGTTGATTACTATATAGTTCATAGTTCATAAGTACGGTTCCAACTTCACTGCAACGAGTCACCCCATAATTGTTCCGTTCCTGTGCCAATGAAAATCACACGAAATGCTAGCAACTGTGAAATGTTTCTTGTGTGAACTAATTCCAGAATGAAACAGCCGCGTACCGCCATAAAAAGCAACATGCACCGCGTAATATGCATATGGCCGTCGTTAATGTAGCAACACACAACTGTTTATCACTTGAATTGCAATTCTTGTTGAAGGGAACATCAATCACGACAAAATCCAGCTTTCTGCACCGCAATATAACTGCATACGGCAGATTGAGCTTGCTCGTCATAACCGCTGTCCGCCATTTTCTGTATACACACAACAAACGCACGATTGACACAGCAAAAAGCATTCCATGTAACAGTCATAGCTCACAGCGTTGCTCAAGCACTAACTCAGTAGCTCGGCAAACCAAACCGGAAAATACCCGACCAAACATGGCGAAAATGCGCTAGCAAAGTCGTGTTCAGAATCAAACAGTCCTGACTCTGAATGGCCCTCCTGCATTCCGCCATTGCTGGCCAGATTTTCTGATTACTATATGTTCTCTCTCTACCACGAAGACGATACTGTCTGGAAGGCCCAAACTTAACTCCTAATTCTCGAACTCGTTCCAGTGTCTGAAACTAGCCCATTTCACATAATTGAGAGCGTACCGTATTGATGATATTGGCTCTGTCCATACTTCTGCCCGCTTGAGTCGGGGCATTGTTTGCAGAAAGTGAGCACGCTCGTTACCCTGCACACCAGCATGTCCACGCGTGTACAGCCAAGTCATTTTCTTGATATGTGATTTCCGAATGATGTCCACCCATTTCCACACGCATACTTCAAGAAAGCCACAGGTTCCCCAGATTCACGGTGCTCGTGACACCGAACCGAAGAGTTACGATGTCAATGGCACCGAGCCGAAGAGCTGAAAACTCAAGTGCTTCTGGATCAGAGAGAAAAACCAAAAAACAAGTATATTCATCGAGATTGGGGTTGGAAAGGGGGAGGGACAAGGGAAGGAGGAGGAGAGTAAGTGCTCTCACCTCCGTTACCTTAACGTGGGGACGCCAATGCTGACACTTTACCACACTGACTTGCAGTAAAGAAAACAGCAGGAGTTAAGTTGAAAATTGAGAAAGAATCTTACGACTTGAGTACAGTCTTGTACACAATATCCACTTAGAGCAAAGCGTTGTTGTCTTGGTGGGACCGCCATTTTATTTGTGTATTCAAGTCCAAGCTCCATAATGGCAGCATCATACTTCCGGACATGTGACGTCACGTAGAAACGGATACCAGACGTGTCCATGTGATCTGTGATTAGATAATAAGTCAAGGTATTAAATGAAGACTTTACATATTAACTTGATCCATACAATTAACAAGTGGGCGTCCGTAGCTTAGGGGATAGTGACTCGGTCTATTGGCTGCAAATTGTTTCGCGTGTATTTTTTTACAAAGGACGATGACACCACCGTTCAGAAAGCAATGGCAAACTACTGAACGTAATAATGCCTAGAAAAATGACAAACAGCATTTTTTTTTAAATTAAAATCCCCCCCCTTCCTATCGTTCGATTTCTGCGCTGTTTTTATTTACTATGGTAGCATCCCTAGAGGCTACATCCGTCGCCTCTTTCGACATGCATTGTAGGTTGCAGTGGTACTATTCTTTGTTTCCATTTCGGGCCCCGGCACCACATGGGCGTATAAACAATAAAATATATAGATATATAAATAGCATATTTAGAGGGAATAAGATGGTATGATAGGGTCACAAATGAGGAACTTATGGAGAGAACAAGACAGATTCCAGTGAACGAACAGGTTAAAAAGACGCTGGCGCTGGATAGGACACACTTTGCGAAAACCGGAGGGAATATAACAAGAAGGGTCCTTGCCTGGAACCCTGGATCCCGAAGAAGGGAGGTCGAGAAATACATGGAGACGAGATTTGGAGGCGGAGATCAACAATATAAAGAAGAGCTGGATGGAGCTGCATGAAATAGCTAGAGATAGGAAGACTTGGCATGAGTTGATTGAGGGCCTATACTTCAACCCGGGGTAAAAAGGCAAAGAGAGAGAGAGAGAGAGAGAGAGAGAGCAATAGCATATTAAGTTAAATATGCCAGAGAAGATTTGGAAAATAACTAAAGATATAGAAAGTAAGTTGAACGCATTTGAAAATAGATGTCTTTTTCACTGACCTGATTCTTTGAGGGGGTTGTTGTAATGTACTTCCAGTAAAGCAAGTCTGGAGTACCCAGGACCTCCAACAGGAACTCCAGCTGACTCGGGATACACCATAGCCTGGACAATAGCGACACACAAACAAACATAAGTATTACGGTAAATTCAGGCGTGAGAAGCTATGAACAATAACATTCTCCTTCATTTCTCTAATTTTGTTTTGCTTCACAGCGTCAGGATAAGAACATATTTATAGAACAGGCTTTTGTGTACGCTTCCTAAATAGTGTTTTCATCGCCCTGATATTTTGGAGTCGCCTTTTGCGAGGATCGCCTTTTGCTTTGAATCCATTGTATCGAAGTATCATTGCTATTTGAGTCGTACTATCTGTTGGTAATCTGTTTATGTTACAAAACCATTTAATTGGTTGTTTCTTGATGAAGTCCAGTACTGATGTTGTACGCACTTATTTTCCGATGTCTTCATTTCTAAACCTAGTCTCTTCTTGATACTCCTAACATTCTGTGTAGACACTTCATCTGTGTCGTGACTAGTTTTCTTCTATCATTTGATGTCAGTGTCCAGGTTTGGCAATGATAGAATAATGTTGGGAGAAAGATTGTGTTGAACAATGTTCTTTTAGAGTTCATGGTGACATGTTTGCATCTCAATTCCTGTCCTCTCGTGTGGAACGACAAGTATAGGATTTAACCCACGTCCTCTTATGTACGACTCGATAGGCGAACGCATATTAAATATAATTTACCGTAGCCTTTTTAAACCTCAGGGTATGACGTGCCTGTCCGTTCACATTTCTATTACCTAGTGTTATTAAATGTCATGAACATTTAATAAAGCAGTGGAAAAACAGTGGAAAATTTGCTTTTGAATATAAGTTTTACAGAAGAGTCATCCGTATATAATGCACAGAGAAGAGAACAAATAGATCTATTCAGAAAGAACTCAAAATCAAAGAAAACTGGCTGATGCTACAAATAAGCAAGAGAAAATTGAGATATTTTGGACATATAAAAAGACATGAAGGCTGGAGAAGACCATCATGGAAGGAGGCATACCGGAAAAGAGAAGAAGAGGAAGACCACGGAGAAGATGGATTCAGGATGTAACTGATGGTTTGAACATGACAGCTGCAGAGGCAGAACATCTGGCCTATGAGAGAGAGAAATTCCGGAGGACTGTTGAGTGTGCAAAGTTCTGCTCAGGACAAGCTATTTGATGATGAGTATTCAGGAGGTGTTAGGGCCAATTCCTTTCCTCACGTGTGGAACGTCGAGTGTGGGATTGTACCAACAACCCTCTTGTATCCGAGTCGATAGGCTAACGCTTACACTAATCCGCCCCATCTCCCTTCCTCTACTAACGCTATATGTTGTACACATACAATTAATGTTATACATACCGCTATATGTAGTGTTGCACATAATGCTAACAACAGCGTTGGCAATAAAGATAACAACAGCTTCACGGGACATATAATAATTCACCTCTGCACCCATCGCCCATGCTCCGATAACTTTTCTGCAGACTTCCAGACCTTTTGGTTTGCCTTCAGATAGACCAGGTCCGCTGTAGAAGGGGACGCTATCACCTAGAACATGTTAGAGATATGTAGAGTTATGTAACTTATCGACCGACAGGTGGCACACCATATCACTATATAAACATTTAAATGTTGAGGAGAGTTATAGAAAACTGAATTGTTCAGAAGTAATTAATTCTTAACTTTAACCGTTTCATTCTTGTAATTGATACTGGGGGCACTTATATTCTTCATCTTATTCTTCTTCAGCGATCTCTGGTTATGCGCTTAGTTTATTGTGGACCACAAACTGAGCAGTGAGCTTCAGGTCTGTCAGATTTCCCCAAAGTTTAGTTTTTAGATCGACTGGGTGTGGCCACATGTTGCTTCTCAGCTCATCCAGGAGAAGACAGTCTTGCTATTATGGGTTTTCACTCTTTTTAATATATTTGAGTGAGGGTGAATACCTGGATTTCTTGCAGATTCCACACAGAAGACTCCAACAATTCTAGGCGTGTAGTGCATGTTTAATGTTGTGGAAACTCCTACTCAGGTAGAGTCTATTGGTAATCACTGTGGTACCCCCTCGTTTCTAACGTGGTAGATGCTCTAGAAACATCACTCATTGATCACACTGGACAATCTGCATGTGATTATAGTCCAAAGAGCTACTCAGCGTTAATATACGCACCTCATGAACCAACTTAGCCAATCTGCAGAGCTCCAGTCTGTTTCCAGGGTCCCCACGTGGAGGTGGGGAATATGACTTAGCCAGTGCCAGCTCACTGATCCTAGTACTACTTGCTACTTTTATTTATTGCGTATGTGACCCACTAAAGTAGATCAACTTGGCGAAAAAACATTTGGCTGATTTGGAGTGGTCCAACTTGTAGGCGTGGTAGGTTGATTACACAACTTTGATTAGCTTTTTCTCCTTACAAGTTTAGTATACACAAATAACAAACGAAATGAGTAAAGATATACTCACTGTTTTTAACCTGGCAATGAAACACCTCCATATGATGAACTAACCCATGGCTTCCTTCTGAGATGATGCCTTCATACTGATCAAGGGAAATAACTGCATATTAGTTTGAAATATTATACGATAATTAAGGAACTTTAAACAAAAACGATATGCGGGGCCGTTCTATCTCGCGTGCAGTGAGATCAGTGACCTAGAAAAATATCCTGATTATATCTCCGGGAACGAGCCGAGTACATTTGGAAGGAGATGTAGGTATCTTACCTGCACGACACAGATGCCCTCTACACTTACATAAGTGAGCCTCTTACCTCCACGACACAGATGCCCCCTACACTTACATAAGTGAGCCTCTTACCTGCGCGACTCAGATGTCCCCTACACTTACATAGCCTTGATGTGAGCCTCTTACCTGCACGACACAGATGTCCCTACACTTACTAGCCTTGATGTGAGCCTCTTACCTGCACGACACAGATGCCCTCACACTTACATAGTGAGCCTCTTACCTGCACGACACAGATGCC
Source organism: Arion vulgaris (assembly GCA_020796225.1). Taxonomy (NCBI): domain Eukaryota; kingdom Metazoa; phylum Mollusca; class Gastropoda; order Stylommatophora; family Arionidae; genus Arion; species Arion vulgaris. The sequence continues at coordinate 29,614,638 of CM036770.1, forward strand.
CTCTACACTTACATAAGTGAGCCTCTTACCTCCACGACACAGATGCCCCCTACACTTACATAAGTGAGCCTCTTACCTGCGCGACTCAGATGTCCCCTACACTTACATAGCCTTGATGTGAGCCTCTTACCTGCACGACACAGATGTCCCCTACACTTACATAAGTGAGCCTCTTACCTGCACGACACAGATGCCCTCTACACTTACATAAGTGAGCCTCTTACCTCCACGACACAGATGCCCCTACACTTCATAGTGAGCCTCTTACCTGCCGACTCAGATGTCCCCTACACTTACATAGCCTTGATGTGAGCCTCTTACCTGCACGACACAGATGCCCCCTACACTTACATAGCCTTGATGTGAGCCTCTTACCTGCACGACACAGATGCCCTCTACACTTACATAAGTGAGCCTCTTACCTGCACGACACAGATGCCCTCTACACTTACATAAGTGAGCCTCTTACCTCCACGACACAGATGCCCCCTACACTTACATAAGTGAGCCTCTTACCTGCGCGACTCAGATGTCCCTACACTACATAGCCTTGATGTGAGCCTCTTACCTGCACGACACAGATGTCCCCTACACTTACATAGCCTTTATGTGAGCCTCTTACCTCCACGACACAGATGTCCCTCCTTACATAAGTGAGCCTCTTACCTGCACGACACAGATGTCCCTACACTACTAAGTGAGCCTCTTACCTGCACGACACAGATGCCCCTACACTTACATAAGTGAGCCTCTTACCTGCACGACACAGATGCCCCCTACACTTACATAAGTGAGCCTCTTACCTGCACGACACAGATGCCCCCTACACTTACATAAGTGAGCCTCTTACCTGCACGACACAGATGCCCCCTACACTTACATAAGTGAGCCTCTTACCTGCACGACACAGATGCCCTCTACACTTACATAAGTGAGCATCTTACCTGCACGACACAGATGCCCTCTACACTTACATAAGTGAGCATCTTACCTGCACGACACAGATGCCCTCTACACTTACATAAGTGAGCCTCTTACCTGCACGACACAGATGCCCCCTACACTTACATAAGTGAGCCTCTTACCTCCACGACACAGATGCCCCCTACACTTACATAAGTGAGCCTCTTACCTGCGCGACTCAGATGTCCCCTACACTTACATAGCCTTGATGTGAGCCTCTTACCTGCACGACACAGATGTCCCCTACACTTACATAGCCTTGATGTGAGCCTCTTACCTGCACGACACAGATGCCCTCTACACTTACATAAGTGAGCCTCTTACCTGCACGACCAGATGCCCCTACACTTACATAAGTGAGCATCTTACCTGCCGACTCAGATGTCCCCTACACTTACATAGCCTTGATGTGAGCCTCTTACCTGCACGACACAGATGTCCCCTACACTTACATAGCCTTGATGTGAGCCTCTTACCTGCACGACACAGATGCCCTCTACACTTACAGCTTTGATGGGCCTCTTACCTGCACGACACAGATGCCCCTACACTTACACAGCCTTAAAGCGAGCCTCTTACCTCAACGCCATAGATGTCTCTTACACTTACACATCATTGAAGAATCAAATACGGGCACACCTCACCTCCTCAAAAGAAACCAAACTTCAAGACACAATAGAGGAACATTCGCCGTACGACAGTCTTGATAAAGGCTTTCTCATCCGATAGCATGTCCTGAGCAGAACGTTGCCACCCTAACAGTCCTTCAGAACGTTTCTCTCTCATAGACCAGATGTCTCGCCTCTGCAGCCGTTATGTTCAAATTATCAATTACATCCCGAATCCATCTTCTCCATGGTGTTTCTCTTCTTCTCTTTGTTGAGATATCTCATTTTCTAATGCTCTTCCCAAACACTTTTTTTTGCCCGTCTGCCCAGCGTGTTCATAGCGCGTTGGACTACGGTGACTAGTCCTCTGTAAGTGCGGGTTCAATTCCGCGGACTGGCAGAAAAGCTACAGATTCCCCAGATTTACGATGTTCGTGGCACCGAACCGAAGGTTACGATGTCCATGGCACCGAGCCGAAGAGCTTTCAGCTCAAGTGCTTCTGGATCGGAAAAACAAAAAACAACCACTTTTTGACTTTCTAAAAGTTAATTGCATATCCTTTACATGACTTTGAGAATCAACCCCTTCTTTCTTCTTCTTCGCGTTCGTTCTTTACAACCAATTTTAATCACTCTTTGTGATATTCTGATCTTTACCAAGAATGTGTATACGTTGCACATTGGTTTGGAACCAAAGCTTATTAAAGCTGTTTGTGATTTTTCTAGGCATTATTACGTTCAGTAGTCGCCCGAGTGGTTACCGGGGCCACATTTGGGGTGTAAAGAATAGAACCACTGTTACCTGCCATGCATGTCGTAAGAGGCGACTAAGGAGGTTTGACTGAAATCGGATGCACATGTCCTAAACGTGTACAAGTCAATGCGTTTAGGGTCCTACCAAATCAATGTGTAACGTATACATGTTCTTGGCAAAGATCAAACATATCACAAGAGTGATTAAAATTGGTCATAAAGAAGAACGAAGAAAGAATAAGAAGACTTCAGTAGTTCTGCCATTGCTTCTGAACGGGTGGCACCATCATCCTTTGTAAAAACCCACGAAACCATTTGCAACCAAATTCTCCGTTGTGATCGAACTCAGAATTCTGGGGTTAATAGACCGAGTCACTATCCCAAGCCAAGGAACGCTATACAGCTTCTCAATGATCAAACATATCACAAGGTCATTAATTGTCTAACGAACAAGAAAAGAAGAGACGTTCGTAGTTGCATTGCTTTCAACGGTGCACCATCATCCTTTGTAAATCCACGAAACCATTTACCAATTCCGTTGCGTGATTCGAACTCAAATTCTGGGTTAATAGACCAGTCTATCCTAAGCCAACCCACCTTACTTATCATGTCAAATATCTCAATTTTATATTACTATTGATAAAGGCACAGGTCAATAATAAAATATTAGGTGATATTTATTATTTAGTTGTAAGGTCATCGCCTTTCGTGCCACTCCGAATGCACTCCGTTCGTTTCCCACGTGGTGTGATCGGAATCTTGTTTCAGAGATCCCTGATCTCAGTGTTGGTGAGATCGAGTTCCTAGTCCTATCAGAGACGGACAAAAACACGTATTCCCCTTTTCAATTTGAGCACGTAAAATAACTGTTCACAGTTGAATAATAAACAAGAGTATATAGTTTTTTTGTTTTTTTCTGTTCCAGAAGCACTTCAGCTTTTCAGCTCTTCGGCTCGGTGCCATTGACATCGTAACCCATCGGTTTGGTGCCACAAACACCGTAACTCTGGAGAATTTGTGACTTTTCTTCCAGCCCGCGGAATTGAACCGAACTCACAGGGGCTTGTCCCCGTCCTGCAACGCGCTACAAATACGCTGCGCAGACGGACAAGAGTATACAGTAAAGCCACTGCCCTGGGAAAATTCATTAAAAAGGTTAAAATAAAATGGAAACATAAATTTTTACATCTTAAAAAAATACATCAGGATTCTCGTCGGTCTACGGAGTTCATGCGATGCCTCTGATATCTTCATGTATAAGAGATCGGAGCACACATAGTTAGTCACCCAAGTGCAAAGATGATGATCATACTAAGCAATCAATCAATCAAACGTTAACCCTATCACTTCGTAATTTACTCTACCTCCGGACGCATTTACTTTGAAATATATACTAAATTAGCAGGTAAAACAGCGTTGCATCACATTAAAAAATACGGTGAGCCTGTATATCGGTTCTGTAGGGTGAACGGGTTAACTGTCATAAAGAACAACTAAGAACACAAAAAGAACATTAGTTACTTGAATGATATGGTGTGGTGTCTGTATGTCTGGTAGAGTGACTGTCTGCCACCAGTACGTTGTCTCCTCGGCCGGTACTAGGATCTGGTAAACATATATATATATGTATATAAGAACAGTGATATCAACATCAACAAGTAACAGTTACTCCTACTTGTAGGTGCATAGCTGGCAGAACGTATAATCGCTCTTAGGATCAGATCACATACACAGGACCGTGCCGTGCTATGATACAGAGAGACGGCCGCATCAGGCGGCACCGTAAGAGGGGCGGCATAAGCAACCAAAACACAATTACAATTGAAGTTTATTTTAAGGAAAAACAATTTGAGGGGCTGCATTTTGAAGACTTGCATCATACTTAGAAAATATACCGCACGGCCCTGCACATACAAATCACACAGAGTGATTAACAGGTGGTCGATATGGAGCGTTTGAAGAAGAAGAATTAGTGGCAGTAGTGGTAGTAGTATAAGTAGTGGTACTAGAAGTATTTGTAGTAGTTACAGTAGTAGTGCTAAAATTATTGACAACAGGACTAGGAATAGTAGTAGTAGTAGTGGCAGTATTAGTTGTGTTAATAGTTGTAGTAGTATTAATGCTATAACTAGCGATAGCAGTAGCAGGAATAGTGGTAGTAGAAGCAGTAGTAGGAATAGTGGTAGTAGTAGCAGTAGTAGGAATAGTGGTAGTAGTAGTAGTAGCAGTAGTAGGAATAGTGGTAGTATTAGTAGCAGTAGTAGGAATAGTGGTAGTAGAAGCAGTAGTAGGAATAGGGGTAGTAGTAGCAGTAGCAGGAATAGTGGTAGTAGTAGCAGTAGTAGGAATAGTGGTAGTAGTAGCAGTAGTAGAAATAGTGGTAGTAGTAGGAATAGTGGTAGTAGTAGCAGTAGTTTTATTCTCTTCTTCTGCGTTCGTCCGTTTTGAATTCAGGTATAGCCATGACGCCAGGTATGGCGCTTCTGACTGATTTTTGCGTGAAAGCCTGCTTACCGTTTGTGGCAGTAGCAATTCGTCTTCTTTCTTTCTTCTTTTGTCGTCACACTGTTACTGGGTTGTTGCCCAGTGTCGTCACACTGCTACCTGGTTGTGGCCCAGTGTCGTGGTTTTCTGTTTTTGTCTTGTGCTGTTCTGTTGAATTGGGTGATTGTTATTTTTGCTCTTTGACAGGATTCTGCTATGCCATCTAACCATCGTTTTCGTGGTCTTCCTCTCGCCTTCTTTCCTGATGTTCTGTTATAGAAGACTGTATACTGTGGAGTTTGGATGCATTCTTATTAGTGGCCAAACCACTTCATTCTTTGTTTCTCAATGTAATTCAAGCAAGGTTCAACTTTCTTTCTTATGCTGATGTTGGTGACTTTGTTTCTCAATGTAATTCAAGCAAGGTTCTGTGCCAACTTTCTTTCTTATGCTGATGTTGGTGACTTTGTTTCTCAATGTAATTCAAGCACGATTCTGTGCCAACTTTCTTTCTTATGCTGATGTTGGTGACTCTGTTTTCTGAAGTTGTTGGTAACTTTTCGCAAGCATCGCATTTCACATGTAGTTATTTTTTGTGCTTATCCTTTGCTTATTGTCCATGTTTGGCTCTGGTAACGCTGTAGCAATTGTAATACTAATAGTAGTAGTAGTAGTAGTAGAAGTAGAAGTAGTAGTAGAGTAGTAAGTAGTAGTAGAAGTAGAGTAGAGTAGTAGTGAGGAAGTAGTAGTAGTAGTAGTAAGTAGTAGTAGTAGTGAATAGTAGTAGTAGTAGTAGAAGTAGTGAGTAGTAGTAGAAGTAGTAGTAGAGTAGTGAGTAGAGTAGTGTAGAGTGAAGTAGTAGTAGAAGTAGTAGTAGTGTAGTAGTAGGTAGTAGTAGAGAGTAGTAGTAGTAGTAGTATAAGTGTAGTGAAGTAGTAGTAGTAGTAGAGTAGTGGTAGTAAGTAGTAGTAGTAGAGTAGTAGTAGTCTAGTAGTAGAGTAGGTAGTAGAGTAGTAGTAGTAGTAGTATAGAGTAGTGAGTAGAGTAGTAGTAGTAGTAGAAGTAGTAGTATAAGTAGTAGTAGAAGTAGTAGTAGTCGTAGTAGTAGTGGTAGTAGAGTAGTAGTGTAGTGAGTAGTAGTAGTAGAAGTGTAGTAGTAGTAGAGTGGTTGAGTATAGTAGTGAGTAGAGTAGTAGTAGTGGTAGAAGTAGTGTAGTAGTAGTGGTAGTGAGTAGTAGTGTAGTGTAGTAGTAGTAGAGTAGAGTGAGTAGTAGTAGTAGTAGTAGTAGAAGTAGAAGTAGTAGATGAGTAGTGAGTAGGTAGTGAGTAGAAGTAGAGTAGTAGTAGAGTGAAGTGGTAGAAGTAGTAGAGTAGAAGTGAGTAGGTAGTAGTGAAGTAGTAGTAGAAGTAGTAGTAGTAGAGTGTGTAGAAGTAGAGTGTAGTAGTGAAGTAGTAGTAGAGTAGGTGAGTAGAGTAGAGTGTAGTAGTAGAGTAGTGGTAGAGTGAAGTAGGAGTAATGAGTAGAGTGAGAAGTAGAGTAGTGGTAGAGTAGAAGTAGAAGTAGTAGTAGTAGTAGTAGAAGTAGTAGTAGTAGAAGTAGAAGTAGTAGTAGTAGAAGTAGAGTAGTGTAGTAGTGAGTAGTTGTGGTAGGTAGAGTAGTAGGTAGTAGAGTAGTGGTAGAAGTAGTAGTAGAAGTAGAGTAGAGAAGTAGAGTGGTAGTAGAAGTAGGTGAGTAGGAGTAGAAGAGAAGTGTAGTAGAAGTAGTAGTAGAAGTAGTAGTAGTGAAGTGAAGTGGTAGTAGAAGTGAAGTAGAAGTAGTAGTGAGGTGAGAGTGAGTAGAAGTAGTAGAGTGAGAAGTAGAGTGGTGAGTAGTGTAGAAGTGAAGTAGAAGCAGTAGAAGTGTAGTAGAAGTAGTGGTAGAGTAGTAGTAGTGTAGAGTAGTAGTAGAAGTAGTAGTAGTAGTAGTAGAGTGAAGTAGTAATAGAAGTAGTAGTAGAAGTAGAGTAGTAATAGAAGTAGTAGTAGTAGTAGTAGTGTGAAGTGTAGAAGTGTAGTAGTAGTAGAAGTGTAGAAGTAGTAGTAGTAGTAGTAGAAGTAGAAGTAGTAATAAAAGTAGTAGTAGTAGAGTAGAGTGTAGTAGTAGTAGAAGTAGTAGAGTAGTAGTGTAGTAGTGAAGTAGAGTAGTAATAGAAGTAGTAGTAGTAGTAGTAGTAGTAGAAGTAGAGTGTATAGAAGAGTAGTAGTAGTGTAGTAGTGAAGTAGTAGAGTAGTAGTAGTGAGTAGAGTGGTAGAGTAGTAGTAGTAGTGTAGAAGTGTAGTAGTAGTAGAGTATAGAACAGTAGAAGTAGTAGTAGAGAGTAGTAGAGTAGTAGTAGTAGTAGTAGAAGTAGAAGTAGTATGAGTAGTAGTAGAGTAGAAGTAGTAATAGATAGTAGTGAAGTAGTAGTAGTAGTGTAGTAGAAGTAGTAATAGAAGTAGTAGTAGAAGTAGTGGTAGAGTAGAAAGTAGGTGAGTAGTGTGGTGAGTAGGTAGTGTGGTAGTGGTAGTGTAGTGTAGTGTGTAGAGGAGTAGAGTAGATAGAGTGTGTAGAGTAGTAATAGAGTGAGTAGAAGTAGTGGTAGTGGTGAGTAGTAGAGTAGAGTAGTATAGAGTAGTAGTAGAGTAGTGTAGAAGTGAGTGTAGAGTGGTAGATGTAGTGAAGTGTAGTGTAGTGAAGTAGTAGAGTAGTGTAGTAGTAGAGTAGTAGAGTGTAGTAGTAGTATGTAGGTAAGTAGAAGTAGTAATAGAAGTAGAGTAGAAGTAGTAGTAGAGTAGTAGAGTAGTAGTAGTAGTATTGTTAGTAGCTGTAAAAGTAGCAGTGCTAGAATTAGTGGTAGAATTAGTAGATGGATTCAGGATGTAACTACTGATGGTTTGAGCATGACCACTGCAGAGGCGGGACATCTAGCCTACGTGAAAGAGAGATTCCGAAGGACTGTTGGGGTGGCAAAGTTCTGCTCAGGACAAGCTATTTGACGATGATGATTAGTATTAGATCATCAACGACATCAGTAATGTCATAGCCTCAACATCATTCTCTGATTTGAAGAACTGAAACACATAATTTACTGCTGCCTTGTTTGATTGGGGACAATCATAGACTAACGGAGCAAGCCGTACAAAAAACTGGACGGAAGGCAAACTAAGTTGTCCATAAAAGAGGGTTAGCTGGGCAGATGACGCTCATCAACCCGGGAGGGCAGGTCATATACGGGTCACTGCCCTGAAAGAAAATAGCAACTTGCTGCCTTGTGGGTTTGGCTAGGGACAGCAAAAGGCTAGCGGAGAGCAGTAAACCCAGTAAACGCTGGTTGAAATCGGACACTTCACCGAAGGATAAGCACTTGAGCTCCAATTGGTACTGAACGTTGTGACGTAAAATTCCGTAATACGCAAGAATGATAAACACGGACGAAAAAGAACGATCGCGAGTGAGTGAGTGAGAGAGAGAGAGAGAGAGAGAAAGAGAGAGAGGAGAGAGAGTGAAACACATAATTAAACTGGATAAGTTTTGAGTCCAAACCTTCCACTATCATCCTACCTCCGGTGCCCTCACTTCAAACGTCCACATGTCTGCAGGAAACACTGGCTTGGGTATGTCAGGTTTCAGAATCTGCACCCTTTGAACCCCGTGACGTAACTTAGTCACGTCGTGACCAAATGGCGATTCCGTAGAGTTCAGTGACTCGACAAAAATGACGTGGCTTGTTCCATTCTTCAGAAATAAAGATAAAAAAATACTGTGCGTTTTCGTTACTTACAAATATGATAACATGTTACTTTTACAAAATATATACTCGTTTACCCAATAATTTGTAGTTATTATAGGGAGCATGATGGGACATCATAAGGGGTCAACTCTCTGTACCTTTTTTTTTTTTTTTTCGTCCGCTTTCAACTCAGACGAAGTTTCATCTCTGAAACTGATTTTTGCGTGAAAATCCGTTTTCCAATTTCTTACAATGGCAGCAGCGTGCACATTGTAAATTCTTACGCTGGCAGCCGTTGCTCAATGTACTCGTAATTTGTATTCCCTCGCCATACAGGCAGATTTTCTCCGACTTCAGAGGTACTCGCGTTATTGTCCTGAGTGAGACCAGGGGACTCGAGCAAATGCCGGACAGTAGATTCGAACCCGAGCTATGAGGCGTCTCACAGCTAGCAGGCCGAGCTACTATCAACTACTCTAGGCAGTTCCCTCTCTGTACCTAATGGGAGTGGTAAATACTTTAGCTACAATCATCACACCCCCCTCCCTCTCATCCGAGCTGGGGGTTAAATAGCAGTCTTCTCTCTTGCTTATGGTTTAGAGGAAACATGCAATGATAAACAAAATAAACAAAAAAGGGGAGAGAATGGTCAAACAAAAGTTCAACAAGTATCATGTCCCTTGCGGAACGTCGCTTTTATCACCGCCTGCCTGAAAAATTCTGTCTCTAGCAACAAGTTCTCACACCTCCTCCAGTGTCATGTTCAAGATGTCTTTGATGTTCTACTGCCAGCGTCGTCTTAGTCGTCCCCTGCCTTGAACTCCAGGAACAATGCCTCCCATTACTCCCCAAACCACTGCGACGTTTAACGTGGTCAAAATATTTAATCTTCCGAGACATGTTGTTATTTATGAGCCAGTGCTCATACAAGAGTTGAACTGATGAAATAGCCGAGTCTATGGACAATTCTATATACGAATGAACAACTTATACAAGAGTTGGACTGATGAAATAGCCGAGTCTATGGAGAATTCTCCGAACAGGAACCAATGATGACCCAGGTTAAGAGGAGAAAATGGCGATGTGTCGGACATACCCTACGGAAGACACAGTCGAGTGTGACTAGACAAGCACTTGAGTGGAACCAGCAAGGAAAACGAAAAAGCGGATGCCCTAAACAGACCTAGAGACAAAGTCTTCTTGAGGAACTGAAGAGTGCTCGACTATCCTGGGAGACCATAATGAAAACAGCCAGAGATCGGGAAAAGTGAGGTCCTATGCTCCACGAGGAGCGGAGTGGAATAAGTAAGTATGGACAACTCTATATACGAAGCGCATAAGAATACCTTCTTCTGCAACATATACTTCACTTCATCTTAATACTTAAGGGTTCAAGAAAGAGAGTCGACCTAAGGAGACCCTGAAACGAACTTTGCTGAAAGAGGCAGGAAATATCGGTCTCAGTTTCATGGAGGAGATTGAGCGAGTTGCCCAGGATAGAGCGGTATGGAGAAATTACTTGCAGGCCCTATGTAACGTATAACGGTACGAGAGGAATTATTATCATTTAATTATTATATCTTAATAATTCAAGGGGTCTAGAGAAAAAAGAGATCTTCTTCTTCTTCTTCTCGTTCACCTTCTATGAATTCATGCTTAGACAGGACGTCCAGTTTGTGCTTCTGTCTGAATTTTGCGTGAAGGCTTGCTTTCCATATCTTCAGTGTCCCTCGTCATTCAGGCGAGCCATCTCCGACTTCAGAGGTACAAGTAGAGATGGTAAGAATGCCGAAAGCCGTAACGAACAAAATCTAATCTAACACTTACCTAGCCCGTGTATTACCGGGACTCTCAAGGGGAGAAACGAATAGTAACACTGCGACTTATAAGGCATGTCGTAAGAGGCGAATGAGGTAGGGGCATAGGACAGCTCTCTCTCTCTCCCTCTCTGCCTTTTTAACTCGGATTGGAGCACAGGCCCTCAACCAACTCATGCCAAGTCTTCCTATCTCTAACTATCTTCTGCATCTCCTTCCAGCTCGTCTTTATATTGTTGATCTCTAGGTAAACTACCATAGTAACTAAAAAGCGTCGCAGAAATTGAATGTGCTGGCCTACTTGTAGGCGGATAACTGGCACAACGTACAATTGCTCTTAGACTTGGATCACATACAAATCACAAAGAGTGGTTAACAAGTGGTCGATATGGAGCGTTAGAAGAAGAAGAAGAATACTAATTGATAAAAACCTAGACGCGAATACCGGCCAAAAAAGACAGAGTATATAGAACAGTAAATTGTATCTCCCACATTCTGACTGTGTCAACAGGGTGCGATCCGCAACAGCTGCATATACATTTATAAAATGAATCGATAAATACATATAGATTACTATATTTATATACAATCGTGGAGCTAGCTGTAGCGAATATATTCATATACATGGGAATCAAGGTAACAGCAGGTAGGGGTATATCATCGAAAGATGAACAAAGAATTGTATTTGTCAATCTAAACAGCACTTGGAGATCTTTACAGAACAACATAAAAATAAAATTATGTATTTATCCTTCCTTCCTTTCGTTCGTTTGAAGTATTGTCTATACATCCAATGTTGTCTTTTTTTTTTTTTTTTTGGTCCGATTCAGAAGTATATGAGCTTTCAGCTCTTCGGCTCGGTGTCATGGACATCGTAACCCTTCGGTTCGGTGCCACGAACACCGTGAATCTGGGGAACCTGTGGCTTTTCTGCCATCCCGCGGAATTGAACCAGCACTCACAGAGGGCTAGTCACCCGCAGTCCAACGCGCTACGAACACGCTGGGCAGACGGGCAATGTTGTCTCTTGTATGAACTTCACTGTCTTTTGTAGCTCCCACAGAGGTCTGTGTAGTTTTCTGTCGTGTGTTGTTTCGTTAGGCCAGTGAGTTTGCCTCAGTATACGATATTGGGGGCAGTCTTGAAGTATGTACTCTGCAGTCTGTGCTGCCTGTCCACATGTACACATGGCTGAAGTGCCAATCTTGAATTTTGTATACATGTGGCTGCGGAGTCGATTGTACGGATTTATAAGACCTGCGTACTTTTCAAACATTTGTATAGATATTAATTTGGAAGACAAACCGAATATGAAACATCTAGACAGGGCCGTGCGACGCTCGTGCTATACATTCTAGACGCAATATTTGCCCCAATGGCTTTAGCGCTAATCCGAATGTCAGAGAAAAAAAAGTACGGAAGGTATATGATGTCATCTATAAACTAGCCTAACTACTCAGACATTTAAACATCTCCCTGTCAGTCTTTCCCTGTCAGTCTTGCCTAACTACTCATACATTCAAACATCTCCCTGTCAGTCTTGCCTAACTACTCAGACATTCAAACATCTCCCTGCCAGTCTTGCCTAATTTCTCAGACATTCAAACATCTCCCTGCCAGTCTTGCCTAATTTCTCAGACATTCAAACATCTCCCTGTCAGTCTTGCCTAACTACTCATACATTCAAACATCTCCCTGTCAGTCTTGCCTAACTACTCAGACATTCAAACATCTCCCTGTCAGACTTGCCTAACTACTCATACATTCAAACATCTCCCTGTCAGTCTTGCCTAACTACTCAGACATTCAAACATCTCCCTGCCAGTCTTGCCTAATTTCTCAGACATTCAAACATCTCCCTGCCAGTCTTGCCTAATTTCTCAGACATTCAAACATCTCCCTGTCAGTCTTGCCTAACTACTCATACATTCAAACATCTCCCTGTCAGTCTTGCCTAACTACTCAGACATTCAAACATCTCCCTGTCAGTCTTGCCTAACATCTCAGACATTCAAACATCTCCCTGCCAGTCTTGCCTAACATCTCAGACATTCAAACATCTCCCTGTCAGTCTTGCCTAACATCTCAGACATTCAAACATCTCCCTGCCAGTCTTGCCTAACATCTCAGACATTCAAACATCTCCCTGTCAGTCTTGCCTAACATCTCAAACATTCAAACATCTCCCTGTCAGTCTTGCCTAACTACTCAGACATTCAAACATCTCCCTGCCAGTCTTGCCTAACATCTCAGACATTCAAACATCTCCCTGTCAGTCTTGCCTAACATCTCAGACATTCAAACATCTCCCTGTCAGTCTTGCCTAACTACTCAGACATTCAAACATCTCCCTGTCAGTCTTGCCTAACTACTCAGACATTCAAACATCTCCCTGTCAGTCTTGCCTAACTACTCAGACATTCAAACATCTCCCTGCCAGTCTTGCCTAACTTCTCAGACATTCAAACATCTCCCTGTCAGTCTTGCCTAACTACTCAGACATTCAAACATCTCCCTGTCAGTCTTGCCTAACTACTCAGACATTCAAACATCTCCCTGCCAGTTAAACGTCTTCATCTTTTTCTTCGAACACTCCATATCGACCACTTGTTAACCACTCTTTGTGATTTGTATGTGATCTGAGCCTAAGAGCGATTGTACGTTGTGCAAGGTATGCGCCTACAAGTAGATCAACACATCTGATTTCTGCGGCGCTTTTTATTTACTAGGGTAGCTTCCCTAGGCCCCTACCTTAGTCGTCTCTACGACATGCCTTGTAGGTCGCAGTGTTACCATTCTTTGCTCCCTTGCAAACCCCTACAACAAACGAGCGGACATATGTACATGAAAGTAGACATGTAACCAGGCAGAGGGATAGATTACAGACAGACGTACATATAGTCAGACAGAAAGACACACACACACACACTTACATCCAATTGATAGTCATTAAAGTCACATGTGTCGATAGCCCTGTCAAACTCCAATATCACGTAACCAAATTCTACAGATGCCGATTTAAGGATGTAGTCCTGAAGTTGATCAGGTCGTAGTGCACCATCTCTATCCGTGTGTCCATCCTGGAAGGTTAGACACCGGATACATTTAATCAGACAGCATGGGCTAGAGGGCAATGCTTACTTCATATCATTCGTTTGCAATTCTTCTTCTTCCTCTTCACCCCTAGGAAGGCATATGTTTACAACCAAGGCCTTCTAATCTCACCTTCCCATCTTCTTCTGCACCCATCGCTACTATGGAGGCATATGTTTACAACCAAGGATTTCTAAGACCGCCTACCCATCTTCTTCTGCACCCATCGCTACTATGGAGGCATATGTTTACAACCAAGGATTTCTAAGACCGCCTACCCATCTTCTTCTGCACCCATCGCTACTATTGAGGCATATGTTTACAACCAAGGATTTCTAAACCCACGTACCCATCTTCCTCTTCACCCCTAGGAAGGCATATGTTTACAACCAAGGCCTTCTAATCTCACCTTCCCATCTTCTTCTGCACCCATCGCTACTATTGAGGCATATGTTTACAACCAAGGATTTCTAAACCCACCTACCCATCTTCCTCTTCACCCATCGCTACTATTGAGGCATATGTTTACAACCAAGGCCTTCTAATCTCACCTTCCCATCTTCTTCTGCACCCATCGCTACTATTGAGGCATATGTTTACAACCAAGGATTCTAAGCCCGCCTACCCATCGCTACTATGGAGGCATATGTTTACAACCAAGGATTTCTAAACCCACCTACCCATCTTCCTCTTCACCCCTAGGGAGGCATATGTTTACAACCAAGGCCTTCTAATCTCACCTTCCCATCTTCTTCTGCACCCATCGCTACTATTGAGGCATATGTTTACAACCAAGGATTCTAAGCCCGCCTACCCATCGCTACTATTGAGGCATATGTTTACAACCAAGGATTTCTAAACCCACCTACCCATCTTCCCCTTCACCCCTAGGGAGGCATATGTTCACAACCAAGGCCTTCTAATCTCACCTTTCCATCTTCTTCTGCATCCATCGCTACTATTGAGGCATATGTTCACAACCAAGGCCTTCTAATCTCACCTTCCCATCTTCTTCTGCACCCATCGCTACTATTGAGGCATATGTTTACAACCAAGGATTTCTAAACCCACCTACCCATCTTCCTCTTCACCCCTAGGAAGGCATATGTTTACAACCAAGGCCTTCTAATCTCACCTTCCCATCTTCTTCTGCACCCATCGCTACTATTGAGGCATATGTTTACAACCAAGGATTTCTAAACCCACCTACCCATCTTCCTCTTCACCCATCGCTACTATTGAGGCATATGTTTACAACCAAGGATTTCTAAACCCACGTACCCATCTTCCTCTTCACCCCTAGGGAGGCATATGTTCACAACCAAGGCCTTCTAATCTCACCTTCCCATCTTCTTCTGCACCCATCGCTACTATTGAGGCATATGTTTACAACCAAGGATTTCTAAACCCACCTACCCATCTTCTTCTTGACCTATCGCTACTATGGAGGCATATGTTTACAACCAAGGATTCTAAGCCCGCCTACCCATCGCTACTATTGAGGCATATGTTTACAACCAAGGCATTCCAAGTTCTCATATCCAAGGCCATCTTTTCCAGATCTCTCTACTCTCCCCCAATTTTCTTACATTCCGCCTCCAACTACCACCTCCAAGGTTCCTGTATCGTCCCTACCTCCGTTGCCTGGGTTCCATCGAGGGCCTGTCCGTGATGTTGTCAGGGTTTCCAGTGTCTGTCTATCCGTCGCCACCTTCTGCACCTTATCTCTTGTTCCACCTGCCGTTGTTCCGCTCTAACCCACAGTTCCATGTGTGGTCTGTCATACCATCACAGATAGAGTATCATTGCAGGCATTTATTAATGAATGTCTGCAACTTTTGGTGTTCCTTAGTTGTTCTCCATGTCTCCTTTCCATATAGAAAGACATCCTTGACATTTGAGTTAAATATCATTATTTTAGTTTTATTCCTGATCATTCTTGAACTCCATATGTTCTTTCAGAATGACAAATGCTGATCTTGCATTTTGTATTCGAATCCTAACATCTTCATATGTGCCACCTTGAATGTTAATAACACTCCCCAGATATTTAAATGTCCACCTCTTTTAATAGTGTTCCTATATGATCGGATCTCTAGAATTATTCGCTTGACATATTGTATATATATTATTCTCAGTGAGGTGTTGTTGGGACATGCAAGGATCTTCTGTTCGCTCTGTCTAATGTGCTTCAGCAGGTATTTATTTCTTTAAAGTTGTGCTTGGTACTATCCCTCCATCGTTGTGCGTTTTCGTTACTTACAAGTAAGTTAGACGACATGTTACTTTCACAATAGATACTCGTTACTTAATAATTTGTAGTTATTATGGGAAGCAGGATGGGGCAACATAAGGGGACAACTCTCTGTACCTAATGACGAGTGGTAAATACTCTGGCTGCAATCATCACTCATTGCCCTCCCTCCTCCAAAGCTGTGGGAATAGCAGTCTTCTCGTTTGCTTGTGGTGAAGAGGCAACATGCAATGATACACCAAAGAAACAGAAAAATAGGGCAGAGAATAATCACACAAATGCTTATCAAGCAGAATGTCCCTCGCATCATCACAGCCTGCTTCTAAAACTATGTCTCTAGCCTGTTCTACCGTCTCCTCCAGCATCATATTCAAGGTTTCTTTGATGATCTACTGCCATCTTCGTCTTGGTCGACCCCTGCTTCCAGGTCTGCCACCTGCTCTGTATTCATTAATTTTATTCAGTGCAACTCTCTATTAAAAATTAAAAAGAGAATAGGAATGGCCAAGGATAATTTCAATAGTATGAGAAAGTTACTGACATCCAAACAAATTACAAACAGGCTAAAAATGAGAATGATCAAATGCTATATATATCCTATATTAATGTATGGCTCGAAACATGGACAATGAATGCCCGCCTGCCCAGCGTGTTCGTAGCGCGTTGTACTACGGGTAACTAGTCCTCTGTAAGTGCGGGCTCAACTCCGCGGACTGGCAGAAAAGCTACAGGTTCCCCAGATTTATGGTGTTCGTGGCACCGAGCCGAAGGGTTACGATGTACATGACACCGAGCCGAAGAGCTTTCAGCTCAAGTGCTTCAGGGTCGAAAAAAAAATGGACAATGAACAAGCAGTTAGAAGAGAGAATTGATGCATTTGAGATTTGGATATATAGAAGAATAGGCAGAGTTTCATGGACAGAAAAATAGACAAATAAACAAGTCTTAGGAAAACTAGGCATGAAGAAACAATTATTAAGAGAAATAAATTCAGACAAGTAAAGTATTTTGGGCACATAAAAAGAAATGACACCATGATAAAATCTTTACTAGAGGGGAAAGTTGAGGGGAAAAGAGCAAGAGGAAGACCGAGAGATAAGTAGGAGGAAGCTTTAAGAAATGGACAGGTTACACTCTGGCAGTGTGCAACACCAAGGCGAAAGACATAGGATGCTGGAGATTCATTGCAGCCAACCTTCGATGTGGAGACGGCACCTGATGATGATGAACTCTCTATGGTAGTCGATTTCAGGTCCGTCTTGTCATTTTATCTAACCATTTAATATGTTGTTCTTTTAGGAAATCAAGGACTGGTTTCATTTGTAATCTTCTTTCAATTAGTTCCTTTCTAATTGTATCTCTAAATGTTATTCCTGCAGCTCTTCTAAGATAGCTTATCATTGCTGTTATTCCTGCAGATCTTCTAATACAGCTTATCAGGGGCGGCTCGTCATTAAGGGCCAGTGGGACACGGCCCCACCCAAAATCGAAAGGGGAATAACTTCCGGAATAGACAAATAAAAGAAAATACTCCAAAACCATAATTTTCCCGAAAATTTGTGTCTGGCCCCACCGAGAAAAATGACCACGAGCCGCCACTGCAGCTTATCATTGCTGTCGTTCCTGCAGCTCTTCTAAGATAGCTTATCACTGCTGTTATTCCTACAGATCTACTAAGATAGCTTATCATTGCTGTTATTCCTACAGATCTTCTAAGACATCTTATCATTGCTGTTATTCCTGCAGCTCTTCTAAGACATCTTATCATTGCTGTTATTCCTGCAGATCTTCTAAGACATCTAATCATTGCTGTTATTCCTTCAGCTATTCTCTCTCTCTCTCTCTCGCGATCGTTCTTAAGCCGTTTTTATAATTCTATTGTGATATATAAACAGCCAAATACCAGAACGGTATGTACGTGCACAGCCTTCAGTACCAAATGGAGCTCAGGTGCTTATCTTTCTGTGGTGTGTTCGGTTTCAACCAGCATTGTGTACGGTTCGCTCTCCGCTAGCCTTTTGCTGTCCACAGCCAAAACCCGCAAGGCAGCAGGTTGCCATTTTCTTTTAGGGCAGCGACCCTTAGACGGCCTGCCCTCCCGGGCTTATGAGCGCCATCTGCCCAGCAATCCGGTCGTTTTGTGGACACCTTGGTTTGCCGCCCTTCCAGTTTTGTGTACGGTTTGCTCCGCTAGTCTTTGATTGTCCCCAATCAAACTACAAGACAGCAGTAGCAGCTCTTCTAAGACATCTTATCATTGCTGTTATGATTTTCCGCTCATTAGTTGCATGATGTTTACATTGATAGCATAATGTTGCATGCTGGGAGCAACCATGTTTGACATTTGTGTGTGCTAGTTGCGACACGAAATCGACTCCTTTATATTTAGCATAATTCTAACGAGCAACATGATAGTGTTTATGAAGATGTATTTCTACAGAAATTACAGGAAGTTGGTTGCAACTAAACGATGCTTACAACAAAATGGTGTCTGTCTTGTTTGTCTGTCCAGAAAGCAACAAGATCAGCTGAAGTGACTTCTCCGTAATCAGAGAAACCGACTGCGAACCAGGAGTTTGGCGAAATCTGTGGAAGAAGCAGATTTAAGAAGAGATGGAAGTGAACGTGGTTGTCGTTAAATTGATATATCTAACTGTGTGCGGTACTAACTGTTACAATTAAAACTGTGCTTTTTTTTTTTTTTCTCGTCCGCTTTCAACTCAGACGAAGTTCCATCTCTGAAACTGATTTTTGCGTGAAAATCCGTTTTTCCAATTTCTTACAATGGCAGCAGCGTGCACATTGTAAATTACTTTACACTGGCAGCCGTGTGCTCAATGTACTCGTAATTAGTATTCCTCGCCATACAGGCAGATTTTCTCCGACTTCAGAGGTACTCACGTTATCGTCCTGAGTAAGACCAGGGACTCGAACAAATGCCGACAGTAGGTTCGAACCCGAGCTATGAGGCGTCTCACAGCTAGCAGGCCGAACTACTATCAACTACTCTAGGCAGTCCCCAAAACTGTGCTAATAGATCACACGCACACACAACTCACGCACGCACGCACGCACGCGCAAACACACACACGGGGGTCTCTGTGACTAAGTGGTTAAGTGGTTAAGTGACTAAGTGACTAAGTGGTTAAGTGGTTAAACCCTTTGCCTTGTGAGTCGAAGGCCGTGGGTTCGAATCCGGACCGCGCCGTTCTGTTCACGAGTGCAGTTTTTCCAGAGATCCCTATGATTGTTGCTAGAGCTACGGAGTTCGTGCTTTGTACAATACTCTCGGCAGGTGTCAAGCCATTTCTGCGGAGAGGGACCGAACCATATGGGGTAAGACCCGGTGTAATGAAATCAATCCTTCGGCTTAAAAATTCTTTTTAAAAAAACCACACACACATGCAGACGCACACACACACGCACACACGCACACACACACACACGCACACACAGAGAGAGAGAGAGAGAGAGAGAGAGAGAGAAGCATCAAATCTCACCTGAACTGTAAGTATGACCTGTATAACTTGTCTATGGTAGTCCACTGACCACTGGAAATGGTAATGACCGTTAGAATCAATGTAGATCTGGTACTGCTTGTCAGTGGATGACTGGCATACCATACCCATCCACAAACTCAGGAAACATACCACTATAACTTTAATATTCATGGTTTTCAGAATCTGTTAAGATAGAGAATGTCGTTAGAGTTGTAGGAGCTTCTTCTTCTTCTTCTTCTTCTTCTTGATCACCCGCTATGAATTCAAACACATTCAGGGCCACTAGTACGCCGCTTCTGACTGATTTGTGCGTGAATGCTTGCTTTCCTTTTCAGTGTCCTTCGTCATTCAGGAGAATTTTCTCCGATTTTATTGGTTTGTAGGATCTGTAAAGATAGTATGTCGTGAAGATCTAAACTACATGATCTAAAGGTCGTGAAGATCTAAACTACATGATCTAAATGTCGTGAAGATCTAAACTACAAGATCTAAAGGTCGTGAAGATATAAACTACAAGATCTAAAGGTCGTGAAGATATAAACTACAAGATCTAAATGTCGTGAAGATCTAAACTACAAGATCTAAAGGTCGTGAAGATATAAACTACAAGATCTAAAGGTCGTGAAGATATAAACTACAAGATCTAAAGGTCGTGAAGATATAAACTACAAGATCTAAAGGTCGTGAAGATATAAACTACAAGATCTTAAGGTCGTGAAGATAGAAACTACAAGCACCTCTGAAGTCAGAGAAGGAACGCCTGTATGATGGGAGACGCTGATAATAAGGAAAGCATGCCTTCACGCCAAAATCAGTCAGAAGCGCATTACCAGGCGTTTTTAATGTGCTTGAATTCATAGTGTACAAAAACAAGGAAGAGAAAATGAATTAAATGAAGGTTGAAAAAAGACTTTCATCAATATAAGAAAGAGGCAGTCATCATTTTTTGACATGTGATGAGGAGGGGAGGTTTAGAACACATTGTGACAACCAGTAAAATCGAGGGTAGACAAGACAGGGGAAGACAGAGAGAGAAAATGTTGGATGGTCTGACTTCATGGCACGTTAGAGCGTCAACATCTGAGTTGATAGCAAACACCAACGACAGAGATTTGTGGAGATCCATGATCGCCTACGCCAGCCGACACGGCACCTGATGATGATGATGAAAAAAGACACTTCTAGAATTACATAGAAAAACATAGTATGAAATATGAGTAAGAATAGAACCAGAGTACACTGTCTGTAAAGCCTTCAGAGGGCCAGCTAATGGACAGAGCTGACATCTTGTACGCCCTCATAGAGTGTGGCCCAGAGAAGATTTTTATCTAAGCCATAGAGTCCCAAACTATTTCGGTCCACCGCCCACTTTTCAAGACATTAACTTTGTAACGCCCCTCTCCCACCGCCCACTTTTCAAGACATTAACTTTGTAACGCCCCTTCCTATTATAACAGTTTGCCAACGCCCCAATATATATATATATATATATATATATATATATATATATATATATATATATATATATATATATATACATGCTCTATTTTCACTTTGACAGAAAACTGATATATATTTCTGTCATACATGGTCAATTTAAAAATGATTATATACATGAAATAGAAAATTGATGTCAAAAAAAGGATCGTGTAAGATGGGCATAAGATGAATTAAAATGCAGAATTCCAATTTTTAATGATTATTCAAAAGAACAATCAAGAAAAATAACTCCCCAAATCCTTCTGAACCCACCATCGCCCCTGGAAGGCTTCAGCGCCCACAGGGGGCGGTACCGCCCACTTAAGAAACGCTGATCTAAAGCATAGATC
The DNA here is from genome assembly GCA_020796225.1 of Arion vulgaris. Classification (NCBI taxonomy): domain Eukaryota; kingdom Metazoa; phylum Mollusca; class Gastropoda; order Stylommatophora; family Arionidae; genus Arion; species Arion vulgaris. The sequence continues at coordinate 29,635,688 of CM036770.1, forward strand.
CCAAACTTTTTCGGCCCACCGCCCACTTTGCACAATATAAACTTTGTAACGCCCCCACCCCCTCCACATTATAACAGTTTGCCAACGCCCCCCTCCCACATATATACATGCTCTATTTCTCTTTGACATAGAAAATTGATATATATTTCTGTCATACATGGTCAATTTTTCAATGATTATATGCATGAAATAGAAAATTGATGAAAAAATGGATCGTGTAAGACAAAGATAAATTCAAATGCAGAATTCAAATTTTTAATGATTATCCAATCGCAAAGTCACGAAAATAATTTATTTTAAAATATTTATTATTAATTTCTTCCTTAAGGAGCCACCGACCCCTAATCGCTTGAACATCCCCCAAATTCTTCTGAACCCACTATCGCCCCCATAGAACGCTTCAGCGCCCACTGGGGGCGGTACCACCCACTTTGGGAAACGCTGATCTAAACCAATCCACGTCAACTATTAGATTGCGGGAGCTGGATTTGAAGATTGGTGTGGCAAGGAAAGAACGGTACAACAGGTATACAAGTAGGCTCATCAATCAAAATAAAACTGGTACGGTCAGTCGCTGGACGCTGTTGGAGATATTGCGAAGAAGATCGGAGCACCTATGGACATGTCCGGAGTGCAATGAAGATATTCCAAGCTGAAGCTGAAACTGAAAAGCCTTCAACAGCAAAACTTCGAAACGAAAGGCAGACCAAGAAAAAGATTGATATATTCCTGCGCAATAATGCAGAAATCTATCACTCAAACCATCTGAGAAGCTCAAGACAAGTACAGAAGACCATGACACTGCACTACTCTGTGACTAAAGGATGAGTGCTCTTCTCTCGATTCCCAGATACTCACGGTGCTCTCTTGTAGATCCATCGGGATATTTTTCCAGAGATTCCTAATCTCAGTGTAGGTGAGGTCGAGTACCTAGTCCTATCTCTCTCTCTCTCTCTCGCGATCACCTAAAAAACCAATGTACCAGATCTCTCCATAAATTCATTCATGTGAAAATCTGATTCATGCAGTCTTAGCATGAGTGGGTTTCGTCACATCTTCAGCGCCATTTGGAGCTCTGGTGCTTATCCTTCGGCGTTGTGTCCGGATTCAGCCAGCGTTTACTGGGTTCGCTCTCCATTAGCCTTTGATTGTCCCCAGCCGTCCTGCAAGACAGCAGGTTGACTTCTACACATTTAGGACACGTGCATCTAATTTCAGCCAAACCTCCTTACTCGCCTCTTACAACATGCTTGGCAGATAGCAGTGGTTCTATTCTTGACACCCCAAATTTGGGCCTCGGTAACCACTCAGGCGAATCCTATCGGAGACGGACGATAAAATGTAGGTCCCGTGTTCAAATTGAGAACGTAAAAGAACCCTTGCCAGATGAAAATCAAGAAGTACACACTAGAAAGCCACTGCTTGGGCACAAATTCATTAGACAAATTGAAAAATAGCATTCCTATAAAATATTTTCACAATTTTCTAAATTACATCGGGATCCTCGCCGGTGTTACGGAGTTCGTGCTCTGCCGCTGAGATCATAATTTGTAAGAAAGAGATCAGGGCGCACATGGCTACTCACCAAAGTGCAAGGAGAATGGTCCGATCAATCAATCAATCAGTCACTCAGTCAATCAATCAAAGACTGTGAAGACAACCAAATACAACTGTCTCTTTACCTGCTAGAAGACATATTGAGCATATATCAAAGTTGTATATTATGTATACATCATCAACAATAGGCAATGTGAACGAACAAATGTAACAAACACTTAATAAAACGATAAATTGATTTTCTATAAATATTTTAATACTTAAATAACACAAAAGTTCAACAGATAGAAACTATTAAATTATCATTTAAACGGCTGTTAAAAAAATAGGAAAAAATTGACGAACAGAAAATAATTTGCACATTTAAAATTTAAAAAAATAATATAATCGATATGGTGAAACACGTAAAAACAAAGTACTATAGTTTTACAAAATACAAAAACAATAACGATACACAGCAACGTTTCGATTAAAATGTCTTTATCCAGAGCCAACTATATTATTATGGGCCTTCGGACTCGGGTAAGAATTATGGGAAATCAGACCACAACTACACCACGTGACCTCGCATTCCAGTATTGGTGTATATAGACGAATTCATTTTAAAATCAACACAAAATGCTAACTCGAAGTTATATTATGCAACAAGTTAAGTTTCTTCTTCTTCTTTCTTCTTTCTTTTGTCGTCACACTGCTACCGGGTTGTTGCCCAGTGTCGTGGTTTTCTGTTTTTGTCTTGAGCTGTTCTGGTGGCTTGTGTGATTGTTATCTTTGCTCTTTCACAGGATTCTGCTACGCCATCTAACCATCTTTTCCGTGGTCTTCCTCTTGCCTTCTTTCCCGATGTTCTGTTGTAGAAGACTCGTTATACTGTGGAGTTTGGATGCATTCTTATTAAGTGACCAAACCACTTCATTCTTTGTTTATCTATGTAATTCAAGCACGGTTTTGTGCCAACTTTCTTTCTTATGCTGATGTTGGTGATTATGTCTTTTAAGTTAAGTTTAACAGCAAGAAATATCAATATTATGAATATATTTCACCAATAAATAACTATAGACTCATAGAATTGAGTAAAATTGCAAAAAAGCTGACAGTGTTCTATCAAACATATATTTTCTAGCCCCCTTCTCTGATCTAGGTCAGGATTCCCAGTCAGTTGTCTGACCTAGTTATCTAGAGTTGGCTGTGCTTTATCCCAGATTTTCACTTAAGGACGGTTTGGAATTTATTGTCTTCTTGTTTATGTTCTGTGCCGTGTAAGAAGTAAAGAAATTCACTTCCGTGTATCCTTTTTTGATAAAGGCCTTTTGGTCGAAACATTGTTGTTTATCGTTATTATTTTTGTATTTTCTAAAACTGCAGTATTTTATTTTTACATGATTCGCCATTAAAAATAATAGAACATCGATAAATACATCGAGAGGAAGATCACAAAAAAAAGGGATAGATGGGATAGTAGAATCTTGTCAAAAGAAAAAACATCTATTTTCAAAACAGCGCAAAACAAAAACAGAAAATCACAATACTGGTAGCAGTGCGACGACAAAAGAGTAATAATAAAAAGTGTTAATATTTTGGATTGCATTCAGTTTGAACGGAACAAATAAAAAATTGAAAAAAGGAGAAAAGTATACATCATTAAGATAAAAACAGAAACCAAATTAACAACAAAATAAATAGATGCAACGCAGAGTTTTGTTTCTACAAACTTGTAATCACAATTTTTAACAAATCAGTCGTCTGCATTTATATATAAAAATGTTTTTACTCGCAATTTAGGAAAACTAAGAAGTACAAGGCTACATCTTGTTTGTCAGGACCGGCCGCCTGAATGCGGGCACGTCAAATGGTATTGCTGGTTTACGCAAAAGTCAGTCAGAAGCGCCATATCAGGTGTCATGGCTAACGCCCGAATTCACAACGTCGAACGCAGAAGAAGAAGACAACGGTTTAAACCCCCCCACTTCAAACAAAAAAACCAACCACCAAAAAACACAAAATGATATTAGTCTAAAAATGAACAAGTTAGACACAAACATTAAAAGATAAAATGATACTAGTTTGAAAATAAATGTTATCTCGCAAAAAAAAATTTAAAAATAAAAGATTTATCTATATAAGGAAAGACTGCAGTAAAACTATGTAGCAATGGCGAAACATGTAAAAACAAAATATTGTAGTTTTACAAAGTATAAAAACTGTGTATTGTTATTGCTTTCGTATTTTTTTTTGTAAAACTACAGTATTTTGTTTTTACGTATTTCGCCAAAATATGAAGTCAAAGTGGTGATATCAGTTTAAAGGATATATTTATAATTGACGCACTAAATAAAGATAGACAATTTATCTAAAACATAATATTTGTAGTCTGTGGTTTAAGAATATAATCCAAAAGATAAAATACATAATGATTATGTTACCTCGTTGACTAACCAAGAAACAAGCGTACCGGTACCACAGCAGACTTCTGGCCAGCAAGATAAGGAAATGATCACATTTGAAGAAATCTGACATGTTACGTCATGGTCACGTGATCGACTGGTTTCAAGGGGGCATTGAAAATGTTCTTCCTATGTCCATTCGCTGAAGTACAGTTCTGTGTTCTTCCATTGAAAAACAGTTATGCGTTCTTTCGTTAATAGCAGTGCTGTGTTTTTTCAATGAAAAACAGTCTCTTGTTCTTTCATTGAAAAACAGTTTTGTGTTCTTTCATTTAAAAACAAAAACAGTTCTGTGTTTTTTTCATTTAAAAACAAAAACAGCTCTGTGTTCTTTCATTTAAAAACAAAAACAGTTCTGTGTTCTTTCATTTAAAAACAAAAACAGTTCTGTGTTCTTTCATTTAAAAACAAAAACAGTTCTGTGTTCTTTCATTTAAAAACAAAACGTTCTGTGCTTTTTCATTGAAAAACGATTATGTGTTCTTTTATTGAAAAACAGTTCTGTGTTCTTTCATTTAAAAACAGTTCTGTGTTCTTTTATTTAAAACAGTTCTCTGCTCTTTCATTTAAAAACACTTCTGTTTTCTTTCATTTAAAAACAGTTCTGTGTTCTTTTATTGAAAAACAGTTCTGTGTTCTTTCATTTAAAAACAGTTCTGTGTTCTTTTATTTAAAACAGTTATCTGCTCTTTCATTTAAAAACACTTCTGTGTTCTTTCATTTAAAAACAGTTCTGTGTTTTTCGTTTTTACCCGATCCAGAAGCACTTGAGCTTTGAGTTCTTCGACTCGGTGCCATGTATATCGTAACCCTTCGGCTCGGTGCCATATACGTCGTAACCCTTCGGTTACACCAACATCGCAAATCTGGAGAACCTGTGGCTTTTCTGCCAGTCCGCGGAAATGAACCCGTACTAACAGAGGATTTGTCACCCGTTGTCCAACGTGCTACGAACACGCTGGACAGGCAGGCGTTTTTTCTTTGAAAAACACAGAATTGTCATTTTGTTAAATTTAATGATGTATTTGTCCTTACTTATTCAATACTGTAATATACCCGCCCATGTCAATACCTTCCATTTATTATAGGAATTTGGTAGATAACTTTGTGACTAAGATCTGCTTCTTCTTCTTTGAACGCTCCATTTCGACCCCTTGTTAACCACTCTTTGGGATTTGTATGTGATCTGAGCCTAAGAGCGATTGTGCGTTGTAGTTATGCGTCTACAAGTAGGACAACTCATTCATTTTCTGCGACGCATTTTATTTACTAGGGTAGCTTCTCAAGTCTCCTACCTCATTCGCCTCTTACGACACGCCTTGTAGGTCGTAGTGATACTAATCTTTGCTCCCCTGTGAGCCTGGCAACACACGGGCGGTTGCTAAAATCAAATTCCGGTGGAAAAATTGGAAATAAAATAAAAATAAGAACCAGAAAATAAAACGGTATTTCCAAATTGTCAAAAACATGAAAGCTGACTGAATGTAAACGACAGGAACAGAATCAAACTACAAGTTCGTGCGACTGAATAGAAGAGAAGGAAAGGAGCTTTGATTTCCACAAATAAATTATTTGGCAGAAAGCACTCATCAGACATTTGTCTTTCTCACATAATGCGGCATTCAACACTCGCGTGCCACGTGCAGTCCACATCTTGACCATTTTGATTGGTGAAGAGTCTCCTTTCTTAAACACCCGGAAATTGATTCTCCCTGAAGGGAACAATTATTCCTGACTTGACATACGATTTTCTTAAAGAGAATGTCTGACTTGATAAATGAATTCTTCAAGAGAACGTTTGGCTGACATTAGAGAATAAACTTCTATATTTTGACCAGTGTCGGCTCGTGATCATTTTTGTTGGTGGGGCCAAATTGTTCCCGATAAATCATGGTTTTTGGTAACTATATTTTAATTTCTAAAATAATAAATACACGTTATACATTATGTTTGGTGGGACCAGCCCCACTGGCCCTTAATGACGAGCCGCCACTGATTTTGACAGAAGGCAATTTTTTCTTGGAGAGATTATTTGTTCATTTATTTTTTCTTCTTCGAACGCTCCATATCGATCACTTGTCAAACCCTTTTTGAGATCTGTATGTGATCTGAGCATAAGAGCAACTTACATTGTGCCAGTTATGCACCTACAAATAGACCAGCCCATCCGATTTCTGAGACACTTTTTATTTACTAGGGTAGCTTCACTAGGCCCCTACCTCAGTCGCTCTTACGACATGCCTTGTAGGTCCCAGTTGTACTATTCTCTGCTCCCCTTGCGAACCGCACATGTTCTGTTCTTTGATCAGCTGTGTCACAGGGACACAGAGAGGATGGAGACAATGTAGTCTGTGTGTTTGTTCAGTCTGGTATGCCTGTCCTGAGTTGGAAGATGATGGTCTATTCTTGTCTGTCGAGTGCTTGGTAGTCATCGTTGGATAGTTTAGGTTAGATTCTGACAACTAACGACACTAGTTCTATGCTGGTTTACTACTCTCCTTTGACTTCCAGAACAATGCTCTTGTCTAGCTACACTAAATTTGATTTGGTATTCTCGCAGTAAAACGGCTAAAACTAGTGAAGAGAACAGCATTAGGGAACTCTTAAATCGAATTTTTTTTGGCAGAAGACCAAGCAATCGTATCAACAACAGAGGAACAGCTACATCAACACATTAACAGACTTCAGTTAGCATGCAACGGATACAATACGAGAATAAACATCGACAAAACTGAACTAATGACTATCGCTAGAGAGGAAACACCACCAATATCTCCATTGACAAACGCCCATTAAAACAAGTCAAAGACTTTACATAACTAGGAACTTTTTTTTCAGCAAACGGAAGAATAACTAACGAAATCCAACATAGATGCATCAAAGCAAATCAAACAAGAGGGCAAATGGCATCAATTAAAAAATGCAAACAGGTTACCATGAACACAAACAGTGCATTGTTCAACACAATATTCCTCCCCACATTATGCAACCTGGACGCTGACAACAAATGATAAAGAAAACTAGTCACGACAGAGATGAAGTGTCTACGCAGAATGCTGGGAGTAACAAGAAGAGACCGGTTTAGAAATGAAGACATCAGGAAAAAAGTGGGTACAACATCAGTACTGAACTTTATCAAAAAAAGCAACACATTAAATGGTTCGGCCACATAAGCAGATTACCAACAAACAATGTTGCTCCGATACAGTGGATACAAAACAAAATGCCGGTCACGCAAAAGGTGGACCTCAGAGATAACAGAGGTGACGAAATACACTATTTATGAAGCCCACACAAAGCCAGTGCTAGAAATCTCTTCTTACTCTGAAGCTGTGAGTCAAATCAAGATTGGAGAAGAGAAAGAAAGACAGGGTACATAGAGAGGCTCGCTCCATATGTCTCCTTTTTCGACCTGACGCTGAAAGGCAAAACAGGATTAGAGAAGATAGATAGATTATTGCAGTCTGGTTGGGGTTGTAGATTCACCACCATTACTTGAACCATTTACACGTCCTCTCTCCCTTCGGTAATTCAAAACATCAGACTGGTCCATTACAACGTTCGCCCGTTTTTTTAAACACAATCTAAACGTACCAGGAGAAAATAGAAAGTTTAAAACCACTATGGACACTACATGCATTGTCAATGGAGACTAAGAGGATTGCCACATCATCACTTCGTTTTAAGATTTCCTGTTTTTGAAAAGCAGCAATGGTCTTTATCAAATCAATGTGCTCAATGATATAATTCATCACTTTTTAATTGTGTGATTGCTATAGCTGGCATGTTAAAAAACTATTAAACTGTTAAAAACAAGTTAAAAATATTATTTTATTGCAAAATACGGCAAGTAAACTAATTTAATTATGCACTAAATGTAATTTAAGGGATTATTTAAGGTCGCGCATAGTGACCTCGGTTGCGCTCTTAATCACCGCTGTAAACAAATATGGTGGACACTGTTGAAAAATGTTGGCTTCACAGGATTCAATTGTCATTTTGATTGAAAGGATTTTTTTTCTCGATAACTGAATATTAAACAACATGCAAAGTATTAATTCTCACTTGTTGGAGGAGAAAGATCTAGGCATCCAGTTCTATACACAAGGAAATGCAGGTATTAGATTTGTATTAGTCCTCGTTTATGTTTGCTTATGTTTCATTTCCTCTCTTCGTTTACTTGCAGACGTCAGCTTGAATATCTTCAAAGAAGTAGTGATCTAATTCAAGTTCTGGAGATATCTAAATAGCTTGTTATATAATGGCACTGGTGACGGCCTTATCAGTTTTTTCTGCTCATCACTGAACAACTTTATGTTATTTATCAATCACACACATAATAATAATAATTCCTCTCGTACCGTTATACGTTACATAGGGCCTGCAAGTAATTTCTCCATACCGCTCTATCCTGGGCAACTCGCTCAATCTCCTCCATGGAACTGAGACCGATATTTCCTGCCTCTGTCAGCAAAGTTCGCTTCAGGGTTTCCTTAGGTTCATCCGACATACCTATCTTTAACTTGTTGAAGAACTATTTGTCTGTTTGTGCTGTCTTCTTTCATTGGGGTCTTTTATTCAGTTTTGAAGGCATTTGTTTCTACTTTGAAGTTACTGCTAGAGAATTTACATGCTGCTGAAGTCTTTTCTGTATGCATTTCGTTAGATTCAAAAAGATTTAATATATTTCTCTCTCTAGCCGTGACGCTTAGGGCAGCAACAAATGCACACCATTCTTGATTAAGAAAGCAAGTCAAACTTTTGCCATGCTCAATAAAACCTGGAAAGCCAAAGGATTGAATCTTAAAACAAAACTTAAAATATATATAAGCAGTGTCCTGGGAGTGTTATTATATAGTAGTGAGTGCTGGAAAATGACCCAAAAACAGTGCATACAAGCTGGAGACATTTAAAAATAAATGGTTAAGAAGAATCCTGCAAATATTCAGGCAAAATACAAAAGCAAATGAAGATCTTTTATAACAAATGAACTGTGATTCACTGGAGACCACCATTAAAAAATGGAGATGGATTGGTCAGTAGGGTTGGCCAGTAGGGACTTTGACTAGAACAGCTCTCTGGTGGACAGCGGATGGGAAACAATGGCCTGGATGTCCAAATGAAACACGAAGAAGAACTGTGGAAAGAGAGTTGAAAAATTGTGACCTGACATGGGAAACAATTAATATAAAAGCGGTAGCAATGGAAATCTTTTGTGGAAGCCTTATGTATCAAACGGGACACAAAAAAGATTTAGATAGATCCCTCCCTCTGTTCATGCTTAATGTCCCTTCACGGTACTGTCAAAGCCAGCACACCAGGGTATTGATTCCCACAAACGTCCAGCATGAGCAGGACAGTAGATCAACATACGTTCCTGCAGGACCGAGATTTATATATATTTCTTTACTGTTATAGTGTGTTCATTTTCTTTTATTGACAGAAAGGATATGTTCAAATTCAAGCATCCAAACATGGCATTCTCCGCAAACACCAAGTACAAAAGTCACAGATGATAAAGTTGTCCGGTCATCTATTTCTGGTCAAACTCGACAAATCAAGACACATGAGGTGATTTTTTCAACATCAAATCTTCAAATTCTCCTTAACCATTTTGTCAGATAACAAAAAAAAGGGCATTTTTAGCAAAAATTATTTACTGGTTTAAGCAGCTTTTATGAAAATGAAGAACACACCACTATGCGTGAACTCACTACCAATGACATTGCTAAAACGAGTACTTCATTGCTATATTGAACCAATACTTATGTATGGCAGCGAATCATGGACAAGGAACAAACAATAAATACGATCATTGGAAGCCACAGAAATGTGGTTTTACAGAAGAATGCTGAAAATTCTATGGACAGCAAAGAAAACAAATGTGGATGTTTTAAATCAGACCTGCACACACAAAGAAACATCAAAAGAATAAGAATCCGACACTCAAGGTTCTTCGGGCATATAATGCGAAGAGAAGGTTTAGAACATTTGGTTACTACAGGTAAAATTCAGGGAAGGATAGATCGTGGAAGACAGAGGATGAAGATGTTGGATGGCCTGACATCATGGTTTGACAAAATATCAACGTCAGAACTGATTACATGCACCAAGCAAAGAGAGTTGTGGAGAGACATGATCGCCTATGCCAGCAGGCACGACACTTGATTGATTTACTGTTTGACTTTTTTCTTTTAACAACTTCTGCGATCAACTCCTGCTATTAACTTCTGCAATCAACTTCTGCTATGCGACTACAGTGGTATGTATCATAAACAGGGTGGTATGCTTGAGGTTTTCACCAGTCCCCCATAATTTGTTCTGTAGGTTGTTTCTGTTTGCCAGATTACCATTCGCACATGGCTCAGGCTGGGGTAGTCTTGCAAGATGTGCTTTGGGGACTACTTTGGTGCTCCATAGGTCCAGTTAGCTGTGTCCTTGAGATCAATTCTATGGAGTTGTGCTCTGAGACTGCAGTTTCCCGTTCTAAGTCACTGTTTGACTTTAAAAATCAAGTATTCTCAGTACTACTGAATTTACTATATCAAGCACTTGCCAGATAACTTTTATGTTTGAATATTATTGCTGAAGTTTATTTTATTGATAGATACAATTATTGCATATTTAATCTAAACACCTTAACTCATCATCTTCATCAAGTAGCTTGTACATAAATTGCCAAGGAGATATACATAGACTCCAGTTGACCACTAACTATTTTAAATGTCAAGGTCTGAAAACAATGGAAAAAAGAAGAAACATATTGGTTATTGGTTACTAAACTGACGTCATTGCACTCCGGGAAGACCTATAGGTTCTCAGTCTCCCCCAACAGATATCGAAGAATATGCATACTGATGGTTCCGTGGCTCGCTGATTAAACACACCTCTCACTCTGCCTCTCAGACATCCAATTCGACTTGAACAACGGGTAACTCCAAACTGCCTAAATCGCTGGATCGATTCAACATCGATTTTAGAACGTATACCATATCATAGTGTCTGATGCCTCTGAAGTCAGGGAAAGGCTCGTCTGAATGGCGAGGACACTGATGAAAAGGAAAGCCAGCCGTCACACAAAAATCAGTCAGAAGCGCCATACTGGAGGCCATGACTACACCTGAGTTCATAGCGGGCACGAAGAAGAAGAAGATAGTATCTGATCTTATCGGTCATATAAAGAGATCATCAGGGGTGACTCATGCATGTAATAATATGGACTTTGTTTATTTTATTATACCACATTTAAAATATGTGTTTTAGGGAATGCTAACCCGAAACAAATGCTTGCAGAAACGGATGCACCAGGCCGTAGGGCATAACATGGTGCAATGACCCTCACAGTGAGAATTGGATACGATTCTACTGTCGCCAATCTGCCTCAGAGATTTAGCCACGCAGTAAGAATGTCAGACCTACCATCACGAGGGTGGCCAAAACTTACTGCGGAAGAGGTCGGCACAAACGGGAAGCAGAAATCATAGGAATTATATCCTACAGAACTGCCCCAGTATGCGGACTTGAAAAGAAAGAGTGGCCCACTTACACCAGCGTCCAAGAAAAACTGTATGGCATTGCTGATAATCTGAGGCAGACGGCTGCCTTTATTAGAGAATCCAAAATCCCAATCTCGTGAGAATGCAGAAGAAAATATGTGTTTTTTGAAAAATTATTCTTTGTTTCCATAGGGAAATCAATTTCTGTTAATAGATCATATGCCTGATCTCAGACATTCCAGCTGTCATTCAAGAAGGAAAGGTAGAAATGTTGTGCTTTTCTTCTAATTTTTCATCATCTGCATTTGGTCTTGTTTAATTTTGTATTTTGTTGCCATTTGTTGGTTTAATCTAACTTTCAAAAATACAAAATCAGTATCAAAATAAAAGTAACAGGTACAATTGCAGTACAAATTGTTAGTAGTCTGTCCATGAACAAGTCGAGTGAATGTGCACACACGTCTTCTGGTCGATGTAGATTTTCATAAGACATGTAAAGGTGCATCCACTCCAGGATTATGCTTGTCTATGTTGTGAACAGATCTCATAGAATTTGTGTTGGCAATTACAATACTACCTGTTCCAGAATAGCTCTCCTTCGATACCTACCCGCATTGCCAGACTACAGTGCGGTAGTCTGTTTCGCGGGCAACCATGTGTAGTATTTTGGTCGGTGTCATCTCGCTGACCCTGGCATCGCCTCGTCACTTTATTTGATTGCACCTGTGGTCCCTATGAAAAATCTTATGCGTGTTCTGACCATATACTATCTCAAACCAAGAACTGCTTGTAAAGTGTCAACAAGAGAATATGAGCATCATTACCAACAAGAGACACTGGAGATGGATCTGACATGTCATATGCATGGAGGCCTCCCGAGTGGTTACCGGGGCCCAAATTTGGGGTGTAACGAATAGAACCACTGTTACCTGCCACGCATATCGTAAGAGGCGACTAAGGAGGTTTGGTTGAAATTGGATGCATGTGTCCGCTAGGAATGCTAAGCCGAAACAATTGCTTACAGAAAACGGATGCACCAGGCCGTAAGGCGCATAACATGGTGCAACAACCCTTCACAATGAGGAATGGGATAACAGATTCTACGGTCACCAATCTGCCTTGGAGACTTTGCCACGCATTAAGAATGTCAGACATATCATCATGGGGGTGGCCAAAACTTACTGCGGAAGAGGTCGGCACAAACGGGAAGCAGAAATCATAGGAATTAAAATGCCCCCAATATGCAGACTTGAGAAGAAAGAGGTGGCCCATTTACAATAGTGTCCAAGACAAACTGTATGGCGTGTCTGATAATCTGAGGCAGACGGCTGCCTTTATTAGAGAATTCAAAATCCCAATCTAGTGAGAATGCAGAAGAAGAAGATATACATGGAGGTTAACTCTGTCATGAAAACTGCAATGAGTTGGACACCACAGTGTAAACTAAAACGTGGAAAATTCAAAACGATGTGAAGGGGAACAGTAGAACAAGAACTGAAAGAATTGAAAGATTACCCAGAACACAATACAGAGGAAGGCCAAGAATAGAGAAGAATGGTATGCATTTGTTTCTGCCCAAAATGTCAGGGTCGTCACATGCTAGTCCCTTATTTGGTGAATGTTTATAGACAAGATGGGGTATATGTGGAAAGAATTTGTGAAGTTGATGTGGCTAAGTGCTTACAATTTCATTGGAATGATCCATATATTTCTTTCATTCAAATCAGATACCATAAGGTCATCGTCTATAGTAGATCATCACACAGGACTTCCAGTGGTCAGTAGTCGGTCTGTTTCTATTCATTCAGGAAGAGGACCTGGTCAACTGACCAGTGATTTTTACAGGTCAGTTGTATGAATTTTGTCTCATGCTCTAAACTAATATTGGACTTCTCATGAAGACCATGCTGACCAGCATATACACATTTCTTTATAGAGCTCAGACCAAACTGGCAAGTATAAATACATTTCTTCATAGAGCTCAGACCAAACTGGCAAGTATAAATATATTACTTGCTGTTTGTTTGTTATGTAGGGGATTAAAGCCTCTTTAAGCGGAGGCACGCTCTTTCAACCTAAGAACGAACCTTGTTTTGGTTATATTAGAGCATGTAGGCCAACAAACTTGAAAAATAAGAATTAATTCCTTTTGGAGAATTTAAGAATAAGTTACAGTTATAACACGTTGCTTGGAACTATAGGCGCAACGGAATAAGGTGACAAGGAAGAGAAGTTTCATGGAGCTGAAGCTGACCAAGACCCTTCCCATGGTGGCCCTGGAAAGAAATTTCACAGCTATAGTCTGACAAAGTGAGTAGGGACCGAAGAGGAAACTGAACCACTAAAGGAGGTAGTAGTGTCGGCGCAGCTATATGTGTATAATATGAGAATGGATTGCAGATCAGATGAGCAATATCTCAGAGTGGTTATACTTGCACAGTTTCTCTAGCTGATGTCCAGAGGTCAATAGCAGGCACGCCCGAGTGGTTACCGGGGCCCAAATATGGGGTGTAAAGAATGGAACCACTGTTACCTGCCACGCATGTCGTAGGAGGTGACTAAGGAGGTTTGTCTGAAATCGGATGCATGTGTCCTAAACGTGTAGAAGTCTATGCGTTTAGGGCCTACCATACCAGCGTGCAATGTATACACGTTCTTGGCAAGGATCAAACATATCACAGAGAGTGATTAAAATTGGTCGTAAAGAATGAATCCAAAGGAGAAGGAAGAAGGAATAGCAGACACAGATGATTTGCAGTAATGTTTGAGACACTGGTGCCAGAAAGTGGGAAAAATCTGGGACGTTCAGTGTCTGTTGTTAATTACAGAGATGAAATAATTAAGAAATTATTACTAGTATGTATGTTAATATAACCAGTCTGACTATATGCACATATAATCCTCATCTTCCAGCACATATGCTAATATACTGAGGCCAGCATTAATTAACTCATCAGTCCAACTGTTCTCCCGACCAAATCTGAGTGTTAGGATGCCTTTCAAACATGCAACCAACATTCCTGACAGTAAGAAAGTCCAACAGGTGAGTTTCTAGCTCACACAGGTGAGTCATGGTGACATGGTTCTCTTTAAACAAACACAACCCACTTGTTGTGGAGGCAGAGGTTCAGGCATTAATTTCTGAGAACGTATCTGAGCATGATGTAATCATTTATACGGATGGTTCGGTGATTCGACATGTGCGGAGCTCGTGGGTTTTCACTGCTCAGGTCGGAGGTGATGTTGTGAAGGAAGACAGTGGTGGTTTTGCCGTGACTACAAGCAGTCTCACTATGGAAATCATGGCTGTTACCAAAGCGATGATTTGGCTAGAATCACAGACTTTTATCCATGCATGTTTTCTCATTGACTCAATGAGTATGCTCAGGAAGATTGAAACAGGATGGGCTAGGAGACATTGGATAGAATCGCTGGGGAGGTCTAAGCTGACAAAGATCAGTTTTATTTTTGTGCCAGGGCATGCAGGTGTAAGGGGAATGAACGTGCGGATAGGCTTGCAGGTATGGCTGCTGTCCAAAGCGGGCGAGCAATGGACCAGGCTGATATTATAAATTCCTTAAGGGAGAGAGGGCGTGTACATGATTCACGTAATAGCGGTGAATCCACAACACTAACCAGACTGCAAGAACTCAAAGTTAAGTGTGGTGTAGCTCAACAAGAATGCTATGCTGGCAGACAAAGAAGAATTGTAAACCAACAAAGAACCGGTGTCGTTAGTCGCCACACGCTGATGGACAT
This sequence comes from Arion vulgaris, assembly GCA_020796225.1. Lineage (NCBI taxonomy): Eukaryota > Metazoa > Mollusca > Gastropoda > Stylommatophora > Arionidae > Arion > Arion vulgaris. The sequence continues at coordinate 29,650,944 of CM036770.1, forward strand.
ACTGAGGGAGAGATCGGAGCACTTATGGACTAATTTGTTCGACGTGCAGTGATGGTGATCCGACGACTAAACTAAACAGGTGAGTCTTTAACTCACACAGGTAAATCTTAAATTACACAGGTAAGACGACCTTGTTAAATGTCCATGCTTCACAGAAAATGCAGTATAGAAATGTCAAATTGTCTGATGGTGGCATGCGTCCCAAGGCGGTTCAGTCATTTGTATGTGTCAATGCCTCCCCACCAATAATCGCTGACACATTTAGTTTCTGAGGAAATTTTTTTTTTAGTTTGTTCTCTAGACAGTTGCAGTCCCCTGCTGACAAGATCTGTCTTCCCGGGTTTGTCTGGAGTCCTCCTATTCTAGGTGACTTCAGCTTTCTGTCGCCGGGCTTTTATGCAGGCTGTTCTCCATGGACACTGTAGTTTAATCCCATATACTTGGATGAAAGTGTCATAGAAGTAGAAGACAAGACAAGTAAAAGTCTGTCCTTCTCATGGGAGAGAGAGGACGACTGCTATTTGTCCCATAGCTGGGGATAGATTGGTTGCAGCCAGAGCATTTACCACTCATCAGTGGTGATCTGTGCTCTCATCTTATGAGGTCCTATCCTGCTCCCGCCTTTGATCTCGCCTTTCACCTTCAGTTTGTTCAGCTTGGTTAGATCTGCTAGGAGTTAGACTCCCCCAACATAACCTGAAAGATCCTAAAGCCGATCCACACATAATCCAGAGCGACCTCACAAAAGTAAGAAAAATGGCAGATCATAAACATACTCTTAAGCATAGATCATACAACACGCTGCATTGAGCGGCTAACAATGATAAATAAAGAGCGTCTGTTTCAATGAAGACTCAAAATGTAATGGATTGAAAATGTAAGACTAGAAATGCTCAGACAAACCCAAACATTTCCATAGGATGAAATTGTTGGTTGCACCCGTCCTACATGCTTAACTAGGAGACATCCAGAGCATGCGAACACCTATGACTCAGATTAAGTAAAGACCACAATAAGAAGCTGAAAAATGATCGCTTTAGGGAACTCGAAATCACTCATCTGTCCAAACAGGTGGTGCCACTCAAATGCTTGTTCCATGACACTCGACTTTATTTTCTGAAGGCTATGCCCGACCGTTTGCCATTTTCTCCTTTTAACCTGGGCCATCATGGGTTCCTGTCCTGTTCTTATCAACAGGTTTCCTTTTTCTTACGTTCACCTGCTATGTGTTCAGGTGTAGTCACGGTCGCCTAGTATGGTGCTTCTGACTTATTTTTGCGTGAAAGCAGGCTTGTCTTATCAACAGTGTACCTCACTCTTCACAGGTCTGTGTTGCAACTCTGTCATACCATCTCAGTCTGAGAATACGTCGAAGACATCTGTTGACAGTTGTGAATCTTATTTGTATTTAACTTCGTGACACACCACATTTCTGAGCCATACATCAAAACAGATTTTACATTTGAGCTGAAGATCTGCATGACAAACCATAATTGAGCTAATCACAATATAGATGAGACTGCAGTAAAACTATTTGATATGCGAAACACGTAATAACAAAGTACTGTAGTTTTACAAATTACAAAAACAATGATATATTGCCATTGTTTTTGTAATTTGTAAAACTACAGTACTTTGTTATTACGTGTTTCATAATTGAGCTCCATTTTTTCCTCAGACATTCCAGTTTCCTGGACAAGCTTTGACGGATACAACATCATTGGCTGTGAACGTGATGAACCAGTTGTTTGAGGAACAGAAACCACCACAAGCTGTGCATGTGCGTGGCCGTCTGCTTAAAGCCAGGTATATAAATGTGCTTAACCCTATTCACTCCGTAATTTTCCGCCATCTGGAACAATTATATTGCATTATCTCATTACTGTCATTACTGCAAGTAGTACTGCTTTTTAGAGCGGCATGGACAGGTGGGACGAGAGCCTGAGGAATTTAATGACTGCATGGCTAGTATCTATATTCTTCTTGTACCGTTATACATTACATAAGGTTTGCAAGTAATTTATCCATACCACTCTGTCCCGGGCAACTCTCAATCTCTTCCATGAAGTTGAGTTTGATATCCCTTGCCTCTTTCAGCAAAGCTCGTTTCAGGGTTCCCTAGGGCGTCCTCTCTTTCTTTAACCCTTTGTCTCCCACTTCAGTGCCTGCTTTGTTATTATTTGATCATTTCTTCACAAAGTATGTCCAACATATCTCTATCTTCTCCTTCTTATAACAGTTGTTACTAGTGGTTGTGCAGACATTTCTCTGATTTTGTTACTTTTCCCAAGTTTTCCCATTTTATGTTCATTATTTCTTGCAGACATCTGTTTTCAAATGCATTCAACTTGCTTTCTATATCTTTAGTAATTTTTCAGCTCTCGCTGTCATGTTAGGACTGAAACAATATTTGAATTGAGAATTCTTAATTTAGTTTTAAAACTATATAATTTGTAGTTCCATATTCGCCTGTGTTTTACCGGGGCTCACAAGGGGAGTAAAGAATAGTAACACTGTGACCTACAAGGCATGTAGAAAGAAGTGACTGAGGTCAGGGCCATAGGGAAGCTACCCTAGTAAATAAAAGGCATTACAGAAATCAAATGTGCTGGCCTACTTGTGGGCGCATAACTGACACAGCATGCAATTGCTCTTAGGCTCGGATCACATACAAATCACAAAGAGTGGTTTAACAAGTGGTCTGCCCGAGTGGTTACCAGGGTCCAAATATGGGGTGTAAAGAATAGAACCACTTTTACCTGCCATGCATGTCGTAAGAGGCGACTAAGGAGGTTTGGCTGAAATCGATGCACACGCCCTAAACGGTAGAAGTCTATGCGTTTAGGGGCCTACAAACCAATGTGCAACATATACACGTTCTTGGCAAAGATCAAATGTATCACAAAGAGTGATTAAAATTGGTCGTAAAGAACAAACGCAAAGAAGAAGAATATATGTAGTAATTTTTCAACTCTTGCTGGCATATGTTAGAATTGATACAACAACTCTAGCTGGCATATGTTAGAATTGATACAACAACTCTTGCTGGCATATGTTAGAATTGATACAACAACTCTCGCTGGCATATGTTAGAATTGATACAACAACTCTCGCTGGCATATGTTAGAATTGATACAACAACTCTTGCTGGCATATGTTAGAATTGATACAACAACTCTCGCTGGCATATGTTAGAATTGATACAACAACTCTGGCTGGCATATGTTAGAATTGATACAACAACTCTGGCTGGCATATGTTAGAATTGATACAACAACTCTTGCTGGCATATGTTAGAATTGATACAACAACTCTTGCTGGCATATGTTAGAATTGATACAACAACTCTTGCTGGCATATGTTAGAATTGATACAACAACTCTAGCTGGCATATGTTAGAATTGATACAACAACTCTAGCTGGCATATGTTAGAATTGATACAACAACTCTAGCTGGCATATGTTAGAATTGATACAACAACTCTCGCTGGCATATGTTAGAATTGATACAACAACTCTTGCTGGCATATGTTAGAATTGATACAACAACTCTTGCTGGCATATGTTAGAATTGATACAACAACTCTAGCTGGCATATGTTAGAATTGATACAACAACTCTCGCTGGCATATGTTAGAATTGATACAACAACTCTCTCTGGCATATGTTAGAATTGATACAACAACTCTCGCTGGCATATGTTAGAATTGATACAACAACTCTCGCTGGCATATGTTAGAATTGATACAACAACTCTCGCTGGCATATGTTAGAATTGATACAACAACTCTGGCTGGCATATGTTAGAATTGATACAACAACTCTCGCTGGCATATGTTAGAATTGATACAACAACTCTGGCTGGCATATGTTAGAATTGATACAACAACTCTTGCTGGCATATGTTAGAATTGATACAACAACTCTAGCTGGCATATGTTAGAATTGATACAACAACTCTCGCTGGCATATGTTAGAATTGATACAACAACTCTCGCTGGCATATGTTAGAATTGATACAACAACTCTTGCTGGCATATGTTAGAATTGATACAACAACTCTTGCTGGCATATGTTAGAATTGATACAACAACTCTAGCTGGCATATGTTAGAATTGATACAACAACTCTCGCTGGCATATGTTAGAATTGATACAACAACTCTCCTGGCATATGTTAGAATTGATACAACAACTCTGCTGGCATATGTTAGAATTGATACAACAACTCTCGCTGGCATATGTTAGAATTGATACAACAACTCTCGCTGGCATATGTTAGAATTGATACAACAACTCGCTGACATATGTTAGAATTGATACAACAACTCTCGCTGGCATATGTTAGAATTGATACACAACTCTTGCTGGCATATGTTAGAATTGATACACAACTCTCGCTGGCATATGTTAGATTGATACAACAACTCTCGCTGGCATATGTTAGAATTGATACAACTCTCGCTGGCATATGTTAGAATTGATACAACAACTCTCGCTGGCATATGTTAGAATTGATACAACAACTCTTGCTGGCATATGTTAGAATTGATACAACAACTCTTGCTGGCATATGTTAGAATTGATACAACAACTCTTGCTGGCATATGTTAGAATTGATACAACAACTCGCTGACATATGTTAGAATTGATACAACAACTCTCGCTGGCATATGTTAGAAATGATACAACAACTCTGCTGGCATATGTTAGAATTGATACAACAACTCGCTGGCATATGTTAGAATTGATACAACAACTCTCGCTGGCATATGTTAGAATTGATACAACAACTCTTGCTGGCATATGTTAAAATTGATACAACAACTCTCGCTGGCATATGTTAGAATTGATACAACAACTCGCTGACATATGTTAGAATTGATACAACAACTCTCGCTGGCATATGTTAGAATTGATACAACAACTCTCGCTGGCATATGTTAGAATTGATACAACAACTCTCGCTGGCATATGTTAGAATTGATACAACAACTCTGGCTGGCATATGTTAGAATTGATACAACAACTCTGGCTGGCATATGTTAGAATTGATACAACAACTCTGGCTGGCATATGTTAGAATTGATACAACAACTCTCGCTGGCATATGTTAGAATTGATACAACAACTCTGGCTGGCATATGTTAGAATTGATACAACAACTCTCGCTGGCATATGTTAGAATTGATACAACAACTCTGGCTGGCATATGTTAGAATTGATACAACAACTCTTGCTGGCATATGTTAGAATTGATACAACAACTCTCGCTGGCATATGTTAGAATTGATACAACAACTCTGGCTGGCATATGTTAGAATTGATACAACAACTCTTGCTGGCATATGTTAGAATTGATACAACTCTTGCTGGCATATGTTAGAATTGATACAACAACTCGCTTGCATATGTTAGAATTGATACAACAACTCTCGCTGGCATATGTTAGAATTGATACAACAACTCTTGCTGGCATATGTTAGAATTGATACAACAACTCTTGCTGGCATATGTTAGAATTGATACAACAACTCTCGCTGGCATATGTTAGAATTGATACAACAACTCTCGCTGGCATATGTTAGAATTGATACAACAACTCTTGCTGGCATATGTTAGAATTGATACAACAACTCTCGCTGGCATATGTTAGAATTGATACAACAACTCTCGCTGGCATATGTTAGAATTGATACAACAACTCTCGCTGTCATATGTTAGAATTGATACAACAACTCTTGCTGGCATATGTTAGAATTGATACAACAACTCTCGCTGGCATATGTTAGAATTGATACAACAACTCGCTGACATATGTTAGAATTGATACAACAACTCTTGCTGGCATATGTTAGAATTGATACAACTCTCGCTGGCATATGTTAGAATTGATACAACATTGGAATTAAAAATTCGTAATTTAGTTATAAAACTAAATAACTTGCAGTTCCATATTTTATTTAGACTTTTAAACGCTGATATTGCTTTGACAATTTGTAGCATAATTTCTTAACTATTACTACTGTTTGTTTCATCTATAGACTGAAAACCTTAGAACCAGTACAAGTTGAAGGACCAACTATACATCAATGTCGAGGAATTGTTGCTGGTAAAATAGCTCTGTCATACAATATTTCAAGTTTCATATTTCTTCTGTCATATTTCTTCTGTTCACTTACTAATCCATCATCTTCTATTTTATTATCAATCCATCTGGCATCTTTCTTCTATCTTCGTATTAATCCATCTGTCATCTCTCCTTCTATTAAAAAAAAAAATTAACATCCCTATGTCCAGACGCTGCACTATGAAATTGTGATAAAGAGTTGTAGTAAATTTATAAAATTTATATTCCAGTCCACCTTTATTAATTTAACCCTTTCATACCGTAAATTTTTTTACCGTTAGGGCATTTGTATGGCAGTGTGTACTGAATCAGCCCCAGTCTACTGGCTTTACGACTTCTTCAAAAATACAAGTCGGTATATCGGCTGATACAGGTGAAGAGGTTAACTTAAAGTAATTTCCTATTTCTTGCTTCTCATGTGGATATATTTGTTTTAGATTTTAGTTTAGTAAAATGTCATCAAATTGGATCAAAATTTTACAATTGATTTTTTTACACACAATTTTTATTTGAAATAAGGACTTCATTTTATGATAAAAAAACTGTAAACATTTTTATTTATTCAGAAAAAATGATGAAACTTTCCTGGATTTTGTAAATATGGATGTAGTATGAATAGAAACATTAGACTCGATTGCATGGAAGAGATTGGGCGAGGTCCTCAGGACAGAGCGGTATGAAGAAATTACTTGCAGGACACATATAACGTATAACGGTGCATGTGGAATATATATCTCATGTCTTTGGACATGGAGAAGCCCTGGAAGAAATATAATATAATAATTCCTCTCGTATCGTTATACGTTACATAGGGCCTGCAAGTAATTTCTCCATACCGCTCTATCCTGGGCAACTCGCTCAATCTCCTCCATGGAACTGAGACCGATATTTCCTGCCTCTCTCAGCAAAGTTCGTTTCAGGTCGACCTCTCTTTCTTGAACCCTTTGCATCTCACTTCAATGCCTGCTTTGATATTCGTTGATCATTTCTCCTCAAGGTGTGCCCAACATATCTCCATCTTCTCTTTCTTATAACAGTTGTCACTAGTGAAAATACTTACCATCACTGGAAGAAATACTTACCATCAAATCGACTACATTTTAGTTCCCAAAAGATTTAAGAATGGTTTGCTATCTGTTAAAACAAGACCTGGAGCAGATTGCAACAGCGACCCTATACCAGTAATCGGAAAGTTTAGAATAAAATTGAAAAGAATAAAGAGTGCTTCACAAAATGTCAAATTAGTTTAAGCTCTACTTAGAACAGACAAAGATATGAGAAAGGTACAACATGGTAGTGCCCAATAGATACAACACAATAGCATAAGTACAAAAACATAGATGAACAGTGGGAAATGCTAAAGGAGTCACTATGTTAAACATCATCTGAAATCATACCCAAAAAAAATATATATATAAACATGAACAGAAAGATGTTTTATGGCTGGCAGATGTATAGGATATATTTAAATTGAGCAGTAATTGACAATTTTGTTCTCATTTTATTATTTTATTTCTTCTTACTAAAAATCATTTTTGAATGGGTGCAAGCTGTAATATATGCATATCTGAAGGATTTTTAATGGATCAAGCTGTAATATATGCATATCTGAAGTATTTTTTAATGGATCAAGCTGTAATATATGCATATCTGAAGGATTTTTTAATGGATCAAGCTGTAATATATGCATATCTGAAGGATTTTTTAATGGATCAAGCTGTAATATATGCATATCTCAAGTATTTTTGAATGGGGCAAGCTGTAATATATGCACATCTCAAGGATTTTCTCTTTCTTTTTTTTTCATCCTTTTCTTTTATTTCTTCATTCATCTATGTCTTCTTCATCCTTCTATACTAATTCCTCATTTTATTTTGGTGTAAATTCCCCAGAAACAAGAGCCTACTCTGCCTGCAACAGTAGAATCTTCCAAAGATTGAAAACCATGCTGTCAGAAGCTGGTACTTTTAAGGAAAGGTTGCGGAATAAAGATTTTGTATCCATTTCTGAATCTGTGCATCGGACGTCTGAAGTGTCATGTCCTGATTCCAGATTTGATCTTTCGTTTAGTTCCGATGATGATGATCTGAGTGAGAAGATGCTGTTGAATGAACAAGGAGAGAATATAGTTAATATCTGATAATATGGTCTTATGTTTGCGTAGAATAGAGGAACTGAGATATTGTATGATAAGATTACGAACCGCCCATGTGGTGCTTGGAACCGCAAGGAAAGTAAAGAATAGTACCACTGCGACCTACAAGGCATGTCGGAAGAGGCGGCTGATGTAGGACCTAGGGAAGCTACCCTAGTAAATAAAGAGCATCAGAAAAATCGGATGTGCTGGCCTACTTGTAGGCGCATAACTGGCACAACATATAATCGCTCTTAGGCTCAGATCACATACAAATTATATAGAGTGGTTAACAAGTGGTCGATATGGAGTGTTCGAAGAAGAAAGAATTTGAACGAGAAACTCAGAGAAAGAACTAAGCAGTACCAGTGGAGAAAGCGCTGAGGAAGTGACGCTGGCAGTGGATAGGACACACATTGAGAAGACCGACTGGAAGCATTGCAAGACAGACATTGCTTTGGATCCCACAGGGAAAGAGGAATAGGGGAAGGCTTAGAAATACCTGGAGAAGAGAGCTGGAGACTGATATAAAAAGGATAGGTAAAACTTGGAAAGAATTGGAAGGGATGGTAGAAGAGAGGAAGAGCTGGAAGAAGTTTGTTGAAGACCTGTGCTCTGTTGGGAGTTGAAAGGCGAAGAAAAATGGGCTAAGTGGTTACGCCCTTTGCCTTGTGAGTTGATGGTCGTGGATTCGAGTCCGGACCACGCCATTCTGTTCACGAGTGAAGTTTTTCCAGAGACCCCTAGGATTGTTGCTGGAGCTACAGAGTTCGTGCTTTGTGCAATACTTTCGACAGGTGGCGTACCAGCTCTGCGGAGAGGGACCGAGCCATATGGGGTAAAACCCGGTGCAATGAAGTCAATCGGCTTTTAAACCCTTTTGAAGAATAATATGGCCTTACAAAAAATGTAAACATTTAAAAGCAGTATGGAATGGAACTGATAGGAAACCAAAGATCAGAATACAAAGATCATGCATATTCCCAGTGACAGTGTATGGGTGTGAAGCATGGACATTTAACAAGGCAGTGGGAAAAAAATATATGTGCTTTTGAATATAAGTGTTAAAGAAGAGCCCTCCATATATCATGGACAGAAAAGAGAACAAATAGATGTATCCAGAAAGAACTTGAAATCAAAGAAAACTGACTGATACTACAAATAACAATTAGAAAATATAAGTATTTTAGACATAAAGAGACACAGCCCGCGTGTTCGTAGCGTGTTGGACTACGGGTGACTAGTCCTCTGTAAGTGCGGGTTCAACTCCGCGGACTGGCAGAAAAGCTACAGGTTCCCCAGATTTACGGTGTTCGTGGCACCGAGCCAAAGGGTTACAATGTCCATGACACCGAGCCAAGAGCTTTCAGCTCAAGTGCTTCTGGATCGAAAAAAAAAAGAGACACAAAGGCCTGGGGAAGACAAATAGAATGAGGTATCCCAGCAAAGAGAAGACCACGAAGAAACTGGATTCAGGATGTAACGGATGATTTAACCATGACGGCTGCAGAGAATAGACATCTGGTCTATGAGAAAGAAAAATGTCGAAGGACTGTTAGGGTGGCAAAGTTCTGCGCAGGACAAGCTATTTAATGATGATTTGGTAATAATCACAGTTCTCCTTTCAAATGTCAAATAAGTAGAGCAACTCATTTTTTTCCTTCTTTAAGAAAAGAACAGAAGAAATAAGATGAAAATGCAAGTCGATGTAGACAGAATAATTATCAAGGTGCGTATCCTTTATAGGACGTTGCTGTCTTCTACAACAGAACATCGGGAAAGAAGGCAAGAGGAAGACCATGGAAAAGATGGTTAGATGGCGTAGCAGAATCCTGTGAAAGAGCAAAAATAACAATCACACAAGCCACTAGAACAGCGCAAGAAAAAAACAACGACACTGGGCAACAACCCGGTAGCAGTGTGACGACAATAGAAGAAGAAAGAAGAAGCTCTCTTTACAGCACATCTGAAATTCATTCTGTCTCTAGTCAGTTCACCCACTTCGCCGATGGTCATTTTCATGGTTTCTTTAATATCTTGTAGCCATCTTCTTCTTGGTCTGCCTCTGCGTCCTGGGACCCTGTCCTCAAATATTGTTCTCTCCAGGGTAGACAGAATCAGCATCATCAAGGTGCGTATCTTTATAGGACGTTGCTCTCTTTGCAGCACATCTGAAATTCTAGCTAGTTCACCCACTTCGTCGATGGTCATATTCATGGTTTCTTTAATATCTTGTAGCCATCTTCTTCTTGGACAGAATAGGTAAAGTAAATATGTAAAATAAATAGAAACGGTAGAGCTATGATTAATAAAGGTCGTCATAAAATGTAACATCAGGAAACTTCCACAGTATAGAATATGAATTATTTATGAAACCAGTGGCGGCTCGTGCTCATTTTTCTTGGTGGGGCCAGACACAAATTTTCGAAAAAATCAGGGATTTTGAAGTATTTACTTGTCTATTCGGGGATGTTATTCCCCATTTCGATTATTGATGGGTCCGGGCCCCTCTGGCCCTTAATGACGAGGCGCCCCTGTATGAAACCAAAAATATTAATTGTGCATGGAATGACAGGGAAATATTTATATTATCAACATCAAAATAAATATTGTTTACGTCTACAAATCAAATCTGCTGCCTTGTACATTTCATCGTGTTGGGAAGAATGTCACACCAATAGTACAAATATTATATTACAAGTTAGGACACGCCTCAGGCAGAGCCAACTATAAACTTATGGGCCTTCGGACTCGGGTAAGAATTGTTGGAAATCAGACCACAACTACACCCCGTGAACTCGCATTCCAGTATTGGTGTATATAGACGAATTCATTTTAAAATCAACACAAAATGCTAAATCGAGTTATATTATGCAACAAGTTAAGTTGATGAACTGTCTAGAGACAAATAAGGAATATCAATATTATGAATATTATTCACCAATAAATAACTATAGACTCACAGAATTGAATAAAATAGCAAAAAAGCTTGCAGTGTTCTATCAAACATCTATATTTTCCGGCCCTATTTTCTGATCTAGGTCAGGGAACTTCCAGTCAGTTCTCTGGCCTAGTTATCTATAGTTGACTGTGCCTCAGGTAACCGCCTCATGTAAATGTCTCATGCTCTCCAAGTACCCTCTGTCTCCCACATGTTTCCCATATTGCCCTCACACAGTTGGCATCTCTACCACCATACTTCCCACACAGTCTGCATCCATCGCCCTCAAGGCCTCCCCCTCTCCTATAATACACGTGTACTCAGAACTCTTTATTATACAGAAAGCTCTCAGCGGCAGTGCACAAACTCCGTAGCACCTGTGAGTTTTCCCGATGTAATTTTGAGAACGGTAATTGTGTTTGAATATTGTTCGGTATGTGGCTTTCCTGGCTACACTTATATATTTTTAAATGCCAAGTTGTTTTAGTTTCTCAGCTTCAGGACGGTATCTACTTATTCAATTTGTCTCCTCTCTCTCTCGCGATCCCCAACTTGTCTCCGATATGACTAGGAACTTGATTTCACATACAGTGAAATTAGAGACCACTGGAAACTAGCTGAATCGTTAAATACGGATAACGAACTGATTACTTTCAGAGAGAAAAGGTGAGCGAACGAGAGGAGACAGTCGAGCAACATCGAACGACACAGAGAGCGAAAAAAAAAAATAATTGGCAGCGGTGGGATTTGAACCCACGCCTCCGAAGAGACTGGTGCCTTAAACCAGCGCCTTAGACCGCTCGGCCACGCTACCTGCTGACATCGAAATCAGCACAAAGAACTCATTCTTATCTACCTTGTGTTAACAACACGCTCAGAAATATCTGTAAGCAAGACTCGTTTATAAATTAAGTAGAGAGTGAAAATCGTGGCATATCCTTTACAAGACGTAACCATCAAGCCCAGTAAACGAGTCGTTGATTTGTCTAGGAACCACGTATATGTTCAGTAGTTTGCCATTGCTTTCTGAACGGTGAGGTCTATTGTTACCCTTTTGTAAAAATCCCACAGAAACGAATTTGCTTCCAAATTTGCCCACCGTGGGATCTGAACCAGGTACGCTTGGGTTTGTGATCGAGCTCCCTACCGCTTGAGCTACAGACTTCTCTTAAAGAGGATTTCTTCTTCTTTCCGAAGTTACCAGTTCCGATGGAGCATAGGACCGTAAACTATCACTTACATTTATATTAGTTCTTCCAATTCAGCGCACATAATGAAACTTGTAAGATATTGTTAAAAAATTCTTCCAACCGCTAACCAGTTTTTAAAAAAAGATTTTCATTTTATAGTTAGTTTTCACAACAAAGCTACTTTTACATATATGGGTTGTAAGTCCTAATTCCATCCCCGATATCCTAGGATAATATTGTTTAATAAGTCACAGATTTGTACACATGGGTTACTGATAAGAGTTTACAAACATAAAACTCAACTTGTTAGTACTACATCTTCTTCTTCTTCAGCGATCTCTGGTCATGCGCTTAATTTACTGTGGACCACACAAACTGGGCGGTCAGCTTCAGGTCTGTCAGGTTTCCCAAAGCTTAGTTTTCAGGTCGACTGGGTGTGGCCACATGTTGCATCTCAGCTCACCCAGGAGAGGACAGTCTTTCAGGATATGCTCCGGTGTCTGTTCCGCCTGCTGACACTGGCAAAATTGTTTGACTTATTCCTAGTCTTATAAGTGTTTGTTGAGTCTGCAGTGCCCGGTGCATAGTCGAAATATAATGACCTGGTCTGTTCTACTTAGGTCTTTGAGGGAGTCTTTTCCATAATCAGATCCAGTGTTTGTCTTCCAGTCTACTGCAGATTTTCTCTGTATGAGGTTTTTGACCTCTTGAAAAGACAGAGGTTGGTAAATTTGTTCTTTGGCACTGCCCTCCTTAGCTAAGACATTGGCACTCTCATTGCCTGCAATGCCACAGTGAGATGGAATCCACTGATGAATTATTGCCTTTTCTGAAACCACATCTACTAAGTTATAACTACAGAATGGTATCTGATTACTCAATAAAGCAGCCATTATATTATACAGTACAGCAGAACCGTGGGTATATTTTCGCAGTATGATGCAAGTCTTCGAAATGCCGCACCTGAAATAATTTTTCTTTAAAATAACCTTAATTGGGATATTGATTTCGTTGCTTATGCCGCCCCCTTTCGATGCCGCCTGATGCGGCCGCTCTTTGCATCATAGCACGGTACGGCCATGAGTACACTGACACACGCCACAAATAGGCTGTAACCCCATACAAAAACACCAGCAAACATAAAACCTTCTACTTAAATGAAATTTAGACTGTTTTTGAATACAGATATATTATATTAACTTGAAAAATATTACAGACCATTTCCAGCACTGCACCCGTAAAGTTGCTTTTCTTGTATAACAGCCGTGTTAGGGAATTGGTTAGAATAGAACCACTGTTACCTGCCAGCAGTAGTAAGCGCTGACGAAATCGAGATGTCCGTGAATAACCGAAACTTGAGGGATGCACCACAATTTGAAGAAAGGTGATAAGGACAATAGAACCACTAGTTACTCCATCTGCCACACGCTATGATCGAGGAGCAAACAGTAAGCTGACGTGCTGAAGGAGGTGATTAGGCGTTGAAATCGAGATCCCATAGAGTCGTCTCATCTAGGGAACTGCATAACCTCAGCAAAAACAAATGCTTGCAAAACGTTCAGAGAAGGACGGGAAATTTGGAAATTCAGTTGTCAGTGTCAAGAGCGACTGGGGTTGAACGGATGGTGCAAACAAAACCCCTCACAGGCTGAAGTAAAGGAATAGGGATAACGGATTCTACAGTCGCCAATCTGCCTCAGAGATTAAGCCATGCAGTAAGAATGTCAGATCTACCATCACGAGGTTGGCCAAAACTTACTGCTGGATGAGGTCGGCACAAACGGGGAAGCAGAAATCATAGTAACTATTTATCCTACAGAACTGCCCACAGTGTGCAGACTTGAGAAGCAAGAGGTGGCCCACTTACACTAGCGTCCAAGACAAACTGTATGGCGTGGCTGATAATTTATTAGACGAGCTGCCTTTATTAGAGAATCTGAAATCTCAATTAGTGAGAACGCAGAAGAAGATAACCTCAGCCAATTCTAGATAACTTTATAGTTGACTGTGGTCTAACTCAGACAGAGGAGGAAGACAAGTTCAGCTTAGTAATCTGTGTCGCCCGAGTGGTTACCGGGGCCTAAATTTGGGGTGTAAAGAATAGAACAACTGTTACCTGTCACGCATGTCGTAAGAGGCGACTAAGGAGGTTTGGTTGAAATCGGATGCACATGTCTAAACGTGTAGAAGTCTATGCGTTTAGGGGCCTACAAACCAATGTGCAACGTATCACTTTCTTGGCAAAGATCAAACATATCACAAAGAGTGATTAAAATTGGTTGTAAAGAACGAACGTAAAGAAGGAGAAGAAGTAATCTGTGTAATAAAAAACGAAAGTTCACCTGTGTGTTGCCAGGGGCTCGTAAGGGGAGCAAAGAATAGTACCACTGCTACTTACAAGGCATATCGAAAGAGGCGACTGAGGTAAGGGCCTAGGGAAGCTACCTAGTAAATAAAAAGCGTCGCAGAAATTGAATGTGGAGAAACCACTTCAGTTTCAGTTTGGAATATCTTCATTGCACTCCGGATATGTCCGTAGGTGCTCCGATCTCCTTCGCAATATCCCCAACAGTGTCCATCGACTGACGTACTGAGTTCGATTTTGATCGTTGCCCTACATGTAGGCGCATAGCTGACATAATGTAGGCTAAGATCACATACAAATCACAGAGTGGTCGATATGGAGCGTTCGAAGCAGAAGAAAATAAAGTTTAGAACATATATCAGGACAATCCGTAAAACAAGTGGTGATGAAACAAGAAAGACACTTTTAGATAATCTAACGTCGCGGATAGGAAAACTGTCGACATCCGAACTCAGGTGCGTGCGGTATATTTTCTCAGTTTGATGTAACTCCGGCGTGATGCTGACCACATCACCCATCGTGTGCCGACGGTCAATGAAAAATACAGCTACACTACTGTATTACCCTAATACCACGAGGTATGAAAGGGTTCCTAAAAATAAAAAAAAATGATGTAACTTTTTCGAAATGCCGCCCGTAAATATTTTTTCTTTAAAAATAACCTTCGAATGTGATTTTATTTTTAAATGCACAAAATGTACGAATAATTATTATTTTGAAAATATAAACTACTTTAAAATACTGATATCGACTATAACAATCTATTACAGTTTTACCCTTCTAACTTTAACTTTAGTAAATTCGTTAATTAGTGATGTGTAGTCTAGAGTGGCAGATAATGTAGATTCAATAGAAATTAATAACAGATATCTGTTAGTTTTGTTTAGCTTATTGAATTACTTTTTTTTTTCTCCGATCCAGAAGCACTTGAGCTTTCAGCTCTTCGGCTCAGTGCCATGAACATCGTAACCCTTCGGTTCGGTGCCACGAACACCGTAAATCTGGGGAATCTGCGGCTTTTTCTGACAGCCCACGGAATTGAACCCACACTCACAGAGGGCTTGTCACCCGCAGTCCAACGCGCTACGAACACGCTGGGCAGGCGGGCTATTGAACTACTCAAGTAGTATTTGAGTACAACATCAGTACTAGACTTCATCAAGAAACAACAAATTTAAATGGTTCGGCCACGTAAGCAGATTACCATCAGGCAGTGTACCTCAAAGAGCAATGCTGCTCCGATACAATGGGTACAAAGCAAAAGGCCGGCCATGTAAAAGATGGACCTCAGAGATAACAGAGGCGACGAAAGAGACCATCTACGAAGCGCATACTAGGGCCCGTTCTAGAAATCTCTTCCTGACCTGACGCTGTGAGGCATACAGGATTCGAGAAAGAAGAAGAAGAAGAAGAAGTAGTATTTTATTAATTTTAATTTGGAAAACCTTCTGTTCTCACAAGCTACCGAGACAGGTAGTGTTAATAAAATTCTCAGAGCTACAAGAGAATTCGGAAATAAAGTAATCAAGTTATTGTGGGATACATCATTTAAATTATCATAAAGTTTCATAGGAAATGCACAGGAAATGTTAAAAGAAATTATGATACGAATTGGCAAAGCAACATCAGCTTTTAAAGTCTAAATAAAATATGGAACTGCAAGTTATATAGTATTAAAACTAAATTATGAATTTTCAATTCAAATTTGTATCAATCCTAACATATGCCAGCGAGAGTTGGAAAATGACTAAAGATATAGAAAGCAAGTTGAATGCATTTGAAAATAGATGTCTGCGAAAAATAATGAATATAAAATGGAACGAATTCAGGAGAAGTGATGAAATCAGAGACATGTCTGGTCAACCACTAGTGACAACTGTTATAAGAAAGAGAAGATGGAGATATATTGGGCACACCTTGAGGAGAAATGATCAAAGAATATCAAAGCAGGCATTGAAGTGGGATGCAAAGGGTTCAAGAAAGAGAGGTCGACCTAAGGAGACCCTGAAGCGAACTTTGCTGAGAGAGGCAGGAAATATCGGTCTCAGTTCTATGGAGGAGATTGAACGAGTTGCCCAGGATAGAGCGGTATGGAGAAATTACTTGCAGGCCCTATGTAACGTATAACGATACGAGAGGAATTATTATTATTATTAAAGTTTCATAGAATATGATAGCATTAAAGTATAGAAGATCGGTTGTCTGTTACAGGTCACCAATGGAGGTG
Organism: Arion vulgaris; assembly: GCA_020796225.1. Classification (NCBI taxonomy): domain Eukaryota; kingdom Metazoa; phylum Mollusca; class Gastropoda; order Stylommatophora; family Arionidae; genus Arion; species Arion vulgaris. Next base: position 29,667,930 of record CM036770.1, read on the forward strand.
GGTAGGATCTTGATTAGTGCCAGCTCACTAATCCTGGCGCGGTGTTGTCCCTATGCGCCCTTGACCCTATGGTAGCATTCTGGATACATCACGTAATTCTTCTAGAAGATCATTTGCATTTATATCCGATTCATTTTCGACCGAAAGTATTGACTGGAGACTGGTACAATAATTTTCTAGTATTTTGTCATCTATATCCTTGAGTTTTAAAATGCCAAATAAAAACTGAAAATTGTTGCTATCAATTTGAATAGTTCATTCAGAGAATTAAGGATAATGTCCAGAATATAATTGAAAAATGTTTATTTTAAATTTATTCTCCTCTGTTAAGGGTTCATCGACAGTTTCTTCATAGTCAAATTGACGCTTTTTCCTTCTGGCTGTAACTTCAGTTTCGGCGGGAAATTCTGTACTGCATTCAAGATTCTCTGCAATCTCTTTATCACACACAGGCACACGTTCCGTACATGAGATATACCCAATCCATTCAAATGCTATTTTTTAAAATTGGAGTCTTTATTGTCATAACATAATCATTTTCAATGATAATAAGTAACTATAATTGCTGTGAAAAACAAAAAAATAATCTCTTACCTGATCTACTTTTAAACACAAAAACTGAATTAGTATCAATGCCAAAATTGTATACTGATACATATTTCTTCTTCTTCAATGCTCCAGCGGCCCTTCGGCCCAATGCTATGTAGTGGTATCTGCATGTGTCTGTAAGTTGTTCTTTTGTTCCGTATAATGTGTTCCATTTATCTGCCTTGGAGGAAGGAGGGTCTTTCTGATGTCATCTAGTGCTTGACACTTGAAGAGGTGGTGGTGAACGGTTTCATGATGATGTGCACACAGTTGGCACTCTGGAGTGTGTTGTGATTGAATTCTGTTCAAGTGATTATTAAGTGTTATGTGTTGGGTTGGAAGTCTAAAAATGGTGCTCTGATCTCTTCTTGTAAGGTGGTTGATGTTGTCATTAAGGTTAGGGCTGGTCATTGGCTGTACACCTCTCTTCCTGTGTTTCCCATGGCCCATCTGTTCAGCCAAATTTCTTTATTTGTTGTCATTAGGATTTGCTTTGCTGTATAGAGATCTGATTTACTGATGTAAACACAGCACATCCACTTGCCAATTCTCCAGACAAGCTAACATTAAAATCAAATATTGTCAATAATTGTAAGATCAAAGCAGAACTATCGACATGTAACACGTTGCCTTGCGAGTCGAAGGTCATGGGTTGGAATCCAGACCGTGCAATTCTGTTCACGGAGTGCATTTTTTCCAGAGACCATAGGATTTTTTCTGGAGCTACGAAGTTCGTGCTTTATGCAATACTCTCCACAGGTGGCGTGCCATTTCTGCGGAGAGGGATTGAACCATATAGGGTAAAACCGGTGCAATAAAGCTAATCTTTCAGCTTAAAAGCCCTTTAAAACGTTTGTGGAGATTCATGTTCGTTACGTTCACCTGGCATGGCACATCATGATGATAATACTGATGATGATGATGATTATTATGATGATTATGAAGATGGTGATACGTGACGATGATATTGACGATGATTGCGAGACTGGAAGCCATACCCATATATAAGAATGTTCTTCTCATACATAGTGCTTGCAAGTAGATCATAGTTCATAGTTCACAGACATTCTCTCCTGGGAAACTCACTCAATCGCTTCTATGGAAGTGAGTCTGATATTTCTCGCCTCTTTTAGTAAAGTTCGAAGCGTCCGAGTGGTTACCGGGCCCAAATTTGGGGTGTAAAGAATAGAACCACTGTTACCTGCCATGCATGTCGTAAGAGGCGACTAAGAGGTTTGGCTGAAATCGGATGCACATGTCCTAAACTTGTAGAAATCTATGCGTTTAGAGGCCTCTACCAAACCAATGTGCAACGTATACACGTTCTTGGCAAAGATCAAACATATCACAAAGAGTGATTAAAATTGGTCGTAAAGAAGAGTAAAGTTCGTTTTAGGGTTTCCCTAGTGAGTCCTTTCTTTCTTGAAACAATTGCCTACCTCTTCAATGGTTACTTTGTGATTCTTTGATAATTTCTTCTCAGGGCATGCCCAACTTGTCACCATCCTCTCTTTCTTATATCAGTTGTAACTAGTGGTTGACCAGACATTTCTATAACATTAGTCATTTTCCAACTCTCTGGCATATGTTGGGATTAATATATCAATGGAATTGAATATTCTTAATTTAGTTTTAATACTAGATAACTTGCAATTTCCTATTTTATTTAGACTTTTACAAGCTGATGTTGCTTTGACAATTCATAGTATCATTTCTTTTTTAACATTTCCATTGCAATCTAAATTGCTACCTAAATAGGTTAACTGCTCTGTTATTTTTATCATTTTAGATTCCAGTGTGATATCTGCACTACGTGCCATATGTGTCTTCATTATATTTGTTTTTTCATAGCTTATCTGCAGTCCAACTTTGATGCTATAGATGACAAGTTGTCTGTTTTTGTGTGCATATCTTGGTTGTTTCTACTTAACAAGGCAATATCATCTGAAAAATCCAAATCTTATGATTAACTATTTTCTACCCAATCAATGCCAGTTTCAATTCTGCAACATTTTTGGATGTTAATCCGACGTTCAAGCGCCGCTTAATCATTATAAAAGTAGAATCATTCATTCAAAATTTTACAGAATAAATCTTCTTATTTGGATTCAGAAGTTTTGTTTCGTTTTTAATTAAAACGGGGTAAAATTAATTAGAAAAATATTAAAAATAAAATTCCTACAAAATTTCTTCACCGTCTTCAAAATGACATCGGGGACCTTCGCCGGTGCTACGAGCTCAGTGCCTGCAGCTGAGATATTCATGGTAAGAAAGAGATCGGAGCACACGTGTCATTCACCGAAGTGCAATGAGGATGATCCTATCAATCAATCAATCAATCAATCAATCAATCAATCAATCAATCAATCTATCAATCAAACAAACAAACAAACAATCACGCAATCAATCAATCAATTATAGAGGAAAAGCGCACCTTCACGTGAAACAATAACACACACTGCACAACATGTCACACGGAACACAGAAATCAGTAACAGAAGAGATGGTTTGTGTGTTTGCTGCGACATTCACGAAAATACGAGCTTGCACTATCTTCTCGTTGTGTCAAGCCACAGCCTGGCAACTGGCCGGGTATTCCCTGACCTAGATAAGAAAAGGATCTGGAAAATACAGATGTTTGATAGAACACTGCACGCTTTTTTGCAATTTTACTCGATTCGGTGAGTCTATGGTTATTTGTTGGTGAAACATATTCATTATATTGATATTCCTTATTGTTAAACTTAACTTGTTGGATAATATGACTTCGAGTTAGCATTTTGTGTTGATTTTAAAATGAATTCGTCTATATACACCAATACTGGAATGCGAGGTCACGTGGTGTAGTTGGGGTCTGATTTCCCACAATTTTACCTTAGCCCGAAGGCCCAGTAGTTTATAGTTGGCTCTGGTCAAGCCGTCAACATTGCGGTAATAAGGGCGGTAATCAAGTAAAGAACAAGAGAAATAACAGACGTGTAAAATTGATGATACAACCAGTGCAATATCACAAATGAAAAAAAAACTGATAGCGTCTATCTTCATTAGTATCACAATTAAATGAACACATGCAGTTTATACATATTCTTGATTGAGTCTTCTTTATTTCTTTTGTCCTTCTCTGCTTTTTTGTCGCTAGGCGTAGCAGGTACTTAACTGATGATCGGTTTCCGAGATAATGCACGCTCGGTCGCTTGATATGGTGTGGTATTGTGGAGTTTAAGATGTCTGTAACTCCATCAACCCATCTTTTCTTTGGTCTGCCCCTTCCTCTTGATGATTCCATTTTCAGGTTGTACGCTCTTGCAACTGGGGTATTCGGGTTCATTCTGACCAAGTGGCCAAACCATTTGAGTCTCTGTTTTTCAATAAATCTAATAGCAGGTGTTGTTCGACTGTTCTTCTAATTTCCTCATTTCTTATATGGTCTCTTCTTGTTTTATTTATTGCTTTGCTCAGGCATCTCATTTCGCATGTGGTAATTTTCCTTTCTTGTTCTTTTGTCAGTGCCTATGTTTGGCTCTGGTAGCACAGTGTTGGTATAAAGATTGAATTTATAATCTGTCTTTAGTCACTACTGGAATAGCTGGGTGTTCTTTTTTCTTTCGTCCGCTTTCAACTCAGACGAAGTTCCATCTCTGAAACTGATTTTGCGTGAAAATCTGTTTTCCAATTTCTTACAATGGCAGCAGCGTGCACATTGTAAATTACTTTACACTGGCAGCCGTGTGCTCAATGTACTCGTAATTAGTATTCCTCGCCATACAGGCAGATTTTCTCCGACTTCAGAGGTACTCACGTTATCGTCCTGAGTAAGACCAGGGACTCGAACAAATGCCGGACAGTAGGTTCGAACCCGAGCTATGAGGCGTCTCACAGCTAGCAGGCCGAGCTACTATCAACTACTCTAGGCAGTCCTCCGCTGGGTGTTTCAAAATTGGGGTAAGCTGGTATGTAATGTTGTTGGCTTGCTGGATTCTAGTTTCGATTTCTCTGTCCAGTCTACTATCAGATGTGAAGATACTTCCAAGGTATTTGAATTCTCTCACCTGCTTTAGCGTTTGGTCATTGATAATAATAGCAGTCCATCGCAAGCAATGACGACAACAGCCTCAGACGTGTGCTGCTGCATCTCTGGTGTGTGCGAGGAGAATTCTGGAACACAACCCCTCCCCATGCTCCCATAGGTGGGC